>CAXIVR010000011.1:57269114-58469114 GCA_964035755.1 Teleogryllus oceanicus
ATCTGTAACTTTGGCTCATCCTTAGGAAAATCTTTCTATAATACATTCTTTCTCCGCTAGGTGGTGAAAGGAGCGTAGTAGATTTAATGCATGTAAAAGATGAAGTCTAAAAGAAGCCTCTGAGCTAAATTTACGTGGGAGGAGGAGGCCTGATGGCCCGAGAGTCGTCACGTGAAATAAGGCATTAACGCATCAATCGCATCAACTAACGCATCAATCATCCGGAATGAGTACCTCCTTCGACTAGCATCCGCACCTACAAATGCAAGTGCGCAACGCTTTCTCACTGAGTTTCAAAAAAATAGGTACTGTACGTAGGGGTTTGCAAATTTATTGCAATATTTATTAAAACATACTGATAAAACACCTCACTTCTTATGAATAAATTCAAAGTATCACCTCAAACTGACAGTAGAGTTAGGCACAATACTAAGATGAATAAACTCCAATTATTTAAAATATACTGAAATAAATTAGTTTAAAAGAAAACCAAAATTAATAAAACGCATTAATACGTTTATGTAATTTGCAATGTTAAAAAAGAAGTTTTCATAAAAATTTCACTTGATATCATATTTTAGGAACTGCTACGAATAAAATGTAGAGAGATGGATAAGAATACTATTCTAAGTACACTATACTATACCTGAATTTAGCCTCAAATTGCAGATGTAATATTGTGTGTAGGAAATCTTCCTCGTTCCTGGTCTTTATCCGAATGCAGTGAGCGCTACGTTGTCACGGTATTTTTCGAACTCTATTTTCGAAAGTCGCGTAGAAACTGAAATAAGAATTAAAATTTTAATAGAACAATAGGCCATTCAAAGAATTACGTACCAATTTTTAGAATTTCAATTCTAATTTTTAACTTACATTTAAAATTTTAATAATAAAAAATTTTTTTAAATCCCTAATTAATTAAATTGTTAACATTTTAAACTTACGTACATTACACCTGTATACATTTATTCATTATTTTTATAACATTATAAGAACACAAAGTGGAGTGCGCCTCCAATTAGCATTAACTCTCGTTAAGTACTCTTTTTCTTACAGTTTCGTATCTCAAATTTTGTCTTGTTTGCAGTTCTATTTGTTAGGTGCAGTAATTTGCATGCACACTGCCTCTAAATTGCGTTACATTAATAATAAGGTAATATTTCATTATAAATAGCCCTTATTACAAAAATTCCATATTCCAGTACACCTACTTTTGAACAACAGTAGGAACATACATGAAGTTATTCTTTAGAAAAATGAAACCGCTATACACGTTACTCAGTAATTTTATGATATCTTCCTACCATGTAAACAGTGACATGACTCTGCCCTAAACATTATTATTTAGCCAAAATATGAAATATTTTGAGACATTATTCAATTGAAAAATGTTAATAAGATGTATTCTGGAAACAAAGAGCAGGCTGAAAACTAATTATTTACTTTTCCATTCGTACACTGGTAAAATGGTTTTAAAACTTCCTAAAGGAATACCCATTCAGTACTCTAAAAAATAATTTACAAAAGGATATTTTTCTCTAATGAAAAATTATTTGTGAGACAGAAGTTGAATAAGCAATAAATTATCATTAGATTATCCTTTTTTCTTTATTGCCCTATTCCTTTATACTTCTTTATTTCCTTGTTTCATCTGGAAGAGATTTAAAATATAATAACGTTCCTTTCATTATTCATTAATTTTAATCCTATTTCTTGTATGGTATCAATTTCAATAAAGACATACCCAGCCTGCACCCTGTGAATCTGTGAAAATAAGATTACAAACTGCATATTCAGGAAAAAGAATACACATTCAGCCTGTATTAACCCAAATTCTTTGTAAAGTCAAGTCAGATACGCTACACAGAATTTAATAATAATGTTCTTGTGTAGGTATAAAATTGAAAAACAAATAAAAAATAGACGACGAACAAATAGGTCATAAATCGTAACTACATTCATGAGACCAACGTTACACAGAGCAGCAGAATGAATTGTAGGATTAACGTTGGTGGAAACAGACATTCCAAAATATAGAGACAAGTGTTTCCGCTGGTAAATAAGTGAAGTACATGGCGGTTGGGAGCCGCGTTGCGGTGTTCGCAAGCCGGGCGGCGCTGGGCGCTACGGCTTTAATCCCCGGCCGGTCGCTGCAGGGCGAGGGGCGGGCCGTGGGGCGAGGGGCGTAGCACTAAGCGGGATGGGGCGGAGCGGGGTGGAGTAGAGCGGGGTGGGGCGAAGCGGGGTGGGGGCAGAGCGGGGTGGGACGGGGACGTCGGGGGCGGGACAGGGTGAGGCAGGATGAGGATGGGGACGGGGACGGAGACGGGGACGGGGACGAAGACGGGGAGGGACGGGGCGGAACGGGGCGGGACGGGGCGGGGACGAAGACGGGCGGGACGGGGCGGGACGGGGCGGGACGGGGCAGGGACGGGCGGACAGGGCGGACGGGCGGACGGGCGGACGGGCGGGACGGGCGGACGGGGCGGACGGGCGGACAGGGCGGGACGGGACAGGACGGGGCGGACGGGCGGACGGGCGGGAGGGCGGACGGGACGGGCGGACGGGCGGGGCGGACGAGGCGGACGGGCGGGACGGGCGGACGGGCGGACGGACGGACGGGGCGGACAGGACGGACGGGGCGGACGGACGGACGGGGCGGGCGGGACGGGACGGACGGACGGACGGGACGGACGGACGGGCGGGCGGGCGGGCGGGCGGGACGGACGGACGGACGGACAGGACGGGACGGACGGACGGACGGACGGACGGACGGGACGGATGGGACAGGGCGGACGGACGGACTTTGGGTGGGGCTCGGGGGTGCCCAGAGAGGTTGGGTGCAGAGTGGGTGGTAGTGAGGGCGGGGGAAGAGAGGGACTTTGGGTGGGGCCAAAGGGGCTGGCGAAAGTAGTGGGAGTAGTGAGAGCGTGGAAAAGGTCATGCACGCACCGAGAGCAAAATGCAAGCGACAGTGATGGAAGAACTCAAAACGCTGCCTGCGGCAAAGAGGACGGAAGAAGCATGGATGCTGTGGACTACAGTGCACCACTCTCAGGTACGTCCTACTCTTGCGCCGCCTCCCTGCATCCGCCATGGTTAGCTCGGTGGAGATACTAGCAGAAAAGGAGATGGTTTCCGTGGCGGTGGTGTCGGCGACAGACAACCACCTAACTCAAACACGGACCACCCGCACGATCCCCCGCACTGCTCGCAGCAAGCCACGTCGAAGCAAGCGGCTTACGGAAGAGCAAGCGGTAAAGGTGACGGTCACCACAGGCGAGGTATGAGCGACAACCCCGCTTCACAAGGGCTTGCCGCCTCCCCCCCCCCCATGCTCGCCCTACGTAGGCGAAGGCGGCGACGCCACTCATAGCGACGCTAGCGCCACAGGCGACGGCGTCGCAGCGGCGTCGGGCGAAGCGCCGGCGCGGCGTCAGAGCGCCTCCTCCCCCTCCCCCCTCCACCCCCCTGGCGCACCCCCCGGCGGTCGCATTGTCATGCAAAGTGTTGGCATTGTTGCGCGGCACCCGTATACAAAACGAACTGCTCGCGGAGTTTCCTGCGCTGCCTCCGCCCGCGCCCGCGGCCCCGCCCCGCCCCGCCCCCGCAGCTGACCCTGCCCGCCGCCGTGCGCCGCGCTCTCCTCGCTCGCGGAGCTCCGCCGCCACCGCAGCGGCGAGTGCTGCGTTTAAAAGCCACAGAAGTCGCCCGCGCGCTGCTCTCGATGGCCACAGTGGTCCGAAAGGTTTCCTCATTTACGTCGCTCGAATTTTCAGACGGAGCGATCCGAAATGTATTAAATATAATCAATTATTATAAAATTCACAATTTAATGTATATATGCCTACTAGTGGAACCTGTGCGAACATTCCCGCTCTTTTTAAATCGTTATTTTAAAGGTGAAAAACTCGGAGCGGTGGCTCAGTGCCTCTGACCGTGTAGTCCCAGGTTCGATACCCGACTACGGCAGGATTTTGGACACTAGCTTGTGAGCTAGATCGAATTCAGTCGCCGTCTGGAGGAGAATTCTAGCGGCCGGCTGCTCTGATCGGTAGTTTTCCGTGGTTTCTCCGATCAACACCAGGCGAATGTCGGAGAAGTAACCTAACAAACGGGTCACGGTCCGCACGCGATCTTTCCTTCCTCTTCCTTGTCCTATCTCTCCTCCCCCTACACGCACTTACACTAACATGCACTACACTACCACATGCCGGGAGACCGGTTGGGAACTTAGAACTTGTCCCGGCGGGGTCGGTGCCCGCTGGTGGGAGATACCTGGTTGGGGAAAACCTTGCTAGCCCACGGTACGTCGGCGCCGGATCTCGCCATCCACTTAGGGAAGATCACCGACACCACCCGATGAAAACCATGGACTACACTTACGAGACTAATGACCTCTGTAGTTGACGCGCCATAAACATTATTCTTCACTAATCACTAATCAATTCTAACAATGAATCACTAATCAATCCATCAATCAATCAAATCAAAGGTGAAAATATGCGTTTATTGGAAACGAACTTTTAACGGTTTTAAGGAGGAATACCCTCCAAAAATGTAATATAACATCTACTGTCCCATTTTGTTTATTAAGAAATATAACTTTTGTCCCAGAAGACACACGAAACACTGCTTTTAAAGGCGTAGGATGAACGATTTTAGCTATGCACATTGACAACCTTGCGTTGAAGCGTTAAATACGTTGCGAGTTTCATGTGTGTCTGATGTTTTCCATACAACATAATCTGGGAATCTCTAATGTTTTCGACATAAATCTGTTTAATACATGCCTGAGGAGTCAATCCCTTTCCAGCTTAGTATAGTGTTCCTCCACGTCATTGTAAGATGAACAACATGCGTATTACATCAACGCCAGTTCGATCATTATTAATCCTTTTTCTCGGTACATGAATTCTGTTATCTACTGTACCTGAGCGTCATTCTCATATTTGAGCGCATGCAATGGAGAAGGCCTTTATGACTTCTTTCCTCAACTCAAGAACGATTTGCTTTTGCCTTCCACTGTATGAAGTATTAGTGGATGACCATGATGATAGTTAAATGATTGGGGATATGATTAAAGAACTTTCATGAGAAATATGTGATGGTATGAGAAACTAACCATGTTACAACCATATGGAAAAATATCTTTTTCATTCAACGGATTTAAAGTTTCGAATTTGAAGCTTTTGCAACGAGCACTTGACTGCAGCTCCAAGTTCTTGCACCGCAGACGCTAGCATTTTTTATCTACTATCATCACAATCCAGTCTCGCCTTCCTGTTTCGTGTGTCTTGATTCCTAAAACATACCTTACTTACATTACGTCCTAACTGTAGTTTCTTTTTCCTCATATCACTGAGCAGTCAGGATCCACACATTGATAAGAGATTATAGGGTCAGTTCAGGATTTCAACGACATACGCGTAAAAGAAGTGGTGGAGTACAAATAGACAATACTGTAACATAAGCAAAGTATTTTACTCAATTGTATTAGAATTCGAATCTAGTTGTTTGATATTTTATTAAATGGTTAATGAACTGATTTAGGATTGTTTGCTCGAATATTATCATATCAGCTGTTTGTTATCAATATAGAAAGTTTTGGTTGTTATGTAGAATTAAAAATAAGTCAGGTGATTCAGTATCATCTTTTTTTTAAAAAACGTAAGTGTGTAGTTACTATTTTAACTTGATCCATCTCTCCGTCCATATCTCGCCTAGGGAGGGGAGAACTACAAGATATCTCAGAATAACACTAAAGATCGCCAACCTGGGCAAATATGTGTATCAAATATCACGAACATGTTTCACATGATAATTGGTAAAAATCGATCATTTCCGACTGCCCTACATGCTCTAGAAGTTTGTATCGTTTGTTCTGAAACATTCTGTTCACGAGATAAACGATATCACTATACCCAAAATGCTTCGCAACCTATGTTAAAGGGCATTGTGTCTGGCATCACAGCGATGCATTCACATAACCTAATTAAAAAAAAATATTTATCTAAATTAAC
The DNA here is from genome assembly GCA_964035755.1 of Teleogryllus oceanicus. Classification (NCBI taxonomy): domain Eukaryota; kingdom Metazoa; phylum Arthropoda; class Insecta; order Orthoptera; family Gryllidae; genus Teleogryllus; species Teleogryllus oceanicus. The sequence continues at coordinate 57,275,138 of CAXIVR010000011.1, forward strand.
TCAATTACTACACTGTCAATATAAATGTTAATATAAAACAATGTATGTGAATGAAATTTCATTAGCTGTCATATTTACAAGTTAATTCATATACCCTCCTGCATTTAATTAATTCAATGAAAATATATGTAATGAAGATTACACAAAATTGAATTAAATGTAATTAATATTCAAATGTGTTAATTTATTAGGAACGTCGTGCAATTTATCATGATAGCTTTATTCCAATGTACATCAAGACAAGTGACAAGTTTAAAAATAAAAGTTGATACCGAAATCAATGTCTCCATGGACGTAATATTAAACCATAAGTTCCCTAAGTTCCCATTTTCGAAAAGGAAATTACATATATCAGAAAATGGAATAAATATAAGAAATTATAAGAAATTATATAATTAAAAAAACAAAATAGACATTAAGATTTATAAACATCTAAAACTTCTACATTCGAATATAAATAGTAATTAGCACGTTGTACATTCCTTGCAAGTGCATTTTTAATAAAACAAATATCCAGAAAGGAACTATGTAAATATGAGACGTCAGGAGAAGATTGTAACATTTTGTTTCATATAAAGTTTCCTTCTAAAATTGTTAATTTACAATATAATTCATGTAAATTATTTCTCTAAGATAAGTTCCTTTTTCCAAAGCGGCCATGGGCAAATTAATATTTATCCAGATGAGATATTTCCTTCTTCACGAAAAACCAATAAGTTCATTTTCTGTGCCTATTATTGTTCCGTGCTTTATGCACATAATAAAAACGTGGAAATTAACAATCAGCTTTATTTACAGAGTAAATTTCTTTTGTTATTGTTCGACGGATGTGGAACCGGCAGTGTGGGAGTTCCACAGGGATGAACCTCGGGGCCAGTCGTTCCAGCAGAGTGCGCCAGCGGGGCGAGGAGGGGTGGGATGGGGGCGTGGCGACCGCGCACTTGAGGGCAGCGGGGCACTGGGCAGCGGCTGCGGAGCCGCGGGTGCCCTTTGGCACACACCGGAAATGAAACGCCTTGTTTTACCGCGCGCCGCTCGCTGAGTCCTTCCGAAACCGCGGAGCGCGTTAGGCCGGCGGCCCCGCCGGCGCTTGGCTCCAGGCGCGCCGAGCCTCCTGCGTGCTTGCTCTGCCTCTCTCCTTTTTGTGTGTGTGTGTCTCCCTCTCTCTTTCTCCCTTCTCTTCCTCTCCCTCTCCCCTCTCCCTCTCTTCAGCTCTCTCTGTCTCTCTCTTCCCCTCTCTCTCTTCCCCTCTCTCGCTTGCCCTCTCTCTCTTGCTCTCTCTCTCTTGCCTCTCTCTCTCTTGCCCTCTCTCTCTCTCCCTCTCTCTCCCTTGCCCTCTCTCTCTCTTGCCTCTCTCTCTCTTGTCCCTCTCTCTCTTGCCCTCTCTCCTCTCTGTCCCTTCCTCCTCTGTCCCTTCCTCTCTGTCCCTTCCTCTCTGTCCCTTCCTCTCTGTCCCTTCATCTCTGTCTCTTCCTCTCTCTCTAATCTCTTCACTCTCCACCAAATACCAATCCTCGTTCTTTCAGCTTGTCTGTTCTCTAGCTTTTAAGGACTGGAGGGTATTTTTGGGGGTTTTAATCCGTTATTTTGAAATATTTTGCAACTTGAATGTTCTTTATATGTAGATTGTGCTCACCACTTGTTTTGCTTAAATTTAAGCTTATAATTTCATTGGTTTTTAATAATACTCTCTCTCACTATATCTATATCTATATATATATATATATATATATATATATATATATATATATATATATATATATCTATATCTATACACACAAGCGCGCGCACGCGTGCGTCTGTATGTGTGCGTGTGGGTGCGTGTGTGTGTGAACACTACCTCTCAACACTTCGCCATTGATTTCTCGTTTCTTGAGTCCCGTTTCAGGGGGGGAGACGCCACGTTCGGCGGGGAGGGGCGGGACACAGCAGGAAGAGGTGAGACCTAGTAGTTGCGGGGGTGTGGTTAGGTCGGGTGAGACAGGGTATGGCGGGGAAGGGCGTGGCGGGGCACAGCGGGAAGAGGTGAGTCGTAGAAGCCGTGACAGGGTGTAGCTGGACCGGGCCGGGCGTGGTGGGGAGAGGTTGGAGGGACGTGGCAAGGTTGGGTGGGGAGGGAATGGGGAGAGGCGCGGAAGTGCCGGGCGGGAATGGGGAGAGCCGGGGAGAGCGTGGCGGTGAGCGGAATGGCGTATCTGGCATGGCGGGACGGGACATGGCGGGGCGTGGCATAGCGGAGCGTAGCATGGCGGAGCGGGGCATGGCGGGTAGGGCATGGCGGGGTGTGGCACGGCGGGAGGGGCATGGTGGGGCGTGGCATGGCATGGTGGGGCGGGGCATGGCGGAGCTGTGCATGGCGGAGCGAGGCATGGCGGGCGGGGCATGGCATGGCGGGGCATGGCGGGAGGGCATGGTGGGGTGGGGCATGGCGGGCGGGGCATGGTGGGTGGGGCATGACGGGGCGTGGCATGGCGGGACGTGGTATGGCGGGGCGTAGCATGGCGGTGAGGGCATGTCGGGGTGTGGCATGACGGGGCGTGACATGGCGGGGCGGGGCTGAGCATGGCTGTAGGGCGCGCGGGTCGCGGTGCCGTAACGCGGGTTACGGCCGCAGCTGCAGCCGCCGCGGCGCGGCGAGGGCGCGGCGATTGGGCGGGGGCCACGGCCGAGCAGTAAAGGTTAACGGCGCGCGGGTGGGCCGTGGACGGCCACGCCCACAGCTGCGGGGCACTCGACGGGGAAGGAGGCGACGGCGCAGCGGACCTGGAGAAATGGCAGCCCTCGTGTCAACAATTAAAAAAAACATTTGTGATTAATGTGAATGAGACTACGACAGGGATGCGTATATTGGCGAAAAATGTATTGTTGCCCAAGTTATGATAGATACAGTGATTCAATGATCAAATTGGAAATGGATTCATTGGCAAATGAGGCGAATTAATCGTGTGTTATCTTAAAAGAAAATTCCAACCCCAAGTATTGAAGAATAGCACTCTGTCTAAATAAGAAGCCGTTTGACAGAAAACAAAGAACGTCCAGCGCCTCTATTCTAAGTTAAAGAACAAATAATATTGAAAAAACATTTTTTTCACTTTATCGATGTTTGAGAATATTTAAACCGTGCTGCAACCATATACATACTGTTCGGCGTTTGGATAATGGACACGCGACAGAGCAAAGCACGTACGTAGATTGTGCTGCGTATACGCAGGGGCAGACACACGATTTTCTAATGTGATGAACAATACGAAACCTTGACATTTACACGCACATTTTACTTGATATAAACCTTGCATTACTCTGCTCTGTATACGGTTTGTAGTAATTAATTTGCCCAGAACAGACAGTAGGATAATGAGTTACGATCTACTTATTTCTTGTACCGAAATATGTGTGTAAAGTACTTTTTGATACATATACTCTAAAAATGTTTACCAAGAAGTGTAATGAATTGTATATTGGATGATAAATTTTAAAACTGAATTTCTTATCAATTTCTTTATTTCATCATTGTATCAATCATTTTAAATGAAACTTTTTGAGAAAACTTGTTCGACCAGGATCTTGTGCAAGAGTTAATATTAAATAATAGAACATTAAATTGATTAAGTATATGATGCAATGCATCATACCATAAAAGACAATTAATTGTAAATGAAGCTGCGAACATTCCAATATAGGAGATGTAAATTGAATTATTTACATCCACGGAATGATTGGATAGTTATGTCTCTGTACTACCGTCCATTTCGTTAACCCTGACAGAACAATACGAGAGTTACAGTCGCATTAGCTTAAATACACTTACATTAATGAACAAAATTCTACTTCGTCCGGGAAAATGTTATTTACTTTACTTTTATACGTAAATTACAAAAGGACCGTGCAAAATACAGACATACACGCTCACATTCAATCATTAAAAAACCATTCACCACATCTCTGGGACATTTTCATTCAATTTAAAGAGGCAAGGAAAAAAATTAAAACTCTCTCTAAAATGAGAGTGAAACTGTGGTTCCATTATTACAATCATCTGTTTGTATAATCTATTCCAAAATGTCTTCGTACAAAAGAACACAACAGAGTGACGGTTTGTTTTCATTTCCTTTAAAATTACCCAATCAAATTAATAGGTTTTCCGTGTACCATATTGGGTCTAAAAAATCTCAAGTTTGCTACAATCAAATATTGCAGTGAATCAAGAGATTGGAAAAGCAGATGAAGACAAACTTTCAGGAATGCCTTCAAAGCAGTAAAGAATACACTGCACAGTCATTTCCACCCAAATGTTCCCGTCCTACGCCCCAAGCAGGCAATCGCCCCCGCCACGTTGCCGCAGAGCTTCTCCTCAACCTCCTCTTTGACTCGACCCGACTCGACCCGACTCGACCCGACCCGACCCGACTCGACTCGACCCGACCCGACTCGACCCGACCCGACCCGACCCGACCCGACTCGACCCGACTCGACCCGACTCGACCCGACTCGACCCGACCCGACTCGACCCGGGACCCGACTCGGCCCGACTCGACCCGACTCGACCCGGACCCGACCCGACTCGACCGACTCGACTCGGCCCGACCCGACCCGCCGACCAGACTCGACCAGACTAGACCATACTCGACCAGACTCGACCCGACCCGACCCGACTCGACCCGACTCGACCGGACCCGACCGACCCGACCGCCCCGGACCGGCCGACCGGCCGGCCCCACCATACCATGCCTTCTCACTTCTCGCCTGCCACTCTTCGCCTCGCCACCTTTGCCACGGCGTGCGTCTACAACATTCTGGCGCCGAGACCCCCGCCCATCCCGCTCGCTCGAGACGAAAACCCTGCACGGTCCCACCCCTCCCCGCCATGCCATGCCTTCTCACTTCTCGCCTGCCACTCTTCGCCTCGCCACCTTTGCCACGGCGTGTCATGTATCTCCCCACCACCAAACCCTCCCCAAACCCCTCCACGCACCAAACCAAAACCAATCCACTCCCCTCCACGCAAAACCACTCCCCTCCAACAAATCCACTTCCCTCCACGCAAAATCCACTTCACTCCACGCAAAATCACTTCCCTCCACGCAAATCACTCCCCTCCACACAAAACCACTCCCTCACACAAACCACTCCCTCCACACAAACCACTCCCTCCACACAAAACCACTCCCCTCCACACAAAACCACTCCCTCCACACAAACCACTCCCTCCACGGAAAACCACGCTCATCCACGCCCCGCCACCGAATGTCACGCGCCTCCTCGCTACATCACTCCAAGTCTCAGCCCAGCACCCCCGCCACATAGCAGCCGCACTGAACATGGCGCTTTTAAGTAATTTAAATTAGTTGATTTAAAGTAGAGTTGGATTATTGTACAATATTAAAACTCGATTATCTTCTAAACACCATACACACAATGTGTTGAATTTTAATACAGAGATTTCCAAACGATTCAACAACATATTGTGATGATAGATTTATAGTGCACATTTCCAATAAATTCATCTTCTTCTGAAGTTGTTTTAACCTCCATACATCCGGAGCAACTTTCTCATGACATGTGGAGAACGAAGCACAATTCAAAACATTTTATCTTACGATATACGTGTAGTTTTCTTTAAACAAAATTACGTACATTGAATACAATAACGATCTCATTCGCGTTATTATTCAATTGATACATATTTGTCTGAATAACAAACATGCCAGATTAAATTTAATGTTTATAGACCATAAGCATGACTGTTTTGTAGTGAATAGCCTTGACAATTCAAATGAATGGTTCTGGTTTTTGATTCGACGATTAATATTGCGATAGTGATGATCTCATTTTCAATTTTTAGGTGCGTGGGTTATCCAAATCCTAAGCATTCTTTGAGGACAAGCTCAAAGAGAACTCCATCCCATCTCTATCCTCTATGCTCAAGCTATTGTTCGTTATTGTAGTTTCTTTCATCGTTCGCTAATAGCATTTGCACTCTGATTAGCTTCCAGTACCAAACCTATATTTATTTTACTATCTAAATAAAAGGAATATTGCATTTTAAAAAGTTACCGTCAAAGAAAGCCAAAACTTTAAATATTAACTCCAGCAAAAAAGTGTCGCGGAATTAGTGTAGTGGAATGTCATTTACAAGCCTGCCTCAATTTTCGAACTAGAATGGAGTAAAACTAAACAGGAATCATATAACTGATGTAATGTTTTACTGAAAAAAAAACAACTATCAAATAATTTTTAACTAGGTAATTTTTTTTCTCTCTCACAGAGCAGTTAATAACATAAACGTTACATTTCCATCAACTCATCTTTCTTTTGAAGCGAAAAAAGATAAGAAGAATCTCTGAGATGTGCATTTTGATAATTCCAAGATCCCGTCCAACTTATTCGTTGCAAACCCCATCAGAATTAAAGAGGAAAATAGCAACGAGAAATTACTATTCGAGTCCCGTCGTAGGCACACGGGGCAACTCAGATTCATCGTGACACGATTGGATAAGGAAAGACTCGTAACAGCCAGTGCTCGGAGAGCGAACTCATAAAACAGTTCGTTTCCCGCGCCTTTTCTTTTCCATTGAACGGAGGCGCGTCGTTGGTTCAAATGAAACGACCCGCCCCTCTTTCCTTGCCATCCCCGCCCGGTTGTTAGGGAATAAATAATAATGGTCGGTCCCCGTCGCCTAGGTAATTGGATTGCCCGGCATCCGCAAGGCGAGGTCCGGCGCCCCAATTTGGGTCAACTACGGCGCTTTCAATTCGGCGCGGAATCGAACCCGGGACCTCGCTGCGTGGCGGGGCGCACGTTAGGGAATGAAGAGCCCCGAGCTCCCCCTCCTGCCCAACCGCCCTTCCCGGAACTCCCCGCCGTTCAGGCCGCCGAGAAGCCTCAAAGCGAATAACTTGCTCTGACATGAAACTGAGTTTCTCGCCCGCCCCAATCACTCGGATAATACAGTACAGAAGACAGAAACGTTGGTTGGGTTAAGTTTGATTCCGCCTATTCCAGACAATGCTGAATTGGGTGACATGTAGATTTTGCAAGACTTTGCACATTTTCTATGAGTATCCATTTTACCCAAAGATATACATAATGAATAGATATGTTCTTCACAAACGTCACTATAAATAAGGCCAATTAATACTACGTAAAAACGCCAAAAACACAATGAAAGTTAATCAAAAATTTAAGACAATAAAAGGGCAGTTAACAAATAAATATTATTTTTTAATTTCATAAAATAATAATAATAATAATAATAATAATAATAATAGTAATAATAATCGTTACATATTCTTAATATTATACCTACACTATATGTTTAGCCAAGAAATCAATTTTAACGTCCATTCGCTGTACATCTAATTACAATGTTAAGTTAAAAATTAGAAGATTTTGGCTTAATATGTGTTTTAAAATTCATGTACTCTACTGATGGATTGATTGATTTTTTCGTGTTTCCGGGCACGTCACCTGCTTTGGTCATTAGTCCCGTTAGTGTAGTGCATGTTTTTTCTCGGGAGATGGCGGTGATCTTCCCCCGCTTGATGGCGAGATCCGGCGCCGACCTACCGTCGGCTAGTGGGGTTTTCCCTTAACCAGGACTCTCCCACCAGCGGAGCACCGCCCCAGCTGGGACAAGCTCTAAGCTCCCCACCGGTCTCCCGGAATATGTGGTAGTGTAGTGCATGTTCGTGTGTGTGTGTAAGAGGAGAGGATAGGACAAGGAAGAGGAAGGACAGATCGCGCGCGGTCCGTGGCCCGTTTGATAGGGCTTCATTTACTTTTAGATAATATCCTACTCGCCACGCAACTCCTAATACTTGTATACTTTTATATATGCTAATAGAAAACAAAAAGACATATTCACTTATTGGTAGTGGAAGTTACGTCGCTAATATCTCTTGAAGTTCTCTTTGTGACCGTGCTGGCAGTAAAAGCCAGAGCACCGAATCTGAACGAGAATATAGTTCAATCAATAGGAGGCAGATGGCACTGCTGGTTTAGCGCGCGGCGTACAAATTATCGGTTCCACCAGTAATTGAAGTTTCATTCTCCAGTCTGAAGGTTTTCGAATACCAGGTTAAATAATTTTTTTTGTACGACTAAAGTTTGCGAATCAACGTCACTAAAATTTGGAACAGCAGTATTAATTTAGCATGATTAATTTTGCATTTTAGTTTGTAAAAATTATCACAAAGTAATAATTTGAATTTGGTACATTCTGAGTTCCGTTGTAAGACAATAGTTAATCATCATACGATAATTTTATTTTATTTTGCAAAAACCGATTGTAGAAAACAAATGTTATATGTCACTATCATAATAGAATCAATACAAGGTTAAACAAATAACTTTCCAGGATATCAAAACTGGACCAAACAATAGGTATATATTGTGATGACAGTGGCGTGAAGTGTAGACAGCAAAAAATTACTTCATTGAAATGCCACTACTTGGAAAGCTATTACAGTCCTAGAGCGAGTTTAATTAACTTTTTATATAGTAACGTTTGGAAACATTTTAGCTGTTAACGTTTCGATTTACAACAGAGCGAACGAAACAGAAATGAAAACCAAATAATTTCAATGTGGAATGTGAATTCCACAACAAATTAATCCAATTATTTCGTATTCACATTATTTTGTCAGTTATTAGCAAATGTCATGGATGTATTCATGTATTCTGCATTGTAATGAGAAGCCATAAAAAATCGTTACATGCATTCGCCCTCTATCAATTCTGTTAAATGAAAATTCCCAGCACAGTCCCTCTTTCATCGTCACGAAAAAATAATTTCCCGAAGAGCACTTACAATTTACTTCGCCCAGAAGAATCAAGAATAATATGATAAAATGTATTGTTCATTAAATGTTGTACCGTAATAGCTGAAAAATCGACATTTTCTATTTCCGTTGTACGATGAAACACCTTTTATATTTTTAACTTAATGAGTGGCTAGTCTGTCGTTGCAGAATCCAAATGTCTTGATGCGGTAATTGTTAACTATTTCTTATTTGAGTGGTGATAAATCTTAATCTTCAAAGTATGTTCTGAAACACGACGTTTTGTATGGCGGAAGCAATATATTTCATAACCGATATGGTTCTCAGAAATACATAATTCTCTCTACTTTATATGGTTCGTGTCTGGTGGCCCGGACATTCATGCTTTGAACAGAAAGTCTCGCATGGCACATCTGAATAATACTAGAAAGTTTCATAAAGGTTTAAAATGTTCGATAGGGAGAGAAAAACGTTTTGCTCGCAGATTCTCAGCCATTTTCTGAATGTTTTCACCGTATCTACATCGCAAAATCAGTAATTAGTATAGTAAATCTAGCCTCTGGAAGAACAATTTCAATTAGTTCATGAAATAAAAACTAAGCTCATTCAGAAATATACCAATGATTGCGCTTGAATCTATTTAGTGGTGTTTTGTGCTGAGACTCGGAGTATTCAATAACTTCTTTTAAATCCCGGAAGGCCAACGACAGCCGCTAGTTCGTCAATTTCCATCCAGCGGCCGACCAATCACAATCACACACCAACCGAAAATGGGTGGGGGACAGAGGTCACATCACGTGCTCACAGAGAGCTCTTGTTTCCTTGCCCTCGCATTCCACCAAAATTCCACCATTGTCTCATCAACCCCCGTTTGAGGTGGAAGGTTTGGGCGCAAGGAAGATACCTTCCGTGCGCAACTTCAGCAACTCGTCGAATTCCCTGCACATCAGGCCGGACACACACTCCCTTATCCCAACTACCCATAGTTGGCTCAGTTTTTCTCCAAATCGTGCATGAGTAGTTCAAAAGACTCATAATAAACATCACCTGCGGACCGTTTGATGAGTCTCAGCGTATCAACTGATGTCAGTGCAGTGTCACTGACCTGGAGGTCCTAGGGTTTGATCCCGACGGTGGGAGCATTTTCGATACTAGCTAGGTTGGAATCAGCCTTTGTCCGAAGGAGCATTCTAGCTGCCGGCTGTTCTGAACGGGAGTTTTCCGTAGTTTCTCCCATCATCACCAGGTAAATACCAGAGCAGTACCGAAGAAACTGGCCAAGGACCGCGCGAGATCTTTCCTTCCTCTTCCTTGTCCTATCCCTCACTCACTCACTCACACCACACACACACACACTCACTTAATGTGAAGTAAACTACCACAAATCTCAGGAAACCGGTCTGGAGGTTAGAGCTAGGAAGTAATAACCACAGCAGCTGACGCGACGAAAACACGGAATAACCATTCAATCAATGGATTGGGCTCGAGCACACCGCGAGTTCGCGAGGTCGAAGGGTAAAAAGGACAACCTCCACATGCAATCTCAGCGACTCGCCGAGATCCCTTGCGCATCGCCAGGCGGACCACGCACGCTGGAGACGACGGAGGCGGGGGCAGCGGGGGCAGCGGGGGCGGGGCCGAGGACGAGGGGGTGGCGAGGGGAATGCCGAGGGGTGAGGGGTGGCGAGGAAGCGGCGAGGGGTGGCGAGGGGGGCGAGGGGTGGCGAGGGGAATGGCGAGGGGTGGCGAGGGGTGGCGAGGAAGTGGCGAGGGGTGCCGAGGGGATGGCCAGGGGTGGCGAAGGGTGGCGAGGGGTGGCGAGGAATGCCGAGGGGTGGCGAGGGTGGCGAGGAAGCGGCGAAGGGGGCGAGGGGCGAGGGGTGGCGAGGGGTGGCGAGGAGGTGGCGAGGGAGGTGGCGAGGAGGTGGCGAGGAGGTTGGCGAGGGAGGTGGCGAGGGGGTGGCGAGGGAGGTGGCGAGGGAGTGGCGGGGTGGCGAGGGGGGGGGGGGGGGGGCAGCGCGGGCGCGGCACGGGGCGGCGCAAGGCGGCGCGGGGGGCGCGGGGGGCGGCGCGGGGGGGGATAAAACACAAAGCTCGCACACCTGCGGCGGGGGCGGCGGCGCGACGCAACGGCGGCGGCGGCAGAGCACGGAACACTAGAAGGTAGGCGCGCGTTCAGAAGAGGGGCCGGAACTGGCCTGCCGCGACCTGCAGGGGGCAGGACATTGCTCAGTGACGTGGCGTGTTGCGACTGTGGAATTCAAAACCTATTTTTTTTTTTCATTTTATTTACTCAGATCAGTGGGATTACCACTTTACAGGTGAGTATTTGTTTTATGTACTATAATGGATAGGCTCGAAGTAACGAGTAAACTGTAAATTTGCACACTATCATAACCCTATTTTTGATCGAGGACATTCCCACTGGGTACCTCCATGAGACTGTTGTGATTTTTGTGAAGAAAACAAGATTGATAGTGACACGTGAGACAAAAATGTCTTAATGTTATGGGGGAAGGAACAGATCTTTTGAGAGACGGGATTTAATTGTTGTAGCAGCAACGCTGCTTTTGGCGAGGTTAAAATGGCTGTTGCAAGGGGCAGCTTGGAGGTTGCAAAAGAATTTGGATGACAGTAAGGTAATGTAATTTACAATTGGTTCTGTGTCTAGTTCTCTATGAAGTTGTTTATTGGTTATATATACCTCGATATATAATTCCCAATACTTCGAGGTATTGGTACGAAGGTATAAAGTACGAAGTACTTTATTCTGGAAGGACTTTATTTGTAAGGGTTTTATGACGGAAGAAGTGGCACCTCCCCATTGGGGCTGCGTAAGTTATTGAGGGACTTATGACTGACTTGTAAAGGAACAGAGAATTTTCAATTTTTAGAGATTTTATTAATAAGGGGAAATAATTTGAGTAGGGTTCCGTAAGTTTTATTCAGTCTGTGTATAATATGAGGTTTCTTTGTAAGACGAGTATCGAAGAGAACGCCTAGGTATTTGATTGACTTATTTGAAGGTGCCCATGAAATCGGATAATTATTTCCTTTTAAAGAGGGAGGGATATTTGTTCTTCGCAAGGTAAAAAATTTGTGTTTCATATTTTGATGGGATTAGCTGTAATCTCCATTTTTTGTGCATTCAGAAAACATTAAAGTCTTGTTGTATGTTATTTATTGCGTCAGAGATTAAGTCGCTAGACGTCAATATTGCTGTGTCATCAGCATAGAGAGCCGTAGCACAGTTTGATAATTGATAATTGAAGATCTGCCGTAAAGATATTAAAGAGGGTTGAAGAGAGTGGGAACCCTTGAGGAACACCGGTTAGAATTCGGGTAGGTAAGGATAGGGTATTGTTCATTTTTACATCATTCTCGGTGAAATATTTATTACCGAGAAAGCATTTTATAATTTCGAAAAGATACTCTGGGAGTCCTAGTTTAAGTAATTTGTACAATAATTCATTGTGCCAGGCTTTATCAAATGCCTGCGCGAAGTGTAAGAAGGCCGCTATGCAGAATTGTTTACGTTGATTAGCTAGAGCAATTTCTTCAACAATCCTTAATAGTTGGTGGGTTGATGAGTGAAGAGAACGGAAATCAAATTGATGTACTGGAATTGCATTTATTTTATCAAGGTATGCGTTTAATCTGAATAAGATAAGCTTTTCGATTTTTTTTGCAATTGCTGGTAGAAGACTAATTGGTCTGTAACTTGATGGGAGTTTTGGGGATTTATTCGGTTTTAAAATGGAAATTATTATTGATTTTTTCCAGCATGAGGGGAAGAATCTGAGTCTTAGACAACTTTTGAAGATATCAATTAGATAAAAAAGGGCATGTGGTGGAAGGTGTTTTAGAGCAAGATTAGGTATAGTGTCTATCCGAGGGAAGATTTGTTTTTGATTGTTTTGATTAATTGTTTTACGTTGGCAGGAGAGGTATAAAAGATTAATAAGCTGCAAGAATATTCTAACACGTTCGATATTATAATTAAAATGTTTGTTACATATTACTTGTGGTTTTAAATGGAGACATTTTTAATAAGAGGGTAACAGAAATAATTATATCTTTGATCCCGAGAAAATAGGGATTTTCAGCTCCGGCAAACTAATCTAGAAACGTATTTACATCAAAACTCCTTTTTATTTTATTTTTTGATCGATTAGGCAGTGCCTATCTTTTCTGTAATATTTATTGTGACATTCCGCGCTCACTGTTTTAAAGCTTCTGTCTGGATAACAGAAGTTTCCTGGGTTAATTTCTTAAGAATCAAATGTTGCCCTCACCATTTTCAGGAACTAATGGAGCATAAATTCGTTTATACTATATTGGCTACATGTAAATGGTGGATGTGAAAACTGCGAAAAATCAAAGAAACTAGTGTTGACTAAGTACATTTAAAGGTTTAGGATTGCACGGAAGATCCTTACAGCAGAAATATACACAGCGCACTGATTTTGTGTAAAGAGAGGAAATTCACGATCTACACCCATGTGTGGGCGATCCTCGAATTTCTTCTTCACGTACTGAGGTTAAACCATTTTCATTAATTTAGTGGAAACACATTTTAGTCACCCACCAATTATTTGTTTCTCAAGGCAAACTCTTTCTGATCCTGTTATTTAATAATGACTTTGTCATTCCGGTTGATCTATCACTTCCATTTCATTCTATTTGTGTATAATTAAAATATTAACAATTATTATTATTGTTATTATCATTAAAAACGGCGAAAACATGTCGTAAATGAACGTCATGGCTCGTCAATGCTCGTTTCTTTTTTAAAGTTTTGTTCAAATTAAGTCAAGATATATTAAGATATAGCTTTTACATTTAACTGCTTATCAAAACCAGAAGTCGTCTATAAATCTACGTATTTCCATGTATATTATTTACAGCAATTACATTTTAACTCTCGAATATAATGTATTTTAAAAAAGCATTATTCTTTTTACTGACGAATCCAGATTCAGTAAATCAATTATCTACAGTGTTAAATGAATATGAGGTAAGATAGCACATTTCAAGTTATAACCATAATAATGTCATCTCCGGAAACAACGTAAGTTGATCACAGTTTTATGGGACTTTTTATGATAGCAATGATGTTATACCGTTTATCACCGAGAGAACTAAGATGATGTTCTTAGTTCAATGTTCTGAATCAAGTGACCCTTAGTTTTTAATCAATGGTCCTAGGAATCCCTTAAATTTATAGGATCAATACTTCAAAGGTTTAATTATTTTATTAGCTCTTGGTTGTATTTCGGTTTTTATTTCGCATTAAATTCAAAATCAACCTTAAATGTAAAGTCATAAAGTCATTTGTGGCTCCATAATCGAATGTCGTATTATAAGATTTTGGGCATAAGTAATTAAAAAAATGCTCTTCAGAAGAATTATTTCAAAAAACTTTACAAGCAAACGCGTTAACAGGCAGTTTATTTCATATTTTTACTTTACTACACCTTTCTTTTTCACATAAATATGAGTTTCTATTTTCGATTGTGACGCCAATGAAGGAAAATACTTTACGTAAATTTCAAACAAAATTTATATTGTAAATTGTCTCTTCTCAAATATACAAAGATACTTTTCAAAAAATAATGTTATCTTGATACACACGTGTTTTCTTAATACACCTGACACGAAAATATCCCCCGACACCTTACATTTTCTCAATATTCATTAACAATGTTACCGTTATTTCACTTTCTTTTTCTTTGTATGTTAAGAGCGTTTTCTCCTTGGATTCAGTTCACTTTCTATTCAACTTACTTCACGATATGACATCTAACGGGAATCATTGTACACTCGTTTCTTAATCAAAGCAGGCAGAAAGTCAACTGAATAGGAATCAATTTATTACTCAAACAAAATGAACATTAATTTCAAGATCTTTCGTTTGGAAAGTGAGAAATGCATAAAATCAAACCTGTAAAAATAGTCGTTGTTTTCGATTGCTGGAGATCCTAGCGATTCCGAAAACGTATTTATTAATCATGAAAGTCCAATCATTTTCAGGACACTGTTGAAAATAACACGGATGATAACGAATTTTATACCCATTTCTATTATGTCTTCCAAAAAATTAACTATTATTACAAAATTTTTATATACTGAGATTCGCTAACATAATCCTTTAAATATTTACTTCAATATTCTTCGGAAAGGATTAAATTCTCACTTCCACATATTGAAAATTTTGGGACGGGAACAGTCTAACTTTTCAATCCGTACTACATTTTCGAAAAATTATCTAATTCGTAATTAACTGCTCTCAAATTGATTCCATTGGAGTTTGTAAATCGGAAAGTGTCTTAAACACATAGATTCTTTACTCTAACTCGGCTCAGGGAGTACAGAGCTTTCAACACCGTGCTATGTTTACGATGGAATTCATTTATTTTGATAGTGAGAGTGAAGAAAAGTTTGGGAAGAGAGCCCTAGAAAGAAACTTTTAACAATAATTTTACAAACTAGCTGGCAAACTCAGCGTGCACAAAAGAAAATTACAACAGTGTTACGTTACCTCGGAGATAGATCATGAAAAGTAACGAATAATAGTTTTTACTTTCTTAAATTAATCACTCTGCGAAAAGATGTTTGTTTCTTGTTCTGTGAAACTGCAGGATAAAGTTGGTTTATTACGCACTCATAAACTCAAAACTTTTGATTAATTGCAACCTCGTCTTCAAGACCTCAGTTTTCTGTGTTTATCTATTTGTATGATATGAACACATTTTTGTTCTCAAATAACGAAGACAGAAAAATAAAATTCACAGGGACTTCATTATTTTTAATTGCATAAAATATTTTCAATTACAAGACTTCCTAGAAAATACAACTTGAATGTTTTAAAGAAATTCAGATGGTGTATGCTTCAAAATAAATTTAAAAATTACGTTTTTTGAAGGGAAAGGCGAATTAAAGAAAATTTACGGTTTTTCTTCTTATCAATTACACACCGCTGTAAATCTGACATGACAATGTAAATTCCTCAAATGCTGGCCAGTACTATCTAAGACAGGATCACTGAAATCACTAATATGGAACGTTCTGTCTACAATGTATTTCTTGTGAAATGCATTTTATTTCCCGTAAACTATACAAATAATTTGTTAAAACAATTGTTAATCTAACAGATTAAGTAATAAATTAAAAGACATCACGAGAATTAATTACGTCTTGAGACAGATCTTAATCTAACAGATTAAGACGTAATGTATTAAAAGACACATTTCAATTATTGATAACGTTTTCATTACGTATTTTTATCATTCAATTAAGCATTTCTTAATATTTGCTTATGGGCTTAAATATCTTGATTGTAAAACTTCACTCTTATAATTAAAGTCAAAATTCTTTGCATATTAAAATATATCCACATTAACGGTCTACACGTGGAAATATGTAATAGAAAACAGGTCAAGGTTTTAACACGTTTATTAACAAAACACTCCAACAACAGACCATATCAATAATCAGACTCTTATTTTCATCGCGTACGTCATACAAATAATGGCGGCGTGTGGCTGACTGATAGTGCGTTCTTTGCGCACCTGTGGCTCCTGTTTGCACATCGGTACGTGGTTTTCGCATGACGTGCACGTTTGCACTTCTCCCGGCAAGCGACTGGGCTGCGTCACAGACTCACCCCTCCTCCGAAATCCTAGCATGAGCTACCTCGCTTAAATTGCGTGCGGTGCACCAAGTCCTCCTTTTTACATGAGGGTTCCCACTCGAATACTTGCGTGTTAGAAGGGTTATCCCAGGTTTTCGCAGAGGTAGAGATTCAAGAACAGCTGAGAATTATTGGTTGTTGGTTGTTTACGTGTTACAGGGAATCAACTGCTCGTAAGTAATTTCAATTCTTTATTTTGTACGTGCCACTTTGGCACATCTGCTAATACGTATCACGTACGTCATTAACGTGCTTGTAACTTTATTCTATCGTGAACATAATGACGATATAATAATAACAATAATTGTTATTATTATTATTATTATTATTATTATTATTATTATTATTATTATTATTATTATGTCTTTATTAATGGCGAGGTACAGGCCATAGGGCCTGCTCTTCCACCTAACCACTAAATGGATAACAATATGGATCTTAGAAACTATGACAATGGTGGTTAGTAGTAAGTAAGTAATAATAATAATAATAATAATAATAATAATAATAATAATAATAATAAAATATCACTGCTCATAGAATCTAATGCAAAAACTAAGATGAAGTTGCTATAAACGTTTCATTAATGATTTTTGTACTACTTGAACTATTTCCCAAAGAACCATTGAAACAATTTTCTCATTTTTGTTTCCTCAAAAACATGTTTCTTGAGCATGTTGTCCTTTCTTGGATTCTCTTTTGTGTTCTCTATCATATGTGCCAGCGACACTGGAATTTTTATAACCATAGGATTATTATGTATGTTTTCACAAACATGAAACAGTATCTGGTTTCTTTGTCAGGTACTGTTGTATCAGCTTTAATTCCTCCACTTCAGTAAATTTTTAGTTCTGCATTTCCAGTCTCCCAAGAAAGGGTTCATAGTTTTCCTGGTCTTTTATACCAAAATTATTTCTCAGCGATTTGCGATATTTCTCAGCAAAATCGACATTTTTGTAGCCTCAAAGATTTGCAAGCGGAGTGCAAGATTTAGTGACGTTTAGAGATCCATGATGACACATTATGTATGAAACTCAAGTCTGCTTTATAGTGCACGTATTCTTTAATTTCTCGTTACATTACTTGTCCTGAGTGTCCGCGCAGAAACCTACTGTTTCAGTGTTTAGATCACTTAATTCTACCATATGTTTGAAGCTTCTCATTACATTTAGGGACCTTCCAGTTGTGATATATGATTGCCATACACAGTTTTCTGTTCTCGTTTCCCATTTCTTCGTGATAGCTAACAGGATGACATTTTCGTTTGAAAGAAATATCTTAGCGTTTGCAAATCATCGACTGGTTTAGTGCAATTGTCAATTTTCAGGAAATATTCTGTGAATTTTTGCATTTGGTACAACTGAGGAAGGTGATTCGATCGACGCCCACCTCTATCTAGGAAAAGGGTTCATCTCTCTCTGTGTGTAGTGTCACATGTCGCGGTGTACCCTTTTTCGCACGGATTTACACTATATATAAATCGTTTATTCGAGGTGTAAATTACTTGCAATCTTCAAAATTCGCATTGTTTTCTATATTTATCGAGTAAGAAAATATATCCATATGATAGTGTATCAAACAATAGAAAGTAAGTAGTAATAACAAGTAGTAATAACAAGAAGAAAAAGAAGGACCATTTTTGGTATTTTGAAAAAAAATGTTTTATACAAACAAATTTATGTTATTAAATTTTCTTTTAATTTAACAAATATCCACTTTAAACTTTTGTAATTCTAAACAGTATTGCACGTAAGCATTCTGTCGCTTTCAATCTCCACAACGTTATTGAAAGATGCAAAATATCGTCTGAATAATATAATCTGCTGCCAGGCACAAATAAAACGCTCACAACAACTTGTATTCATGTTTTCCAATACAATTCGACGAATTTCAAACAAGACAGACAACTGGAGGCGTGATCTCGCGGTGTTTTCTTAGCATGCCATGTTTAATTCCCACAATTAATTTCAATTAATTCGCCCTATTCGTTTCCGTGTCCCCTCCCCGCTACTCCTTTCCCTTCGTGACGGCCCAGTTCACCTCCCCCCCCCGGGCCGCCGCCCACGTCACAGCCGTCGCAAGCCCTCGCTTGTCCATTAGAGAACAGGTCCGGACGCTCCCGGGCGCCTCGGCAATAAACTGCGTAACTAGCCCGCGATCCCAGCGGCCGGTGACGCAATCTGCGGCGGCAACCAATCGGAAAACGAGATTCGCGCTCTCTGTAGTTTTAAATAAGACCGGCAGGCGGCGTGCACTTCGCCGCTCTGACTTTGCAATCCACGTTCGGCGATTGCTGTCGCGGTGCAGTGTTGTTCAAAAAGATCTCCTTGTGTGAAGATGGGCGGCAATTTGTAGTGGGGCGAGAGTGAAATGTGAGGCAGAGTGCCTAACGAGGGCGAAATCCTTCGAAAGAAATAGAAAAGCTGCTTTTACAATATGCTCTAATTTACTAACAATATTTACTAAGTGAATTTTGGCAGTGATCCATTCGGAATCAACAGTTTCTGTCTTGAAATCAAGATAGGATTTCACAAATACGATATTCTTTATCAATCATTATTACTCGAGATTATCAATCAATAGGATTGATATTTCAACAAACTAGTTTCAGTACATGTAGCCAGGAAAAATGGCATACAGTAAACTTATCGTCTCACAAAACAGGTGTATATGAATTAGTGTCGCGTTGAATGATTTCTTTCTTCACACCTATTACTATTTAAGGTGAGTTATGATAGAAGATCGAAGCAATCCTTATAATATTATAATAAATATGTTTTTTTCATTTATAATTGTAGATAAGACATTGTGGATAATCACTCAGCATGTAAGAGCTACCCATATCAAAGAATTGAAGGAAATTTTAAGAAAAAGAATAGAACATCGAGAACATTGTCAAAACGGTACTATGAGTTGATAGCCGAAATTAAATGTATTTGATTTTCAACCGTAAATATTATTAACACCAGCATTGATGATATAATGGTTATCATACCGGGCTACTGATCCCAAGTTCGTGGATTCTAACCCGGTCAAAGTCGAGGGATTTTTTTTTTTTGCCAAAAATCGACGGCATGCATGCGAACGCTTGTCGGCAAGTAAAACATCACAGGAAAAGCACTTGACTGATCCTGGCAATATTAAATCTTCTAGCAATTTAACATCAAATCAGAGTTTCGATTTGGATTGATTTCAGAAATTTATCTTAACCTGCGCTATCTGGTATTCAAATCAAACGTCAGAGTTGGCAGAATTGCTCAGGATATCTCCCACAGAAGGCTTGCCTCTGGACACTAGCCTACGCTCGATGGCACTAAAGCTCGATGGCGCTGTATGGCACTAAAAGAATATCATTAAAGAATATCATTAACACATAGGAAAACAGTTCAGATTATTTTGAACTATCTCGCAACAGAAGTCGCATTGGAAATATTTCCTACTAGAATAGTTCGAAACACGTGCTCAAATAAACAATCCTTTATCTGGATATCTGATTTTGGCGCGGTTCACGTATATCTGAAGCCGTTGAAATTCGACGCACGCAAACTCGGCCGAGCAACGCAGCGGCAGCGGCATCGACCAGAAGAGTCGATCGTCTTCCCTCCGGAGGGAGCGCCGGTCTGCTTAGCATCCTCCTCGACCGCTGTGCGCCTCCGGCGACCCCACGCCGACTGCCTCCCGCCACCGCCCCTCGTGCCCCGCCCCCATCCACCCCCGTCCCTGCACCACCGCCCGCACCGGCGAGCGAAATGCGAAAAAGCCCGCCAGCCAGCCGGCCGGCCCAAAGTAAAACAACGGACGTAGTCTAGAGAAGTGTTTGTAAATGTACTCAAAATAGCTTTACCAGCGTTGAATGCCGTTAAAACAAAGATTGGTTTGTTTTTTCGTGTCTCCAGGCGCGTCAACTGCATTGGTCATTATTCCCGTTAGTGTAGTGCATGTTCTTTCTCGGGAGATGGCAGTGGTCTTCCCCCGCTGGATGGCGAGATCCGGCACCGACCTACCGTCGGCTAGTGGGGTTTCCCCCTAACCAGGACTCTCCCACCAGCGAGGCACCACCCCAGCCGGGACAAGCTCTAAGCTCCCGACCGACCTCCCGGAATATGTGGTAGTGTAGTGCATGTTAGTGTAAGTGTGTGTGTAAGGGGGAGAGGATAGGACAAGAAAGAGGAAGGAAAGATCGCGCGCGGTCCGTGGCCCGTTTGGTAAGGTACTGCTCCGGCATTCGCCTGGTGTTGATCGGAGAAACCACGGAAAACTACCGATCAGAGCAGCCGGCCGCTAGAATTCTCCTCCAGGCAGCGACTGAATTCGACCTAGCTGAAAAGCTAGTGTAGAAAATCCTGCCGGCGTGGGGAGTGGTAACCTATGACCTCCCGGTCAGAAGCGCTGCAGTGCTATCAGTTGATATACTGAGCTACCGCTCCCGGTAAAAAACAAAGATATTTGGGCAGTTTTTTCCTGTGTTTCTGTTTCGAAATTAAAGGTTATTCTGACCGCGTGCGAGCCTCAGAATGGTGTCCATTATGGTACATGAAATGTGAACACTATTGGAATTGTGTCTTGAATTGTATGTACCGTCATTCCTACGTGTGTGAGTGTGTGTAATAATATTCACACCCCTGATAATCATTATAAAATATACTCTTAAGGAATAATAAGAGATTCGAAATGTCTTTTTTAGAATCATTTTCGGAAGTGGATTCGATGGTATAACGGTCAGCGTACCCAAGTTTACGGGTTCAAACCCGATCATAGCCATGGATTTCTGAGTGTGAAAAAATCCTTCACACACCTTCCTTCGGAAGGGAAGTAAAACCGATTAGCGTACTCAAGTTTACGTGTTCAAACCCGATCAAAGCCATGAATTTTTAAGGGCGAAAAAATCCTTCGCTCGCCTTCCTGCGGAGGGGAAGTAAAACCGTCTGTCCCATGTACTAGATTTACTACGTGTAAAAGATCAAGTCATAAAGAAGCCGCTGAACTAAATTAAAATCGCCTGTTTCGTCTCCCACGATAATACCTGCGAAATTTGCGTGGTCAGACGGAAGAGCACGCCTGATAGCCCGAGTCTCGCCATGTAAAATAAGGCATTAACTAACATTTTAGAAAAGTTTGACCGCTTATTCCGGCCCATTCCCCACCGTTGGCCTACGGCACCGCCGCCACGCCGTCGCTCCTGCCCCTGCTGCCTGGCGACCCGCCGTGCGCCGCGTCGCGCTTCCTCCCTCCCTCGCCCCCTTCCCCCCACCCCACCCCGGGGGCACCCAGCTGCCGGCGAACGGCTAAAAGAAGCACTAGTAATTGGTAGCGCGGCCGGCCGGCTGGTCGCAGCCTCCTCGCCCGTCGGAGTCGTCCACGGACGACGGACGACGGTCGCCGCGCCCGCCTGCGTCCCGGACGACACCTGTTGCAGCGCGCGCACGGCCCTCCGGCGACGCACGCGTGCGCTCCCCCACGCGGTAGGTGGCGCTTCTGGGCACGTGCAGCGGGATCCAACTCCCTATTGGATTTTGGATATTTTGGCCTTCCATTTTATGGTCGGATCACGTTTGGCAGATGAAAACACGTGGTCAAAAGTAACTTCACTTTTTTTTGAATCCTCGAATGATGTTACGAAGAATGGGTGCGACGGTTTGGGAAAAATTCATTCCCATCGACAAGCAACATATCTAAAGAGATTTCTTGTTAAGTGAAGTCGTAGGCTTCCGCGGCCAGAATAATGAAGATTATCTTGGCTGTACGGGTGACGCCGCGTTGAAGGCTGCATTGTAAACCCGAGCGCAGACCGCCCCGGCGCAGACCAGCCCTGAAGAAGATCTCGAAAAAGAGGATCGAAACGTCGGCAATACAGTCTTCAACGCGGTGTCACCCGGACAGCCAAGATAATCTTTTTTAATACGCTTTCTTGTTGTTATAATAACAGCATTATATATAATATATATATATATATATATATATATATATATATATATATATATAATAACAGCATTTTTGTTATGAATTAAGTCACGATAGTATATTTGAAATAAATGTTTAAGTCCGTTTATTAACATATTAATCATATTAATCTGTAGACACTTTGTTCGTGTGGTAGGTACAGTAGGTTAACGTGATCAGTTTTCTACCGAAGGAGATCCGTAATTTATCTGCCTTCGTATTTATTTTCCTCAGGTAGTAAGTGTAGTAGATGAGCAAATCCCAAAAGTTTCATAAACTATTTGAGATGAATGAAGGTTGTATGAGATTCTCTTGTTGCCCCTATCTCGCGTTTTACTATTTACTCTTCGTGCACAATAATGTTGTACCATTGTTATTTCATAATCCTCACCATCAATGTTGTTATCATTACAGCACCTTATTCTGTCAGAACCCAAGAGAAATATCAGCGATCAGATGTGTTGAACAGGTTGCAAAACGTGCCAACCAATTATTATTGTCTTGTTTACGCATTATCATCGTATTATTAGAAGCAGATAATTGGCATAAGAGACTGATATTTTCTTAATGTTTACATAAAATAAGGAAATTACAGAAGACAAATAATTTTTTGTTCATTTAATCACAATTTATTTCGACTTTTAAAGAAAGAAATGTTCAGATATCTTTTCGCGTCAAAAGATTTTTCCACTAAACAGATTATATACAAAATTCATTTTGTACCGTTGCGAGGTCGTGTAAAATGTGTATCTGTCCGTGTGTCAGGTGATGCACTATACTCTATACGTGACGTGCTGTGGAAAAAACATGAGAACGTTTACATACTTCATGTACGAGATAAAAGCCAATATCGATTTTCATGCAGATACGTGGGGGTGCCTCGATAGCAAGGACTTAGTGAAAGCGTTATGTTAGGCCCACCTGCCAAATGGGCAATAATTTTTAAACGTGAACTTTCGTTCTGCATATTCACGTAAGTTCAACAAAAGTAAGCTTTTTCCACAACATTATTTTTCCTTTAGAGTTTAGTTGCTCACGAATAAAGGTTTTTTTCCTAGGCAATGATTATTCTACGTTCCTTGTCTTTTGAATCCATTTTAGCTTTGTATAGTATTATTTCTTTCCATAGCTTTGCTTCATTGCAATAACATCTCTACGGTGTAAGCAGTAGTACTATACCAACGTTGATCACGAGTACATTCTATAGAATTCTATTCTACGAGAATGCTTTATGGAAGTAAATATTTTGATTCACCTCGTAACTGAAAAGGATAAATTTCAGAGACGCAGTCGAAGAAAGGAAATGTATTCATTACAGAAAGAAAAGTAGAAATATTTGCATTCAAAAGTTAATATGGGAAAGGACAAAGATAAACAATGCCGACAATTATGCGATATTTATGCGACAATTATGAAATATTATGTCTGTATATTACGCATGTGCTCTTTCAAAACATCTTATCTGAGTTCATTATTTACCTTTAGGGAAAAAACGACGCTAATAATGTCTGCAACAAACAAAAAACAAAATTCGTGATCTTTTTAAAGAACTATGAAATATTGGTTTTGAAACATTAACCTCAGGATACAAGACATGTATTATCTTCCTGACAGTTTTTCTGCAAGTTTTAGAGCTTCAAAATGAAATTTACCTTATTTTACTGTAATTCTGTCAATTTTTAAATTATATTCTCTTCAGTATTTGATGCTTTTGAGTAGATATCTGAGAAGACTATGTGCATTCAGCTTTCTTCCAATCCTTTCTGTGAAAGGATTCTGTGTTTCTGCTATCACCAATAATAATTAAAATCCGAACATTATTTTGTTTATAATTTTAGTCATGTATAGCCATTAATAAACACTCAGCAATGCATAAGTGGAACACTTATTAAGTTAATTGAATTAATTGAATTAAAGTTCATAAAATTAAAAAAGAATTAAATGTGTTTCAAATGGCTTTACTGATTTCAATAATGTGCGATTTTCTATTGATATGTTTTAGTAAAACGGTATACGTGGTAGACCTGAAAATCTTTCAATGTCATTGTAGACATAAAAATGGCAGTATCTGTAAACGAATATTTTTAAAGACATTTCAGAAACGTTTTCTTTTACACTTTACAGCTCCAAACATTGTTTTTAAACTCATTGCATACTTGAGTAAATTTGAACATCAAACAGGCGGGTGTCACGAACTGAGGAAGTTTTTCTTCCGAACAGTTTATTCTTTTTGTTAAAAATAGATTAAAAACGTTAAAATTTTCTAAAGTAGCAAGGATATGAGTTTACAACGCCCCCCCTCTTTGACATGACCGCTTTTGTTACAAAATATTGTAAATGACTTTGGTTATAAAATAAATAATGTAATGCCCATTTCTTCAAATATGTTTGAAGTATTTGGCGAGATATAACATTAACATAAGAGTAAAAGGAAATGTGGTTAAAATATCTTGCAATAGAAGCAAGTTGGCGAAGGTAAGGAGGAAGCAGTGATTAATTCCTGATCCCAAATAAACATTTGCGCAAATAATGGATATTTCCACCTCTTCACATTCAACAAGTTCTTTCCCATATATATTTTATACATTTTGTTACAATACTATTTATTATCTTCCTAACTTTTCCTTCCGAACCTTCTTTATCTTATTCCTTCCAATATTTCTCCAAATTTATTTCATTGCTGTCCCTCCGTTAGTCAAATGACCTAATATTCGCTATTCTGGTGCTTCGCGGATGTGGCTGCAGATCTGCGAGCTCTCTTCAGTATGAAAATTAATGAAGATCGTCCCACTCTACGATGTATGACGTGTTCTGCAAAAGGATTAATTTCTTCCTGCCAGGGACACAAAATGCTCGAGTTGTCATATGTATGATTTCTGCCGCGAAATATTTAAATCACGAAATTCACATCAAAGTAACATAAAAAGAATTCTGAGAATTTAGTTAGTCTGTACAGCGTAAGAGAAATAGGTTTCCATTTGACTCTTCAATTCATCTACTAGTCATTTTATTTTCTCTTTTTAATGTGTATTATGTAATGGTAGGTATGGGAATGTTTGTTGTTCCGGTTGGAAAAGGGCTTTGGGCATACTCTTGCGGTAATAGAGGCACTTCAGACACAGAGCTCATGTAGCCACAGTTAATAAAAAGCTACCCACAGTTACCCACAGTTAATAAAAAGTTAAAACAGGTTTCATCATTCTCCTGTTTAATATTGATATTAAAATTAATCCCGTACAATCTCTTTCGAGCAAAGGCCTCCTGAAAGTCAGAGATAGCTTCTGAGTGGCCATCAAAGCAGCCACTTTTGATGTTATGAGTTGGTATCTCCAATCTTAATCAGAATTTTTTAACTTGCGTTAACTATAAGTTAACATTTTTACGTAAGTACTAATAACCATTCAATTCATTAAAATTAAAGAAGCCTATATTATTATTCGATTAGTCTTTTTAAATTGAACTTAGTTCATTTGCATGTATTCAGTCCTATTTCACTTAATCTTCACTTCTCATTTATAACTCAGTTTTATCAATCACAATTTGTTGTTCTTTTCTTTTTTCTCTCTTTTTTCTTTTTTAATGTTCTCAAGTTTAGCATATTATAATGTTTGCTCCACCTCCCCCCCCACGCCCCGTTATCAATCCAGTACCTGACGTGTCGACTGCTCTTTTGCAGGTCTCAGGGGCCGGAGGCGGGAGAGGAGGGGCGCGGGGGGCTTCAGCAACGAGTGGGTGGTGCGCGTCGAGGGCGGCCCGCGAGCGGCGCGCGCCCTGGCGGACGAGCTGGGCTACGACTTCCACGGTCACGTGAGTCGCGCCCTCCACTACCGCTTCTCTGGCAAGAGGCGCTGTTACAGCTATTAACACGCCTAGTAATGTTATGAGCAGGGGGCGGATTTTCATCAAATGTTCCGGGAGCGGTAGCTCAGTGCATCAACTGATGTCACTGCAGCGCCTCTGACCGGGAGGTCCTATTTCCCACTCCCCCCGGCGGCAGGAGTTTCGACACTAGCTTTTCAGCTAGGTCGAATTCAGTCACTGTCTGGAGGAGAAGTCTTGCGGCCGGCTGCTCTGATCGGTAGTTTTCCGTGGTTTCTCCGATCAACACCAGGCGAATGCCGGAGCAGTACCCTATCAAACGGGCCATGTTCATAGTAGGTGTGTGTTAACACATTTTTTTCAAAAGCTCTTAAGTTTTAAATGTCCGGCTATAAAGTACGTTTCAGGACGGACAATGAACTTTGAGCTAGATTATATTTTTTTCCACCCACTATATCAATAACGATTCTCTTCATACATTATATATTAGCAACTAGCGGTTACAGCAATATTCACATTCAATGCCCTGAAAGTTGTGTGTACGAGTAAAATATGTGTGTGAAAAGATGTCTCGCTTCTTTCACACGGCCAAAATCAAAACATGTGTATGAATATCATAATGATCTCTCGATCACCTGCACGTCTACACTGAAACATATGTGTCCAACTGTATCCATTCGTAATAGTTGAAAGATCATCTATTTTCAGGTTATTAGGTTCCTTCGCCATGCAACGCTTTGTCTATTTACGTTTTCTTGAAAGAAAATTGATTCTTGATTCAAACTGCATGTA
The DNA here is from genome assembly GCA_964035755.1 of Teleogryllus oceanicus. Taxonomy (NCBI): domain Eukaryota; kingdom Metazoa; phylum Arthropoda; class Insecta; order Orthoptera; family Gryllidae; genus Teleogryllus; species Teleogryllus oceanicus. The sequence goes on from CAXIVR010000011.1 coordinate 57,302,163, forward strand.
CATATGGGTACATTTTGTTTGTTCGTATGCAAATATTCAAATCCTGTCCAAAATTGTGTGGAAACAGAAATATCTTATTTGTAAATCTAAAAACAGGACGGGTATCCAATAATCCAGTAAATTGCCTCTGTTCCCATCAGCTTTGATCCGCTCAAAAAGATTCTTCTGTCACCCCATTTTGAAATTCCCCGGACATTCGTCACCTTTTACACATACGCCATTAAATTCCTATAGTTTAATCAATCTCCCTCTTCGTCGCTTGTCGTATACCTATCTAACTCTTCCATAACGACTATTAACACTAAACGAGCATAATATTCACATCGTCCCGACGTTAATCGCCTCCTCTGCACGCCAGCACCGTCGCCTCCGTTGCCCCATCGTCGCCTCCCATTTAATTAAACGCGTGTGTCGATCCCCTGTGACGGCTGTCACCGCCCCCGCACGGGGGCCCCGGGGGTCACACAGCACCCGCCCCCGCCGCCACCCCCCCCGTCCCGACACCCCCCCCCGCCCCCCCCCCCCTCCGACTCCGTGCGACACCGCCTCTGCCGACTCCGTGCGACACCGCCTCTGCCGACTCCGTGCGACACCGCCTCTGCCGACTCCGTGCGACACCGCCTCTGCCGACTCCGTGCGACACCGCCTCCCCCGACTCCGTGCGACACCCCCCCCGACTCCGTGCGACACCGCCTCCCCGACTCCGTGCGACACCGCCTCCCCGACTCCGTGCGACACCGCCTCCCCGACTCCGTGCGACACCGCCTCTCCCGACTCCGTGTGACACCACCCCGACTCCGTGCGAGGCCTTCCGACACCATGCGACGCCCTCCTACTCCGTGCGACGCTCTCCGACGCCGTGCGACACCCTCCCACTCCGTGCGACGCCCTCCGACGCCGTGCGACTCCTGATTCTGTGTCCTCCCGTCTTTTAGAAGATGGTGTTTCCTGTTGTGTATGGAAATGAGTGGTATACAAAGTTGTTCGGGTTGTTGTGGCCAACCGGACAAAAACCTCTAAATTTCTGTGGTTACGTACCATTTACGTCTCATACTACCATCTCGTAGTCATGAAATTTGTTCTGGAACATTATTCGTTCGTAGAACATACAAGTTGCTGTTCTTATTCACTCATACGGTGGGGGATGAATAATGGATGAATAATGGAAGAAATTCATTTCATTATTTATTCTCTGAGTAATGACAGCAGAAACGAACATTTGAAGTATTAATCAAGGATGCTGCTTTGATAGCAAATATACTGTTGTTACTCACAAAACGTATACTTAAGTGCAGAAATGATGCAACATCTATTTCACAACTTGGTATCTATAATATAGAATGTACGTATGTAATTTTTCCTAAACAAGAGGAAGACTTATTATCAAATTCTTTTATTTTACACCTTTTAAAAACAGTTTAAAAACTATTTATCTTGAAACAGCAATTATTGCATCGTTTACACACGAAATTAATAAATATTCAACCACACCAGGGAACTAGTTCACTCTTTATAGAAACATCAAACGATTTGCAGGAAACAGCTCCGACACGCACGCAAAGCAGTGTATCACGCACTGTCGATCGTTCACAAAGCACTACGCAAAACGCTGCGACATTACTCAATGTAAATGAACAGGACGCGACTATGCTTTTTTGCGACTGTATTCAAAAAAGGGTGCAATTTGCGCTGGAAACTGGCGCCCCGGGTGTCGCGATGAAAAACAACAGGAAATCGGCTCCGAATGGGCTTCGCCGCACGTCGGACCCAGCCAATCAAGGTGCGTGTTTTTAATTTAATCCGAGTCAATCAATTCACTTTTGATTGAGGGTGCTGTCATGCTCGAGCGGATCCATAAATTCTGAAGGATTATTACGGCAAACAGGGCCCATGCGCGGATTTCAACGCGACTTCGGCCGCGATTGCTCGGCCTTCGCACGTTTGATCGTTCCTCGGATCTCGATTGCCAAAATGTTTATTCACTTATGAGTATTCGTTTAGTCGCTGATTCACTTATGCATTTACTAATTTATTCATTCATTTGTCCAATATTCATTTATTTACGATATAAAATTTGGTTAAATGAATATCATATTTCAGAGGTTGAAATCTATAGAACTGACGCGAAATCGCAGATGCTGAGAGAGTAAAAAGCACCTACGAAAGAAATATAATAAAATGGGGAGTCTTGGAGAGATATTTAAAAGTAACTGCATTAGAGATAGAATATTTATGTAGTCCTACATAGTATTCGCAAATGTTCCTTACGTTTGTTCGTTTGTTAGAGTTGTGTGTTCGACATTCACTTCTTTCCTTGAATCGGAGATGAAGGCACAGCGGTCGAGAAATGAAACTTGTAGTCCTACATAGTATTAAGCCTATGTAGCTGAGTGTAATCCTACATAGTATTGAGCCATAGTATTGAGCCTTCGTAGTCCTACATAGTAATTTGCGAATACTATGTAGTCCTACATACTATTCGCAAATGTTCCTTAAGTTTGTTTGTTTGTTCCTTTGTTTGTTTGTTCGAGTTGTGTGTTAGACATTCACTTGTTAGCTTGAATCGGAGATAAAAGCACAGCGATCGAGAAATGAGACTTTTGGAAGGCAATTGACTACATTTTACTTTAATTCTTTATTAATCCCAAAAAGTATTTAACCAATTTATTTGTATTAAAGATATGATATTATGATAAAATGTATCCAAGCTCGTGAATTCCGATATCCCGAGGTCACGTATTATGCGGGTGGACATTTGCTATATTAGCAAATGTACGTGTATTTCGGGACGCTCCTAATTTTTGTCCATTTACATGGACAAATCACACCAATGCACGACGACATTCGCAGAGACACGATTTATGACGTTGGCAGCCGACTCCCGCGTGGCGCACCGTTCTTTTGTTTCGCAGCGACGCCGGCAGTCGCCGCCAGCGCGCGCCACCATACACAAGCGCTCAACGGCGGCAATGGGCGAGGAGAGGCATCCGAACGAAAGAACATTCCTGCCGACAAAGGGATGGAATACAAATGCAGGAAAGATGAATTAATGTTTTTTTATGTTCAATGATAAATATATAACACAAAAAGTCGGAAATAAATTAAAATATGTTCGAATCGGCCTGAAGTATCTTCGATATGTAGGTAATTCGTACTGTATTTATCACTACTCACTTTTGACATCACTTTATGAAAACATTGCAGACATATATCATACGAGTTAAAGATCAAGTACAGAGAGTTTACAAAATTCTAAAAGACATCTTCATGTTAGTGGTGGTACGGGGAGTTATTTACGTGAGGTATAATCCGAATGTGTTAAATCAGAGAAGTTGTGCTCAAAAACTCAGTACGAATATAAAGGTCAAAATACCCACAAATCATGGTTCTTAAAATGAAATTAAATAATTGTAATATTTTATAGTAATATACTGTAATTTTGACATAACGCAATTAAACCCAGGGTTGAGAAGTTGTTCTTAACGGCCGGCGTCCCTAAAGGATTTTAAATGCCGCTATTCGTTACGAACAATCGAAACAAATTAGTACAAAAAAATTGCCCCCGTGTACTCCTGTTCAATAGCAATAACACTTATTTCACAACTTTCTAATAAGGTATAATTTGCGAAAAGTACTGAACAACATACGCCTGATAATACATAAAGGTCTAATGATATTAATACATATTACCACATACGCGGCGCAAAAAACAGAACTCTTTCAGTGAGCAACGTTGGGTCGCAACAAATACCAACGCTAGTGTGTCAGCGGCGAAAGTGAGGAAAAGCTGAATATTGATTTGACATTGTCTGGCATTGCAAGAACTAGTTTAGAATGGAATTTTATGGGAATAATACATCGTTTAAAACATCATTATTCACGACCTTCAATCGAGAATCTAGTGTCCAAAATACCCGTAAATCAAAAATCATACTTTTTTTATTTCTTCAGGCCTCATAGTGCTCGTGAGGTCCGAGGAATACAGCGTCTGGATCTGTCACAGGCCGAAGGCGGATGGGCTGAAAGCGGATAAGCTGGGAGCGGAGGGGGGTGGAGGCGGCGGGCAAATGTAGATCGACACGACATCTGCGCCCCGGGGATTACTACGGCGCTGCCGCAACCGCCCCGGACCACGCGGTCCTTCCGCTCCGCCCGCTCCGCCCCGCTCCGCCCCGCCCCCCGCCTCCGCCCCGCCCCGCTCCGCCCCGCCCCGCCCCGCTCCGCCCCGCCCCGCCCCGCCCCGCCCCGCCCGCCCCCCCCCCCCCCCCCCGCCCGGACCCACCGCGCGTTTTCCGAACAGGCTGCATTTCATACACTCACATCATGCAGTCATGCGCCACCAACCTCTGTATGACCAGTATGCGCCACCAACCCCAGTATAACAGTCACCAACCTCATCGTATAAATTGAGGTCTTCGGGAGTAAATAATGATATCTGATATTTTGGGCGAAATAGAGATTATGGGCTTGTTTGAGGAAGTGGGAGCTTTGTATATTATTGAAAGTGCAACAAATCGCAGCAATAGTTGTAATATGTTTGTGCGTTGTAGCTTGGGATATAGCTCTCTACAGACTTTGCCTCTCGTTACGATTTAAACAGCGATTTCACATTTCATTGCTCTACGGAGCTTTAAATGTCAGTTACCATTATTTACACCTGAACGCTTCGATTTCTCAGTGTGAATCATTTCCGGTGTAAAAATTCACCGGCGTGTTCCTTGTAGCATTACCATTAAATACTTTCATCTCTTAACCCTTGTCGTGCCGCGGGTAGAGGTATCGACTCACATCGAGAAAACAAAATGGCGTCCTCTAAGCTCGTAATTTTAGGACTAGTTGTCTCTTCGCTACACATATTCAAGTAGACGACGTGTCTTCGGCCTTCAGCTTCCGCGACTAATATAAAGCAACCTCCGGTGGGTCCAATATTTAATTCTCAGAGGCGCACCCAAGGGAGATTCATGGGGCTTCAGCCCTCCTTCCCCAAAAGCCACACACATTAAACAGCACAGTTTCTATCAATTTTCATCGAAACAAAAAATCAGATCAATGTTTTCGAACGTTCAATAACGAAGCAGCTTAAGATCGAGAAAATATTCTCAGAATTATTGCGGTTGAAACAAAAACCAAAGACGTATTTGATAGATTTAGCTATACTAGAAAACATCGCGTTTCTGATACTGTGTATTGAATATTGCTTCCGGTGATGACAAAAATAGGAATATATACGTGATGTAATAATTTGTCTTATTATGTGCATTAAAATGAAAAATTGAGGGGTAGCATGTCCCCTTTTGCGATGAAAAAATTTGCTTTTGAGAAGATGGGAAAACACTTTTAAAAGTTCAAATTATATTTCGGTACCGATAGTTAAGATTTTCAACATTTGATATCTATGTACTCCGAAATTTATTTTATATTTTTAGATATTATTTTGGCCATTTCTTTAGAAATTGTTTACAAAAATATGACCTGGTGTTGTTGGTTTCAACAGAAAATATATTTTCTTACGCACAAATAAAGATGTGTTTTGAATGTTTTCATCAGTACTGCGAACTTCGATCTTCAACTGTTCATTGCTCGAGAGAGAGGGAGAATCAAGGTCATCGGTCAAGAAAAGTTGCGCGGGTAATAGCAAAAAAATGCCATTCTGCGCACCTTTTTTAAAAAGTAGACTTTTGATTAATCCAGATCTTATAGGTGAATGACCGAGAGGAATTAAAAATTTATTTATATTACTTACGGTTCCTGTTTTTCAGTACCTGCTGACACACACTCCTCAGTGGTTGATTTTCTCTCTTCATTTTCTGTCCCTGTCTCAGGTGTAGGAACTCTAAATCATTTTCGATATCTTAAAGCTGCACTGATATCAAGTCATCCACAACTAAATTAGGCAATTTATTACATATTTCCTGTGTCACATTTCTTCTTTCTTCGCGATTGCTATGCTTTTAGAGTCCAAACGGACTGCAAATTCACAAATTATTAAACTTATTAAGAAGTTTAGACATTGTGAAGCAATTGTATCACTTTCACTGATTTTCACAACCACACCAACTACACAGAACTTAACTCACCGATGAGAGCAACTCGACTAACGTTCAACAAACCGAGATTCTCTGATTCCTCTAAATCCATACAATTTCTAAACAATTAGAGACTCCACTGAATAACAAGAGAGAAGTAACATTAATTTTAATAGTAATATTTAATGTATTATTCACCATTTGGACTGTATAATACTAATACAACTCAACCTATAACAAGTATTGTACCGCAGCTTCTGTGTCAATGACCCCCATCTCGATCAGGTTTTTCGTCCAGTTTCCCTGATCCTTTGAGTAAATGCTGAGATGGCTCCTTGTTTTGCTTCCGAATATAAATGTAACTTCATTATTTGTGTACGTCTTCTAGAATTCATTGGAAATATAGTCACTCAAATTATCCTTCTCCATGTTGTTGCGGCAGGAAGTATTATTTCTTCATGAAGAACATGATGAGGGTTAAGAGCCCAAATTCATAGTTGATTTACCCTTGAAAATATATTTTGTTACTTCGGAGCGAACACTTTAACAATTCTTGTAAAAAACGTTCGTTTCTCTCTGTATTCAAAATTCAAATTGTATATGGCTTAGGGTAGTATTCAATTCAAACTTTAAATTTTGAATGGAATGACCCAAATACCTTGTTCACATGTGTAGAACGTCGAAATCGGAACTTTCACTGTGAAGTTCTTTCGCGTTACCGATAGCAAACGAATTTACAACTATTAACTATTTATCATTACCTCAATGATTCTGTCAAGCAAAAAAATATTCCTTCACTGTCTTTGTAAGGAGACAATAAAGAAGAACTTTCTTTGTATTTTCTACATTATATTTTTTAATGTCAAAATATAATATAGAGTATTATCTTTTTATCACCCTAACTGTTATGGAGTGCATGCGTTATTTGTGTAAAAGAAAGAAAAGCCTCCCCCCCACACACACACAATTGAAATATGAGAAAGAATCGACTACGGTAAATACGTTTCAGTAGTGTAGGTAAAGTAACATACTATCAAATTGGTGTGAAAACAAAATTCTCACAAATTATACATCTGTAGTTACAAAAATATATCGTCGAATATCCCTTCGTTAATATGCGGCAACGATATGTCAGTTTTCTTTAATCATTAAATTTCCTTGCAACTCGATGATTAGTCATTCTCATTCAGGCACCATCCAATTAGGGGGTCAATTATCACAGAACATTAATTGTACCGCAGCCGCCACAACACTGACGTGTCAACTGGCCGAGATGTGAGGCACAAAATTCGCCGAAACACATCAAACTCCGTTTATGCGGCGTGCTCCCAATTAAAGCGAGTTTAGAGCCCTCGTAGCTCGCAGCAGCGCGCCCCGTGGCAGACACGCGAACGACGGCGACTGCGGCGCGGCTCCGCGCAACAACCTGTTGAGGAGCTTATCTGGGCCAGCCTCACGCGCACGCCTCGACACGTCATCGCCTGGGAGAGCACTAGCACGCAGGGCAGCCACGCGGCAGAATGCTCTTGCACAGATTTCTGTTGTAATAGGAAATGCAATGGTGTCTGGTAGGAAAATTACATGTTAATCGTCAGAAAGTTTGTAATTGCGGACTTTCCTTGTGGAACTAACTGAATCTTCTGATTATATTTGCAAACAGGCCTCATTATTATTGCCCATTTTTCTCCCCAAGAGTCACAATGTACCAATGATCTTAAGATCACAACAGTGATGCAAACGTTAACAGTATGTGTCAAGTGTAAAGTTAGAAACATGGCTAATGCGGAAATTATCTGGTTCATTACCTAGACGTTACGGATAAAACAGTTTGAATGAGGATACCTTAGCTACTTCGTTGGCTAACGTGCACTTCACTCGCAAGTCCGAATATGATTGGAAACTGAACCTACTGCCGTCTTTATCCACCCATTTTGGATGTGCTTATTAACCGGCTAAATCGCTAACTAGCCAGACTGACACTAACCGTAAGATATCCAGAGGAAGCAAAGGGTTTAAAATTTCAGGATATAAGAAGTATCAACCACAATAGTAGTCTATATGAATTTACTATGTAGAAAATTCAGCCATACACGTGTTTCGGAATTTCGCCCCATCATCAGTGGCTCCGAGTGACAGATTAAACGCATTAAGTAAACATAGTGATCAGATGATGTGAACTGATGATGGGGGAAAAAATTCCCGAAAAACGTGTATGATTGATTTTCTACACAGTAAATTTATATAGTCTATTATTGTGGTTGATACCTCTTATATCCTGAAATTTTAATCATAGAGTACCACAAGATCTCCGCTGCTACTACAGAATTTAGCAAATGGTTTGTTTCTCGAATCGATGGGGCAGAGTCCCTGTGTCCCCAGGCTCTCCAGCTGTGGGAAGTTCTCCAGACGCCTTCACTCTACGGTCAAATGCTGTAACGCAATTGGCGCCTGTGCGTTTGGCACAGTCGTGCTCTCAGAAATCAAGTCTTACGGATTCCGAAACTCTCGTCATACCACGTTGAACGATGGCTATGCTGGAACGGTGGAGAACAGGCATCAATCAAACCTTTAGCACACGTCCAGTGCATGCTTTTTACGTCCTCGTCCATATTTCGTAAGAAGAGGAAGTATTGTAAACGTGCTTCAGAAAACGAGAGATTTTTGACTCAAAAATGCTTTATGCCGGGCCTTGGTGACAAAAAAAGGGTATAAATTTTATATATACACACACACACACTAGCTGACCCGGCGAACTTTGTACCGCCTAACAATTGTAGGGCGTTCACGGGTTTTGTATAGTTCCCACCAGTAAGACTCCGTGGCTCGAGTGGCACTATGAAATCTCCCCTCCACCCTCCATGCTATTCACCGCATCGCCCCAACAGAGCTGAACTGAAAGCGTCTCTGAAACTTACATGACAAACTTTGGTAGTAAATCGTTCAGCCATCTCTACCCTAGTCTATAAAAGATATTTCGAACGGAAGAATCCAGTACGAGGATATTAGCAACGTCTACCAAATTTAATGAGAAGATAGTTGAGATGAGAATGGGGAAGTAAAGAGTACAAACTTGTGTTATTCCATACCCATATAACAAAAACAATAAGATATCAATAACAAACAGGGTGCATACGTAGAAACGTTTATGTACCTACGTATCAAATGAATAAAGGTATGCCTAGAAGTCTCATGACATGATATTAAGAAAAATACAATACATAATTGATTGTATAAACATTATCAATACATAGTTACTGTAATTATATTTGTACATAATTTATTATTTAAGTAACTGTGTAAGGATTCAAACAAAGCCCCCAAATGCAGTTCGGGATTAAATTAGCTGTAGCCCCCCCCCCCCCCCGCTGAGGCCGCACTCGACAGGGGGTGTGGCGGGTGCGGAATGAAGTGTCCGTGTCGCGGCGCCCTCGCGGGAGGGAGCAGGGCCGTGGGCGGCTCTGAATGCAGGCCCTCCGCGTGGAGAGCTGTGCAAACACAGGCCGCTGCGGGTGATAGAGTGCGTATCTCCGGCGCCTGCGAGCGGCTCCCGCACCGCGCCCCGCGGCCGACACGCCCACTTCGGCCCCGCGGGGCCGCCCCGCCCCGCCCCCGCCTCGCCCCCGCCTCGCCCCGCCTCGCCCCGCCTCGCCCCGCCTCGCCCCGCCTCGCCCCGCCTCGCCCCCGCCTCGCCCCCGCCTCGCCCCGCCTCGCCCCCGCCTCGCCCCCGCCTCGGCCCCTGCCCGCCCCCGCCTCGCCCCCCTCGCCCGCCTCGCCCCGCCTCGCCCCGCCTCGCCCCCGCCTCGCCCCCGCCTCGCCCCGCCTCGCCCCGCCTCGCCCCGCCTCGCCCCGCCTCGCCTCGCCCCGCCTCGCCCCGCCCCGCCCCCGCCCCGCCCCCCCCCCCCGCCCCCCGCCCACATTTAATCATCTGCCAACGCTGTTCGTTTGTTACCCAATTGCCCTCTAGAACTTATACTTGTATATAGTATGCTCGAATAAAGTTATGTCTATTTTTATATTTTTATAAATAATCAAAAAACACCAACTTAATTTTTCGTTCTTGACGTGTTTGTTTTATTTACACATAAATGAAAAAACTAACTGATATCAAATTTATGTGATAAAATAAGTTAGGGTTCGTTCTATCTGAAATAAAATTGAAACATTATTTTACTAAGATTATAAAATCGTCTTTCATTTTTGCATCATTTCTTACGTTATGAGTCATTGTTGAAAAGTACCTCCAAGATAACGCATTGTTTCAAGAGTACGCAAATAGAAGATGAATCGGTCCCCTTCCTCGTTATCAGTTCACGGAAATATTACATGCAGTCTGGTTCTATTTCAGGCAGGTCAATGCAACCTGGAATTTCTCAAGGTTGTCTTACTCATTTGACTATCAACAGTTCAGCTCCCGTTCACAAAGTTATGTACACAAAGTTCCAGATTGAGTGATTTTTTGTTGTCTCGAGCAGAGGATGAAAATGTAACGTCAATTTGAACATTCATTCGTTATTCACCTTGTTGAATATCAATTTATTGCACTGATAAAATTTCAACCTGCTACATTTGTAAAAGATGCAATTAAATATTCTGTATTCACAATGTCAAAAGATTTTCCCATGGGCATTTATTGGGTGACGACTAAACATTCCCCAACATTACTTCTAATTCATTACAACGTTATAACGAACAAAATGGTATCTTAAGGTCAAATGAATTCTGGTGGTTTCTTGCTCGCAAAGGAATTTTCTTTTCTCTCTATCCACCGAACGTAGGAAAGCCAAAAGATTTTTCTCTTGAAAAGATGTGAAAGTCATTCATCGTTCTAATAGACACCGTAATCTTACATTCCTGTGTTTACAATATGAGCATTCCTAAAGAAATTAATCCTTTTACGGCTCGCGTCAACTGCGTCTCTTCTTCCGCAAAAATAAAAGAAATTCCTTGGACATTGCAGAGGCATTCCTCGCATTCTTGTGGGAGGCTCAAACTGTCTAACAGGGGCATGAAAGTCTTTTGTCGCGATATTAACGTTCGTAGTAAGATGAAGACAATGACAGGCGATGATGGGATCATAAAAAGAGTAACTAGAATTTTAGTTTAAAAAAATTTTCCAATTAAAAATAATGAGGTCAGAAAGCATGTCAACAAGAATTAAAAATACTGATTCTAAAATATTATTCTATTATTCAATTCAATTAAGTTATTAAACCCCCAAAAATATTGATTTGATGAAAAGACTTCAAGAGTTTTTGATTTAGGCTTACACGTAAGTGAAATATTTTAAATATATTATTGCTCGTGGGTAATGGTATAGTAATACTAGAAAATAGAGGTATCGCAGAAATATTTGAACAGAATATTGGATGAGCTGCTTACACGGTTTGACCTGAATACCAACCATATTTATGATGGATGTCATAAATTTTAAAGATAAAGGAACTATAATAACACAGTCTTCTTTAGATTGTAAAATAAATTATGTTTAAGGTACTGACATCAAATGACTGCACAATTTTCAAAATGTGTGTGGTTTTAAAAGGGCATTCATCAAACGAAAACACGAAAAGACACCACTGAAGCATCGTACCATTATCAACGACTTATGAAGCGAGGTTAAGAAGGAAAGGACCTTCAATGATATAATAAACGCATTTAAAATATTGTTTTGTAAGAATGCCAGTAAAAAGTATTCTGCGGAAAGCATTATGAATTAAAAGAGAAAAATGCAGAAACTGAGAAGTCTCTAAGAAGTCTGGAAATCGGAATAAGCCACAGACGATGATAGAAAAGGGGACAGACGGATAAAAAGGAGAAAGAGAAGGATATGAAGATTCGAACTCGAATAGTTTTGAATATAATTTGCAGAACGTAACCTTCGTTTCTACTTATCACTCCTGCCAATTGTACAGTAAATAAGTTACCAAGTAGCAAGACAAGTAAGTATCGTCCTAGGGACACACGTCACTACGTAAAATTTATTAATTTGCAAAAGGATCTGAAAATATTCTTCAAAAATGTGCATCAACAATATGTAAGAGAATTCCACAAGAGGTGCACAAGGAAACCACTTTATTGGAATTAACGAGAACGTTTCACTATCACAAAAACACACATGTAACGGCAAAATTAAGTAACTTCTACATTATGGGAAATATTTCGATTTCATTTTTCTAGCATCAAAACAGGTCCAAGCAATCAAAAAATAAAACCCATGGAAAACACATCGGCGAGAAAGGTGACTTCAAAGACCAGTAGTTTACGTTGGGGCCTACAAACAAAACAGTGTCATGTGATTAGACAAAAGAGCACTGACTCAATTTAAAGACTATGACGGAGAAATGTACGCCTCATTGGGTGCTCTATTACAGGGTCCTCCGAGTATAATTGTCTTTTATAGTTCTTTTTATTTATTTATTTAGTCAAAAACTGTATGTGACGTATGGGGGAGAAAATCATTTGCGCACGCTTTCTTGAGTTTCAGAATCCCTTCCCAACAATTGAACTATTGATAGTTGAAAGATGAAAAATAAATATCGCATAAAATTGTCCTTAGACGAGAATGAAGGTCCAACCGAATTTCTCTGAAGTCGTCATATTAAACTGTAGTGCCCATAACAGCAGAAGGGACAATCCCACAACCGAGTCACCGCTCTCGCCAACGCGTGATGTATGACAACACACACCTGTCGGCCGGCCGCGTCGGGCCCTTGGGGGTCACTCGGCGTGCAGGTCGAGGGCGGGGCGGGGCGGGGCGGGGCGGACGGGGCGGAGCGGGCGGGGCGGGGGCGGGGCGGGGCGGGGGGGGGCGGGGCGGGGCGGGGCGGGCGGAGCGGGCGGGGCGGGCGGGGCGGGGCGGGCGGCGGGGCGGGCGGGCGGGGCGGGGCGGGGCGGGCGGGCGGGCGGGGCGGGGCGGGGCGGGGACAGGCGCCTGCGTCGCGGCCGCCCTCCGGTATTGATCCAGGCCGGCGCGCGCTGCCACCTCCGCGCCGCTCCTGCGGCCGGGCGCCGGCGTCCCCGCGCGCTGCGGGCGACGCGCGGCCACCGTCGTCGGCGCGCTCGATAGCCGCCCCTGTCGCCGCCCAGCGGCCAGCCCTCACCCCGCGCGCTGCGGGCGACGCGCGCGGCCTCTCCCCGCACGTCCCCCAACTGCGTGCACCGCTGCAGCGCTCTGGCGGGATTTCGATGGACTATCTGGGATTTGAACGAAAGAAACCAACTAGTCGAATCCGGTTATAGTGAATTCGGATAGAGTGAACCCTCGGTTATAGTGAACTTAAGTCACTGGTCCCGTTTCGCTTACATTTCAAATAAGTAGGGAACGGATTTTCATGTAAAAAAATATTTTTACAGGGCCAAGATACCTGCATTCACCAATATTTTTTACACTTACCACGGCATTCTAAACTAATTGGAATCATTTTATTTAGGTATAATTACATATTTTATAGCTACATATTTCGTTACATTTTAATATATTTAAAGGTCGAAAATGAATATTTCACTTGTGATGTTCGAAATATATGTTACTTGGGAACTAACTTAGTTACTGAAATACTTAAAAAAATACGCAATACGCTTGTATTAACGCCGGACAATCGCTATTAATTGTCAAACTTATCTCCCCCCGCCCCCAGCTGCTTCTTGGAAACAGCGTAGTCGGGATCAACGATGAGCGGATGTAGTTTGTGAAGCAGAAGGAACTTCAACCACGTGATCGCTCGTGTTTCATAGACCCCATGCGTAACTCGATAAAAAAATTTCCAGATCATTGTCTTATCCCTTTTCTGGAGTTGGGGGATGGAGTATGCTCCCTTTACCTCCCCCTTCTATCACAGGCTATACGGTACTATTCAGTTGAGCTCCGGCTCCTCGTAAACATTGTATTATATGCTTAATACAAAAGAATTATATGCTTAAAGTCACTGGTCCCGTTTCGCTTACATTACAAATCAACATTAGAATATTCGGTTATAGTGAACCCTCGGTTATAATGAACTTAAGTCACTGGTCCCGTTTCACTTACATTACAAATAAGCATAAGAATATTCGTTATAGTGTACTCGGATATAGTGAACCCTCGGTTATAGTGAGTTTATAGCACGGTTATAGCGCTGGTTATAGCACTGGTCGCGTTTCGCTTACATTACAAATAAGCCTAAGAAAACTCGGTTATAATGAACCTGAACCTCGGCTATAGTGAACCTAGGAAATACGTCCTGAAAATAATTCCCTTCTGGAAAAGAATAGATCGCCTCAGTGCCACAAATTCCAACACTAAGCAGCTTGAATTCCAACAGTGCAAGAGGCATTGAAGGGTGTCAAGACTGCATTACGATACTTACAGAGGTTCATTTATAATCAATTATGGAGTTAACGCGAATTCTGCAGAAGAATCTAGAGAAATTACTAATGAAAAAGCACGAAGCAATCAATTGAAAATAAATTAATTTTTTTAAGAACAAATAAAGATATTGAAATTTTCAGTTCCTACTGTTAATGTGTTTTACTGTATCTCTATGTTAATAAAATTAATCCTTATGGAGAAATTCTGTTTAACTTTGACATCATGGATTATAGTGAACCTCGGATATAGTGAACTAAAAATGTAAGTCCCCAAAAGTGCACTTTAAACGGAGTCTGTATCATAACTAGGGATCGGATTTTAATGAAATGTCATTATTTCCCTTTTCACTTTAGAACAATGTCATTTAGTATAGAAATTCATTTCATGTTATGACAAAAGGAATTGCCCCATTTTTATAAGTCATAATTTTGCATTTTTTGTCGATTTCGACTAATAAGTCATTTTTCACCTTTTTACGTTATTTTTAATGTTTTTTTTCTGATTTCATCGATTTAATGTAATTTGTAATGGTACTTACTTCAAATAATGTTTACGAGATTCAAAAAAATTCACAGAATTACTCAATAGTCTCTTCGATTTTTTTGCTCAGAAATTGTTTTGGTAGCCGTTGTGATGTAATTCTTGTGACGTATATCAGCGCCAGTGTCGGTCCGGACGATTTCGAGATAACTCTAAGTCAGAGATTTTCTGCTAAAGAACAATCCAAACCAAACGTTTTCAAGTGGAGTTCACTCCAACGAATGAAAGAAGTCTCGATTACATCTGCAACGTATCCAACAGCTTGATTTGTTCATCCGAGCTGGTTTTGATAAGATTTTGTTCTTTGGTTTTAGTGCGTTTTAAAGCATTTTATTGATCATTTTTGGCTATGTTTTAGGTCATCAAAATCCCCCCTCTAATTATAACACAACACGACTCCCATACCTTGAATATAATTTACTATGATTTACAATTTAAAGTAAATCCCAAATATATTCCTTGTTAACTATTATAGTTTTAAAAAATCAAATATCAAATATTTATTTTACATTGGCTAGGATTTTTATTTCTATACAATTTTATTCATCTTTTTTTACTGAGAGCATGTAAAGGCAACTTAAATTATTTTAATAGGCTTCAAATTCATGCTTTTTGTAGCAATATTAGCGAACTGTACCACTTGTCGTACCACTTCCAGCAGCTACGTATTTGCAACAGGTCTTAGGCACTATCACACATTTTGAAAATCTTCAGACGAAACGGTCGTATAGATCGAAACGAAATTATACTATAAAAATTCAAAACACTATCTTAATTCCCAAGGTATTATTTTCAAATAGTTCTTGAAGAAGGCAGAAACATTTCCTATTCTTTTGTGAATAATTGCACTCATTCACAATTCTTTACGATATTACTCTATATTTTTGAAGAACCATTAAAAAACTCTCCATAAGAAGTGCAATTAACATTACTTTCCCCTTCCTTTGAAATCCATGAACTGTTTGTTCCAGTTAAAAGGTGTATTGAAAAATGATGGACAGGAAAGTATGTTGACACTTTCATCTGTAGAAATTTTACTTTGTCCACAGGTCTTGGGCTTCGAAGATACGTATCGAATGGTGAAAAGTGATCATCCGCGAGTACACAAGCGAGCACACTCGCGCCTGACTCAACGACTGGCGGCCGACGCACGAGTAAGTAGAAAACGCGTTTCTACGTTCTATAGTACCTTTTCTCGTGTTCTTTTCAAAATTGTATAATCTATACTAATAAAAGTGAATTCAACGACGTGTAATCGATATCGACACCACGGAAAGTAGCGTATGAATAGATATGAAATGTTTATAGACTCTTCTTCAGGATTGTCACAATGTCCTTGCAAAGTTTGGTAAAGATTAACTGAACCCAAATGCGGAAAACAAATAATTGAAATAATATGTTTGTAGATGCACCGCGACCATTTTTCGCCTCTCGCTTAGAGCACTTGGTTCCTAATATATTCCGCCAGAGCCCAGTAGTGCTGCACAAAACTGGTACCTAATTTGTTCGCTGGAGGTCAATAACGGTGCATAATATTAGAAAAATTCATCTAATAGCAATGTAAAATCAAATGAAAGAAAATTATAGTATTTTATTAAAATTTGAACCAATTACGTTAAAAATAATAACTTTCAATACCGTGGTTTATATAAAATTGATCTTTTCCCTCATTCCCAAGGACTGAATATGAAGAAAGCCCGGGCAACGCCAGATATTTTGCGATTTTGTTATAAGATGCTTAAATGGAAACGATATCCCAACCTCAAAACATCGTTATTGCGCTGCAATAGTGGTACAACTCAAAAAAATCAGATGTTGAAAGAAATGAGTTTGAAGTTTTTACCTTGTATTGAAATGCATAATTCTTGCACTTCTGCCATTTGTTCATAGAATACTGTACTGTAAGATACGCTGCTGTAGCTGCTGGAAGGTAAACCGATCTGGTAATTCTGGAGAGTGCATTAACTCAGAGCAAAATTCGTAGTTTTTACGTTGTGCCACTTTTGCTGCACACGAACGGTACAAAGGGAGAAACGTGAAATGAGTGACATTTTAAAAAAAGCCGTCAAGCAAAGGGGGATGCAGATAAAACTCCCGCTCATACAGTCACACATCGGGTAGCTCGCCCAAGGTATTTCTCTCAAATATCTCAAAATGTTACAGATCTTGTGATACGGTTTTCGCGAAAACCATTATACAAGAAGAATATATAAGGAACTGTAAAATATTTCTCCACATCATTTTTATTCTACAGCTATCGATACAATTTCGATTTTTAATGAAATTCTACAGATAAGCCACGATAACGAGCTTAGAACGGCCAGATTATAAATATAAAAATTGCCCAATGTTATATAACAGTTTTGAGAAATGTACATTAGAGCTTTTAAAACGCACACCGACTATAATATTCGGAATCCACCGCGAAGAAACCGAGGTTACACACTGCGTGGCCATTTTCTGTGTCCACGGTCGTTTAGATCGGAGGAAAATTTTATTACACTGGTCGCTTTTGACCAGAGCTCCTGTAAAGCGATCTAAAATAAGCAAACAAATTTTATTGGCCAATCCGATGGCCGAGATCGCTAAGGCAGTGGTGTCGTAGTGATCTCGGACCGAAGGGTCGCGGGTGCGAGTCCCGCCTGGGACATGGTTGTATTTATGTCCGTCCTTTCACTCCTTATCACCACGTCGACCGGGAGCGGCTACTCAGTGCATTAACTGATGTCACTGCAGCGTCTCTAACTGGGAGGTTCTAGGTTCGAGTCCTGACGGCGGCAGGATTTTCGCCACTAGCTTTTCAGCTAGGTCGAATTCAGTCGCTGCATGGAGGAGAATTCTAGCGGCCGCCTGCTCTGATCGGTAGTTTTACGTGGTTTCTCCGATCAACACCAGGCGAATGCCGGAGCAATACCCAATTAAACGGGCCACGGACGGTGCGCGATCTTTCCTTCCTCTTTCTTGTTCTATCCTCTCCCATCACACACACACACTTACACTAACATGTATTACACAACCACATTCCTGGAGACCGGTCAGGAGCTTAGAGCTTGTCCGGGCGGGGGCGGTGCCCTGCTGGTGGGATAATCCTGGTTAGAGGGAAACCCCACTAGCCGACGGTATGTCGGCGCCGGAACTCGCCATCCAGCGAGGGAAGATCTCCGCAATCTCCCGAGATAAAACATGCACTACTCTAAAGGGATTAATGACCAAAGCAGTTGACGTGCCCAGAAACACGAAAAAATCAATCACCACATGGTTTCATCTTTATAGTTATATACCATTAACTCCACTAGTGGTCGCTAATAACCTAGATGTTGATGCTACCTTAAATAACAAAAAAAAGTTCTTCAAAATCACCCCGTGTCGTCCTGTGCTTTTGCGGCGCGGGCCGAGGCCTCTGAGGCATGGCATGGGCGCGTGTGTGGGCGTGGTGCGCAGGTGGTATGGGCGGAGCAGCAGTTCGCCAAGCAGCGTGTGAAGCGGTCGCCGCCGCCGCCACGCAGCCGCCGCGCGGACCTTGCGGTGCCCCTGCGCGACCCCGCGCTCTTCAACGACGAGCTCTGGCCCGAGCAGTGGTACCTGGTGAGCACAAGTAACGCGAGGTCGCAGAATAAATGTTACAAACTTCTAGGGCACATAGGAGGATCGAACGATCACGTTTTGTCAATGAACTTGTGGTGGGAATTCTCATATAATGAAGTTAGACACGTGACAAATGACGTATCCCCTTATTGGAAGGCAACTCAGCCTCACTAGAGTTTCGTAGGTTCACGCAATATCTTTGCATCAGAACGCGTACGTGCCAAACATCAAAAACTGCTTTTGAACTCGTGAGAGGGAACTTATGTAATCATTATGACGTCATTTCTGCCAAAAGAAATTTGGCAATCCCAGCCAATGAAATTATCAAAGAAAGAGAATACTGGATATCCGGAGATTCGGTGGTTTATGAATCACTACCTTCGGATAGAATTCATTGTGTACATAAATGTGGTTAACGTTCATTGTCGCCCGACATTGTAGGCATGGAGTGCAATGCGAGTCACTTCGGACGCTAAGCGCAAGAAAATCGGGCGAAATTATGAAACAGTGTGTCACTGTCACTGTCACTGTCACAGCGCTGAGCGCGTTGCTTTCGTCTTTGCCCCAGGGTCATCATTTTGTTAAGACAAAGATTTTCCTTTCGTAGCGCAGTCCTGTTCACCTCTGGGCATGTATGTCTTCCCTGGCAGGAATACGTTGCACTATAGGATATCACACACGACTTACCTTTTCAAAGATGAAAACATGCATTAAAAATGCCTTACGCTTACTAATGACCTTAGCTGTTGATGCGTCCGGACACAGTAAACAATGTTTTGGCACATAGGCGGCGAAAATCAATTCAAATTTGGCGCCGTACTTGGAATTCAATCATTTATAGCAATTCTTGGCACTTATTAACAGCCAAAGGTATACATTTCAAACGCCGCGCCTTCCAGATAGGTTATTTTTTTCTAAAAACGGCGGGCTGGCTTCCAGAGAGAAAGGGAATTCATTTTTTCGTGTGAGGCTCTTTGGAACGACTGAACTGCTTTCCAGGAGGGCCGTGAGAGCGCGCCACAGACCAGACAGCAAGAACTACCAGAAAGATAACATTGCACATTGTCGTGCGTTCGCGGAATCCTACCTCTCTTTGCACAGAAGACGCATAGGGATCGCACTGTTTGAAGAAATAAGAGGCCGAGCAGTTTTCGTGGCGACGCGCCTCGCTCGTGTAAAAAGCTAAGTAATTGGAAGTTAAGAGTTTAAATAGTTGGTAGTGCGTCTAGTTCACATCATTGCAGACTCAGTGAACAGCGTTTTGGCGGGGGACGTCTGCGTGGCATTTAACAAGCACGAATTTACGAAAAATTAGGAGCAAGGGATTGGCTTTTGAACAGACAAGTAACACTGACAACTTTTTCAATACTCAATCATTCTTATGCTGAGAAAAACTAATAGTTTTTAAATAATTGGTTGTCAGAGTTTCCCCTTGTGTCAAAGGATTAAAAAGGCGGTAGGAGTCTTGTTTTCGACTCGAACATAGCTCTCCCAAAATACTCATGCTATATTCGCAGCCTCTACACAATGATCTAATAATTACAAAAAAAAACAATGATTTAATAATTGCAAATAGAATTTAAAAAAATAAAAAAAAAGTAGCCTGCGCCGCTAGCCGAATTCGTTTATTACGCTCCGTGAAGTCACGGAGGTTAAGCGAATTCGAGACTCGCAGGTGACCTGGTTGGGTGACTGGCTAGGAACCTAGGAATCTAACGGCGTTGAGCCCCTGGCCGAACGGATGAAAGGCACTGACTGACTGACTGCGACGTGACGAGACTAGACAAGTATAGTAATTACTCAGTAAGAGTAATTATAGTAGTTACTCAGTAAGGGTGACTCCATTGAAAGCGCTCAACGCCCAACAAGAGTAAAGAGACGTGGTGCGTCAACAACGACGCAACAAATTTAATAAAAACGGTTCGTACTTATGAAGCTCTGCCAGCAGAGCTCCTAGGGGCCTGCCATCTGGGGCCTTGCTGGGAGGACAAGGGGCGACTGGAATTGGCTGGGGGTCGTTCATAAATCGCTCTGCCAGCAGAGCTCCTAGGGGCCTGCCATCTGGGGGCTTGCTGGGAGGACAAGGGGCGACTGGAATTGGCTGGGGGTCGTTCATAAATCCCAAAATCGAACACTGGCAACCTGCTAGGCCGGGCAGGCCCCTGACAGAGGTTTATAAATACGGCCCTTCATCAAGCAAAGGGTGAAGTGCTTCAGCACGTGCGTTGACGATGTGCGCAGCAAGACACGCGCACGCGCACGGACCTGCCCAAGCTGGACCTGCACGTGCTGCCGCTGTACGCGCTGGGCGTGTCGGGGCGCGGCGTGCGCGTCAGCGTGCTGGACGACGGCGTCGAGCACCTGCACGACGACCTACACGCCAACTACGTAAGTCAATGTAGTGAACTCTCCACTTCCGTCCTCTGACCCGGAGGTCCTAGGTTCCCACTCCCCCTCCCGGCGGCAGGATTTTCAACACTAGCTTTTCTGCTAGGTGGAATTCAGTCGCTGTCTGGAGGAGAATTGTAGCGGCCGGCTGCTCTGATCTGTAGTTTTCCGTGGTTTCTCCGGTCAACACCAGGCGAATGCCGGAGCAGAATGCGGAATAAACGGGCCACGGACCGCGCGCGATCTGTCCTGCCTTTCCTTGTCCTATCCTCCCTTACACACACACGCTTACACTAACCTGCACTACACTACCACATATCCCGGGAGACCGGTCGGGAGCTTAGAGCTTGTCCCGGCTGGGGCGGTGCCCCGCTGGTGGGAGAGTCCTGGTTATGGGGAAACCCCACTAGCCGACGGTAGATCGGCGCCAGATCTCGCCATCCAGCGATGAGAAAATCACCACCATCTCCCAAGAAAAAACATGCACTACACTGACGGGACCAATGACCAAAGCAGTTGACGTGCCCGGAAACACGAAAAAATCAATCAATCAAACCGACCATTACTGTACGCGGTCCGGCCACATGAAAGGAGAGATGTGTGATGTACAGGATCCGGAAATCAGCTACGACGCCAACGACGACGACGACGACCCGACGCCTCGCTACGACGACGGCGGCACCAACGCGCACGGCACGCGCTGCGCGGGGGAGATCGCCATGGTGGCAAACAACGGCAAATGCGGCGTCGGCATCGCCTTCAACGCGCGCATCGGCGGTGAGTGGCACCACGCCCCTCCTCCTCCTCCTCGTTTCTCTTCTTTCTTTCTTTGTTTCTTTCTTTCTATCTTTCTTTTTCTTTGTTTCTTTCTTTCTATCTTTCTTTTTCTTTGTTTCTCTTCTTTTCTTTCTTTCTACATACAATATATGGAGTAAAAACATAAATATTGAATTTAGAAATGTTTGAACTTGCTTTACAGCTAATTAAGGAGGATGTAGTAGGTCTTATCTTGATATGATTCGTTGAAAAAGATTGATTTACCTAGAGTGTACAAAGGAGTGGCTGGGCAAGATGAAAGAGAAGAGTAGAAATTAGAAGAAAGTTTTCAGAGGTTCTGTAGATAATTCTTTTAAAATTTGATCATTTCTGATATACCATGGAGATTTTAAAACATTTCTTAAAAATGTATTTTGCAGTACATCCAGTTTTTTAATGTTCCTTGTTTCTCAGATCCTCATCACAGAAATGAGAAAGGGAAGAGGGGTAGGAAGAAACAGAAGAGCAAAGATATAGTAGGCTAAACAAGATGTGCACAAAAAAGTTTGCGACCAGATTATTTACTGTAATTGCATCATTCACAATGGTTTTCATTAACGTAAATATAGACTCTAACCTCAGACACTAATACAAAATCTCAAAGCTGTTGTAATTGTGTTGTGGTGAAAGAGAAAACGTTTTCGCCAGAGAAATCTTTCGGAAATTAAAGATGATAGAAAGAAAAGTCTCATTTTTCGGAATATCATTTTTATGTCTATAGACGAAAAACGAATTTCTAACCTAAAAACCCTTCTTCGAAACAAGAAATTGTATTTTTAACATCAAAAGACAAGTTTACGAAACGTTGATTCACTTGAAATCAGAACAACATTGAGCGTTATGATTCTCCAGTACGAACTCTTCGAAGAATTCAAGAATGTAGAATAGTGAGATTACAGTTTGCCTACTGGTAGCAGTAGCTCGCCCCGCGCGTTCTTGGTATGTCCCGAGCTTAACAGCGCAACTAGCGTTGGGAAAGCAAACAATCAGCAATATTACGTACGTTCTGTTTGCCTGTAGCGATGGTGCTTTTGAAATCTCCAGCAGCGTGGTCGTCAAAGAATATAAAATATTTTCATCCTTTGTAAAATAGATGTTCAGAAAAATAAATGTTAATAAAACATGCGTAATTAATTTTTTTCTAATCCCCATCTATGTAATAGTATATCACGTCAGACGCGGTTTCACTCTGACGGTCTTGAGGTGAGATGGTCAACTACGTAGAGAATGATTTAATTGTGCCTCCGGGTCTGAGAGATCGCTACTACCTTGATATAGAACGATTTTCCTAAAGATGAGCCAAAGTGACAGCTAGTGCTGGCAACATAACCGTAGGTTCTGTGATCGTTGTGCCCTCGAGCCCATTAGACTCCCTTCTTTCATTCGTTCGTTTGCAGTTGCCTAACTTGTAAATGGCTTCGACGCTTCCTTTTGTGATGTGTTCGTCCAGCAAAAGTATAGTGCGCCGCGAAAAATAATTGAAATTAGGAAGTGCGGTGTTATGTGCTCTTCCATAAAAAATATTTTTTTATAAACATTGCATTAAATTTACTGTTTGTAAGGTAAATATTATGTATATTTTAAAACCGAGACTTGAATGTGAGATGGGTATTGGTGGGCATGTTTCCAGCTTAAAATCATTTTTCTTTTTATTTACATTCGTGGCAGTTTTCTTTTATTGAATGTGGAGCATGTTAAGAGATTTTCCACATACGTGATTATTGTTTTAATATTTCCCGGACTCGCGTACGTGCATATATACCTCAGCGAAACTCTTAGACTTCTGCATAGGGCTGTTTTCACAGGAGCCATTATCACTTTACGAAGGAGCGTGGCTAAACAATTGTCGCAGCGGAGGGATACTTCTCTGAATTACATGTGATGTTCACTTGTTACTCGAACTATCACTTTGGCTCATCCTTATTTATTTATTTATTTACTCCCAAAACAGTTCAAAACTGTGTATGACGTGCTATGGCGAGAAGTGAATACTGTGCACGTTTTCAAAATTCTGTGATCTCTACACTACGGGATACCCCTTTCCTTAGGAAAATCCTTCAATATTACTGACCTTAATGAAACGTGAGAATTGTGATTTGGTGTTGTTGATGTTCTTATGAGAAGAAATAAAAGAGGTCATCTTCGTCAAAAGAATGTGCCGACTTTTGCCGAAAGCAGCGAACTGATGATGACGGCAAAGCCATCGAAAGCCGGCTATCTTAATCAAAATAAAATGTTGACGAAGATGACCTCTTTTATTTTCCTCTTAACGAAACGTAAAAAACATGTTGCATCCAGTCAGTTTGTTGTGGGTGGCAGGCGTGCGGCTGCTGGACGGCGAGGTGAACGACCGCGTGGAGGGCACCGCCTTGGGCTACGCGCACAAGCTGGTGGACATCTACAGCGCCTCGTGGGGCCCCAATGACGACGGCAAGACGGTCGAGGGCCCCGGCAGCCTGGCCCTGGAGGCAATGGAGCGCGGCATCCGGGAGGTAACTGCCACCACGACCTCCGATTTGGTCTCGACCGACCAAGAGGTCCTAGGGTTCGATTCCCCACGGTGGCAAGATTATCGACACGAGCTACATAGCCATTCAGCCACTCCGGAGGAGAATTCTAGCGGCCGGCTAGCGGCACCAGTGAAGATTTTTGATATTTTCATTGGTGTCTCACTCACGAGAAATCTCATCGTAAGTTTGTGTATGGCTTCGGATCCCTTTTACCGAGAGCGGTAGCTCAGTGCATCAACTGATGCCACTGCAGCGCCTCTGACCGGGAGGTCCTAGGTTCGAGTCCTGACCGCGGCAGGATTTTCGACACTAGCTTTTCAGCTAGGTCAAATTCAGTTGCTGTCTGGAGGAGAATTCTAGCGGCCGGCTGCTCTGGTCGGTAGTTTTCCGTGGTTTCTCTGATCAACACCAGGCGAATGCCGGAGCTGTACCTTAACAAACGGGCCACGGACCGCGTGCGATCTGTCCTTCCTCTCCCTTGTGCTATCCTCACTCCTTACTTACACACACACTCACATGCACTACTCTTTCCATACATGTCTGGGGGACCAGTCGGGAGCTTCCAGTTTGTCCCAGCTGGGTCGGTGCCCCTTTGGGGGAGACACGGGGACTGGGAAAACCCCACTAGCCGACGTACAGGTTAGTGATGAACTCCTGACCATCTTTGAAGGAAAAACACTGCTTTTATCTCTCGTGATAAAAGCATGCGCTACACGTTCGGGACTAATAACCAATTGGAGTTGACGCGCCCGGACACACGAAATAATAAAATATTAAGTGTCATTTCAAATGACTAAGAATATACTCGATAGGAAAAGATTTTGAAAATATTGTCGAGTATAATGTCCAGATCAATAGATAGTGCACTGGTGTTTTTAGAAGATCTGTAATTCATAAAAACAGAGGGGGCAACATCAGTTGAATTTACCTATTATATTTCTTTCGTAATTCGACAAAACCAAAATTAAATATAATTTTATAATGTGTCTTATTAAAACAACATTTTTTTAATTATTTAGTTTGCCATAAAAGAATTATTGTTCATGTCCAATATTGTGTCATTTTATAACATAATGTACTGCTTATTTTGTAACGTAATTTTCTTTGGACATCAGTAAACAAACGATGCAATATGCCAAGCAATAGATTAGTTGATGAGGCTTTAAGTAAGCTATTTATAGAATTCTAATATTCTACTCAAAGTTAAGGCACATCATCGATTTACAAACATTCGTATCAAATGATGTAACTTTACTAGGAAATGTTCCCTCACCCTCAAAGAGCGTCTTAAACTACTGTATGATTCTAAAAGATTAAACGACTCTTTTTTCAATAGTTTTACATCAGTTTCAGGATCAGTGATCCCATCCCAATCACAGGTTTAATATCCTTTTTCCCTTGATCCATTGAATAAATGTTGGTATGGCCCTTTTCTTTGATTGTTTTTCTAAAAAAATGGCTTCATAATACGCACGTTTTGTTGAGTTCTCTTTCTACTAAGTGCTGGAGAAATAGATCGGAGTGTGTTTTTTGCCACAAAAGCTACAAAATCGTCTCTTTGGTTCAGTTGTCTATGTTTTCTATTACTCTAGAACGAACATTTCCACTTTCAAATATTGTCAACCATGCTGGAATTCATAATTTCACTACTTAGTGTAAAAGCATGGAGTAGGGGTTGTGGATCTCACGAAACGTGCACAGATTTTACTGTTACACCTACGCCATACACTTTACACTCTTGATCACCTACGCTTTACACTCACCTACGCTTTACACTCTTTATCGAAAAAATAAGTTAAAAAGTAAATATTGCTTTTTTGCAGTAAAGCACTATTATGAACGAAATAATTTCCATTATATTTATCATGAGGAGAACTGAGTAAGATTATTTCCAATCTAGCCAATCACAGAATTGAAAATTCACTCCCAGAGAGTAGTTCGAATGGAGGGCGCAGAATACAAAGTGCTTTCCTGCACTAAAACAGTAAACTGTTGTGATTTTACGTTTCCTCAAAACCTTAAAATGTACGGAAAATCTTATTATAATTTGGGTATATATTGCATATTAATAAATAACGAAAGCAAAATGAATCCCCCTTGAAATTCGTCGTGAAAAGAAACCATTAAGGTAATTTCCGATTACCTTTTTATCTGTATGAATTCAGACACTCCATTAAGGCTATTTCTGACGACCATTTTTTTTTTATCTCTTGACACACTATATTAAAGATTGTTCCGACTACCTTTTCATCTCTACTGTAATCAGTCAGTGCAAGTCAACGTACTTTGTGTGCTAATGTCCGACTTAAATGAGAAGCAAACATTCAAAACCTGATATGTCCACTTCACCATTTTCTAATAAATAAACATGTAGCTTAAATATTACACTTTTCAACACTGTCTTTAACTCAACGAATAGAGTACCACTTAATGTATCGTAAGACATCATACGTTTGTTTCTGGAAATAAAAACCTAGTTAAAAACGACAGAACTCAATTTTTGCCAAATGGACATGTCACGTTTTGAATTGTTCCTCCTCAAATACAGGGACTTGTAAAAGATCATGAGCTGTGTCGCGGTTATCCAATCGGGAGCTTCAATTCCAATACTTGAAGTCGTGACGAACCTCCTGTTTGGACAACCGCGTCTCTCAGAAGTCACGTATTTAAATCCCGCCACACACTTCCCATCACAAGTCACGTATTTAAATCGCCTACGGGTCAATGACTCCCATCTCGATCAGGTTTTTTGTCCATTTTCCCTGATCCATTGAGCATTTGCTGAGATGCGCCCATGTTTTGCTTCTAGACAGACATGTAACTTCATTATCTGTGCACGTCTTCAAGAATTCAGTGAGAAATATAGTTATTCAAATTATCGTATTCAAAATAAGAGCCCAAAATTTATTGCTTATTTATCCTTGGAAATAAGATTTTATTACATCGAAGCGGGGTTTCTTTTCCTCAAAATTCATGTAGTATATGGCTTAGTGTAGGGATCATAGAATTTTGAAAATGAACACAATATTCACTTCCCCCCATAGCACGTCATACAAAGTTTCTAAACTGTTTTTGACGTAAAGAAATAAAAATAAATAAAATCACCCAATACGTGAGTGACCTTAAGGGCGCGTCGGGCGAGTCGCAATCTACGTGTAGGCGTCGGGCAACGGCAGGATGCGAGGCGACAACTGCGACTGTGACGGCGACATCGCTGATCTGTCACAAGTCGCGTATCTAAATCGGGCAATATGTGTGCGACCTTAGGGGCGCAGCGGGCGACAACTGCGACTGTGACGGCAACATCGCTGATGATCTGACACAAGTCGCGTATCTAAATCGGGCAATATGTGTGCGACCTTAGGGTGTAGCGGGGGCGGCGCGACACTGCGACTGTGACCGCGACATCACTGATCTGTCACAAGTCACGTATCTAAATAGGGCAATATGTGTGCGACCTTAGGGGCGCAGCGGGCGACAACTGCGACTGTGACGGCAACATCGCTGATGATCTGACACAAGTCGCGTATCTAAATCGGGCAATATGTGTGCGACCTTAGGGGCGCAGCGGGCGACAACTGCGACTGTGACGGCAACATCGCTGATGATCTGACACAAGTCGCGTATCTAAATCGGGCAATATGTGTGCGACCTTAGGGGCGCAGCGGGCGACAACTGCGACTGTGACGGCAACATCGCTGATGATCTGACACAAGTCGCGTATCTAAATCGGGCAATATGTGTGCGACCTTAGGGGTGTAGCGGGCGCGGCGCGACAACTGCGACTGTGACGGCTACATCGCTGATGATCTGTCACAAGTCATGTATCTAAATCGGGCAATATGTGTGCGACCTTAGGGGCGCAGCGGGCGACAACTGCGACTGTGACGGCAACATCGCTGATGATCTGACACAAGTCGCGTATCTAATCGGGCAATATGCGACAACTGCGACTGTGACGGCTACATCGCTGATGATCTGACACAAGTCACGTATTTAAATCGGGCAATATGTGTTCGACCTTAGGGGCGCGGCGGGCGCGGCGCCATCTACGTGTGGGCGTCGGGCAACGGCGGGTCGCGAGGCGACAACTGCGACTGTGACGGCTACATCGGCAGCATCTACACGCTGGCTGTGGGCAGCGCGTCCCAGCGCGGCCAGTTCCCCTGGTACGGCGAGAGATGCGCCGCCACCATGGCCACCACCTACTCCAGCGGCGCATACACAGACCAGATGATCGTGAGTATAAGGCGGCTGTCAGTGAAAGCCCATGCTAGAGGTAGGTGCGTAATTTGTACCCTGCTTCCATCAATTTATTAATTTGCATTTTTCGTAGTTTATATAAAAAGTAGCGAATTTTTCAGCGACAATCATTAGAAATTCCCTTAGCGCTTCGGCTCACATGAAGCACAACATTCTGGTCATTAAAGAAGAGCCGCCGTACCGGGGTTTAATAAGCGAGAAATAGTGTGCAATAAACATGACTAGCTAAGTTCATATAGCTCACACAATATTGGGTTAAGTCAAAAATGTATACTACTTCTCCTTTCTCTTTTCTCTTCTCCTTCTCTAGCTCCTCCTCTCCTTTTTCTCACCCTTTGCCTTCTTCTGTTTCTTCTCGTTTTTCTCTTCCTCTCACTTCTCCTTCTCCTATTTCTTTGTGTCTTGATTTTAATTGACATAATCGTAGTATGAAGCATTGCACTACGAAAGCATGTAACGTACATAAGTCAAGCGTAGTCCCTAATTGACAACTGCCAAACAACGGCGATTCACGGTGTTCCTCTGAATATTATTAGTAGAAAGTTAAACAACACAAATTCCAGTGTTTTTGGAGAGAAAACCACTTTACTAATTAGATGAGAACGTTCGAAATAAATTTGACAAAAACCACATCCTTATAAAATATCTCGAGATATCAATGAGGCTCATTCTGCATATTTTGTAGGCCCTGCTAGTTCTGAATATTCTAGCATCTGGTAGGAATGAGGGATGAAGGACTGAGGGACTCTTCCTGAGGAATGAAGGGCACCGGGATGGTAGGCATTGGGGTTTACACACTGCGATAGACCAGGTGGCAGAACAGTCACCACCCTGTGTAGCGTAGTGGATACAAACACATTTCAAAGAGCGGTCGCGTGACGTAGGTGAAACGTTAGGCGTCCACGTGCCTTGTTAGAGAGAGCGGATGTGACGTTGGGGGAAAAGCCAGGAGGCGGCGTGGAAGGGGTGCGGGCTACCTGTGCCGGGCGCGACGATGCTTTGATCTCTTTCGCGTCGAGTCTTCGAGGAGTGCGCATCTGGCCGGGAGCCGGTCGGCGAATGTCTGGTAGGGTGCGGGCCGCGAGTGTGGCGGATAGGGCCGGCAATGTGATTGCCGAAAGGAGAGGGAGACTCAAGGACGAGTCCGTAAGCAGAATGCGGCGCATCACGCCGTCGAATGAAAGATATTCGAGCGTAGTGGTGTGGTAGCCGCAGCGACATTACTCTGAGTAGTGGGATCTTTTTAAGTTAATATAATTTAGTAAATATGGTTGTTTCGGTGGTGGAACTTAGTAAATAAACCAGCAAATATTTCACCCACTCTCGTCTGTGTATTATTGCAACCGCATGACGCCACAGACGACGGAGTGATAAAATGGTGACAGACACCTGCGTAGCGCACGCCTGTGGTTGACGTCGCCTGCACGAACCACGTCTGGGGAGACACGCGCATAGAAAGCACGCCGCACACTGGTTTAATCGCGGCAAAAACCTGGCCATAATTGCAAAATTCAAAGTGCGCGTTTGGAATTCTGACTTATCAAATCTCGTTCGGAAGACATTGGAGCATATTACTTCAGCTTCAGAAATTTATTTCAATCATTTTTGTCTTCCACACGGTGTCGTAAAGTTACCGTTGCTCGAATGGCTCGAATTCGTTATTCTTCCAACGATATTCGTGAAATTAAAAAAAGGGTTTAAAAATTTTTTTTAGGATTCTTTTTCTATATCCGAATATAAGACACTTATGACTGTAAGTTAAGTATATTTTTAAGAAAAAGTGTATAATATTTTTATATATGATGCGGTTGAATTCTAAACCATGTAGCGTAACAAAGTTAGTCGTTTATATTGTAGATTATATTTTTTGTCCTGCGAGGTCCTGCCTCAATTATTATTTTTATTTATCAAGTAGAATGTCCTTAATCAGAATAACACAAATTTAGCTGCACATATCTGCATCTTTTTGTTTTAAAGCGACTATACTACAATGCTACGTAGTAAAATATAACACTAAATCGCCCCCGATGGTTTCTTCGATGCCACAGGGAATTGATTTCTTGGAATAATTTTTTTACTTCTCCTTCAGATAATTACTTTTAGTAGTAAAATTAATAATATAAACTTTTGGAGGGATTAAACAATAATAACCCAAGCCACCGAGCACTTTCAGATTTTTAGTGTTTTTAAGGATTCTTCTTTCTTGACGCAACAAACAAAACTATGGGTAACTAAGGTGTAAGAGGAATTCAATGTGGTCACCTCAAAGTATTGTTGACTAATTTTTATTCAATTATTCATAATTAAATATTAAATAAAATATTGTTTATTCAATAAGTGCCGACGAAATTAGATCTGTATACATAGATATTGGGTTCCCAGCAGATGGGTGACATTTGTTTGAATATATATATATATATATATATATATATATATATATATATATTTAAATAAATCTTAATGAATCAACAAATTCAAAACTGTCTTAAATAAGAAGCAGCTATTTTGAATTTCATAGCAATTTTTGTATTTAGTGACTTCAAAAATAGTACTTAACCATATTTCAGCGCATGTTTGCTTCATTTTCAATTTGAATTTTAATTTCATTATAATGAAATGAGAACCATTTTATACATATTTCTACGCACATTGGCCCCTTTTTAAGAATCAGTTAGCCATTTTGAAGCCGCCATTTTGAATTTTGAAATTTCATTATGACATTTGAAATCAATGACCTTCAGAGCCCCATATGTATATTTTTATATGTATTTTTCTTTGTTTTTAAATGAGTCGATCCGCCATTTTGAAGGCGCCATTTTGAATTTTGAAATTTCGTAATGATATTCTAATTCAGCGACCTAAAAAACCCCTTGATACCAAATTAAGAGGCGCGGCGTGCTCAGTCCGGAGTGTAAACGAGGGCCGTACTGTAGGTGCGGTGTATGCTGCAGCTAGCATCACGTGGCGCAGTCCGGAGTGATAAAATTAGGAGGCGCGGCGTGCAATGCCAAGCCAAAGTTAGGGCAGTACAGATAGAGAATTAGAATCATGGGACGGACGTGTAAGTTCGCGCACATAACTGCGGGGGCGGAGTGACGGCTTCAAGGAAGAAGAAGGAAGGAAGAAGTTCATTAAGACCTGATACGAGCACGCCATCCGACTTTACGGAACCCGACGAGAGAACCAGCTTCGAGCACGCAAACAAGGAAGCGGCTTGCGGACAGCGGAAGTCAGGGTAAGTACGTTTCTGCAAAGTTCGGCATTGTTTGGGAGTCATGGCATACCTCAGCAGGTTCAAGAAGGGAGGGATGATTAGGATTGCCAATGATCTAGGAATTAGGCTAGACGGGACCGAAACAATCCCTAACAAAAAAAATTAATTATCATGAGGATTATGACCCAGAATTTATTGAGGGGTAAGGCGAGCAGCATTGCAAGGATATAGAGAGGGAAGAGCAGAAAAGGAAGGAGAGGAAACGCAGGGAGGAACAGGAAAGGAAACAGGGGGAACGGAAGGAAGAAGAGAGGAAACGTGAGGAAAGAGATTGAGCAGAACGCGAGAGAGCGAGGAATCAGCAAGCAGATCTGGAACACTTACGGATTGAAGCGAATATAGGCGGAGCACGTTCCGAAGGGAGCTCCGAAACGCGTGTAGAATCACATAGGGAGGTGATTAAGATAGGCCATATTATAGGCAGGTTTAGAGGTGAAAATGACGATATTACGGCATATTTGAGTGCATTCGAGAGCCATTGTTCAGTTACGAATAAATGAAAGCGAATGGGCAGTTCATGTAATAAGTTTACTTCCCCATAATGTAAATAGTAGGATTATTTTATATGAACAGGAAGGAGAGTGGACTTACGATGTACAAAAGATAAAATTGTTAGAACTGTACCGATTTGATGCAGACAAATTCCGTCAATTATTCACTAAACTAGCCGACGTCACGCGGCCGCTCGTTGAAATGTGTTTGTATGCACGACGCTACATTTGGCACACTTCAGCTCTGAGGAAGACTACAAGACGGTCGAATCTTCGGCATTACAGCCTTTGACGCGGCGATCATCCAGACAACCAAAATTATTCCCAGAAAGGAAGAAAATATAGTAATTTCAATAAACCCTGATCTATTCCCAAAGGTTTTTACTCGATTTGGTGCATATGTTGTAGGCAACGACCGACTTGGGTAACGCTTGCACAGTAAAACACACTGGCACGTCCGCATCAGCGCCCCTGGCGGCCGGAATCATTGCACTCGCCCTTGAAGTCAAGTGAGTATCAACAATTTGCATAATAGTTTTTTATAGTTCTGCCCAGTTTGTCATATTGGTTCAGTAGTGAGTTGTAGTTGACATTTAGATAATTGAAATGATTGAAGGTTCAATCATTTCAATTATCTAAATGTCACAACGCCTTCAATCATTTCACAGTTTGTCAGTAGATCTCACATTCGAAATAGGTGAAATTAGAATTGGGGGAAGTTGACTGATTTAATAGTAATAGATTATTGCAATCGTTGTCTTCTTTACTAGCTGAGGATACAAAAAATGCCGACAATAAACAAAAAGATTTGTTTATTATCAATCAATGAAAAGACACCATTACAATGTGAAAACTCGAATTAAAAATACGATACTGCTACCAGTGTAACCATAAATTACGTCATTGTTCTCCTAACTTCATTGAACTTGGCTGTGATGGAAATAGCAGATAAATTGACGATGCTCGCCTATTTCTAAAGTGAAAACATCTTACTGAAATGGTTTCATTCTTTAAATTATCATGGAAACAGAGGAGAGTGAAATGTTACAAATAATGTTATACAGCGTCAGATTCTCTTTAGCCACATTTCATATTCGGACGCTATCATTAGGCTTTTTCTCGAGTTTTGGCTTTTGGAATATAGATGAATGGATGGTGGACTTCTGTTCAGTAAAAAGATACGTACTCTTTAAATTTATTAGTGTCAGTAAACCGATATAGAGTAAATAACTGTAGCAGTTGAAAGTATTCAATCGTGGAGATAGCCGACGCTTATAACTAACCAAGGCTGTCAATGGGGATAATGGCCGGATGGCGTTCAATATTTTCGTTATACCACCTATTAATAAGAAATATACACAGAAATAAGGAATAGCTTTTCTTTGACAGGCGCACTCATACGCCATCTTTTGATACAAATAGTTTCTATTGTTGTCAACGGACAGCCACCGACTTAACGAAGCCGCATTCAGACTGTCGTTTCGTTCCTCTGCATGATCACCTCACTTGGTCGGCAGTCGACAGAGTATTTATGTCGACATGACGAAAATAAAACAATACCTGAGAGCGTAGTCTTCCCTTATCGGGAGCAGTAGCTACTTAGCTGTCTGGGAGACGCCGCATCCTAGGCAGAGGTAGCAACGTTTCGGCCACCATTCTGCGACCTTCCTCAGGGCGAAAACTTTTTTTGCCCTGAGGAAGGTTGCAGAATGGCGGCCGAAACGTTGGCACCTGTGCCTAGGACGCAGCATCTCTCAGATAGCCAAGTAGCTAAAAACAATGCCACGGGGTGCGGTCGCTCAGTGCATCACCTGATGTCACTGCAGCGCCTCTGACCGGGAGGCCCAAGGTTTGAATCCTGACGGTGGCAGGATTTTCGACACTAGCTTTTCAGCTAGGTCGAATTCAGTCGCTGTTTGAAGAAGAATTCTAGCGGTGGGCTGCTCTGATCGGTAGTTTTCCGTGGTTTCTACGATCAACACCAGGCCAATGCCGGAGCAGTACCCTACCAAACGGGCCACGGACCGCGCGCGACCTGTGCTTCCTCATGTCCTATCCTCTCCCCTTACACACACACACACACACACACACTTACGCTAACATGCACTACACTACCACATATTCCGGGAGACCGGTCGGGAGCTTAGAGCTTGCCCGGCTGGGGCGGTGCCCCACTGGTGGGAGAGTCCTGGTTAGGGGGGCGAAACCCCACTAGCCGACGGTTGGTCAGTCTCGCCATCCAGCGGGGGAAGTTCACCGCCATCTCCCGAGAAAAAAACATGCACTACACAAACGGGACTAATGACCAAAGCAGTTGTCGCGCCCGGAAACACGAAACAAAATCAATCAATCAATCCAAACCAACGCCTCCTTCATTCGAGATCCCGTGGCTGCCTCGTTTAGCCCCGAGCTGACGTGGCGCGACGTGCAGCACCTGGTGGTGTGGACGTCGGAGTACGCGCCGCTCAGCGACAACGAGGGCTGGCGGCGCACGGCGGCGGGCTTCTGGGTGAACACCCGCTTCGGCTTCGGCCTGATGAACGCAGCGGCGCTGGTGGCGCAAGCCGCCAACTGGACCACCGTGCCGCCCGCCGCCCTCTGCCTCGTGCCGGCCTCCTCAGGGTGAGTCAGTCCCTTCACCAGACGACGGTATCAGAGTACATGTTACAAACGTCCAAGGCACCTGGGAAGTAGAAGATAATCACGTTTTGCCAATGTACTGTATTTGCCGGTGTATAAGACACACTTCTGTTTTCAAGAAGGATTTCATTCTTTAATGTTAAATTTTATACTTGATTTCCATGAAAGGAGTGAAAATTGTGACCTATGACCTTTTTTTCATATTCCGCCGAGTCTTTCGATATTTTCCTAGTACGCATGGAAAGATCGTGCTATTTCATAAATCTGCTACACCATGACGTTGACGAAAAGAAAATTTCACCATTCTTTCTTCTTCCAATATTTTTAGCTTCTGCAATAATTTTGTAAAAATTCCTGTTTTTGTACAAAAATTTGATTTTTGTAAAGCTATATTCTACATATTCAAATAGTTACAAAAATTCCCATCCGTTGTATAAGACGCATCCTGTTTTTTGACGAATTACTGCAGAAAAAAGTGTGTCTTATACACCGGCAAGTACGGTACTTGTGGTGGGAAATATATGATGAAGTTAAACATATGCAATTTTGTCTTATTGGTAGGTAACTAACTTATCCTGTGCCGAAGTTTGGCAGGTTAGTGTTGGATGCAGTCAGATTTTGTGTATGACAGCCTAAATACAGAATGCTTCAGAATAAATGTTGCAAACTTCTAAAACATGTAGATGGACCGACAATAACCTTTTGTCAATCAAGATATAGTGAGAAACTGTATATGGTAGAGTTAAATGTGACATGTTTTTATAAAATAATCGATGTATTCATTGATTTTTAAATTAAATAAGTCCGTTATAACAAACTTCACCAATAATTTCCAAATATCCATAAATTGAACATTATTCGGACCAAAAACACTAACGGTTTAAAATAAACAAAATCGAGTTTTCGGCATTAAAGGAACCTACAATATTTTTGAAATACAGAATCATATAATCCAAGTTTCGTTAATTGTCCTGATGATGTTTGACTTTTTTTAGTCAGTGACACCTCAATTAAGAATTAATAAACGATAAATATACATGTTAAATCTCCCCTCGTGAACTTCAATGCCCAGTTTTAAAAACATCAATATTTAATATCATCGATGATATGGGTCGATGTTTTATAAATAACGATGTTTTAATTTTGAGCATAGATGATTTGTCGTGGATACCGCATTCCTAGCATGAAGCCCCTCCCCCTTAAGAAAATTCACAAGTTTCGTCCTTCCCTGTCATGCGTCATACCTTTGGTCGAATAACAAACAAAGTTTACATTTATGAATTTCTCAAGGAAGAATGAAGCGCCACATGATACTTCCTCTCGTGAATTTTTACCCACAAACTCGTAACATAGATTGTTATTCCATGAATTTTTTTGTGGTCATATTCTCTCTCTCTCTCTCTCTCTCTCTCTCTCTCTCTGTCTCCTCTCTCTCTCTCTCTCTCTCTCTCTCAAACACACACACACACACAAGATTACATAATATACAATTTTTGTACAAAAAATATATTTGCAAATTAACATGGACATTATTCAACCTAAATGTTCAATTTCAGTGATCATTCGCATTTTAAGTTTTTGACAGAGATGTAGTTGTGTGTGGCGGAATTCTAATCAGTGTTTTGACATGACTATTGGTACAACTTTCAAAATTTATATTGGATTCAAAATCACTAGTCATTTCGACTTCCTTTATTGCACCAGTCATTCCCATGTTCTGACTAACACCTTGGTTGGGTAAACATGCCTAGGAGACTCAAGACTAGTAGTAAAGAAAATCAAATTCAAAGTAATTTGAAAACCGTGATAAAAAAACCTGCGTTACGATCAAAGTACACTGAACAACACAAATAATAACAAACTTCATTATTGTTCGTTTTCTAAAAACAAACTAATGTGACATTATCGGCAATTTACAGACACATCACAAGGTCTTATCCTAAGCGTTTACCTCCTATATGATAATTGTACTACAAGATGTAATGTCACTTGGATCCAACTAATCCTGATCCAGTACATCACTGATCCAGTGCATCAACTGATGTCACTGCAGCGCCTCTGACCGGGAGGTTGTCCGTGGTTTCTTCGATCAACACCAGGCGAATACCCGAGCAGTACCCTACCAAACGGGCCACGGACCACGCGCGATCTGTTCTTCCTCCTCCTTGTCCTATCCTCTCCCCTTACACACACACACACACACACACACTTACACTAACATGCACTACACTACCACATATTCCGGGAGACCGGTCGGCAGCTTAGAGCTTGTCCCGGCTGGGGCAGTGCTCCGTTGGTGGGAGAGTCCTGGTTAGGGGGGAAACCCTCTAGCCGATGGTAGGTCGGCGCCGGAACTCGCCATTCAGCGAGGGAAGATCACCGCCATCTCCCAAGAAAAAACATGCACTACACTAACGGGACTAATGACCAAAGCCGTTGACGCGCCCGGAATCACTAACAATCAATCAATCTGCGCCCACAGAGACAACGTAACGCTGCGCGCCGGGGGGCGCGTGGAGGTGGAGTTCGTCACGGACGCCTGCGCAGGCACGGACGACGAGGTCAATTACCTGGAGCACGTCCAGGTGGAGGTCAACATCGACTACCCCATTCGCGGAGAACTGCAAGTGTTCCTGTCGTCTCCATCTGGTGAGTAAGCAAATATTTTTCCACAACACGCGAAGTGTTCTGAGTCAAGATTTGTCGAGAAAATCGATATAAATATTAACAAAAATTCCAATGCGCTAAAAACCGGTTTAGGTGGCTCAAGGTATCAACTGAGCGTTAACAGCGTTGCTCGCTCGTGGCTCGTAGCGAAGTCGCTAGCCTTTCACCACTGAGGTCCGGGTTGGATTCACGTCGAATCTCATGTGAAATTTGTTCCAACAAAGCGAGTTTGGCTGCTTCACAGGGCTAGTCCATCCCCTGTGAAGTGTCCTAAATCCTGTCCCTATCCTTATTCCTTCCCAATTCTGGTCGCTGGGTAGTGACGCAGGAGCGCGTAGCAGGAAGCGCGTACGCGGAGATACTACCTGGCGGTCCTCTTGACAACTGACTGCGACGTGACGCGACATGACAGAAAGTTAATGGAGGATTACTCCCCAGCGCAAAGCGCTCAACGCCCCCTAAAGGTGCTTGGAGAGGCGTTGCGCCAAAACGGTAGGCGCAACAAATTAAAAACAGTGCCTCCAACTGGGAGGTCCTAGGGTTTGAGTCTCAACAGTGGTAGGAACTTCGAAACTAGCTAGAGAGTAAGATCCAATTCATCCTCTTCCTGGAGGAGAATTATAGCAGCTAGCTCTCTGATCGGATGTTTTCCGAAGTTTCTCCGATCAATACCAGGCGATTGCCGGCGCAGTACCCTAAAAACAGCCCCGGGCAACACGAGATTTTTCCGTCGTCTTGTCCTACCCTCACCCTTTACTTACACACCTTGCATGCACTACATATATTGGCAGGCCAGTCTGAAGCTTAGAGCTTGTCCCGGCTTCGGAGGTACCTCAGTTGTGGAAGACATTGGTTGGGAAACCCCCGCAAGTTGGTGTAGGTCGGTGCCAGATCTCACCAGCTAGTCGAATGGGATCAAAATGAAATTACAATCCAATTTATTTTATATAATATTCCGTACACAAATTACTGATAATAAAATAAATTAAAGTTGATAAACATAATATAACAAATAATGCAATTTTAATGTACACAATCATTTACAACAAAACATTTACTAGAACGATTCTCAAAGATTAATGAAGTGTCAGTACTTGGTTTGTAAGCTTCTCTGTGATTGGTCAAAAATATTTTTTTTTCCATTCAAAATTCAAGTAGTATATGCCTTAGTGTAGGAATCACAGAATTTTGAAAATGTGTACAGAATTCACTTCTCCCGCACGTTATACAGAGTTTTAACTGTTTTTCCACGTAAAATAAATGAAATCTGTATAATATCATTATGAGTATGATTATGCAACGGGTTGGAGCCATCAAACGACAGAATTATACAATGGGCTTAGAAAAAAAGGAATTTCTATACTAAACGGCATTGTTCTAAAGTAAATAGAAAAAAATGACATTTCATAAGAATCTGTTCCCTCACCCACTCCAACGCCAACCTGAATTGTCGCAGACACGCGCGTGCAGCTGTTGGGGCCGCGGCGGCTGGACGACTCGGCGGAGGGCTTCGCCGGCTGGCGCTTCCTGTCCGTGCTCACGTGGGGCGAGCGGCCGCGCGGCCGCTGGCTGCTGGAGGTGCACGCGGAGCCCGAGGGCGCGGCGG
The DNA here is from genome assembly GCA_964035755.1 of Teleogryllus oceanicus. NCBI lineage: Eukaryota > Metazoa > Arthropoda > Insecta > Orthoptera > Gryllidae > Teleogryllus > Teleogryllus oceanicus. The sequence continues at coordinate 57,341,316 of CAXIVR010000011.1, forward strand.
CCAAACTGGGCGCCGGCCGCGTGGGCGCGTGCGCGCTGCTGCTGCACGGCACGCGCCGCCCGCCCGCGCACGCGGCCGCGGGCCCGCGCGCCTACGACGCCCACTACAACCGCGTCAACCGAAAGGTACTCGCCTCGTCCATGTACAGTCAACTCCGGTTATAGCGAGCTTCGGGGACTGACTTTTTCGTTCGCTTATCTCAAGCCCGCCGCCTTGACGCCCACTACAACCGTGCCAACCGCAAGCCACGTACAGTCAACTCCGGTTGTCAACTCCGGTTATAGCGAACTTCTGGGGACTAACATTTTTCGTTCGCTATATCTCAAGCCCGCGCGCCTGTGACGCCCACTACAACCGCAAGGTACTCGCCTCATCCATATTCAGTCAACTCCGGTTATAACGAACTCCCGAGGACTAACATTTCTGGTTCGCTATATTCGATTATGTAAAAATTAATAGAATTTCTCTACGATTGATGTTATTAAGATACAGTAAAATATATTAATAGCCTGAATTGAAAATTGCAATATGTTTATTTGTTCTTAAAAAGCAATTTTTTAAATTGTTTGCGTCGTTATTTTATTAGTAATTTCTCTAGATCGTTCTTTTTCCATACTCGATTTTGCATTATCCACTTTCTCCAAGTATCGTAATGGACAGTCTTTGATCTCCTTAGATGCCTCTTGCATGATTTAAGTACCACTATTTCTTAATATGACACCTTTGGCCGATATTTGTTTCAAGCCCTCGCGCCTACGACGCCCACTACAACCGCGTCAACCGGAAAATACGCACCTCGTCCATATACAGTCAGCTCCGGTTATAGCGAACTTCTGGGGACTAACATTTCTGGTTCGCTGAATCCGATGACGCCAAAATTAAATAGAATTTCTCCACAATTATTTTTTTTATTAAGACATATAGTAAAAAACATTAACGGCCTGAATTGATAATTGCCATATCTTTATTTGTCCTTGAAAAAACAATTTTTTTAATTGTTTGCATCGTGTTTTTTTTTTATTAGTAATTTCTCTAGATCGTTCCCCAGAGTTCGTTCTTTCCATACTCGATTTTGAGTTGTCCGCTTCCTCTGAGTATCGTAATGCAAATCTTTGTTCGCCTTAGATTCCTCTTGCACTGTTTAAATCCCACTCTTTCATAATATGACACCTTTGGCCGATATTCGTTTCAAGTCCCCGCTACAACCGCGTCAACCGTAAGGTACTCGCTTTGTCCATATACAGTCAACTGTGGTTGTAGCGAACTTCTGGGGACTAACATTTGTGGTTCGCTATATCTGATGATGCCAAAATTAAATAGAATTTCTCCACAATGATTTTTTATTAAGAGATACACTAAAATGCATTAACAACCTGAAATGAAAATTGCAATATCTTTATTTGTCCTTATAAAAGCAATTTTTTAAATTGTTTCGATTTTTTTTTTCCGGGAGGGAATTAACTTCCAGGTCGCATTTCCTATACCTGAGGTTCACTATAACCGATTGTTATGCTTATTTGAATTGTAAGTGAAATGGAACCACTTAAGTTCACTGTAACAAAGGATTCAAAGGATTAACAAAGGATTTTCAAGGACACCCCGTTGTTAAATTCTAATTTCACTTCTTTACTGAAGGCTATTTCAATACAAATTCATTTAATAACGATAACATACACATGGTGTACACAAACGTCGTTTGCGGCCCTTCACGCAATAAGCGTAGCTAATCTCTAACCGCCGCACCGGGAGCGGTAGCTCAGTGCATCAACTGATGCCACTGCAGCGCCTCTGACCGGGAGTCCTAGGTTCGAGTCCTGACGGCGGCACGATTTTCGACACTAGCTTTTCAGCTAGGTCGAATTCAGTCTGCCTGGAGGAGAATTCTAGCGGCCGGCTGCTCTGATCGGTAGTTTTCCGTGGTTTCTCCGATCAACACCAGGCGAATGCCGGAGCAGTACCCTACCAAACGGGCCACAGACCGCGCGCGATCTGTCCTTCCTCTTCCTTGTCCTCTCCTCTCCCCTTACACACACACACAGACACACACAAACATGCACTATACTACCACATATTCCGGGAGACCGGTCGGGAGCTTAGAGCTTATCCCGGCTGGGGCGGTGCCCCGCTGGTGGGAGAGTCCTGGTTAGGGGGAAACCCCACTAGCCGACGGTAGGTCGGCGCCGGATCTCACCATCCAGCGGGAGATCACCGCCATCTCCCGAGAAAAAACATGCACTACACTAACGGGACTAATGACCAAAGCAGTTGACGCGCCCGGAAACACGAAAAAACAAACCAATCTAACCGTCGCCGTTCCGGCATCGCCTCCATGTCCGCCGTCTTTTCAAAGTCTTTCTTAAGAATATATTATTAAATTTAAACAGAGCTGCGACATGACATGCTGCGTACACCGCGTAAATGTCAATAAATCAATAAAAATATCGCCGCAGCTTTAACTATAATTCCGTAGAGGTTCTCTTCATTTGATGTCTCCTCTCCAAATGTTTCGTGCCAGAGACGCCCTTGGGATTAATACTTAAAAATTCAGAACTATAATATTCCAACGTGAAAATGCTTCTTGAGCCTCCTTTTCATACTTCTTGCAGACCAAAAAGGAAGAACAACATTCGGAAACTACGCAATCCACTGAACAGCAACCGGAAGCTGATGACATTAAACCAGTGGTGGAAGATCCCGAAGCTGCAGATTCTCCCCCTGCACCGGCCATCCCCCAGTACCTGGAGCTTCTGCAGCAACAAAAGGGCATTTCTCCGCTGGACTGGAATGACCTGGAGGGCCTCTCCTTGGCGCTGCGTGAATCTCAACGACGCGCAACGACCAGAGCGACCAGTGAGGAACCCCAAACGAGGTACGCCAAAGTTTGCCCACAGCTGCAATGCTCCGCTGTAGGAATTCTGATATGGTATTATTGACGTAATTTCATCATGCAATTGCTCAGTTCAAGGGTTGGCCGTCGGAAGCTGGGTTCCAGTATTGAGCTAGTTTTTCACTTTTAAAATAATGATTTACAAAGAGCGGGAGGTTCGCATAGGTCCTACTAGTTTCATTAACTTCAGATTAATATTATTTTCTTGAAATTGCCGACTATATGTTCGCTATTCAAGGGAAGTGGCCTAATTACATACCAAGGTCTCACCCGGACACTAAGCTCCTTCGATATAAGATTATTCGCTTCTGACACTTAACTATAGAATGAGCGAATTCTTGTTACATTAAACAAGGGGCGTAACAACCTGCCCAGCGATACTGTCAGTATTCTGTCCACAATTTCGAGTTACACTGCGGGAGGATGTAGCCAGCTGAGGGATTCCCACCTTTTTTCTGTCATCGATACCCTTTTTAAAAGAACGGTTGGCTTCATTGACCACTTTACGTTTCCTCTACAATATAAAACAAACTAAGTATTCCTAGCACAAATAAAGGCACGTAAATTAAAGAATTTGCACAAAGAACACGAATAAGTACACAGGTACACACAAAAAAATGTTGTCAGTCCCAAAGAAGTGACTCATGTTTCTCTATGTATTTCGACGTACTGACTCCGAATCTGAAGCCAGAATTCCGCCATCATCTTGCATTTTTTTTAAATCGCGAAAAAACACTTTAAAATTGTAATTGTAAATTTGAGGGTAGTTTTTTTACATTAAAAAAACTGGAGGGTGGTGGCGCAATTCTCACTTTAGTTTCGGAATCAGCGCGTCGACATAGAGAAACATGTGTCAAGTCTTTGGATCTACAACCAAAAAAACAAAAAAATATAATTTCACCGTGATTTTTTACCGATTTTTAAAAAATTGGGGGGGGGATTCTGGCTTCAGATACGGATTCGGCGCGTTGAAATACATAGAGAAACATGAGTCAAGTCTTTGGGTCAGAGAACTTTTGTTATTTTCTCGCCTAACAAGTACTTCGTAAGAGAAAGTTGTGTAATCGTGCGCCGGAAACGGCGAATTTTGTGTGTGCGCCTGAGTTATCATTTTTAATTTTACAAATTTAAACAAGTTCCCATTAGCAAAATCATTTATTCTAATAGCACATTCTCATTTCATTCATATGAATGATATTAAATTCCGAAAGAGGAGTAAATTTTTACCTCATTATCAAATAAAAACAAAAAATTATTAAATATCAGAAAACAAAAATGTATTAACTTCATTTTTTGTTTCTTTCTTGTATACATACTTATATAGGAGTAATACATACTGTATAGAGAAAGTAATACTGCGGAAAATCGATTTCGATATTTCAACGGAAATACACGTTTTGGGGCCCCTGATACTGAAAAAGTGTTGTTGTTTTTTTTTTCAAAACATCCGTCCGTCCTTCTGCCCGTCTCTGAACACTACCAGCGTCTGAACCAGAGTTGTCCAACTTGCAAGGACTCAAGGGCCACAACTAAAACCTTTAATACGGATGCAGGCCATATTTGCATTACTCGAGCGATCCACACTTGACTTGCCCGTATTGTCGGTCTTGGCAGTTTCCTCGGCTGCTCTGGTAGGGGGAGGGAGAGAATAGAACCTTGCGACTTACCAGGCATGACGCTGTGAAACATTGGGATGATTTAAATTTCTGAATACACTAGAAAGGAATCCTTAAATCTAAACTTCGCCTATTTTTACATTACGGGGGTGTGACCCCGATAGGGACCGTGCGCAATGTTCTTGCAAAACCAGGATGAAAGATGATTTCACTTTTGACTAATAATCTTTCGCGGGACACAATAAATGGCGTTTAGACAACCCTGGCCTAAACCATGCGTATGATCTTTTCCAAACTGAAGAAACACCTGTCCATCTGGCTCGAGTCGAAGCTGTGAGATTTAAAAAAAACATTCTTTACAATTTGGGAGTACCTTACATGAAGTCCCCTGGGACATTTCCCAAATTTTCTCCAAAACTGCTCCAAATTTTTCTTCAAATTTCTTGTAAGAATGGAGTAAAACACATTTATAAAGGTGGCATAGGTCCGATTTACAAGGTTAACTTGAATTTTCGAATATTTTCAAAAGATTGAATTTTTTTGGGCGTCTTCCGACTACAAAATTGAATATAGAGCGCTTTTTCCTTCAAATGAAATTTGTTGTCCATAATTAGATCTTTCATTAAGGTCACGTACATTTTTTGAAACTAAGTAGTTTTCGCGCAATATTGCGTGCAATGTCTAAAGTGACGTGAAGTTCATTTTGTTGTATTTATTTTTTTTATTTATTTTATTTTACGTCAAAAAAAGTTAAAAACTGCGTATGACGTGCTATGGGGAAAAGTGAATTGTGTGCACATTTTCAAAATTCTGTGATCCCTACACTAAGTCATATACTACTTAAATTTTGAATTTTGAAAGGGAAAAAAAAAACAAAAAACTCCCATGTAATAAAATCTATTTTCAAGGATAAATAAGCAATAAATTTTGAATTTTGAAAGGGAGAAAAAAACAAAAAAACTCCCATGTAATAAAATCTATTTTCAAAGATAAATAAGCAATAAATTTTGGCTCTGATTACTTCCTGCCGCGACAACATGGAAACGATAATTTGAATAATTGTATTTCCCACTGAATTCTAGAAGACGTGCACAGAAAATGAAGTTACATTTATTCTGTTGTTTTTAAAAAATCACGCGCGCGCACGCACACATACACATCACGCCATTAATATGCACTTTTTCAGCAATTTGTAAACATTATTTCCAAGTTAAAGTGCTTCACATGCCTTCTATTGAAGTTTTCTCTAAAAATCAATGGATTTCTGCTGTGAATAAGAGCTTTAAATTTCGCATTTACAGTAACGGTTAAACGCAATTTCCTTAAAAAGATCCAAGATCCCTTTCCAGATTTTTCAATGAAAATTTCTATTCAGGGTGAGATTTTACTCTTTAATATTCTTGAAGTAATATTTCGCTTCTATTATTAAGAAACCGAAAAATTGAGAAAATTTCAAAAAAAGTACTTTGGGTGTAGTAGATGACAGCTGACAAGACAAGGGGGCATGACCATAAAGCCAGTCCACATCAAGGAAATTAAGAAACTTTACTACAAGAAAGTCTGTGCAATTCTGTTACACCATTAGTTAATCAATGGCATCATGAATATACTGATCAGTCACTTGTCCACAGGCTGTCGACCCCCAAATGAACACTGATCATTGACCTTTTAAAATATCATGGACCCCTAGGGAATTATAATTTGGAAATTATTTTTGTCTTCACATTACAGATTACTGGAATGAATTATATTTATTTCAAGTGAAAACATTATTTGCCCAGGTCAGTCAGCTATCTACATCCAAAATCGTTAAATTCTGTGCTAGTCTTAAATCTATTCAGAAAGATATTTCCCAGTTACATAAGGCCACTTCTAGGGCATGTACTGAACAGTACAGTTATTTCTATCCTCATATGACATAATATTCATGTCTCCTCAATTAAATACTGTAACTTCTTTCTACAGGAACTCAGTAAGTAGACGATGGCTTCAAGAAGTCTTCCAGCTGATGTGGGCATGACATCTGATCCACACTGAAATTTCCATTGGGTCTAAGTATGTAAGTTACTAGAACTTTTAATAAAGGTCTGTACAGATGCACAAGTTCACTAAATAAAATTCAATCAATTCATAAAGGAGGTATTTTGAGAAAGTGAAAATTATATTTTGGAAATATCAAATATCAAAGCAAGAATAGTCTGTCCTTACTCTGAAATTTTAATAAGAAATTACAGCAATAGTAATTGAAAATATAAAGATAAAAAACGTTTTCCAAATGTATGAATGGAAATAAATTATTATAATCTAATTTCTGACCCAGTTTACTTGGTACACTTAACTGAGATATTTATGCTTTATGTATATTTTATGTTTTGAACAATTCATTTTCAACATTATAATTTTCTCTCTTGCTCACAAAAATCTGACACCTCATGAGACATCTACATAAAACTTGTGGTGCTATAACAGCATATACTTTCTTAAATTATTTGTAATGGTTATGTAATAATTTATTACAAGTTCAATCTGCAAAAGGGTTTCTGCTAACGTTCTGCTAACGTTGTACCCATCACACAGTACAAACCCACACTCTTAGGTTTAGTAAGCTAAGTGCATATCCACCATATAAAATTGCTAAGACCGAATTACAATCTTCAGGATGATTTAAAAAAAACTGAATATGTACAATTCATATTTTAAAAAATATTTTCTTTTGCAATTTTCAAAAGTTCAGAAATTTTAACAAAATTCAGACACGAATCATTTTTATAAGCATTCTTTACTCCATTAAAAAATAAAAATAAAATCCAAAAAATTGGGAGCTATTTTTGAGAAATGAACATGTTGTTGAAGCATCATGTAAAGTATCCCCACAAATCAAAATATTCTTTTTCAAATTTACAAGACATCAAGTTAAGCCAACTCAATTGAAGAGTATCAATTTTGGATAAAATCAGGTTAGGCACTAGTGTTGCCCGCAGATGAACACGTACATGTTTTGCCGTAAATCAATTTTAATGAACAAGGACCCACAATATATGGATTCTGACTACACCATGTATTAGAGGAAGTAATTTGCCACATATAGGAGCAAGAATCAATCACATTTTTATTATCAGATACACACAAAATTAGTTTTTCAGTAAAAACACTGCCACTTTTCTTTGCAGCATTATACTTTCTCTTCACTACGGAAGTATGTAGAAGATTAAGATAAGAAAGTAACTTTACATCTCTAAAAATAATTAAATAATTCACAAAAATACTATTACTTGAAATAAACTTTTAAAATTGTACAAAAAAATAATCTATTTATTTTATCAGACATAAAAAAGATATCTCGTTCTAAACCTGGGAAGTTATAATAAATTTTAGCACAGATCATTCATCTCTCTCCTCACAGTTAAAAATTGTACAAAAAAATGCATATAAACTTTAATATAATTTAATAATTAAAATTTTTTTTTGAATATTGTACATATTCTAAAACAGCCCTAAGTGACAAGACTAAGTATATTTCATTCATCACCAATCATGAATATAAATTCATATCGGATGGAAACATTCCATGAAAATTGAATCACATTTTCAAAAAAGAATATGCAATAATGTTCAATACATTAATTTGATCCATCAGTCACAATTATAATAAACACTACTCTCACATGTTATTAACAGATTTAGGCTTTTGCTAGAAATTTAATGACACATTTTGCCAAGATTTTTCAGAACCAATAGTTGCAATCCAGAGTGAAACTTATTTGAGATTGTGACGTTACAGCACATCAAAGACACAACCACCAAAACCACATTTGACATGTATTTAGGAAGATAAGGACTTCTAATACTTAAAGCAGACATATATTCAGTAGAACTGATCAAACAGGAACATCTAGTAAAATAAACTGTTAAAAACGTATATGAATTCACATTTCTTCAGAAAAAAGCAGTAAAATATTGCAATAAAAACTCGCATGATTTTATCCTCAATATGATTTTAATTGCAAGCCCTACAATTCAAGAACGATAGAAATTGGAGATCAACGAATAGCAAAGCCAAAAACACAAAAAGAATACCTAAATAATGTTCTGAAGTCATTATACAGGGCTACCAGGCATACTGGATTTTTTTTAAGGGACAGTCCTTATTTGAAATGTCCCATAGCATTATTTCCCGGGACATCACATTTCTCATATTCCATGTTCAAATAGTTTTGATGGAGAGTGGGTCTCACACACAAATTGCAAGTGGATTGTTGTGAGTAATACGTATATGCCTGGTGTAGCAAGAGCTGAGCTGCTAATTTCTCTAAATTATGCGAGTGTCAAGTAAAGAGTTTTATAAAGAAGTAAAACAACAAAAAAACTATTACAAGCAGTTCATAGTAATGTAAAATTGATGTAAAACATGTCTGTTGAATAGAAAGTTCCACTGTAAAATATTGTCAAACAAAACATGTAGCCTTATTGGCTTTCCAGATTCCAGATTAGTGAATTAACAGTAAAATTACACACAAAACTTGGTCTTGTATTTCATAGTTATCACAGATGACTCCCTTGAATGTACTGTAAATACCATTCTTTTTTCACTTCCATTATATAAATGCAAATATATGATTCTAATTTTGTCTCATATTTTAACTTTGCACACCTGACAACCCAGTCATTCAAATTTGAAACTCGTGTAAACAGTATAAAACAAAGAAATTGTTGGATAAATTCAAAGCAGGGATTCAATGTTCGAATAAAAGGGCACAACTGAGTTGAAAACCAATACATACATTACACAACTCAGTATACATAGTATATACTCTCTGTACACAACATTGCACATACAAGCATAGGAACAAAACCACAGAGCACCAATGGTTGTCATTATTGGTCTTTATTTGTCTACGAACAAAACTTACTTCTGTGGCCAAAGCAAAACTAGTGATTGCTAAAAAAGCCATAAGGGCACCACATGTCACATGGCAACTTTGCAAAGTTGTGGATCCCATGAATTGCATTCCTTTTCAATAGAAATAGAATTAATGAAACCAACCCAAAGAATTAAACTTGCGAACCACTTAATTGCTCTTATAAATATAATTAATTTTAATAACTCTGTGGAAGTGTGTTATGAATCTATCGCAAAAATTCCATTATCGTTACAATGAGAAAGTGGGAAAATTCTCTCTAAAAATAAAATATTTTAAACAATTCAATCAGAAATGTTCAAGCTAGCTGAATCCATCCAGAATAATTTATTAATAAAAAAACAGTAGTGCTACAACAGCACATTCTATCTTATTATTTGTAATGGTTACAAATATTTCAATATTGCAACTTGTATCCTATTTTTTCATCCATCTCTTGAAAAGCACACCAAATAAGGGGAATACATACCACTAATTTTCGAAAATACACGTTTTAAAGAAAATTGCTCTTATACTGTTCATAGAATTACACATTTATAGAAATACACTGTATCATAGAATTCAGTGTTTTGTGCTTTGACTTTAAAAAAAGCTTAAAGTAAAAATTTGAAATCGTTTGAGAATATTTTGTTTATATATTTGTAGAGAATTGCCTACAGTTCATTGAAAACTACTTATATTTTGAAAAAATGTACATGAAAGGATTTAAAGATGGAATATTGAGGAATATATAATACTAGAAACGAAATCTCTAGTTTCAATATTGAAGGTATAGAGCATGTCCCAAAAAACATTGAATTTTTGTGATATACAAAACTTCAGATATTTTAATCAAGGCATTTTGTTCAATTCAAGCAAAACAAAATAAAAGAAGAAGAAAGCTTTTTTAAGAATTTTGAGATATTAAAAATTTAAAATTGAAAAAACAGAATATGACACTTATATATATAATTTTGAAGAATAATTTCATTAAGAATTACGAAGTAGATATGAGACAGTACAAAAGCTATCTTCTTTAAGAAGAAGATCCAAAACTTTTTAACTTTTGCATTTTTTGGAAAATCAGGGGTATAAATGAAAATCTGACCTGTACCATTTTGATGTTCATATTTGTTCCATTCGAGCAAAGTATTAAAAACAATTTTGCAAAACTTTTGAAAATGGCCTAGAAGTTTAATGTGGAGTTCCCATGAAAATGAAATGATCCGTTTCAAATTTGCAAGGCCATGTAGCCATTCTGGTTGTGGAATACCCATTTTGGAAAACATCTTGTGAAAATTTTAAGAGCCAGTGTTATGCACATTCAGGTGGATGGACAAAGTCATGTTTTTGTAGAGGGGAAGAAATCATAATCAGGTCCCCCAAAAACATACATATCTTATCAATTATTAAAACATACCTATATCATTAAATAAAATGTTGATGTTTTTTTTTTTAACATTACAATACTTACTTTATACACTAGAAAATAAAAATGAACCATCCATCCATCTGAAATTCTAAGCAATAATAGATTTTTCAAGAACATCAAGACTAATTGAGAAATTTCAATTAGAACACAAGAATAAATCATAGAGAATAACAGTTCTGGGTGCAATTTCACATGAAGAATAATGTGAATTATTTGTAAGAAATGAGACCACAAAAGAAATGTCATGAAACCGCAGCTGGAATAAACATTAAGGGACAAAATATAAAATTATATCAGTCACAATTATGGAATACAACAACAAAGACTGGGAACATACATTTATTGTACTACACATGCTCTCCCAACATTATAAATATTTATCACAACTTTATGATATGTTTTACCTACAAATAAAATATTAAATATATGTTTAACATGTATAGAATTAACAAGAAAATGCTAACATACACTACAATTTCAGTCAGAAAACACATGGACATGTTTATTATTCATCTGAACAGCATTCATAATGGCACATAGCTAAATTCACTTCATATACAAGATCTTAATGAATGTAGTATTGAATTACACAGGCTCAGTGATTTTACTGAGAGAAGAAAACACTACAAACCTATATAATTCAAATAAACCTTGTCAGATTCTTTTCATATTTATAAATGTTTTTTGAACTCAAGAACAACCAAGTCTGTTTAATTTGATCAATAAATATATTGAATCTAAATACACTTCTTTGAAATCATCAAAACAACCTAAAAAATATTTGAAGGATGTTTTTTTCCCATGGGGAAGTTTTCATTAAGAAATAATTAAGAAATTGAAGTTGAAAAGCAATAAAATAGACCTGGATTTCTCAAATTGCACTGTTCAAAAGCACAATTGAAAATAGAATCTCAATATTCATTTGATTATAAACCAAGAAACCATAGGGTGACAAGCAAGTTTATCCAATTTACTACATTTGAGTTCCATTTGTTAGAAATCCTGTGCAGAACATAACCTGTTTCATAATGCTTTCATTTATCTTTCTTATTCAACGAAGAATTTTCACTCTGCAAAAAAACTCAGATGTACATACTTTTAACTCTATTCAAATACCTCCCATGCTTTCTAGGCATCCAATCCTAGACTTAAAAGTTGAAAATTCAATTGATGAACTGAGGCTGAAAACTCAGGAAGCAAATCTTCAGATATATTTGTTAACTAGAAAGCCAATGACCAACAAAATATTCTCTTACCTAACTCTTGATGCTGAAAATATGTTTAACAGTATGACAACACTGTTGTACTGTACTGTTACATTCTGCTTGTTTCATAATATCTAATTGTTCTTTATTGATGTATACAATTATATCATATCATATCATATCATCTTATTACCAATTGCTTCAGGACTTTTTAAGAGACAATGGCAAATGTATATTTATAAATCCAGCACTGTTAAACTTATAGTAAAGGGGAAAAAATGACATCTCCAAGAAAACAAAATGTATGTTCTACCTTTTAACATTTCAGGCCAAAATTCAAACAAGATTGGCCGTAAGGGAAAAAAAAAATCATTACACTGCAAATGGCTTAAAGCAATTTCTACTCTTATTTTAAAAATGGGGGGTAATTTAATACTGATAAAATCTATAAACAGCATGATTAATGAACTGAAAGAACTTGTGGTAATGAAATCGCACCTAAAGAAATGTAACTTGTAAAAATTAAAAACCACAAAAACATTATTAAAATTTAACGAAGTCAATTCAATAATCAGGCTTACGTACCAAAAAATTTTAACTCCACCACCCATCTCTTAATATAACTAATATACCCAGTAAACATGATATATTACCTCGGCTGTTCATCAATTTTTTTTTTATTCTAAATATGATTCTATATATTCAATAACAATCTGAAAAGTCATAAATATAACCCAATATTTTTGAATAAATAAATACTATGTTTCATTTTGAAGGTGCTACCTGTTGAGGACATAGAATTGCAGTGCAAGAAAAAATAACGCCAAGATAGTGTGTTTTTATGAAATAAAAAGTTTCAAAAGCCTAAATGACTGGGATTTTGGTAATTCACTCCAAGCGAACAGTTTGGTTTCATTGTACTAGCTACATACACAACATTTTAATTGCATTTTTTTCAAAACACAAATAACGAGCTTAGTATGGTGCCTCCAGAGGAGTATTTCGTATTAAAAACCATAATGTCTGCTTTGTAAGTTATAATAAACAAATTTTAAAGGTATGACAGTTGCCTGGCTCATTCATTTTTGGGTACAGAAAGTTACTTGCCAAAGTATAATTTAAAATACTTGTTTAAATTTTTGTTTCACTATACACCTGCAGGTGACATTCAGAATTCCACAGTTAAAATGAAAAGATCTTAAAGGAAAAAACAACATAATTTTAGAGAATGACTAGAAACACAATCACAAAAAACACAATATAAAAAATTAGGATCCCTTAAAAATATCAAGAATTGTGCCATTTCATTTGTTTACCTTTTACATATTTCAATACCTTTCTTCCCTACTGGTACATTCAATATTTTGAAAGATATGAAAATGTAAATGCCAATACTTAATTTTTTAACACAGAAAACAATATGTGCAGATTTCACAGTTACATACAACACAATTTTCATGTCACATACTCAAACCAAAAAAATAGTGTCTTGGGCATTGGTATTCATCAGTCAATTCAGAAAGTGAGTTTATTAACTACCTGTAATCAACATTGGATTTTTAAAGATACCTTATAAGATTTACTGTTTTAAATGAAATCTGTAGGTCCCACCAAAATCATTTTTAGAAAAATTGTATGTTTAAAGTATTTTTATCTTTAAGGATTAAAAACCATATTACTAGTAACTTTTATTTAGGAATTACAAACTCTTATATCATGATCATATGAAAAATTAAATAAATAAGAATGAAGTATCATTATTTTAGTGTTATCCAGAAATATTGCCCTTAAGTGCCCAGTACTCCCCTTTTCATTCATATTAACAGAAATTATTATGTTACAAAACAAATTAAATTTGTAACTAACTGAAGAAACAGAAAATTTATTTCCTATAACTTAACCTAAATACAGTGTTGTGATAAGTATTACTGCCTCTCTGTTACCTGTAAGAGATTTTAGATAGTGATATTGGTAACTCAAAACATGGTTATGTCCTGGAATCTTGCATAAACAGATGAAGTGTCTTCCTACCAACACAGGAACAATGTCTTAATACTGACTATGTAACACTCAAGGAACTCCATAATTGAACACAATCAAAAAGGTTCCACTTATTCAATTCTTCATCATTATATATTCAAAATTAGTTCAGTACATTGTCAATAACATCTATCCTATCTACATACTGTGTAAAAAAGTGAGAGAATTTTGAATATAATGACGTGCTAACACTTGGAGAATAGGTCCCATGGTATACTGAAAAGAAAAAAAGAAGAAAAAACCCATACATTTTAGAAGAGGCAAGAGACTTTTGAAATCACATTACAAAAGGGCAATTTCTGTTTTAAAATGCACAGAACTTTAGTGTAACTGTAACCATAAACCCAAAGTAACTAATCGATTTAACTGTGTGAATGTAAGTACAATAGCAAATATTTTCAATCACTATCTGTCATTGCTTTCACAAAACAAACCATTTGATGAATTTTGTATAATATATCACATTTTTGCATTGGCCAAATATTATTTGTGCATGTTTTCTTGATCCCTCAGTTTGCTAATGTGAGAAGAATGGAGGATTTGGTTATTTTGACAACAGGAATATTATATCAAATCTGTAGCTAGTTTTTCAATGCAAAATACCTTCCATTACACCAGAGCGAGCATTTCTGATTATCAGATTTTGTCAGCAATGGTCATTGCTATAATTTATTCTTAATTCAGCTAACTGCTAAAGAAGCCTTTTTTGGGTAATCCCGGGTTGAAGAGAAAGTGTGCTTATAATACACACTGGCTGCCCCCTTAGGACCTTCCATAATTTTAACAAGACCTAGGATTGTTAGGATCTAAAATAAACTATTTTAGGAGCCAAAAGTACGCTCTTGGAAGTTAAAAATGGTTTCTTAAATATCCAGTATAAATTGTAAAAAAACATTTTAAAACATTTTATAAAACATCAATGATTTTTTATTCCTTATCTTTTCATTTGCAGAGAATGATATTTTAATTTCAACACTCCTGAATGGCAATTCCATTTTAATTTTGGAACATGAGATACTGTATTAATAGAGCCAATCTCATGATGCACACTAGGAATAGGTGAACTCTAGTATACGTTACACAATGACCGTCAATGTGTTTGTATCTGTGAATCTCGCATTAGACATGTTTCAAGTTGTGATTGTAGCAATGTCAATCCCAGCCTCTATCATCGCCTTTAAACACTGCTTAAAAACTGCAAACGCTCTTACTCAAGAATGAAAAAGGTGATTCATGCTATGGGCCTACAGACTACACCAATGGTACTTTCAGGAACTATGTGTTTACCCTGGACCAAGGTTGGAAGTCTAATATATATAAATATCCCCCCTCTCTCTCAATGTAATAATCTGACTAGCAAGTTAATTGATAATTGATTACTGTGCTTGGACAATTTCTTCTGATATATTAGACTTTTCTTGGTGATTTCTTGTTGGTGAGTTATGTTAATGTCACTGTAGAGTGTCTTGTTTGTCATGAATAACAGTGTGCTGAAGATATTTCTTAAAAGTTTTAATTTCAAATCTTTGAAGAATTTCTAGATTTTTATTGTTGGCAAAACCATTAACTCTACCATATGACCATGTTGGTTTTATAATTGCCATGTAATTGAGCATTTTGTTATAAAACAAGTTTTTCCCTTCAGTTGACGAACAGTGTCAATTTCAAAATTTGAAGTTGAGCTTCTTTCCCATTAGTTTTGATATTAATTTACCTTATTAGTCATTTATCTATAAGAAGTCCAAGATATTTCAGTGAGTTCCATGTCCATTCATTTTCAGTGAGTTCCGTGTTATTTAGTCTCACGTCCAGATGCTGTTCGTTTGATGAAAAATTGATGTCGTGATTCACTGTGACCCTGCCATTCTTTGATATTATCTAGGGGGTCTTCAAAATGTTGTGTAGCACCGATAGAATCAATTGATGATAGAATAGCTATATTGTATGTGCAGGTGACTATTGTGGTGTGATCAAGAACTGGCAAATTAGAAGTGGATATAACATAATAACAGTCCAAGGATACTTCCTTGTGTCACACATCCACAGTAATTGCTAGTATTTCAGTAGTTGGAACTCCTAGCAATGATCTTGATGAAATTAGTCTGATCAAACTTTAATGTAGAAACCAAAAAAGGATGTCTTGCCATTAAATCTTTTCATTTATTTCAATTCTTTTGAAAGTTCACTAATTAGCCAGTTTTTAAAAATTTTCAATAGATATATTTGAAAACATTTTCATCATTCATCAGCATTTCGGAAACCCCCCCTTCATATAAAAAAATATGTTCACTTAAAAGTATTCGGACATGCAATCTTCAAAACACACAACAAATTACAGGATGGGAAAAATGCCAAAACAAAAGTCAAAGGAAATAATAACTTGTCATCTTAGACACACTTATCAACAATATATTCATACCTGAAAAAGAAGAGAAGATCGTCGAAATGAAATTCGGAATGTCAATCTCGTCTGCTCTCCTCTGCTCACTGGACTTGACTCAACTTCAAACCTTGGTCTAAATAAGGATTCAGATTCCAAAACTAAACAAGTGTCAGGTACAAATTTTTTCACTTGAAACAACAAAATTTGATCACCTACAAAGTTCAAATCAATATTAGTAAAAAAAATGTATTGTTTGTCAGTAATTAAGCAATCACTGAAATTTAAGCTCACCTAAGAAAGGGAAGTTGTATATTGCTTGATACTGCTTCCCAACACCCACTGGTCTTTTATCCGCTGATCGAAAGTGTGATATCCACAGAAACCACTGCAATAACCGTAGATGTAAATAAATAATAACAATCGCCACATAAGAATTATTAAAATGATAAAATCTTACCATTTCCACAGTATCAGGATGTAAAACAAACTGAAATAGATCACTGTGGTAACGATTTAGAATAGTAGATTGCGTTACACTTATAAGAGAAGGATCACTTTCGATATTAACCAAAACTGCCAAAATTAAGGCAGCTATGGCAAGGAACCAAATTACTGTCTTCATGGTTAGTTCGCTTTGTTAATTATTAGTAAAGGACGTAAATGTTTGGTAAAATGATAGAAAATTAAATACTTTTAAGTCGCACCATTTGATACATCGCGCGTTCAACATGACGTACGTGAATAAAAAATCACAACTTGCAAGGGCCACATAACCTCAGAACCAGTTACAAGTAGTATATGCCATGTAACTAGCCTTTGACCACACCGTGGAGAAAATGTTTGCTTTTTCAATGATCACACTATCAGAACGACAACGCAACGTTCCCGCCGGTTCCGCCTTCCTCATATTATATTTTTTCATTTTCCAGTTTCTCTCTTACTCAAGAGGGGAGAGGGGAAACCACAGAGCACCCATATCCCACAGAGCACTCAGTATACTCTCTGACTCAGTGTATACTCTCTGCCCATGTCTGTGGGGAAACCAAAGAGTATTTCGGAAACCCTGGCGGTTCGTTGGAGATCACAGAGACCTGATAGAGATAGGCCCAAAAGCAATTAACAAGTGAAGGGCACATATTCTGACAAAAATGTTCCAATTCAAATGATGGTGGAAATAACATTGTGTTACTTCCATTCTCATCAATATATCACGGATATTCAACGCAAAGAATATAACGTGACAATACCAGCCCGTGCAGAGAGTATCGCAGGATTTTTTCCCAAAATGAATATTCCCTGGTCGATTTGGCCCGACTCAAAAGCTCTGCGATTTTGAAAAACATTCTTTAAATTTTGGAGGTACTGAATATGAAGGCCCTGGGACAGTTTCAAAATTTTCAAAAAAATTGCTCCAATTTTTTTCTTGAAATCTCTTACAAAAATAGAATGAAATGTACTTGGATAGATGGTATAGGTCCGATTTTCACTTTTAACTGAATTTTCGAAAATTAGGTACTAAAATTTGAATTTTTTTAGCATCTTCCTACAACTACAATATTGAAGATCGCAACGTATTTCTACAAATGAAATTTGTTCTTCACAAGTAGTCCTTAAATGAAAGTCACGTTCAATGTTTTGGAAGTATTCGTAGTTTAAGCAGAATTTTGATTCAAATATGGACAATAATAAAAAGTATTAAAATCATGATTTTCTCAAAAATTGTTCCAAATTTTTCATTTAAACATTTTGAAGGGATAGTGCTAATTCACTGAATAACATGATGTCAAACACTGAAAACATAACTAAGAATACATCCCTGTTTGATGAATTCTTTTGTTTTTTTATGTGCAAAAATTGTGAATAACAGAATAGCTCCAATTGCAGACTGCACTCTACCTCAGATATAATAGGGGTTTAGAAAAGGTCATCCAACATGGATGATATATTTACATTAAAACAAATAATTGAGAAACGAGTAGAGTTTATTATTTTGCCTTCGTGGATATTCAGAATGCTTTTGACAATGTCAACTGATGTAAATTATGGAGGGAATGGAATGGAATGGAATTATGAATTATTTAAGAAGAAGGGTATCCTAGACATCTAGTGCAAGTGGTGAAAAGTATGTATAATAATAGTTACTAAAATTACAGTAAAATACAATGGATTTGTTTCCAGGAAGAGGATTATAAATAAAGGAGCAAGGCAAGGAGAGAGTCTTTCGCTAACCCTCTTTAACATACATTTGGGATGTATAATTAAAAGGTGGAAGAATGTGGTGCCTTCAGACATTTACCTAGGCAAAAATACATTTTTCAATACCCTTTTATCTGCTGATGACTAGGTGAACCTGCAGGAAGGCAAAAATACATTTTTCAATACCCTTTTATCTGCTGATGACTAGGTGAACCTGCAGGAAAACAAAGATGATTTGCAAAGATCTATTTGCCAACTGAAGCAAATTTTTATGGAGTACAATCTGATAGGATCAGTTAATAAAACCAAAGTAATTCGGCCGGCGACACTAGCCCAATTCGTTTACTACGCTCCGTGAAGTCACGAAGGTTAAGCGAATTCGAGACTCGCAGGTTCGTGGTTGGGTGACCGACCAGGAACCCCGGGATCTAACGGCGTCGGCTGTCGAGCCCTCGCCGAAGGGATAAAAGGCACTGACTGACTGCGACGTGACGAGGCTTAACAAATATAGTAATTATTACACAGTAACGGAGGATTACTCCAGAATAAAAAGCGCTCAACGCCCCTTAAGGGGCTTGGAGACGCGTTGCGTCAAGGTGTAGACGCAACAAATTAAAAAAAAAAAAGTAATGGCTTTTAAAGGAAAAGAATAACTAAGGACAAAGATTGTGCTTCACAATATGGTTTTAGAATTAGTATGCATTTTAACTACCTAGGGTATGAAATTACATATGGAAGAGAGAAGGAGGTCAGCAGCAAGATCCACAAATTTCAAGCAGTATGTGGAACTACATGTTGAAAGTTTTAAAAGAAAGCATGAAAAGAAATCCAATTAAAATTTTATATTATGGCGCTTCCAGTTTTATTCTATGGATGTGAAACTTGGGTTCAAAAACAAGATTTATGGAGGATTGAATTAGCAGAAACAAGATTTTTGAGAGGAGAAAGAGGCCTAATAAAAAGTGAAAAAATAAGAAAGGGTCTAGGGTGGAAAGAAACAATGCATGACAAACTTAAGAAGTACCCAAAGCAATGGGTGACACATATTGGAAATATGCCCGAGACAGACTTCCAGTGCAAGCCCTGAATTATAAGCCAAGAGGAAAGAGAAACATTGGAAGGCCAAGAATGAGATGTAAATCCAGCGTTGACAGCTGAAGTCATTTACTACGCTCTGTGAAGTTACGGAGGTTAAGCGAATTTAAGACTCGTGGGTTCCTGATTGGGTGACTGGCTAGGAACCCTGGGATCTAACAGCGTTAAGCCCCTGGCCGAAGGGATAAAATGCACTGGCTGCAACATGACAAGACTTGTCAAAGAAAGTCAAAGAGGATTACTCCATGCAAGAGCTCAACGCCCAACAAGGGTTTAAGAGATGTGTTGCTTCAATGATGTAACAAATAAAAAAAAAATAGAAGCTGGAACAGGCAATATGCCTAATCCATAAAGGAAGATGATGATGATGATGATGATGATGATGATGGTGATGATTGTGATGATGATGGTGATAGTGATGGAGATAATAATATAGTATCGTATAGCTAGAGTGCCCTACATAATTTGTTCAGTTTTTTTATTCATAATGCAGAGGAGTCAATAAGTTTTTGAGTTTCCTTTGCCCCTTATTTATTAATAATGACTTTACAAAGTAATGACATTCATTTTCAATCCTGTTTGCAAAATGCTTTCCCATTCATATTACTTTCTACTTTTGCACTGAAATCATTTCACAGATCATTATATAACTTTCTTGGAGTCTTTGAAATATTAAATCTGACATTTTATTTGCAATTAAGTAAGTAATTGTTCAATATATGCAGCAGATATCTGAGAGTAGTAAATAGAAGCTAAAGTACAGTTATTTCTGTACTTTAGCTTCTATTTCCATCTCCTTCATAAAAATGTTCATTCCCTTCGTGTCCTTTTTTCTCCCCTTGCATAGAACATGACAGTTGAGTTCATTAACTATTACTTTTAAATTTTACAAACTCTTCAGGAATTTCAGTCTGCTTTTTCTTTCATTTAAAACAGCTTAACATTTAACACTTATACACTGCTATCTGAGATAGGCCTACATTATAATAATAATAATAATAATAATAATAATATTTATTGAGTCACAAATACAATTTCAATCGTGTATGGAGTCAGATATGGCGGAGAGAAGTTACATTTACTGTCAGAAATCAAAACAATGGGGACCATCTCAGCATTTGCTCAAAGGATCAAAGGAAACTGGACAAAAAACCCTGATCAAGTTGGTCATTGATCTTACAATAATAATAATAATAATAATAATAATAATAATAATAATAATAATAATAATAATAATAGTAACAGTAATAGTAATATCAATTATAATAGTAACAATACTAATAATAAAATACTATTCATTCAGGAATGATTTAACGATATTAATTATTAACAAATTTGGGTTTGGCATTCTCCTTCTATATCAGTCCAACTGCAATTAACACAGGCAGGATGGGATATGCAGTTCTTTTTCTGCTTCAACTGACAGTCAACATGAAACAGAGAATCAATGGGATTAGAATTTTTATTTTTGTTTTTTAAGGGAGGTAGTGATGTGATTTGTGTATTCCTTCACACTGTAGAACATGTTGTTAAGCAGGAAAGCTTTCAATTTACTTTTAAATCTATGTATTGTATTAATATCTTTAATATCATGGCTCAATTTGTTGTAAAGTGTAATGCCTCTATTAGGTACTTTTTGATAAAGTGTAGTTTCAGATTGGGAACATGTAGGTTATCCTTTTGTGTAGTGTTATAGTTGTGTACATCAGAATTTAGAGTGAAAGTGTCTTTGTTTTCCATGAGAATCTTCTTTGTGAAGACAACTATTTCAAATATGTACATGCAGGTAGTGGAAGAATCCTTAATTTTTTGAACAAGGGTTTGCAAGACTCCAGCTTATGAGTGCTGGTCATTGTTCGAGTATTCTTTTTGGATAATAAATGTACGAGTGCTTTCAGGGCATTTCCCAAAATATTAATCCATATTTCAAGTGTGAGTGCACATTTGCATAATACATTGTCCTAAGAGTCTCAATGTTGGAGCTTGACCTGAGGGTGTATAGGGCATAACAAGATTTGGTGAGCTTCTTATTAAGATTTGAAATGTGAGCATTCCATTTTAGGTTTTCTTGGATTGTTAGACCAAGGAAGGTAGTTTCTGTGATATTTTTACAAGATTATTATTTATGAGCAAATGTTGGGAGGGTTTTCTTTGGATCGGGATTCATGAAATTTAGAGAACTGTTTTGCTGGTGTTTATGATAAGTTTGTTGTCTTGAAACCATTTTACTAATGCATGCAATGTTTCTTGAGTTTCTTTTTCTAATAATTGTTGCGTTTTTGCTTTTATGATTATGTTTGTGTCATCTGCAAACAAAATTGTTTTGTTATTTTTTAAAGCCAAAGGCATGTCATTTATGTATATAAGAATAATATTGGCCCTAGGATGGATCCCTTTCGGACTCACAATTTATCATCTGAGGTTGGAGTAGTACGAGGAGATTTTGTTATCTTTAGTGTGCTGGAGGGTAACTACTTGGCTACGGTTTGATAAATATGATTTAATCCACTGGCCTGCAATGCCTCGGATCCCTAGCATTTCTAGTTTTGTTAAAAGTATGTGATGATCAATAATGTCAAAGCTTTTGACAAATCTAGGAAAAAGGCCAATGGGAATTTCCTTCCGATTTAGTGCAATAAGTATGTCATTTAAAAAGGAGAAAATGGCTGTCTCTGTGGATCTATTACACCTGAAACCATGTTGTGTGTTTGTAAGGATATTATTTGCATTGAGAAAGTGTTTGAGTCTATCATTGAGAAGCTTTTCCAGAATTTTTGAAAATCCTGATAGCAGGGAGATAGGTCTTAGTTCATGGGATCATAACTATTGCCCTTTTTAAACAATGGTTTAACTTTTGCCATTTTGAATACATTTGGGAATATGCCTGTTTTTAGAGAGTGATTGCAAATATGAGACAGCGGTTGCACTATATATGGGGCACTGTGTTTGATAAGAAAATCTGGAATGTTGTCCAGGCCTGCTGAGAATTTATTTTCCATTTGTCCAATGATTTTAAAAATTTCAGAGGGTGGTTTCATATAAATATTTGGAATTTGCAATTTGTGAAACATTAGTGTTTGTCTGGTGTGTGTTATTGTTAGTTGGTGCTGTTGTCTTTTTAATAATGTCCCACATAGCTTTGGGAAATTTTTTTTGGTTTTTCTGTTATTGTTAGTTGGTGCTGTTGTCTTTTTAATAATGTCCCACATAGCTTTTGTTTTTTACGTGCATTTGCAATGTACTTGTCATTTGTCATAATTTTCGCTTGTTTGATTACTTTTTTTAGGATTGAATTGTATGTTTTGTAGTATGAAATGAAGCTGGGTTACATTTGTTCAGTGTTAGTATTTTATACATGTTGCGTTTTCTTTCACAAGACACTTTGATGCCTTTAGTAATCCACGTTTTGTTTTTATTATTTTGAATCTTTCTGAGTTTTTGAGGAAACGTGTCATTAAAATGTCTTAAGTATATATTTATGAATGAGTTAAACTTATCGTTGTGTCATTTGTCTTAAATACTTCATTCCAATCTTGTAATCTGAGTAAGTTTTGGAATTTTATTATGTTTCCTTGGGAATAGTTTTGAGTTTCTTGGTAAGTTGTCTGTTCTGTTTAATAGTTATTAGCAACAGAAAAACTATTATTATTTGCATCTATTATTATTTGATCTATTGCAGTGCTACTATTTTTGGATACTCTGGTTGGTGTATTTACGGTTGTTTGTAGATTGTATGATTTTAGTAAGTCTTTAAATAGATTTTCATTACTGGATTGAGTGAGGCAATTTATGTTGAAGTCACCGCAAAGAATAATTTTATACTGTCTGCGTCCTTTAAGTTTTGTTAGAATCATTTCTAGGTTTTTTAAGAAGATTTTCAGATTTCCAGTTGGGCTGCGATACGTGCATAGAACCCATGTTTTTACTTCAGTTAAGTCTGTGATAGATATTTCAAAGTCTTTTTCTTTTATGAGGTGAGTGTGATTGGTGTAGGGTGCAAAACTAATTTTATCTTTAATAAAAATGCATGTCCCACCATATGCATGATGTGCGTTGTTAATATTTCGACATGAGCTGCTAGCTAAAGAGAAGCCTGGTATGTGCGTGTTGTCTAATTGTTCCTTGGTCAGCCAGTGTTCTGTAAAGCATAGTATTGAAATGTGGTTGAGCTTCTCCTCTAGTAATACTTCTATGTCAGTGAGTTTGTTTTTCAGTGACTGTACGTTTTGATGAAGAATGTGTAGATAGTTTTTATTTTTGTTAATTTTTTGCTTTCCTGCTGATGTTTGCTGCTACAGGTTATAAACAGGAGTGGGTTTACGGTTGCAGCGGAAGTTGTACTTACGGATGGGATGGGGAGTAGGATGTGTAGGAGTTGGCGAAGGAGTGGGTAAATGAGGTATGGAGATCAGAGGAGGTACTGGAGAGGCTAAGAGAGGTGTGGAGGCTGGTGAAGGAACTGGAAAGGGTAAGGGTATAATTAGGGCCCAGATAATTATGTACTAAAAAGAGGGAAAATGTGTGCGTATATATGTAATATAATATACTGAAATATGTACTAAAAAGTAAGAAATATGTAGCATTAATTATCATTATATCAATTCTATTTTATTAAAACGCTTTTATCTTAGTGTATATTGTTCTGTTTCATTAACATAAGACCAATATTAAACATTATTCTCCTCATAATCCTACTATTTACAGTGATCACCGTAACAATATGAATGGTGCCTCTGGTAACAATACAAATGAGCTGGTGTGTGAAGTTTCTGGTGAAGGGTATCAAGGTAGAGGGAGACCCCTGAAAGATGCGAGGTGGCAACAATATCTCGTGTAAAAAATGTATCATTTTCAGAAATCAAATTTCCTTTCTGTTCTCTGTGATACCGGCACTGAAACACACCAGAAGCTATCGATTGCGTCGTCACCTTGCCCTTTTATTTACAATACTGTCGGTACTGACGGACTAACTTATTTCAACGTGATGCAATAGAATTTTAGAGAGGAGGCTACAGATAAATATTGAATTGACATTGCTGAATTGTTTGTCTGGAAGATTCCTTATCAAAATCATATAGGAAAAATGAATGATTAAAAAAAAAATTGTAGTAATATGAAAAAATATTTTCTTTTGGGTAAAATATGTATTAAGAAGTCAACGTTTTTTGGCACTAACCAATATGAAACGTGAATATATCGTTATTTATCCATGGCATAATACTGTATTATGGAGAAATGCATCATTCTTGATCTTTAGATTTCAGAGAAAGTGTGGAAAGTAAATGTTCTCTATATGATTCCTGCAAGCCTCTCTTTACTGAACTTGGAATACTAATATAGAATTTTCTCTTCATTTATGAATGTATGGTTTTTGTCAAGGAAAGCTGTTATTTTCAACCATTGAGTCTCAAATACAATTTCAATCGTGTATGACGAGTCAGATATGGCGGAGTGAAGTTACATTTACAGTCCAGAAATCAAAACAATGGGGACCATCTCAGCATTAGTAGATGCCTAAACATTTTCTATATTTTTCCAAATATCATTGTATTAAACACTTGATGACAAATACGCACATTAAACTAAAACTCTAAATTCTCTGAAAATTCTTTCAAAAAATTCTATATTGTGTTCACATGTTTTTTACACAAACAAAGCAACACTCTGTTTGGTTTTACATAAGAAAAATTCTTTGAAGAACTACAAACAATTACAGATGATTCCAACACTTTGCATTTAGTTTTATGTTTGCCTTCTTTTCCCTCACCTCATGGGGAGTGATTTCCTAAACTTTTCTGGGAGTGTGGAAGTTAAAAAATTGAGGTGATACCACATCGCAAAGAGGTGGCTGGAACAATGACTGACAAAATGTGGAATAAAATTGACCTTGGGGTAATTGTCTCCAAATAAGAAAAGTGCAGTTGAACTTTAATGTGTTCTTTATTAATCTTTTTAATCCAGTAATGGTTTGGTATCTGTTAGTACTTTAAGTGTCATAAAAGTTTTGTGTAACTTAACTGTTACAACTGGGTATCTGTTGTCAACCTTAATAACAAAAATTAAAACTGGTAATTAAAAACATAATAACACCATACCTAATAATATTACAATAACATAATAAAACAATAATATAGAAAGAATATTCAAATAATTCTAATAAAGAAGTAGGCATTATAAACAGTACTCAGTAAAAAACTCTGCTAAAGGAAAGAGGGCCTTGGTAAGGTAATTTTGAAACACTACTATTATAATTTTTGGTATCTTATTAAATGTATTGAATAAAAGTTTTCATAAATATAAGAAGTTTATTACAAAATATTACAAAACTGAAAAAGAAAGCAAATTAAATATCTTAATTACAAAAGTGTTTTGAGTCTATGAACATCCTAGCTTTAGTTTCCTAGAGATAATAAGGTAGTGGACAAAATATGTATAATAAATAGTACAATCATCTAAGAAAATACATTTTATTAACAACATATACATAATTTTATTGACTTGCTAAAATAAAAATTGTACAACACTCAGTCAAAACATTTTATGCAGACTGCTAAAATCACATTCACTTGATTTTGAACTTTCTAGTTCTTCTTGAAGACTTGATGTTCTGGAACTGTATGACATAGTTGTCTGAGTTCCTAAAGTTCTTAAAAGGTCTGCTTTCTGAAATACTGGCTGTAAACATTATTGAATATTAATATATGGACATTTTACAATAATAAAGTTAAACTTATATTAGGATATTAATTATTATTATTGTCAGATGAGATGGTGATGATATTGATGATGATGGTGAATGCATTGATAAAGATTACAACTATTGCCACTACAAGTATGGAAGTTATTCATTATAATATTTGATAAAATAAACTTACATGGCAAAAATCTTCATCATATTCATAATCATCTAGAACACCACTAGTTGTTTCAAAACTTGTGAAAGATGTATCGTGTATCCTGTGAAAGAAGCCAACATAAAAAATGTTAATTTTTAATCTATATACAAGTACAAGTAAAAATTTGAGGATGAATCTGAAAATTAACATACTTTTAATTAAATGTTAATAAAATTATTTAAGTGTTCAACTAATAATATATGATAAGTATGTTATGGAACTAGAAAAGTAAATGAATAATGTGAAAAAAAACATAGTAAAACATAGTTTGTCTTTCTGATTTTTCTTCTTTCAGTAAATGTGATTATAAACATGATCTTCAATTAGAGCTTCTTAACAGTGTTTACTACTAAATAAAATGCATTATATGTTTATTTAGAGTTCTTATATCAATTAAAAAATATTTGGTACACCTACTTTTTCTTCTGAAAGTATTGTGAAATATTAAACTCCTAGTAATTGAATGTTCTCTTTCACTTTATATTTTTATGCACATCACAGGTCAATCAGTCATCATTTTGGTCATACACCCAAAATGTTACTTCTGAAGTTAGAGCATGTAGAAAAAAAACGAAATTAAAACTGTGTAAATATTAAAAAGTATATAACTTTGATCGTTTAAAGATAATATAGCAAATAATAATAGCTCATTTAAAAGAAATTTAATTCTCTATAACTTTAGACATGATGACATTAATTTGAATCCAATGCAGTGGTGCTAGAAGGTAAAGTTTATCCAATAACATGAAGCAATCAAGTATCTGAAGATTTTAAAGTCAAGCGCAGCAATCAAGATTTGAAGATTTTTGCGGCAAATTACTCAAAAGCTTTCAGGAATGAGTCATGGATAAAAACTATCTCAAAGTCAATTTTCTGTTTTAATCTGTAACTGGTAACTTTTTCCTTATGTAGCAGTGTTTGCAATAAATGAAAAAAACGTGTTACTTCAGAGCTGTGTTTCAAGTGATAAGGTTGAAAACATAAATTTGTCTTCAGACCTCTGAGATTTGCAGGGTACCCTAGGGCAATTAGAAAGTCCCTATTTTGTTGTTTTCTTTTGTGAGTGATCTTAATCATAGAGAAAATTAAAAATTTTTTCTATGGCACCCAATAGCAAAACACAGTACACAACAAAATACGGGATATTTTGGCATCCCAACAAAGTTATTCTGGTCAGAACTCACGAAGGTCAGAACTCAGTAAACCGGGATGATCTTGGATTTTACAGGATGCATACACTGATTATTCTTGAAAAGTAAACAAAAACATGAGCTACCTTCTTTCTTCTGTAGACCGCCACACCTTTTGATTTACATCTTCATCAAGAGTGGCAACCATTCCTCGCACAAGTTGTAGTTGCTGAAGAAGCCCTGAAGAATCCCCAGATTAAATATTAATTATTTGTCACTATTCCATTCCCAAACCCTAATCCATCATTCAATGCTGAAGATGCATAGAAAATTCCAAACTGAGAAATAAAGCACTAGGTGTATGCTTGAATCTTCTTAAGTGTACTAGGTGTTATTATAATGTGTGGAACATATGAATATTTTTAAATGAAGACAACTAAAATATGAAGTTTTTCCTCCTGCTTTAGAAATTCATGTTTCATGGGAAAAAACAAAAAGAATACTACAGAAAATTAAAATTATATTAAAAAATTATATAAATATAAACTTAAAGATGAAGAGAAGATTAAAGAGAAAGAGGTACCAGATAATCAAAATAAATTAAGCATATTTAAAATAATATGAGACACAAAAGAAATTAAGAAGAGTATAAAAATATCAACAACAAATAAGAGTCAGAAAGGATAATTATAAGTTTCCCTTCTGCCTTAATTTGTAAGTAGTTAGGATAGTGATAATATTAGTATGGAGTTATTTTAACAATCAAAATATTTACATATATTCTTCAGAAGAAAACTTTTTTGCTTTCTTTTTTCTTTTATACCTTGTTGCTCCAACATTATGCTGCGTGCAAGACGAAATCCCTCAGAAAGGTTTTTCTTTCTCTCAACTTCTTCATTTTGACGACATTCTTCTAAAGTATGTTGTAAGCGTAGAAGTTCTCGACATTGTTGAGTTAGTCGAAGCTCCAGTTCCTCCTATCAAAGATACCATTCAATTTTAAGTAAAACATTAACAGTTGTCACACTCTTAGATAAAGTCCACGCAGACAAAATCATACATAGGATCTGCAAAATTCACAGATGGCCATTGTGACAAGTGGCTAATTGGTAAAAATGTTAGTGTACAACATTGAATCTTATAAGAGGTAATTTAGAAACCAAAAATCAATTAAGTATTATAAGATCAATTATAGCAATAATCAATTAAGAGTATGTAAAATATTTTGTATATAATGATTTGAAATTGATGTTATAATCATGGTGTAAGAGAGCCACTCATATATAGAAAGATGATTAAACTATTCAAAGCTTCTTGAGGTGGCGTGGAGGCAACATAATAGTAACAAGTGAAATAAAAATAGAGGTAAATCCAATATACAATTAATACAAACATCTTAGAAGGCAGACATAATTGAATGTACTTGAGAAATTATTCACGGGAGAGTATTTTTTTAAGTTGTTTAAGAAGTAGTGATATCATACAAGTGTACTTTTGTGGGGGTCATGTGACATCATGGAACCATTTTGATATCTTCTAACTACATAGACTAGCTGGTCAAAATACAACTATTGTGGATGAAGGTCAAAAGTGAAAGGAAGCATTTAAAAATCTTGTGAACACGTATGGAGTCCACTTATCAACAGAGCTTGGGAGGAGACAAGACAGTGAAATTTACCTGATAGCATTAAAGTTTTTCCTTGTATAACTTAAGTCAAGGTACTGTATTAAATATTTTTGAATATTGAGCTCAATGATATAAATAATTGTTTGGAACAATATTAAATATTTAAAAAGACACAAGTCAAAAGCAACATTTTTATCCAATTAGTTAAATGGTGTTAATGTATAAATTAAAGAATCTTGAATATAAAAGCTGGTTGTTAGGAAAGTTATTATTTTGTTATTTGGAAGTAATAAGTATAGAATGTAAGAATTTTCTTAATTTTATTTTTGTTGAATAAATTTATTAAAAACAAAGGTTTGTTATTTCAATTATATATTAGTAAGATACCCAAACAATACTATGAATGTATACTGTAGTTAAACCACTAACTCTAACATAAATTTTAAAAATTATGTTAGAATTTTAATAAAATTGTAACTTTTTTTAAAGAGGAGTGCTAAACACATTTATATTAAGAATAAGGAAGAGTAGGTTTTTGTTAATTTCATCTGGAAGGAAAAACAGTACATTATCAATTTGCCTCATCTCAATATTCAGTGAATTTGATCTAACTTTGGAGGGATTTTTGTAAGAAGTTAACACTACTTTAAACACTTAGAAACACGTACTAACACTAATTTAAACTTTTAGGAAAAATGGTTTCAAATTCTTTTGTCAACAAAATTTTTCTGAAATGTTATAATTTTTTCTCTTTTATTAAAACTATTATATTTTGAGACATTAAAAGTGTTAGGTTTGAATTTTACTTTTGTACAGTACATTTCCCTTTTTATTAGCTATATATTTAACCCTTCGAAAGCAGTGTGCTGTCTTAGGTCTTTAGCAGTCTCTTGGGGATGCATGACATTCCTACTCTTTCCTTTCTAATATTGCTAACAATTATTGTCCCCAATGCCACTTTCATGAGATATCAACAAAATAAGGTTTTCGTAGTTATCTTTACCTTCTATATTCGAAGATTGCCGTCTTTATTCTCGCGTCTTGTAGTAGTGCTTAATTACAAGTAGGTCTTGTGGTCTTAGTAGGTATTATGTGATGTTTTGAAAACAAGTCACATGTCCCTCGTACTACCAACTGCGCATCATTCATCGAAAAGAATTATTTTAGCCTCGTAGCCCCGTAGCCCCTTACCGTATCGCAAGTATACAAGTATCCAACTGTTGGGGTGCCAGATTCTGATTCAGTCTGTGTCATGCGGAACTGTACCTACAGTACGCGGTAAGTTCGTGTAGCTCAAATGCATTAATACATTATAGTTGTGTGTTTTTTATAAAGTGAAATTCGCCACATGATCTGTAGAATTGAATCGGTTCGATAAAATACAAATCATCATTTCACATCGAAAGAGTGAAGAATCAATCCGATAATTCCCGTTACGTTTGTGGAAGATTTACACCCAAACTTCAAAGGGGAAAAAAAAATGAAATAACAAAACTTGAGCATTCTTTATACTTTGGAACACGTGTTTGTGAACAGGGCAAACCGTGGGGTGATCACACCAGTGTTGTGACACATACACAACGAACCTTAGGTTGTGTTTGCATGGAAAACTCAAATCATGGTCATTCAATCTATTAATGTTGTGGAGAATACCAAGAAACCATTTTAGTGACTGCATATTATTGTACGAATATGCGTATTCCATTTTTAACTTGTTTTTACCTCATATAAGCATGCTCATAACATTTTGTATTAATATAACCAGAGTAACAATGTGGAAAGTAGTATAGGATTTTGTTTATTTGAAACACTAAATATGTTTATATCTTTTGAAGCTTGCGTGATAGAAACTTTTTATAATGATTTTCGAAATCAGCGTGATAGTTTCCTTTGAAATCTACTTTCATCCTGGAGGTATGAAAGAACTTTTTTGTTCCCTAGTGTAACACATTTTTCATATATGTTCTTTTTTTATTTCCATACATTTTCGTTACACTTTCTTTGTCCCATTCCTGAAGCCGACGGACTTATTGGAAGAGTCATTTTGCTCTGATTCCTCAAATTAAGTATAAATAGTAAAAAAGCTAACTGCAAATAAGTGTATATATTTGGCAAACTTTAATTCCATTACTTTCTTGCCCTGGGCATTCGCAATCTATTCCAGAACAAAAGATACGATAAGTCTGATCTTGGCAAGACTGACAACTAAGTACGAGGTTATTTTAGAAAACGTTCAAGAAAAATCCAATTAATTAGGACTTTCCATTTGAAAAGTATTTCAACAAAAGGCATTAACTTTTAGCGTAGAAGATATGCTCAGAAATATAATATAATACACGGAGAAGGTAATATATTAAGAAATAAAGTATATTAAGACTATTATTTCTTTCAGAGCAGTGTTATCTTTCAACAGTTTTATTACATTTAATTTATTTTAAGAATATGAGTTTGAACAAGATCTTCCCTCATTCGCAAAAATAACTGTTCATATTGATTTATATATATAATTTCGTCCATTAAAAAGGGCAAGAGTAAATATTATGTTTCAATAATAATTTTAGAAAAGAGTAATAAGAAAATAGGATGAAGTTAAAGACGCAGACAATATACTAAACAAATGAATCAACTTACCTTACTCCTCAATAATTGAGCATTTTCCTGTTTTGCTGCTGACTCACTACATCGAAGAGCTTGCAGTTGTTCCGTCAAGCAATTATGATCTTCCCATGTTTTATGCAGCATCTTTGTCTTATTTGCTAATTCTTGCTCCAGAACCTTTCTACTAAGTCTTAGCTTCTCTTCTCCCTGCGGCAAAAACATAAGGTATTGCTTAAAACAAAACAAAAATTATAGCCAATTGTATTTATCTCTCCTTTGTGTTACGGTTTGTATGCATATTCGTACAAGATATTGTTTTAAAAGAAGCAGGAAACGGGTAATCAAGCGATGGTGAGATTTCAATAAGAGGAAATAAGTATCACAAAACAAACCCCAAATCCATAGTTTTCGAATACCTCCATAAATTAGATTCTCTCTTTATATATATATCACATCAGAAAGGATAGTTTCAACATGTGCGAAAACCTAAGGAAAATTAACGTAAAAAATGTTAGGCAGAACTCAATACACTGTGCACTAAAGAGTTGCTTCTTCGAAAACGAATGCCTTTTGAAGACTAAGTCAATCCATTGCACTAGTAGGGTAAATAACAGTGACGGCTCGTTCTTAGGTTGCACGGTTGCACAACCCCCAGAAAATCGAAAAAGATCTTTCAAAAACATAGGAATATGCATTTTCCTTTTAATGACATTCAATATTCAAGATATTGCAGCAATATCGATGTATATGAAATCATTTTTAAACCAAAGAGCGTCCAACTGGCGCTCTCTCCGGTGTCTGATGCCATGCCAGGAATTGCACCACGCTCTTGGCAGTATTACGGGTTTACTGATTTACTCAATGGCCCTTCGATTTAACACGGGGAACATGCGGCTTCTTGGAGCAGCAACCAGGCTAGTGGTGCTGTCTAGTGCTGGGCGACGACGGAGGAAATCGAAGAGGAATACCCACATTCAGTCTTCGTCTGACTCGCTTCAATGTAATTTTATGATTTTTGTTTGTTATTGAAAGAACACAAGCTAAGTCAATTATTGATGATATTCAATGTATTATTTATGATATTTGGAGAATTTGTTATCATTTGATATTAAGTTTGTTTATTCAAAACGAACATTTGATGAGTTCTTTGTGTAACATTTGATGAGTTCTTTCCCATCTCGATCAGGTTTTTCGTCCAGTTTCCTGATCCATTGAGCAAATGCTGAGATGGCCCCTTGTTTTGCTTCTGGACATAAATGTAACTTCATTTTCTGTGCACGTCTTCTAGAATTCAGTGGAAGTACAATTATTCAAATTATCGTTTCCATGTTGTCGAGGCAGGAAGTAATAAGAGCCAAAATTTATCTTTTGCTTATTTATCCTTGAAAATATATTTTATTACATAGGAGTTTTTTTTTGTTTTTTTTCTCCCTTTCAAAATTCAAAATTTAAGTAGTATACGACTTAGTGTAGGGATCACAGA
The DNA here is from genome assembly GCA_964035755.1 of Teleogryllus oceanicus. Taxonomy (NCBI): domain Eukaryota; kingdom Metazoa; phylum Arthropoda; class Insecta; order Orthoptera; family Gryllidae; genus Teleogryllus; species Teleogryllus oceanicus. The sequence goes on from CAXIVR010000011.1 coordinate 57,374,802, forward strand.
ATTTTGAAAATGTGCACACAATTCACTTTTCCCCATAGCACGTCATACGCAGTTTTTAACTGTTTTTTACGTAAAAATAAATAAATAAATAAAAATAAAAGGTGGCGGTTTTGGATGGAAGTCCTTTAGTGTCTCGCAGATGCACCTATTGGATTATTTTCAGATCTTTCTAAAGCTTTTGACGTCATTGATCATGACATTTTACTTTCAAAATTACTTTCATATGGAATCCGCGGTATTGCTCGTATAGAATGCGTGGCGTTGGTTATGCTTGTACCTTAAACAGCGATCTCAGAGAGTAGAAATACCTTACTAGGATGATGGAACATTATGAATACACCTTTCCGGCCAATTGCACCTGGAGTCCCTCATGGATCGATTTTAGGACTTATCCTCTTCCTACTATGCGTAAACGATATGCCCTCGACGATTCGAAACGGAAGAGCAGTTATCTTTGCGGATGATACGAATATTCTTTGTAATTAAGAAATCGTAAATAGTACAATTCAGATGTTTCAAATTGGTTCCGTAATGACAAATTAATAGTACATAACAAGAAAATAGTTTTAATGAAGTTTTCCATTTGAAATAAATAATTTTGTACTCCATTGAAAATGAAGGGTGTACCATTGATGTTAAGGCAACAAAATTTTTAGGACTATCAATTCAGTCAAACATCAAATAGAACGTCAATTTTGTGTTCAATGCATTTAAATGAAGTTCATTATGCTATACGTTCAGAATTCTTTCAAATTCAGTCAGCCTTCATACTGCTCGTTGTGTATATTCCGCGAATGTTCAATCCCGTCTGAGATATGGCATAATATTGTGGAGAAATACATCTTATACTAGATCCCAGAGTTTTAGATTACAAAAAAGAATTTTAAGACTAATAACCAAATCCCACCCACGTGATTCTTGTAAGCCTCCCTTTATTAATCTAAGAAGTTAACCATTACCTTGTCTATTGATTTACAGTGGTTTTTGTCAAAAATGACTTGCTTAAGGGCGGGAATATTGTTTCAAAAATCGCCGATGTCTATAACTATAACACTTGACGTAGTAATCATATTCGTTAGGTGACGGTATCAACAGCTCATTACAAAAAAATCACATACAATACATGTACATTATTTTACACCTTGCCAGATGACATTAAACAATTAAATTCGCAGAAAAGTCCTAAGTAAAATTGTTTCTGCTGCATAACTGTTTCTACACAATTAGAGATTATACTGAGTATCAAAAGGAAAGTAACATTAATTTTAACAGTGATATTTAATGTATTATTTACCATTTGACCTGTAAAATTCTAAACAACCTGTAACAAGTATTGTAACGGAGCTTCTGGGTCATGACCCCATCTTGATCGGGTTTTTCATCCAGTTTCCCTGATCCTATGAGCAAATGCTGAGACGACCCCTTTTTTTGCTTCTGGACAAAAATTTTACTTCATTATCTGTGCACGTCTTCTAGAATTCAGTGGGAAATATAGTTATTCAAATTATCGTTCTCCATGTTGTCGTGGCAGGAAGTATTATTCCTTGATGAAGGACATGAGGGATAAGAGCCCAAATTTATTACTGATTTACCCTTGAGAATAGATTTTATTACATCGGAGCGAATATTTTGTTAACAATCCTTTTAAAAAACCTAATTACTTTCTGTATTCAAATCAGTTTTTTCAGGCTTAGGGAGGTAGGGATCATATACTTTTGAAAACTTGCACATAATTCGTTTCTCCCTATAGCACGTTGCACACAATGTTTAACTGTTTTTGACGTAAAATAAATAAATAAATATACATTGGTAGTGATGCTTTCGAAATAAAATAATTTTATTTGTGTAAAAAGTGTCGAAGCAATAGTACTTGCTGCAATGTGTTGGAGTACAACTTAAATGCCTAGTAGAAATCAATGCCAGAACCACGTGCGCCGGAAGTATACTGTATATGCCTTACAGGGACCCGAAAGGTAAAATTATGTAAGTAATGTTTCAATATAGACTTTTATTTAACTTGGTTTTAATTCATTTGAATTGTTTACATTTTAATTATATATTTGTATTTTGAATTTTGTAAATTAAATATCCGTCATTCAATGAAGGAGCAACCTCCACTCTGTTGGGGCATCAGCCGCCACTAGTAAAAATCCAAAGGCCAAGAAGGCGCAAAATTACATTTATATTTCCAGATTCTTCCATTATGATGTTTAGAGCTGCCCAGTTCATGAATCATCAAGGAGTCAATGCCTTGCATTGTTCAAAGATTTGGTTGGTTAGTGATTCCGGGCGCGTCAACTGCTTCGGTCATTAGTCCCGTTAGTGTAGTGCATGTTTTTTCTCGGAGATGGCGGTGATTTTCCCCGCTGGATGGCGAGATCCGGCGCCGACCTACCGTCGCCTAGTGGGGTTTCCCCCTAACCAGGACTCTCCCACCAGCGGGGCACCGCCCCAGCCGGGACAAGCTCTAAACTCCCGACCGGTCTCCCGGAATATGTGGTAGTGTAGTGTATATTAGTGTAAGTGTGTAAGGGAGAGGATAGGACAAGGAAGGGAAGGACAGATCGCGCGCGATCAGAGCATCCGGCCGCTAGAATTCTCCTCCAGACAGCGACTGAATTCGACGTAGCTGAAAAGCTAGAGTCAAATATTGTGCCGCCGTCAGGACTCGAACCTAGGACCTCCCGATCAGAGGTGCTGCAGTGGCATCAGTTGATGCACAGAGCTACCGCTCCGGGTCTCAGTTCTCCTCGATCGCAAGATGAACTCATTTTCGAAAAGTACATTTTAGACACCGTGTAACAAATGAATTTGTATTTGTTAATCAGGATGGCCACTCAATTCGCTAAACAAATTTCCCTTCCTTTTTTCCTGTTTTTCCGGAACATTTTTTACTAATAACATTTGTAGTCTCATGATCGGACCCCTTAATTTGCGGGGCCGGGGCAGTAGGCCAGCCTACGCCTAGCATCGGCACTGTTTCTGCATTTTGATTGTGACCTGCCTCATTCTCTGAGACTTCTCACCAAATGTTTATAATTCATATTTGAGTATAGGATTTTCTTGTTGATGTTACTTGTTAACTTGGCAACGAAAGATCACGTTTATTCTTTCTTTATTGTAATGGGATGTCCTGAATCTCAAGGGTTTGCCTGCAATTTTATCTTTAAGTCTTCCGTTTATTTGCTTTTTACATTATTGCTACGGACTAGAGAGAAAGTTATGTAATGCTGCGCGAAAAAAGGTGAATTTTCGGCAGAAAAATTCTTTTACAGGGCCCTGGTAACGAAAGAGTGGACAAATCCAGGTGCTAAATTTAGAAGACAAAAATCCTCAAACACGTGGTGTACCCAGAATATGTGTTTTGAGCGTCCTTGATACCGAAATATCGAAATGTTTGTCTGTCCATACGTCTATGAACAACGCTAGCAGTAAAACCGTTCAGCCGTCTTTATCAATATTGATATTCCTCAATTGATCTGGCTGATATCTCGGCGCCTTGAATTGGAAACCGATATTTTATTTCGGGGGTACTTTACATGAAACCCTGAGGTTTTGTTTAAATTTTGTTGTTGAATAGCGTGAATGACGTTTAAGAGAATGGTGCAGGTCTCATGTACGTTAAAAATTCTGATTTTTCGAAAATTGCAAAAATTCAAAATGTTCGTCTTACTACAACTACAATTATTTTGATAGAACTTGTTTCCCTTAATGAAACCTTTTCTATAAAGATAGATTTTGAAGTACAGTCATGTACAATTTTTCGAAGATTTGAGTACTTTTCGCGTAATTTTGCGTGAAAGTACTGGCGAGAAAGTACGTGCTGATTTAGCACCACTAGTTTGTTAATGAGATATGGTGGGAAATTGTATACAACGAAGTTACACGTGTGACAATTGCTCGTGATTGGTAGGCAACTCATTATTCACTTGTTTTTGGCGGGTCACGTTTTTGTCACGTTCTGACAAAATTTGGCGCCGCTTTTGAGAAAATGAGTTTTTAAATTTCCTGTTTTTCACGCAAAATTACACCAAAACTTCTCAATTTTCGTAAAACTGTACGTAACCTAATTTAAAGAGCTGTCTTTGAAGAAAAGATTTCATTTAAAAAAATCTGTCTTCAATGCTGTATGATAGAAAAACGCCGAAAATTTCTAAACTTTTGCAATTTTCGAAAATTTAGTAAGTTTAATAAAAATTCTGAATAATACATAATTATTTTTGTAATTCCCAGATTCTCTCAAAAGTACCTACCTGCGGACTTTATTTTTTTGTGATATACCCTTCACTCATCAATGAAGTGAGAACTCAGAAATTTCGTAGGATAATGTACACTACGAATGAATTACTTCACCTTTAATAGAAACAAAAATTCAGGCCAAATAAGTAAAACTTGAATAAAGCAAGTGAAAATCTCAATTAATAGAATCTATTAATAATTTTAGATAACAAACGAGTGTGCGAAAATGCAGAGGTAACAATGAAGTGAATATCCATTATTGCTGTAAACGTTACATTTCATTCGTTTTATTAGCAATGGGATCGTGAATAATGTACACATGAGTGCAACGAACAAAGAAGTTTTGAGATACTGAGCGTAGGAAAAAAATCTTCGATGCCATCTTACCTGCCTCAGTATCTTCTCCCTGTCTTCGGCGAGCTGCGCCTCCATCTCCTCGAACAGTCTTTGGACCTGCAAAGAGAAGCATCGGTGAAAAACTTTACGTCTGGAGGCGCACAGCTAGTGGCAAACGCGTTCCTCAAGAGTACATAGCGAACTGAACACCCGACCCTTGCGTTCATGCTAACTATGGGAATCCAGACTGGTTTTGAGAAGCAAAACAACTTTTTTCACGGTAATTATGACTATTAGGTGTGGATTTTTTTTAATACCTTTCGTATTTTAACTAAAAAAGGATCAATTTTGGTGAAAAAATCGTTTCAATTTAATTGCTTGTAACTATTTTAATGTCTTCATATGAGTTTGAATGTATGTCTATTAATAAATATATTGCCGCAATGTCATCCCAACTTTGTTGATAAAAATGATTATGAAAAAATTAATTGTATAACCTCGATGAAATTAACTGGAATGGGAGATTTTAAATAATCCCCTTGATATACGAGATGAATCAACTATGATCTCTTTATTTTCAATGTCAAAATCAAATCGACCATAAAATTTGGAAATGTAGTCCGTTAACAGATCAGCGTTGAGGAAATATTTTCTTCGCCACAAAATCGAAAAGACCATCCCCTCAACATCTGTTTTTGTCTCAAAAAGCTTTTACGATCCCTTCTGCTTCCCCGTTATATTTTTGCAAGGTTTCCGCCCCTATACACTGTCGACCTGTAAAAAAGTCCGAAAGATGTTGATTTACTTGAAAATGCTAACATATTAACAAGCCAGACATTTCAAAAGTACTGGTGATACGATATATCCAAATATTTATATAAAAATGCAAACGAAACTCTTGAAATAATCAACAGGAACAGGAAATGAATAATGTAGCCACAATGTAGGTGGCTACTTTCAGGCATGAAAGAAACTTGTTGCAAAAACTTGATGGGGTAGCAGAATAGGGTCCTACACGTGTTCTGAGATGAACCATGGGTTGAGTAGTACGAGCAGTTGATGTGGAAGCATACGAAAATATACGTAGAACAGTGTCGTTAGAGGTAAGTTTGAGTGTTTAATAAAGGAGTATCCTCAACAGATCACTACAAAAATATGTTTCCATTAGTTTATCTTAGTGAGCTTTTGACATTTTCTCTTCGCACAACAATAACGTTTTAATAAACGCATTCTAAGCAACTTGTCATTGACAAATATATAAATAATTGAAGGGATTGGGGCATTTAGTAAGTTTTGTATTTTTACAAGTTAGTACAACTATCCAAGAATTTTTCATTTTTATACTCTTCCTGCAGCTTTCTATATCTAACCATAGTTTATCGTGGGAATTCCGATTCGGTGTTGTTGACGTTCTTATGCGAAAAAATAAAAGAGGTTATCTTCGTCAACATTGTACTGTTGTTATACTACGTTGACCTCTTTTATTTCTTCGCAACCATAGTGTAGTTGAAAGAACACATTAATCCAGCGTTTACAAGATGAAGTGCGTTTGGACAGAAATAAATTTACGCTTCACTTGGTTTTGATTGATTGATTTTTTCGTGTTTACGGGCGCGTCAACTGCTTCGGTCATTAGTCCCGTTAGTGTAGTGCATGTTTTTCTCGGGAGATGGCGGTGATTTTTTTCCCTCGCTGGATGGCGAGATCCGGCACCGACCTACCGTCGGCTAGTGGGGTTTCTCCTACCAGGACTCTCCCACCAGCGGGGCACTGCACCAGCCGGACAAGCTCTAAGCTCCCGACCGGTCTCCCGGAATATGTGGTAGAGTAGTGTATGTTAGTGTAAGTGAGGTGTAAGGGAGGGATAGGAGAAGGAAGAGGAAGGACAGATCGCGCGCGGTCCGTGGCCTGTTTGGTAGGGTACTGCTCCGGCATTCGCCTGGTGTTGATCGGGAACCACGGAAAACTACCGATCAGAGCAGCCGGCCTGAATCAAAAGCTAGTGTCGAAAATCCTGCGCCGTGGGGAGTGGGAACCTAGGACCTCCCGGTAGAGGCGCTGCAGTGGCATCAGTTGATGCACTGAGCTACCGCTCCCGGTCGCTTCACTTGGTGAAAGGCGCTACCTCATGCTTGTGCTCGTGCTTGTGGCGCTCGAGCGTCATCTCGAGCTGCTGGTAGTCGCGCTGGCGGCGCCACAGCTCGCGCGCCAGCTGCTGCAGGAAGGCCTCCAGGTCGGCCTGCAGCCGCGCGCCGGCCTCGTCGCGCGCGTGCCGCCACAGCCGCCGCAGCGCATCGCCCCTGCACGCAACGACACAGCAATCACACTCACAATAATTGATTGATTGATTCATCCCCCCTGCCCGCAACACACAACAATCACACTCACAATAATTGATTGATTCATCCCCCCTGCCCGCAACGACACAACAATCACACTCACAATAATTGATTGATTCATCCCCCTGCCCGCAACAACACAACAATCACACTCACAATAATTGATTGATTCATCCCCCTGCCCGCAACGACACAACAATCACACTCACAATAATTGATTGATTCATCCCCTGCACGCAACGACGCAACAATCACACTCACAATAATTGATTGATTCATCCGCCTGCCCGCCACACAACAATCACACTCACAATAATTGATTGATCATTCCCTCTGCCCGCAACGACACAACAATCACACTCACAAAATTGATTGATTCTTCCCATTCTTCCCCGTGTCCGCAATAACACAACAATCACACTCACAATAATTGATACATCCATCCAGATTGATAACAGTAACAACAATAATGGTAACAGTAACATAATAATAGTAACAACAACCCTAATTTTTCTCCGATTTGAGTTTTGATGATACTCGTGGTCACTTATGACCCAGTTCTTGAACAGTGACCTTAAATAAATAAATTTTAAAGAAAACCGGATCCTTGAGTAAATGCTGAGATGGCCCTTTGTTTTTCTCCTGAACCTAAATGTAACTTAATTATCTGCGCACGCCTTTCAAAATTCAGTGTGAAATATAGTTATTAAAATTAACGTTCTCCATGTTATCGCGGCAGAAAGTATTATTCCGTGACGAAGGACATGATGAGGGAGAAGAGCCCAAATTTTTTGCTCATATGCCCTTGAAAATAGATGTTATTACATCGGAACGAATACTTTTGATAACAATCCTTACAAAAAAAAAAGTTCATTTTTTCTGTATTCAAAATTCAATTAGTATATTGCTTAGGAATGGGATGACAGAATTTTGAAAACGTGCACAGAATTTAATTTTCCGCACAGCACGTCACACTCAGTATTAACTGTTTTTGACGTAAAATAAAAAACAACAATAATAGTAACAACATAATAACATTATTATTATTGTTATTATTATTATTATTATTATTATTATTATTATTATTATTATTATTATTATTATTATTATATTGATACTAATATTACCGGTGCAAGAGTCCTCGCGGTTAAGCTTTTTGGTTAACGTACTTGCTTTTCATGACGCGACCCCGGGTTCGATTCCCGTTCCGGAAAGATTATAATTTACGTTTTCTTTGCAATGTCCCAGTATGTGTTGCTGCGAGACCATGTGAAAACTCATTTCTGAGGTTGAGAAGATCAGAATATGGCATGGTGATGTCTTCGTGCTAACCACACGTACCCGCTTAATCCACGGCCGCGAGGCCGGGGCGCCGCTGGTAAGCCATGGCCCGTCCGCGGGCTATAGACAGACGCGCCAACTATAGAACGATTTTCATAAGGATGAGCCAAAGTGACAGTTCGCGAAAACAAGTGAACATCACATGTATTTCAGAGAAGTATCCCTCCGCCGCGACACCTGTTCAGCTACACCCCTTCATAAAGTGCTAATGACTCCTGTGAAAACATCCCCATGAAGAAGTTTAAGAGTTTCGCTGAGGTATATGCAAGTACGTGAGTCCGGGAAATATTTAACTTTAATTACGTATGTGCAAAATCTCTTAACATGCTCTCACAATCAGTAAAACAAAACTGCCGCGAATGTAAATAAAAAGAAAAATGATTTTAAGCCGGAAACACGTGCACCGGTACGAATCTCGCATTCAAGTCTCGGTTTTAAAATAAATATGTTATTTATCACACAAAAGTAAATTCAATGCCATTTACAAGTTAGCCAACTGTTTTGTCGGCAAGGACACCACAAAAGGAAGTGTCGAAGCCATTTACAAGTTAGCCAACTGCAAATGAACGATTGCGGGAAGGGATTCTAATGGGCTCAAGGGCACAACGACCACAAAACCTTCAGTTATGTTGCCAGCATTACCTGTCACTTTGGCTCATCCTTAGGAAAATCGCTCTATACAAACATACCCCTGCGAGAACTCTCGCGTGTTGAATCTCACCCTCTCCCTTTCCCCTACAAATCACCCTCTTCCCTATTCCATTTCCATATTAAGCTTTTCCAAGACCTTGTTCTCCTCTGTCACATGTTGTACGTATATGTCTCCTTGTAATTGATTACAATAAAATACACTCTTGACAATACAAACTATTCTTATTTAATGCTATTACCGACCAAAGAGGTTAAGTAATAGTTATAATATCATGTAATCAGTTTAATTTCATATACAGTTGCAGACCTTGAACAGGTAGGGTAGAATCGAGAAGCGTCGAATCAGCAAAAATGTAATAGAATGTTCAAGAAAAATTCATTCTGTAAATCATGGCGTGAGGAACGTTTCTTTGAGGTCTTAGACCTCAAAAGTTTAGTTTTTAAGGCCATAAAACGCTTCATTTAGGAGTTAATTAACGATGTAAATTAAAAAATGCAGCCGAGTGTTTCGGGCTGAATTTGACATGAATATGTAAATGCATTTTTTAAAGAAATCCTTCATATTTTTAAAGTCAAAGTTCAATTCGTCACGTCTCCGAAAAGTTCTCTTTCTTTAGACCTCATTTATGAAGTTTATTATTATTATTATTATTATTATTATTATTATTATTACAAACTGTTTTATTGTTGTTTATGTTACAATTGTAATATTATCAAGAACAATAAACATAATTATTTGTTGCGGGCATCCCAAACATAATTATGTGAATAATTGTAATAGTTTAATTGAAAATTATATAACTCCAATATTCTTTACATGAAAATAAAATTGAATTGTTTGCATTTTTCAATTTTCATCGCCATAACCATTTTTTACATACACAAAATGTATTAACATTAAATATTGTTGTTTGTTCCTCTCGACAAGGATAAAAGAGCGTTCTTTACTTTCTCTAATTCTTCGTAAGAAACTAATTAATAACTTGACTATCTTTTCATTGCTTAATGTGCAACAATAATAAATTATAATAAAATATCATAATAATCATTGTATTATTTATTATTTGTATTATTACTATTATCATTATCATTAATTTTCATTAAAAGGAAGGTTGAAGTTGAAAGATTTGGATTTGTGGAATATTGGATTAAGATTTGGATAAGTTTACAAAAATTAAGGATTTGCAACACTTTTAGCATTGCCTACTGAACATATGTAGAAACAACAGCTTAGAGAAGACAAATTATGGAGGATATTTTGAAGGTGAATTTGGATTTGTAAGGGTCTTGTGAATTGGGTCTTGTTAGTCTGCTCCAAATAACAGGAACGAGAGTCATGGTCATGTCATTTAAATGTTAAGGAAAACTCATACTAATGTGAACTTGATCGTCTACTCCGCGTAATTCTCTCAGCAAATTATGCGACACTTGTACTTGAATTGTAAGATAAACATGTAATCACCATGCCCATAAAGTTAAGTATTGACAGATTGATCATACATTTGCATACGTAACCAGAATTAATTATGCCTCCATTAAGTCCCAAGCCAGATCTCCAGTAATAAATCGGAAAGTGGCGACAGTCTCAGTGAACGAATCGTAATAGAATGTTTTATTTATAATACTCGTCAAGTCGAAGGGATTTTTGGAAATGGGCTTATAATAAAACATTTACTTTATTACATATTTGCAATTGCTATAAACACAACAAATGGCAAGAAAAGAAATCATATACATTTTATTATAAGTAGACAAATCACCTGGAATTACTTATGGTAAGAATTATCGGTGATTCTTTAGATCGCTCTCACATCCATAAATATAATTCCTGCTATAAGCAGGAATTATATTTATGGATATGAGAGCGAGAAAGAAGAATGTTACCGTGTTAATCGCAATGCTAAGGGTTGTAAAATTCTGCTATATGCCATAGTGAGAACTATGGTTTGTGCAAGCAATCAGGTGCGATAACACTTTTTACTTTCTCGTATACATTCGTATATACGGAGTAATATACGTAGTTTATAGTAAGTTATGTAATGCTGTGAAAAATCGACTTCGAGATTTCAACGGAAATACAAGTTCCCCTAATACCAAAAAGGTGTTTTTTTCAAAACGTCTGTTCGTCCGTCCGTCCGTCCGTAAGTTCGTCCGTCCGTCCGTCCGTCTGTCCGTCTGTCCATCTGTCCGTCCGTCTGTCCATCCGTCCATCTGTCCATCCGTCCGTCTGTCCATCCGTCCGTCTGTCCATCCGTCCGTCTGTCCATCCGTCCGTCTGTCCATCCGTCCGTCCGTCTGTCCATCCGTCCGTCTGTCCACCCGTCCGTCTGTCCATCCGTCCGTCTTCCATCCGTCGTCTTCCATCCGTCCGTCTGTCCATCCTCCGTCTGTCCATCCGTCCGTCTGTCCATCCGTCCGTCTGTCCATCCGTCCGTCTGTCCATCCGTCCGTCTGTCCATCCGTCCGTCTGTCCATCCATTCTGTCCGTCCGTCCGTCCGTCCATTCGTTCGTCTGTCCGTGTTATACTAATATAACCTAGAATCATGAGATCCATGTGATTGAACCACTACATACCTATCTATAAGTGCAAAATATCACAAGCTCACGCCGCAGCCTTCTAGATACGGTCTCCACTTCGAACAGATTGGTACAACCCTTTGAACAGATTGGTCCTTTGCAGAGCCCTGCGCTACGGAGTGAAGCGCTAGTTCGTTCCTTACGCGTAAACTACATCGTCAACCACGTGTCTCGTAGTGCTAAGTGGAAGACGTGACAAAGGAGCTGAAACCCCTGCCTCGCGCGTGCGAGCCTACCCGTGCAGGCCGGCCGCCGACAGCTGCTGCAGCAGGTCCTGCAGGTGCTCCTCGTCGCCGTCCTGCGTCTGCAGGCTGATGCCCGAATCCTCCCCGGAGAAGAGGTCGTCGGCGTCGTCGTGGGCCTCCACGCCGTTGCTCCTCGCTCGAGAGTTGAGGAAGCGATCTGCAACAGAGCACAGTTTCTAGTTTCTTTCCCCCTAGGGCTTTTATCCAGCCAACAGCCGGTTACCCTTTGCGTCCCGATGGGACGCATATTCGACCATACGCTAGACCAACACACTTGCGGGTTCCTCTGGTCTGAGGTCAGCAGAATGCGAGGCCCTCCGCGACAACACATGCAAAGACAAGGGACAAACAACCATGCCTAAGGCGGGACTCCAACACGCGACCCTTCGAACCGAAGCGCGAGGTCGGTACTCGGTCTTAGGCACCTCGGCCATCCAGGTCGGCCCAGTTTTTATTTATTTTTTTAAATTTAATTTTATGTCAAAAACAGTTAAAAACTAGAGATCTCATTCCAACCTATATACTAATTGATTTTTGAATACAGAAAAAAGGCGTTTTTGCAAGGATTGTTAACAAAAGTATTCGCTCCGATGTAATAAAATCAATTTTGAGGGGCAAAACAGCAATAAATTTAGGTTGTTATCCCTCATCATGTCCTTCGTCAGGGAATAATACTTCCTGCCACGACAACATGGAGAACGATAATTCGAATAACTATATTTCCCACTGAATTATGAAAGGCGTGCGCAGATAATGAAGTTACATTTATATTCAGGACAAACACAAAGGGCCATCTCAGCATTTGCTCAAAGGATCAGGTCTACTGGACGAAAAAACTGACAAAATAGTTCCATTGGATTGATTGATTGATTAGTGCTTACGAGCGCGTTACGAGAACGTCAGTTGGTGTTTACGGGCGTATCAACTGCTGAGGTCATTGGTCCCGTAAGTATAGTACATGTTTGTATCGCTGGCGGTAGCGCTGATCTCTTGCAGCCGGATGGGGAGATCTACATATGCTTACGGAGATTTTCCCTAGACAGGTATCTCCCACCAGCATGGCACCACCCCAGCCGAGAGAAGCTCTAGGGTCGTATTTATGAAGCTCAGCCAGCAGCGCCCTTAGGGGCCTGCCATCTGGGGGCTTGCTAGGAGCTCAAGAGGCGTCTGGAATTGGCTGGGGGCCGTTCATTAATCGCAAAACCGAACACTGGCAGCCTGCTAGGTCTGGCAGGTCCCTGGAAGAGGTTTATAAACACGGCCCCTAAGCTCCTGACTGGTCTCCCGACAAGTGTGGTAGTGTAGTGCATGTGAGTGTAAGTGTATGTAAGTTAGGGGGAGAAAGGACAAGGAAGATGTAGGAAAGATCGCGCGCGGTTCGTGGTCCGTTTGTTAGGATACTGTTCCTATATTCACCTGTTGGTCAGAGAAAGCACAGAAAACTACGGATCAGAACAACCGGCCACAAGAATTCTCCTTCAGACCGCTGCTGAATTCGATCTAGCTATCAAGCTAATGTCGAAACTCTTGCCATTATCTGGTCTCGAACCCTCGGACCTCCCGTCAGAGGCATTGTTGGCATCAATTGATGCTCTAAGCCAACTAAGCCGGTACTTCCTTCGGGGACAGTCTATCTGAAAAAGGAGATCGAAACGAGACCGAGGGATCATCAGAGAAATGCCGGGGATCGCCCCCCCCCCTGGAGAGTGTTTTGTTCTGTTTTAATATACATAAGGTACAGATTGTCATTCAATTCGTTATGGGATATAACAATACTGTGAGGTCCAAAAAGTTTTTATTGACAATCACCTTGTAAAGGTATTAGTTACAAAACATTACAAAAGGTTTCGGAGATAGATTATCACCATCATCAGATGATTCATCCATTGTTTTACATAAAATCGGGCTCTGGATGGATACCAGCAAGGACGCCATTCGTTCTCGCCGTTTGGAATCTTCACAGCACGTTGTTTTGTTCTGTACCGGAAAATTGTTAATTTTGTTCTTACCACTGTCAAAATTTCGCCGATTCTAGGAGCCTCATTTTTTATTCACACATTTTTAAATGTTTAAATCAAGTACATTTGATTAGGAAACCCCAAACAGAACAGAACTAGGATTTATTCAGACCGTGGTGCGGAAGTAAACGTAGTCTTCGTTTCACTCGTCAGTCTGTGCGCTTCCTTCTGGAGTTTTCAACGAACACTATGGAGAAAATTTCCAATTTGCAGCCTGAGGATTATTTCTCACAATAAATGGTTTCCCTAAGGAACCTTACGGGGAACCTACATGAGAAGGTACGAACCTGAGAAAGTTTTGTTTTAATGCCAGCAGAAATGAAAAATGAAACAGCGCAGGTTCAAATGCCACTGTCTACTTTGCAAATCGTTTTGATTGGGGAGCGTTGTCTCAGCGCTCATGAAATTCATCCGACACCAGGCGAATACCGGAGCAATACCCTAACAAACGGGCCACGGACCGCGCACGATGTTTCCTTTCCACCCTTTGTCATATCCTACCCCTCACACACAGTTACACTTAATTCACTGCAGTATACAATCACACAGGCCGAAAGATTGGTCGGTAACTTACAGCTTGTCCTGGCGGTGCCCCGCGGGTGAAAGATACTCGGTTGGGGAAATGTTAGCCGACGGTAGGCCGGCACCAGATCTCACCAGCCAGCGAGGGAAGATCGCCGCCACCTCCCGAGCAAAAAAATCCACTTACTGGACTAATGACCTTAGCAGCTGACGCGACAGTAATAACTAATTAATCAATCAATCAATCAAATATCAAATTAATCTGTTCTTAAGTTGATTTCTTGGTTTATCCACGTTTGGATCCCCCATCACTTAAATACTCTAATGCTCACCTGTACAATGTGTTGCCTGATCTTCACGACTTTCGTAGTCTGAGATTTCCTCCCGCACTACTTTAAAACACCGTCTCAATGGTTTTCGAGAGAAATTAAATAGAGATGGGAAATTTGTAGAGTCTAAATTCTTCGCTTCCTGTCGTATTTCACGTGTACATGAGCATAATACATTTCAACAAAAAATAAAAAAGAATCATGATATCGAACAATTTTAATGTTCTCGTAATGTTCTCAGAAACAAATGAGAGTATTTCTCAAATGACTAAAAAGAATTTGGGTGGGGGAAGTTTTCCTGTTTTAGAAATATCTGACTGTTGGGCACAATATTCAAAAAACATGATAGAAAATGACATGTCAAGAAATTCTAGTAATCGAGGTTCTAATTAATGTTAATTATATTTTTGGATCTTTGAAGTTCAGTGAGTCATTTTTATCTCTTACGTTATTATTTGCTACTTAAATTATCACAATACTAATTGATCATGTAACCCTAATTTGTAATTGTTGATTTAATTAAGGTCGCTAATGAACTTCCCGTCGATTCCACCAAAAAAAGAAAAGAAAATACTGATGGGGAAATGTTTCCCTTTCAAGAAAAGAAACAACTCTTTATCTGTAATATTTCTTCTAAAGATTGATTTGGGATCATCTACATTTGTTAAAAAATCTATCGTTACAAGTGCCAATTTTTTATCAATTGGCACTGACATCTACTTCCCTTACATTATTCACTTTATGTAATGGAGGTCGGCGAAAGAACGATGAGTCATAACAGTCGTCTTCGGCCGAGCCTCCTATGGGCCATTCAGCTGTAATAAAGATGATTATCTCTGTCTGCGACCTCTCAAGGTGAAGGACACACATGCACTCCAGCAACTGATGTCTGGTGGAGCCAATGCGTTGACTCTTGAATAATACTAATTGATAAGTAGGCGTAAATTGATAAGTAGGTGGAGAATCTACAATACAGTAAATCTGAAGAGGCACGCAGAGAATTATTCTCGAAGTTGGGGGATCGGAGTGTGACAGATACGAGTGTTCTGCTGACATGATGCCTTTTCATAGAGCATGTTTCATTTATGTTGAATATAAAAATTATTTTAATTTGTTGACTTAGATGTAATGTTTATACGGTAAACAGTTGATCCATTGAATGATTTCATTAATATACAAAATTAGTAAAAGCTATATTTTAATGCATATCATTGACATGTGGAGGGTCTGAAGTTTTATATCTGAGAGTATTGTTGATGAAACGAGAAATATTTGGCGCTTGTTTAAAATTCACACTCTTTAGCATTAGTTCCAAATAATTTTAATTCGTTTTAGAAACTGCTTTTTAAGGGGACTGCATGAAGGGTACCTGACCCAAGAATTTCTTCAGGATAATATGACGGAATCGGCATCTCTTCCCATACGCCCAAAAGCTACACCAATGTCAACGAAATGGGGGGAACCATTTTCATGAATGTGTGAAAGTTTGCTTCACTTCCCACTAAACACACTCTACGTTCACAATTCTGACTGCCTACTCCATTAAGAAATAATAAGAAATTTTGGAATGCAATACATCAAGAGTATCAAATGTACAGAAAATAGATTTGGTTGGTTAGTGATTCCGGGCGCGTCAACAGCTTAGGTCATTAGTCCCATAAGTGTGCATGTTTTCCTCGGGGAAATGGCAGTGATGTTTCCCCCGCTAGATGGCGAGATCCGGCACCGACCTACCGTCGGCTAGCGGGGTTTCCCCCTAATCAGGACTCTCCTTCCAGTGGGGCACCGCCTCAGCCGGGACAAGCTCTAAGCTCCCGACCGGTCTTCCGGAATATGTGGTAGTGTAGTGCATGTTAGTGAAAGTGTGTATGCGTAAGGGAGAGGATAGGACAGGACAAGGAAGAAGAAGGAAAGATCGCGCGCAATGCCCGTTTGTTAGGGTACTGCTCTGGCATTCGTCTGAGGTTGATCGGAGAAACCACGGAAAACTACCGATCAGACCAGCGGTCCGCTAGAATTCTCCTCCAGACAGCGACGGAATTCGACGTATCTGAAAAGCTAGTGTCGAAAATCCTACCGCCGTCTGGACTCGAACCTAAGACCTCCCGGTCAGAGGCGCAACAGTGACATCAGTTATCACTGAGTTACCGCTCCCGGTCAGAAAATCGAGAACCCCGATACTTTGTCATGATAGAAGTCAACGAACATTCTGTTTGTTATAGTGTGTGCCATTACTATTCATTCATAAGGGGGAAGGGAAACAAGTAAACTGGAACTCACCGAACCCTCCCAGAAACTGCTCCAGCGTAAGGACTCCGCTGCCCTTCACGTCCAGCGAGTCGAAGACGTCCTCCAACTCCTCGGGGGCCATCGCCACCTCACTGCGCATGCGCTGAAAAGCAAAACATTCGATATTAGGCATATTTCAGCAGCACTTGAAACCTTGACAAACATGTATGTGCAAGCGCGCACCACTTCTGTCGACCGAACAGCAGCAGTGAATGTTCCTTGTAAGATTCAAGTCGGAAAGAGGATTAAAATCAGGAAAAACAAATTGAAAAAGTTCGTAATACTCTAAATCCGCGAAGAGAACATACGATTTTTTCGAACCACAGAAAGCTAGGTGGTATTGATATGAAATACAGTGTTTCAATTTTCTAAAGAGCTCACATCTTATTTTGGATATTATTCGACTCATTTCATTTTCAGTTTCTTGAGAACAGTGGTCGATGTGACTTGGTATTTTTGTAAACTGTTGTGAAAATTCGAAAAGCAGACGTCAAATTCATGTGATTATACCTTCCACAATTATCATTCAAAATGGATGAAATGTCTTTTACTGAAAGATGGAAAAGTCCTCCTCAGAACGGGAAAGTGAAAATTTTAATTCATCCTCCTCTACATTTCCCATCCGGTCACAAATACAAAACAACGATTTTAATTTGAAAAATTATAGAACTCGAAGGGGCCGCCATGGACATTATTTAACTGAAATTCCATAAATCTGTAAGCTGGTTTAGAAAGGAAAAACAAAAAAAAAAATCTTTCAAAACAAAAAAAAAATCATAATGTAAGATAATTTTTTTTAAGTTATGACTTTAAAGTGCATTTTTAGGTGCAACTTGCGGATAAGTTTTATTGTATTCTATTAAGGATTAGGTATTGATTCAACTCTTTCCGACAACTTGCAGCTGCAAACTTGCTTGCTGTATGGTACGGCGGTATGCTTTTGACCACCTCCATACAATTCGTGGTGCTGCGAGGAACAGAGTGTTTTTTGTAATCTTGTAGCGAGAGGGTGCGGGGAAATTGTTTCAATTTTCACCTGCACCATTAAAAAAATCATACAGGAGATCCGTTCTCGATAAAAGTAGTATAAGGAAAGATCCTTTCCATTTGGTCCATATTTCTCAAATATTCAGTAGGTTGACTGTTATTTTTACTTTCTCGCACGTACGTCCTAAAGTAGTAAAGAGAAAGTTTTATAATGCTGGAGCAGAAAGTGGCAATTTTTCGACAGAAAAACTTGTGTTGCGGGTCCCTGTTATAAAAAAATGGATAAATCTTGCTCATATGTAAAGTAAATTACTTCTCACATTTTGTTTAGTCAGAATTCAAGTTTTGTTGGTTCTTGGAAACGAAAAATTTTCTTACGTCTGTGGCCAACACTAGAGCCTGAACCGTTCAAACGATTTCCGTAAAATGTACTTAACTGAACTTGAGGTCCTGCGTATTTAAAACGATATGTTGATTTTTAGAGGATTCTTCTCCTGAAGACCCAACATTTTCAAATTTTCTTAAAGAAGTCTCCAAATTAGTGGATTTGTTTTAGATAGAACGATTGCAAAAATGTTCATTGTAAATCTACAATATTGACACTTTTTCCCAGATGAAATCTATTCTAAATAAGAGTTTTTCTGCCAAAAATTAGCTGTTTTCCGGCGCACGATTGTATAACTTTCTCTTCTTATGAAGTACCTTTGTAAGGGCAAGGAATTAAAAAGTAGATGTTTCAATAAAGACAGAAACAATTTTCTGAAAATATGAGTAATTTTTGCATAATATTTGTTTGAAGGAATGACAATTTTCAAAAAAATATTTTTTCAAAAGTGGCTATAAATTTTTTCTCGATTAAAGCAAAATACGTTTATAAAAATAGGGTAGTCGCATTGTCTTTGAAAATTGCAAAAGTTACAAATAATGCGAGAACGTATGCGCTGTTTTGTAATGCACGACTTGTTTTGTAATGTACGATTCTAATTGTTTCAATTTTGGCTTTGTACTGAGTACATCTTTAACATTATGTAGCATTTTTACTACAATTTTATTCGCAATGTATGTGGTGAAATTGAATTGGTCAGTTCGTCATAAATTTATTGAATCTTCTAAATAATAAATATTATCCACGAAATTGGAAGTTACATTCAATCACATCTCAAGTTTTAAGTAAAGAAATTAATGACTAATTTAAAAAAACCATTGCAATAAAGATGTTTATAACTTCTATCTCAAAATGAATTTGTTTTTTCAACGCCAGCGAGGTTTGTGATAAATGAAAGAGCCGCAACAATAAATGCAAGAGAGAACACCAAGATCCGCAACAAGTAAATGAAGGTGGTTATCACGAAACTATTGCTTCAGTCATGATTTCAACTGATATGGAAACGTATGCAGTAGTGTAATTGGAATGTGAGTTTAATTACGCAAGATTGACCTCTAGTCCATAACCACAGGTGGGTATAGCTACTCACTGAAATCGCAGGTTGACTCGACAGCCTTTAACTGGAGCAGCTAGTAGCACCCAGTCGCAAGTAATAAATAAAAACCCAGTGAAGGGTAATTATCTCTGCCAGACCGAATGATTTAATGATATAATTACAAACATCCTTCATGTACAATATTTTTCATGTACTTACTTATGATGTGACGAGGAGAAATTCATTCTATTACTCTGCACTTCTTCCACTTCTTGTCATGTGGAATTCGCGAGAGAAGTATCCAATGAGATGGTAAGCACACCTCAATCCGGTTTTGAAATAATCGCAAAATATTGAAAATTATATTCTAGATTTATTAATAGTTAAATTTAGTCGTCATTTCAGCCATTTTTCATTGCTCACTACTATTCCTTGCACGAAGATCGGAAACCTAATATCAGAAATCATGACTCAAGCTAAAGACAGGCCATTCATGACGAGCAAAAGACAGCCAAAATATTCAATTCAGCTACAAATGTCTCCCCAAGTACTAAATAATAATCTTTATCAACCTCTCCTGCTCTTTCTGCAAGGCAATTCAGCACGCGAAACATTACATTTTGTTTTAGAATGTGATTACTAAAACGGTCAAATAATTTCTTTTCATGGATATTCCAATAAAACTTTAAACGAACGTTGCAAAATGCAGGAGCACGTGCAGAATAATAAATGTGAAAAAAACGGAACATGAATATTCTGGCGTACAAGACTTCGTAGATTTTGAACTCATCCTCCCTGACAAATTTTCATTCGTATTTTTAAGCTGCTGTACGTGTTGTGCAGTGCCTGTCGGCTTTCAGGGGAACTTTCATTATCTCAAAACCTCAGTTGCCAGTGAGTCTCCCTCGGCGAGAAGTGTTTTAAGCGGACTACTCTCTTCCGCTTTGTTAAGAAAATCTAATCTGGAAGGCTTTAATTTTTCCGGGAGCTTGCGAGGAGAATTCGCGAAACTAAAATTAAAGAAATGCTTCCCCTGAAGAGAAATGATGGCCACGCGGAGCGCCTTTCATTTCGCGCGGAAAAGAGGCTAATGGAAAGACGATGAGAGGGTCCGTGCATCGCTGTGAATTCCAACGTGACAGTAAAGCGTGGAAAAAGCATGGTGTTGTACAGAGATATTCGCAGGCCGTTTGAATTTGACATCGACCAAACGTTCTCGAGGGAAATGAGGGTAGGAAATGAGTCAAAAGAAATCTTACAGGAGAGATATAATCGGAGAGAGAGAGAGAGAGAGAGAGAGAGAGAGACAGACAGAGACAGACAGAGAGTCAGAGAGAGAGAAATAGAAAAGAGTTACCTAATTACCAAAATAACATAATAGCTACACCAATAGCGGGAAAACAGAATTTTCCCCTAAAAAAGCTCTTAATGCCATGCCCTAGTAATGAAAAAACGGATAAATCATGTTCCTATGTATAGTAAATTTCTTCCTCTAGCACTTGGTGGTGTAACCAGAATGTGTGTCCTCGATACCGAAAAATCTTTTCGGTCCTCGATACCAACAAAATGTCTATTTTTCCGTCCGTTCGTCCTCGGATAGCGTAAAATATGCTTAAGAGAAAGGTGATAGTCTCAAGTTCGCTGAAATACCAGAGTTTTCGAAAATTGCAACAATGCAATTTTTTGGAGACGTCTTGCTACAACCACAATTTTGAAGATAGGATTTTTTTCCTTAATTAAATCTGATCTTTAAAGACAGATCTTAAAATAAGGTCATGTTCAATTTTTCGAAAGTATGAGTAGATTTCTTGTAATCTTGCACAAAATTGTGCAAAAAGTATAGACAATTGAAAACTTTTAAAACATTTTTTCTCAAAAAACGCTCCAATTTTTCTTTCAATTTCCTCCTCATATGTATCAAGGGACAGTATGAAAAAGATGGTGCTAGTCTCATTTTCGGAGAACTCTGTATTTTCGGAAATTGCAAAAAGTTAACATTTCAGTACTACAAAATTGAAGATAGAGATTCTTGTTTAGATAAAGTATGTTGTAAAAAATTGCATCTTTGAAGAGGTCTTGTACAATTTTTGGTAAAAAAGAGTAGTTTTCGTGAAATTTTGGCTTGAAATTAATGCAATTTATAAAAAATAACGTTTTCTCAGAAATAGCTCCAAATGTTTTCGTCTAATTTCTTCTACCGTTAGAAGAAGGGACGTTTACAAATGCCACGGGTCTCCTTTTTGTTGAATTCTCTAAACTTTCGAAAAGTGTAATTTAGAAATACTGTGAAAAAGTATGTGCTGTTGAAGCACCGCTAGTTTCAGAAGTCGCACCACTTTCATGTTTCTATGTAGCTGAAAACATTTCTATGTAGCTTTAATATTGAAACTAAATTGTATTAAAACTTTATGAAAACTTTATGAAATTATTTATTTTTGTTTCGGACTATTTTCATGTCCGGAATCGTTCAAGTTGTATACCATGCCGTCCATCTAAGTTCGAATGAATCCTTCGATGAATGAAACCGCCAGCTAAGTTCTAGGAAATAATCTTCACCGTTCAAATAAAATAATGCATTCTCAGTGGCGTGATTTTTTGAATGATCCTGGATAACGAATTCAGGAATCGACTTGTCATTTTGAACTCTATTCAGTTACTTCTGCTTTGCTTACTTCTGCAGATGCACGTACAATGCTTTTAAAACTATGTTTGAAGGGACATTGGTAGGAATGTTGGTAGGGACGTGTTTATGGATGTTAGTTTGGATGTCAGTATGGTCCGCGAATGTCATCATACTTCATCTTAAAATGTTTCGTTTCCTTTTTTATCTCGTTTTTCTGAAAGTACCAAAATGGTTTTGAGGTAAAAAGTGATAAGCAGAGTGTTGTTTGTTATGCACTCAAGTTCGCATCAGCCATTATGATAACGTTTATTAGTCCTTGAATTCTGACCCTTTTATAATAAGAACTCAATAATTTCTTTCTACTTGTATACATCAGCTGATGTACGGAATTTACAACATATACCATATTGTTCACACATTCGATACAAAGTGTAACGTAAGTGAAGAGAAATATAACAATGGTTGGCGTAGAGAAGTATTAGAAAGAAGCTTTCGTAAATACAACTTCCTCTTTAAACGAGCGAGATCTTCATTTTTGCCGCAAGCAAAGAAGCGTGTTCTTTCAGCTTCATATAACAACGACTGGTAAATTAAGTGTGTAAAGTAGTGGTAGAAAATTCATATCTAAGACAAAGAATTCTTCGATGGCATTCGATGATTCATGTCCTAAACTTCACTTCAGAGAGTGAGTGTGGGGATTTTGGGGCATGGCAGTTGATTTATGCCTCCTTTGGCTTGCCTAAGATCTCATTATCCACTGCGTAATAATAGTTATTTTGCTTATTAAAATGTTGTGTACTGACACATTTTTGTGCACTTATGATTTTATGGTCTTTCATCTATCTGTATTGGATTTCAATTTGTAGTCACTCCAAAGATGGATGGATGGATTGTTCGATTGATTAGAGTTTCTAGGCATGCCAACTGCTAAGGTCATTAGTCCCGTAAGCAGTAAACCACCACAGCCGGGACAATCTCTAAGCTCCTGACATAGATGGTGGTGTAGTAAGTGTAAGAATGTGGAATTAAGTAATGAGGAAAGATCGCGAGCGGTTCGTGGCCCGTTTGTTAGGGTACTGTACTGTCATTCCCCTGGTGTTAATCCGAGAAACCACGGAAAACTACCAATCAGAGCAGCCGACCGCTAGAATTCTCCTCCAGACTCCAAAGGTGGGACAATTACTTATCCCACCATAGTTCTGGGAATAGTTTTGAACAATAGCATTTAAGTTTGATTACATTATTGTTTCTTCTCTAAATATATATTTTGCAAAATGTGTGTTAAAATACAGTACCTTCTTCAACGAATATTCTAAAGATTTAAACCGAAATGACTTCAGGTAAAAAATTCTTTAATTCCGCCAACATTTATTTGGATAAATTCCCACTTCATCGTTCGATCAGTTGCTGTCGGAATGCAGAGGCCTTGGGAGGTGGGCGTCGCCAGCCGCGCTGCGACGGTGGCGGTCCCTGGCGTCACGAGCGCGAGTGTACACGACCGGACGCTCGTGCGATCGCCACGCCCCTCGCGGGGACCTTGACGCGAAGCGGCGCGCGCAGCCAGAGGCCGAGGCCGCTCCGACTCCACTCCACGCTCCAGGCGGCCTGGATGCTTACCAATAAGAATATACAGGCGACCAGTAGGGAAAGCAACATTTTTAACCTTAGACTTCGATATTGCAATTCGAGTGGCCTTTCACAATATACTATGCGCGCACGTTTTCTTGATCCTCCAGCTCCCTAGTTCTAGCTCAGCACGGCCCGGTAGAAAATATGAGCTCCACTCGGAACGTCACGGCTTAGTTTGCAGTGCTGCTCACCTTCCTTTACAACACGGCTTCTCAGTTTTCGCTCTCTTTCTAACGACCTCTGCGTACGGTGCTCCTTCTTGTTACTCAATTGTTTCTATAACTATTAATTATTGCTTAAGAATTTTAAAAAGGCTTGCTTTGTTTCTCATTGTTATGTAGTCCAAGACACACTATTACGTTGAGTTTTACTTGTATGTCGATCAAGTTGAGAGCAGTGCACTGCCGTGACATAGATAGAACCCGCATCTCTCCGCACCCCGCCGTGCAGTATCAGAAAAGTACGCGATTAGTACGTTACCCTTTTTTTAAGGAGAAGATGTGTTTTTTATGCCAATAAATTCGACTCTCCTCATTCATTGTGCCTTCACTGCTACCGATAGTAATGAAAGGAAACAACAGAACTTGAGACAACTCGAGTACCATTTCATATTATTGTCTTATCACATATCGTTTATATGAGTTCAGAGATCAATAAGTGAACAGAGCTCAAGAAGGAATGTAACGTGCATATTCTATGCTGAGAGTGTGTTGCTATGTAACAACAACTGACTGTCACGCGAGTTTAATGCGTTGATATTCGCTATAATAGTTAAGAATTTTGAACACTACAAATAAGTTTCGAATATTTTATTCCCTCTCAATACTTCCAGTTTTTCTGTTTTATCGATAAATAAAAAAAAACAAAAAAACATTAACTGATGTTTTTAATTGGCAAAACTCTCATTTTGCTTTCAATGAATACTTATGGCGAAATTATCGCATGATCAATAGATGAAATAAATGTCGAATAAATTAAACATATACACGGATACCAAAAGTTTAAAAAGGGAACAAAAATGTACATATAATTATTAAACACACTCCATTGTACTAACAGACATTCGGAACGGAGTAGAGACTACCTGTCGCTTGATTACAGTAGATCTTAGAGAAGGGGAATTTGTAATGTGGAGGGGATTTCATCCAAATAGGAGCAATCTGCTGTCCTCCCTCCACTTTCCCCTCCCCTCCCCTGCTGTATTCCTTCCCTGCCTGTTTCCACAGCACGCAGTCTGGAATCTGTAAGATAGGATGCGCGTGGGCTTACGCTCGCTCGTTGCAGCTTCTATTAATATCTTTGAAGGTCGACAGAAGCTGCTAAATACTGCAGATCGCCCGTCCTCTGTTTTTCGCCATGGCTCCGAAGGTCAAACTAATCTACTTCGACAGTTGGGGAGCTGGTGAACCTATTCGATATTTGCTTGCTTATGGAAACATCGAATATGAGGATTATCGAGTGCTTGTTGAAGACTGGCCAAAAGTCAAACCCAGTAAGTGTGTCTTTAAATTTTAAATAATTTTTAATATAACTGAACATTTTTTTGTAAGACACTTCATTCAAACAATAACATATTGCAACAATAATGCTTTCTCATTTTTTAAATTTATTAGCTATTCGTTCGGCTGAAGCCCTTCGGGGATTTTAAGTTTACGTACATGAAAGATTAAGTTGTTGGAATATTCTCAGGCGAATGTGGTAGGTTTTTCAACAAATTTTCTCTACGGAATTTCTCAGTACCTAAACCTGGTAGTCTATTAGGTTTCTTCGCTCAGAAGTTGCAATGTCAGCCATTGCGTATATGTAATCTAAGGTTCTTGTGATTCCAGTCATTGCTGGTTCAGCCGATTTCGGGATCACTAAAGACACATTTTCTGGTAAAAAGCAGTTCAAACCAAACGTTTGAAAGTTGAGTTCACTTGGAACGAATAGAAGAAGCATCGACAATATAGCCTGGAATAAGCTTCGAAGCCTGAGTGACGTATCCAACAACATGCATTTTTCATTCGACCTGGTTTTCATCACATGCTTTACGTAATTGTTCTTTGATTTTATGGCATTTTAAGAGCATTTTATTGATCATTTTTGGCGATATTTTAGGTAATCGAAATCCTCCCCAATAATGAGAAAGTGGTTGTCAGTTGGGTATGTGTGTGTGTGTGGGGGGGGGCATTGCATGCACTACAACTGGTGGATCCATAGGGGGGGCACGGGGGCCATGCCTCCCCCCAAAAGACCTAGCGTTTTCTCTTATCTTCCTTCATTTGGCAAAATTGAATTAAATAATTATTATGTTCAAATTACGTAATTATTTATATAATAATATTGTATATAATCATATTTAAAGTACTACATAAATAATATACAATATAATCAGAAAAATGTTTATTATTTAACAAAAATCTACGCTGCCCCCACTCCCCGAAAAAATGTTCGGCTGGATCCGCCCCTGTGCACTTCACTATGAGACCAATGACTATAGCCGCACGAAATAAACCGGGAGCGGAGCTCAGTGCATCAACTGATGTCACTGCAGCGCCTCTGACCGGGGTTCAAGGTTCGAGTCCTGTCGGCGGTAGGATT
Organism: Teleogryllus oceanicus; assembly: GCA_964035755.1. Classification (NCBI taxonomy): domain Eukaryota; kingdom Metazoa; phylum Arthropoda; class Insecta; order Orthoptera; family Gryllidae; genus Teleogryllus; species Teleogryllus oceanicus. The sequence goes on from CAXIVR010000011.1 coordinate 57,400,932, forward strand.
TTCGTTGCTAGCTTTTCAGCTAGGTCGAATTCAGTCGCTGTCTGGAGGAGAATTCTAGCGACCGGCTGCTCTGATCGGTAGTTTTCCGTGGTTTCTCCGATCAACTCCAGGAGAATGCCGGAGAAGTACCCTAATGAACGGGCCACGGACCGTGCGCGATCTGTCCTTCCTCTTCCCTGTCCTATCCTCTCCCTTACACACACATTACACTAACATGCACCACACTACCACATATTCCGGGAGACCGGTCGGGAGCTTAGAGCATGTCCTGGCTGGGCGGTGCCCGCTGGTGGAGAGTCCTAGTTAGGAAACCCCACTAGCCGACGGTAGATCGGCACCAGATCTCGCAATCCAGCTGGGAAGACCACCGCCATCTCACGAGAAACAAACATGCACTACACTAACGGGACTAATGACCAATGCCCGGAAACACGAAAAACCAAACCAAACCAAACCAATGACTATAGCCGCTGACGCGCCCAGCAACACGAAATAATCAACTAATCAGTCGTTTCCTGCTTGGAGAGTTGAAACGCGCATGATGGCCTCCTCTAGGTGTCGGGGCTGTCGCGTCGAGAGACTCCATCGAGGCGCTCCCCCTCTCTTCTTGCGCCAAACGGAGCGGTCGTACAGCATGTGTTGTTTCCCCAGCGCAGAGGATTTCAATTGCGCGTTTGGAAGCAGCAAAGAAATCTAGTGTTCTCGAAAACGATTTTTGTTTAAAATAACGAGAAGCGTCGCATGTTTTTTTTCTTGGTATAATTAAGAGACATCTGTAAATGTCTAAAAATCAGGTTTAAGTGTCTGTTAACAATGTAGTATAAAATAATTAAGAAAAATTTTAAATGAACAAATAAAAATATAATTTTAAATACAGTATAAATGAATTTTTTAAACGACAAAACATCGAGTCGACTGGATACTATGCCGTAGAAAAATCTTGGTTGTGCTACAGCAAAGAATATTCTTCAAATTCCGAAATAAATAAATAAATAAATAAGAGAGAAAAAATAATTAAAAGGAACGATGGTCAATTTACTAAGAATTATTCTCGATAGTGAATTTTGTGAAGTCGTAATATAAAATTTCGTAAATCTTTTAATCTACCCAATTTCTGAACTTGTTTTTAACTCTTACATTTACAGGTATGCCCTTTGGTCAGATACCCGTTCTTGAATGGGATGAGAAGACCTTATACCAATCAACATCCATTTGTCGTTTCCTTGCCAAAAAGATAGGATTGGCGGGAGATGATGATTGGGAAGCTCAAGAGATTGATGCCCTAGCTGACACTCTAGCTGATCTGAAACAGGGTAAGCCATTTTACCACTTGCTGAAATTTATTCCACAAATATATTCTAGTCAGGTCAAAAGACACATTATTTTGAGTCCATTAAACAAGCACTGCGTTACTTAAATATTTAATAATCTTATTCTTTGTTTATGTATAGAAACTTCAGTTGGCTAAGACTATTTTCAAGTGTTTGTTCTTGGGTTGTTTTTAATTGTGCACAAATTTGTGCATTCTTAGCCGTCGGAGCTGATCAATACGTTCTAAATTAAACCGCGTATACGGCAGGGTTCAAAGGATTGTCTGCAAATCACAGATGATTTGAGACATTGTTCTTAGTTGTTCGGATGGAAATAAGGGAAGATTTTTTTTGTAACAGATGTAACAATGCGCGCATTTTCCCAAAGGAACACAAGCATGTAAAATAGTTGAAAAGTGCAAACCCGTGCGTAAAAAAAATTAAACACCGGAATTTCGGAAACTTTGTGAGAACTTTTAACGTTAGTAATGTGTTGTGTACATTGTCATGAACTGACATGAGAGCCAAAAATATAGTTTCACGTTTATGTGCGAAGGAGAGGTGAGAGATGATGGTGGTGAGTGCATTAAATTATTAGTCAACTTACTGAATTTGTACTTGAAGACTCAAGAATATTCAATAATAAAAAATATATTTAAATAACACTTTTCAAATATTGTAGTTGATAAAACAACTTTCCATTACTTTGAATTGCTTTGCTTAGTTGAACACAAATGTCTCCAATAATCACAGCTCCCTCCAAAATATGGACTCGAGGGTCGAGCCTAATGAGCTTGTAAAGTTCTATTCCTCGGATCGCATCTTCTCATTCCATTCCATCAACTTATACGCCTTTTTGGAACGTAGTGTCGGAATGATGTGCATCGTTGCACGTTGGGTTAAAACCAACGAGTTAGAATAGTACTAGTTTTCTATTTGTTTATTTATTTTACGTCAAAAAACAGTTAAAAACTGCGTATGACGTGCTATGGGGAAAAGTGAATTGTGTGCACATTTTCAAAATTCTGTGATCCCTACACTAAGTCATATACTAAAATTTTGAATTTTGAAAGGGAGAAAAAAAACAATCAAAAAAACTCCCATGTAATAAACTCTATTTTCAAGGGTAAATAAGCAATAAATTTTGGCTCTTATTACTTCCTGCCGCGACAACATGGAAACGATAATTTGAATAATTGTATTTCCCACTGAATTCTAGAAGACGTGCACAGAAAATGAAGTTACATTTATGTCCAGAAGCAAAACAAGGGGCCATCTCAGCATTTGCTCAATGGATCAGGGAAACTGGACGAAAAACCTGATCGAGATGGGGGTCATCGACCCGGAAGCTGTAGTACAATAGTTGTTACAGATTGTTTATACTCATTTATACAGTTCAAATGGTAAATAATGCATCTTTAGCATAATGCATCTCTAGCTCTTTGGTTAAAACGGATCCCCTCACTCGACAATGTTAACGCACCTTCCTGTAGTGCCTGACTCAAATGTCACATCTTTCGAACGCCTAAGAACGTACTTTGACTTTTTTTTTCTTTTTTGTAGCAATCAATGAATACGGATGGTACTGCTCCCGCGAAGAAAGACCAATCAAGAAGCAGAAATTAATACAGCAGACACTTCCCTTTATTCTTTCGCGCTTGGAGGAACGTATCGGAAAAAACAACGGTTATTTAGCCAATGGGAAGGTGAGAGACTAGGCAATAGTTTATCATAGAAAATTGTATAATTCGATAGTTTATTGTTACAACAAAACAAAGCACTATCAGTGATATCTTAATTCAATATGAAGAGGAAGTATAAAAACAAGATTACAGGTTTTGTATTTGCAATGAAAATAATATTTTATATTCTTGTTACAGCTTAGTTATGCTGATTTTATAATTGCCGGGTCAGCGGAATATTTTTCTGCTACAATGGGATTTGATATTACGAACGGCTTCACGAAACTGAAAGCCCTTGTTGACAAGGTGCACAAAATCCCACAAATAAAGACGTGGGTCGAAAAGAGACCTAAAAATGTATACGCATTCAAAATGGATGATTAAGAATAAAACATTTTCTTTTCTGAAAGCTGTTTTTATTCTCCTACGTACACTACGGAACTTGACAAATAAAAACTAATAACAAGAAATTGTGAAAATTTAGGGGAATTGGAATTAAAGGTACGTTTATGTGTTTTAATAATTGTAATTTTTCACTATCATTACAAACCATTTTCAGTATTCATGCAAACTACTTTTTCAAGCGTTTACTTCAATCGTAGCACACACGAGAAACGGTAATTACTCTTACTGAATTTAAATTAAAGAAGTGCGAGCAAAACCTACATTCAAAAATGCCGGCATATGATATCCTGTTTTCTTATTGGTACATGTGCACTCCCCCACTCCGGCCCTATTTCCAAGGGAATAGTACCGGTGCAAAACGCTAGGGCGCAGAGCGATCACAAATCGAAACAGCCGCACCAGCCGGCACTGCCTGGCACGTTTCATGCGTCGCGACGCCGGGACTGAGCGTTTATTTTGCCTCTCAACATGGCTGTTAAACCAAAACTCACCTATTTCAACTGCCGCGGATCCGGCGAACCAATACGCTACCTTCTAGCTTACGGAAACACTGAATATGAGGACGTTCGTTTCGAAGATGAAGAATTTCCGAAACTGAAACCCAGTAAGTATCTCGATTATCAAGCAAATGATACGCTACCTTTACGTTATATTTCTTGTATGCGGATCCCTGTCGCTGCTGTGGCAAGTGATAGTTCAATTGTAGACTCGCCTCGTGTGTGTGACATCACTCAATTCAGTATTTTGTTTGTCCTCCGTTACAGTCGTCCTCGTCTGCTTTTTCTATTAATACCATTGATTCCGCGCGAATTTCGAATAAAGGAAATGGTTATACCAAGACGGAATTCCGATTAACGACCACATATTCAGTTATTTCGCTTTTCTTAGTGTAGAGGTTTTACATTTATACCTTCTTGCCAGGCCATCAGATTGAGTGTATTTCAAAATATTTGCTTTGTAACATTTATCTTTATAACTAAGCCCACGGTGGAGCTATGTCTTGAAAGAGCAAATAAGTGTAAGTCTTCAAAAAAGCTGATCGTGGGTTCAGTTTAACTGCTTACTCAAGTGATTTGAGTGAAATCTTTGCTGTTGCTGGCTATAAGTTTAACAATTAAACTAATTTATACTCCAATTTATTTGCATTTTTTAATCAGTTTATTCAAGTAAGTAAATACAAACTTCAACTAATTTCTAACCGACCTTTAAGGTTACGGACCATTCTTTCCAGTACCAGTTGCTGCTACAGAGCGATTTTCCTAAGGATGAGCCAAAGTGACAGCTAGTGCTGGCAACATAACTGAAGGTTCTGTGGTCGTTGAGCCCTTCAGCCTATTAGACACTCTTCCCGCATTCGTTCGTTTGCAGTTGGCTAACTTGTAAATGGCTTCGACACTTCCTTTTGTGGTGTCCTCGTCCGACAAAAATATAGTGCGCTGCGAGAAATAATTGATATTAGGAAGTGCAGTGTAATGTGCTCTTCTGTAAAAATTATTTTTTTCTTTATATATTACATTGAATTTACTTTTTGTGTGATAAATATTCTGTTTATTTTAAAACCGAGACTTGAATGCGAGATGCGTACCTGTGCACGTGTTTCCGGCTTAAAATCATTTTTCTTTCTATTTACAATCGTGGTAGTATTATTTTACTGATTGTAAGAGCATGTTAAGAGATTTTCCACATACGTAATTAAATTTAAATACATCCTGGACTCGCGGACATGCATATTCCTCAGCGAAACTCTTAGACTTCAGCATAGGGGTGTTTTCACTGGAGCCATTAGCACTTTACGAAGGGGCCGTGACTGAACAGCTGTCGCGGCGGAGGGATACTTCTGTGAAATACATGTGATGTTCACTTGTTTTCGCGAACTGTCACTTTGGCTCATCCTTAGGAAAATCGTTCTATACATGTGTTGCCATGCCCTATACGTCTGCTGGCTTGCCCTTGGGCGGCAACAAATGCTTCCTCCCAGACTGTCGGATGTCGCATCAGCTGACGTCCCGAGCGCTGTTTGCACTCGAGGTGCACGGGCGAGGACGGTTAATAGAGAGCTTGTGCACGCCATAACGGACAGCGCTATCGATCTTCTGCGCATGAGCAGATGCACTAACGTGGTGCAAAACTTAAACTGCGCATGCGCAGAAGATCGATAGTGCTGTAACGGTCGAGGGTGCACAAACTCTCTATTAGAACGTTAAAGAAAAACAAAACGGTGTGATACTTAAACTGCGCATGCGCAGAAGATCGATAGTGCTTTAACGTTGGAGAGTGCGCAACCCCTCTAATAGAGATTTTGTGCAGACTCGAACGTTAAAGCAAAACGAAACGATGCGAGACTTAAACTGCGCATGTGCAGCAAATCGATAGTGCTTTAACGTACGAGGGTGCACAACCCCTCTAATAAAGATTTTGTGCAGACTCGAACGTTAAAGCAAAACGAAACGATGCGAGGGATCCCTATTTTTTTATTTTATATTTTTAACTGTGTAAAAATAGTTGAATATTGTACTCGTATTTTTAAAATGCGGACTTTATTTAGTTTCACATTAATTTAATTTTGATTACATACGTACATCATTCAACCCCAATAGGGGGGGGTCCTTAAATGACTAATCCTGTTTCTGTACATCTTGGTCTGAGCACCAAATTTTGAGAAGGAAACACCCTCGCGAAATACGCTCTCTGTGACAAAACAACCTCTTCCAACCGCCCTTACACCTATAACGACTCATCCATCCTGCATAAATAACCTCCTACACTTCACTTGTTATTATGTACAATATTACAAGCTTTTCTCATTTCATCCACAGAAAATATTGATCGCGGCTTCTGCTGCCTGGCACTTGTGGCACGTCGCCAAATTCAAGAGACTGCTAAGTCTTTACATCACTTGAAGCAGTTTTATCGATACCGAATTATTTATTATTATGTTTTTCTTTATATTATTATTCATATTTTATACTAAAAAATAATCTTTGCAGCAAAAAAAGCCTTGGCAGTGTACCTTAAACCAGACCACCCCTCTTAAGGGAACGCCCCTTAGCGACATCGGAAATTTAGTTTCATTAGAGAGTTTGTGTACCCTCGTACGTTAAAACACTATCGACCTTCTGCGCATGTGCAGTGCAAGTTTCGCATCACTTTAGTGCATCTGCGCATGCGCAAAAGATGGATAGTTCTGGCCGCTATGGCGTGCACAAACTCTCTACTTTAATAGCATCTTTAATGCAACTCATTACATGGGCAGCTGTTGATTCTTCAACCTTCTAGACGATATCGTTAACCAAAAATATAACTGCCAAATGTATTTTTCATTACTTATTCGAATTTTTCAACTGAATAAACCTTCAATAGTGTGTAATTGTGTCTTAGCATGCCCATCCACAAAGTAATTTAATTCATTTAAGTTCATAATGTATCATGTAGGTGCAAAGTTACGCTATTTTAATACCTTAATTATTATAAATTATTAAATTTGTTTATATGTATTATGCTTAGCAGAAACAGAATGATTTTGCAAAATTATTCTTAAAAGCAATTGGGTTTACGAGGTTTGATTTCATTGAGTTCGCCTCCTTACGAATTACACAACGATACTCGAACCACACTCCGCTACATCTCAGCCTTATCTAGGGAGTGATAAACAATCGTAAAATAATATTGGCCTTTCGAATTCAAATATAAATCACTTGTTGGCTACATTTTGAAGACCGATGCAAGTCACAGACTACATATAATTTTAATTTAAAAGAATCCTTAATTAATTAGAATAAAAAATATCTCGAATGTCTGCATTCACGAATCTTAACTTTTCCACTCGTCACCAAATTCGAACTATTACCAAAATGAACTACTACAATGAAAATATTTATTTGTGAATTTATTGTTACATGCAGGTATTTTCAAGTTCTAAACTAGTAGTACAGCACAATGACACATACTTTCTCGTACTACATCCTATTAAGCTGAACAAGGTTGGCTTTTCGGTTTTGCCCCACCTTCCAAGTTCGAAACTATCGGCGCTTAAAATATCTGCAGAGTCTGTCGCGATACCTACCGTTCTCCTTGGGACATACCCAATGAGAAGAGTGTAAGGATCCAGATACGCAACGTGAATTACGCAAACGAATTTACACTTATTACCAGATACTGAATCCAGATACTGAATTAAGATCCAGATACTGAATTACGCAGGCACTTACAGTTGCCTGTCAGTTGCCAAGGATAAAGGTGTAGGCCTTACATGAGGGACTCAGAATGGCCCCCACAACCCCAAAATAAATTAAAATATCCATCTCGTGCGTACGTTTCCAATCCATAGCGCTAGTGATCACGAATTGTGGATTCATCTGCCACAACCCCTGTCTAACGAGACGGTCTCACAACAGCACTGTTTGTAAACCCGTTACGGATATGCCATACAATCATTAGATAAAACTAACAATATAACTAAAACGGACACTTCTATGTACGTGTGGTCTTTCATGTTTTTTGAAGCATTGGATTTTAATAACTAATGTCATTCGTTTCCGTAGCAACCACGCAAACAAAGTTTGGTACTTTAGCATCAAAATCTATCTACCTCGCGTTCAGATATGATTTTTTTGAAAATAACTAAACTCTACGGAAAATGTTATAGAACATAATATTTACATCATGACTCGCTTAGCACAAAGATTTAATTTACTTTCGTATAATACGTATGTTGAGGAAACAGTATTAGCACATAACACGTACATTTTCCTATTTTTCGGTTCGTTCTAAATATAACTGAAATGTGACATTAATAATGCCTCATAATAATAAAACCTGGTAACCTATATGAACGTTTTTATTGAAAAAGTTGGAGCCCTTTTGGGAAAATGTCGTGTGAGCGTTGTTGAAAATTTTAAATGGTGAGCTCATTTTCACAGAAAAAGTTTGTGTTTTCGAAAAGAGTGATAAGTAATCATTTGAAGCTCCTCTATGTATTCACAAACGTAATGAATAAAAACGCCCGAAATATGAATATTCACGACATATGAAAAATATTTTAAACAATTATGGTGATGTAATTTTTTGAAAATCAAAAGAATACGTCAAAATGGCGTTAATGACGTGCTATTCGGTATATTTGGCACTACCTCAAGAAGATTTTTTTAAAAACAATTTGGAGTCATAATTGAGGAAATATTTTTAAAGTTACCTATATATAACACTCAAAATTACAAGAAAACTACCAATATTTTCAAAACATTGAACGTGTTATTAAATACTGAATTAATTGTGGATAACAAATTGTATTCGAAGAAAGAGTTTTCATTGTCAATTAATATAAATGTACGAGGGGGAGGGGCCAAGAATTTTAAACCTTTGCAATTTTTAAAAGTTCGTAGTTAAGAGTGAAAACTGGACCTATACCGTCTTCAGAAGTGTACTTCTCTTTATTATTACAAGAAATTTAAAGAAAAATTGGAGCCATTTTTGAGAAAATATTGAAAGCGTCCCGAGTGCTTAATGTGCAGTCTTCTCCAAAATTCAAAGAATTCATTTAAATTCGCAGAGCCTCGATAGACTGGGAAATATTCAATACACTGAAAATAATTCTACGGATAGTTTAGGCACTGGTATTGTTCACAAACAGATAGACAAACGAACAGACGTACAGAAACAGAGACACACTCAGACGAACGTTTAAGGAACAAAACACTTTCTCGATAGCAGGGGCCTCAATCGTGTCTTTCATTTAAAAACTCGAAATCGATTTTTCCGCAGCATTACATCAACTTTCTCTTATACTACGTGCATTACTGCGTATATACGTACGCGTACGACAAAGAAAATCCCACTAGCATGTTCCTCGTAATATTAACAATAAATAAGTCCTGAACCATTTTGGCATGAGAAGCCTAGATTCCCATACAAAAGCGTATTTTTTGTCATATTTGGATTTCGTATGTAGTATTTAAGTAGTGGCAACTTTCAGCATTTCCAAGTCGCGAAGCAGTTTTATACCCTGAAAGTCATTAGTGCCATTTGTGAACAGCGGGTGCACTGCAATTCTGACGGTCGGCTGGGAGGCGAAGGTTCGATTCTCCAGTACCTCTGACCGGGAGGTCCTAGGTTCGATTCCCGACGGCGCCAAATTTTCGACACTATCTTTTCAGCTAGGTTGAATCAAATCCCTGTCTGGAGGGGAATTCTTGCGGCCGGCTGCTCTGATCGGTAGTTTTCCGTGCTTTCTCCGATCTACGCCAGGCGAATGCCGGAGCAGTACCTAACAAACGGGTCACGGACCGCGCGCGATCGTTCCTTCTTCCTTGTCCTATCCTCACCCTTACACACACACTTACTCTAACATGCACTATACTACCACATATGCCGTAGCTGAGAGTCTAGGTCGGCGCCGGATCTCGCCATCCAGGGGGAAATCACCGCCACATCACGATGAAAAAGCGCAAACACTTACGGAAATAATGATCTTAGTAGCTGACGCGCCCGGAATCGCTAACAATGAATGAATCAATCAATCACGACCTACAATCGGGCGCAATTGCAGGCTCGCGCGCGATGCAGAGCTGTCGAATTTAAAGACTCCTCTTCTGCCAATTTACAAATGTGCGTTTAGCTTAGTTCATATGCAAAACAATAAGATGTTTTCTTCGGCAATATTATTTAGAAGTATTTTCGACTGACTATAAGCACAACCTTCTGGTCGTCATAGAAGAAGATACATGATACAAAAACTGCTCTCCATAAACTAAGAGTTTCTAAGCAAAATGACATTAGAAATTTTGTTCGTGTATCTGATAAGACAATGAATTTGCTTGTTTTCTGAAATGATTCACCGCACATTTTAGTCCATTTATTAACAGGAAGTTGGAGAAGTGTACGAATTTGGATGATTGCTAACATTTTTCACTTAATTACCTTTATGTTTGTAATAATATGGTAAAATGTTTCTCAACAGATTTTCCGTATGGTCAAGTGCCTGTTCTTGAAATTAATGGAAAAATGATTCCCCAAACTCTGGCTATTTGTCGCTACCTCGCCAAGCAAAACGGACTATACGGCAGTGATGATTTTGAGGCCATGCAGATTGATGCTGTCGCAGATGCCATCGTAGACCTAAGAAATGGTTCGTATACGAATGTATGATTCAATAATAGACACGTTTCAACATAATGAAGTGCATGAAAGACTTTGATTTGTCATTTCCAGAGAAGGAATTTAACCCCTTCCTAATGGTGATGTTTTTCTCGATCTGAAAGAGTCGTTTTTGATGAATTTAATGATAATAATATTAAGATTGTAGGTAAAATTATGAAATACATAGTGGAGATAAAGGTAGTTTGATTCTTCTTTCTTTGATTTCCATTATTTTTTGTGGATTCTTTTCTTGTTTAGCTGAGACTAACCGTACTCCCCGCAAACTCACTTCTCTAATGTAGGTATATGGACATCAACGAGTCTTAGACTATAAGTATCTGTAAAACAAATATAGTGAAGCATGCGAAATTACATTGACATATATTTATATTACAGAGATGATAAGATTTTTAAATAATGTTTAAAATATATTTATACCATTTTAAAAAATCTTTTGACATTACAGCATTTACATTCTGCTATTGGATTATTCCTGAAGACCAAAGGCCTCTTCACGAGGAAAAGCTGAAAAAGCAGACACTTCCTTTCTACCTATCACGCTTTGAGAAAAGTTTACAAGAAAACAATGGATACTTCGTCAATGGAAAAGTAAGATTCTAATTCCCATAATAAAAGCGTTGTTTTAAGGCTATTCTAAGTAACAAAGCAATCTGAGCACAAATATCTGTACTTCCCAATATCGAAGAATTTGGAGCTATATGCAATTAACTCTGCATTGCAAAAATAATTTCAAACTTCATTAGATTAAGAAAATAATTTCTTACTACAATATATAATTTGAAATTCAACAAATTAAATTATTTTCTTATACTAATCCCCAAAACTACTATTTTCCTTGATTCCTGAAATACGATACGAAATTCAATACTGAACATTGAACTGTAATTGAGTCTTCATTAAATGTTCTAAAACTTGAAATGTTTTCATTTCCCAGCTGAGTTATGCAGACATCATCTTCGCTGGACAGGTGCAGCACTTCTCGGATAACACGAAATATGACATTATTGATGGTTACCCTCAACTGAAGGCTCTTGTGGAGAAAGTGGAAAACATACCACAAATCAAAGCATGGATTGAAAAGCGACCTAAAACTGAATTTTAATTTCTATATGGAATTTTTTGTCAATAAAAATTACGCCATTGTATCAATCATTTCAATGGGTGTTAAGAGGTAATTTGTTTTTCAAAGCAATAAAAGACCAAATCATTAAATGCGTTTTAATGAAGTTACCATATATACTGGATGCCATACTGATTTGGATTTAGACTTTGGTGACGTAGCACCTTTGGTGTACAAAATATGTTTTACTTCATCTTTAGGTGTAAGCTTAATCATAAAATGGAGTCCTGACTTCTGGTAATACAGGTCAACAGACTTCGAGACAACCTTTAGTTCACGAAGTTAGTGCTACTGGAAACTGAACAATTATAGATTTTAACGTTTCATTCATGAGTTCTAAGTGAAGACATAATTACAGGTAAAAATGAAAATGCAAACCGTGGATGGGAAAATATTGTAGGAATTGTTTTAGCAAATTTGTTCGATTGATATTCTTGACAATCACACTGTAATACCTGCTGAAATTTATAGTAGTATGGTATTCCGGTCCGTGGCCCTTTGGTAGGGTACTGCTCCGGCATTCGCCTGGTGTTGATCGGAGAAACCCGGAAAACTACCGATCAGAGCAGCCGGTCGCTGAATTCTCCAGACAGCGACTGAATTCGACCTAGCTGAAAAGCTAGTGTCGAAAATCCCGCCGCCGTCAGGACTCGAACCTAGGACCTCCCGGTCAGAGCTCAATTCGATTTAGATTTTCGAATTCAGTTATTGAATTTTATCAGCATCAACGTTATCAGTATGAATCTGATGAACAGTAAGTGTCCTGAACATTTTTCGCATCATCTTCAGTATCCTCGTCAATCAAAACTGATCGATCCGGAGGACCCATCAAAATTGTTTCAGCTAACGAAGGATCACGATCTTCTTGGAATACAAGATACTTGGAGTACAAATGTTACATATGTTGTGTTACATGTTGAAATGTTACATATGAATGTAATATTCGGGACAAACAATTGAAAATAATAAAAAATTATGGAAAAATACTCCAAATAACCATACATTGTTTCCTTCTAAATTTGATTTTTTCAGTGTCCAGCATGTCTAAACGGATAATCTAAAATATTTATCAATCTCATGAAAGAACATGATATTCACACGATAGTTTAAAATAATGTGTTCGTACGTTTAAGTTGTTAAATTTATTTCATGCAATTAAACTTCAAATATAATGAAGACTGCGCTGTAAATGCACTTACTCCACATCTATGACCATAATTTTTTAGCACGAAATATTGTGTGTGTTACCAACCTACATGAAAAAATATTAGAACTACACAAAGAATTGGAATGTTGTTGTTACTGCATGACCAAGTGGACACACTGCGAAGTTAAGAGTTAATGTTAATCTAATACGTTATTACGGAGACTCATCTACTCCCTTCTGAGAAATTCCGTTTTGGAAATTATAAATGTTTCGTAACGACCGTCCATTCACCTGACCAGCGTGGGAGGAGCATTACGCCTCTATATAAATAAAAAATGAATCGCCGAAATGTATGTAAGCGCATAACTTTCGAACGACTCCACCAAATTGGATATCTCTTTTTTATGTTCGTTGTTGTCAGGACAAGATTTGTACAAAAGATTTTTTTTAAAAAATCGAACAGATAATTTAAAAAAATATCGTAATATGAAAAGTGAGAGTGAAAGAGACAGAAGACAGAGATCTTCAAAATAATAACAAATTATAAAAAGAGGAAAAGAGAGAGAAGAAAAGACATAATAAAAAGAAGAAAAGAGAGAGGGGGAAAAGGAAAGAGGAGAAACGTGAGAAAGGCGAATTCTCTTACTTTAGAGATGCATCACTGATTTGTCTCTTGCTTTGTGAGTAAACCGATTGCAAATTAAAATTTAAAAAAAGGACAACATATGGCTCAATTTTATTCGTTGACGTTAATAATAATAATAATAATAATAATAATTATTATTATTATTATTATTATTATTATTATTAACATACTTCTCTCTACCGCCAAATTACCACACTTAATTGCAGAAATAATAATAAATCTAATTATTTTGGTGTTTCTGTTTGATATTGTAAAACAGTAACTGAAATTCAAATTAGGGAAATGACATTTACATGTGCTGCAGCTGCTAGTCCATCTTTTTCATTGGAAAATGAGTCCCCACTCCGAACCATAGCATGCGGGCAGTACAAGAGTATACCACTAGAGTGCAGTCCAAACCAGGATCGTAAGATAGCTTAAGAGTCACCTTACCACGTACGTGAGAATCACACATTCCCGTACGTGATGTATAGAGATAACACAGCAAAGCTAGTACGTCGAGAGTGGAGACGATTCTGTGAAATATAGTGGTAACATAACAAAACTAGTGCGACGAGGTTCCGGCGATAGTTTCCCACATTGATTTGTCTCCTCTCCTTTAAAATGTCTCTGAAACCGAAGCTTACATACTATAACTACCGCGGATCCGCCGAACCAATACGATACCTACTGGCTTATGGAAATACAGAATATGAAGACTACCGCTTCGCTGACGAAGACTTCCCTAAACTAAAACCTAGTAAGTAGTATTTCTCAATGGGCCACTATTCTCTTAAATATTGGAACTTCGCCTAATAGATTGTAATGTTGCTTTTGCGTGTGTTGTGTTTTTTTGTAGCGATTAAAAACGTTTATCCCTTCATGAATGGATCAAGCACATTATTACGTTTGTAAATGTTATCTCTTATTATTCCGTAATTTTATTTTATTTTTAACAATGTACTCAAGTACACTTAAAAAATTTATTTGGTACTGTGTGGGAGTACGGCAACACATTAAATACGCCACAATGTTGGATTGATGAAAAAATCATGGTCATTTCATTCAAAATAAGATGAGAAGGGCCCAAGGAACTTCTCTGCTTGTCGCAGTTTGACAAGTAGTGGTATATGGCTGTATTATCTGTAATCGTGTAGGAATGTTGATGGAACGTTATCATTTTCGTTCCGGGAAAAGGATGCGTGATTTTAGCAGTGCAAGTAGTAAACACGAAGTTTACACAAAAATAAGTTTATTTAAATCTATCCATTACAAAATGTGTAGAGCATATGGTCGGAGAGCAAGTTCGTTTATAAACTTTTTCTAATTGAATTTGGTTCAAGATTATTATTAATTAAATCTTTCCATCATCTGTCCATTTTGGTACAATATTCGAAACATAAATATCTATAATTGTGTACAAGGTTGGTAAAAATAACGAATTAATATTGTTTTTTGCTACCAATTTTTTTAAAATTATTTTATACGTAGGAAATTCCTGACTTGCTTTCACAAGATTGCTGATTTGCTCTACTTTACAAGTCTTTTTGTATCTCTTGTATATGAAGGAGTAAAATAATTCTGATCAACAGCTTTTCCGTATGGTCAAGTACCTGTGCTTGAAATCAATGGAAAAATGATTCCCCAAACCCTGGCAATTTGCCGTTACCTCGCCAAACAATCTGGATTGTATGGCAAAGACAATTTTGAAGCAATGCAGATCGACGCTGTCGCAGACGCCATCATAGACCTAAGAAATGGTTGGTATGAGAATTTGTTTTCCTAACATCGTTAAAAATTTCCAAAGGCTTTACATTTATTGCCATAATATTATCACTTCGGTAATCGAATAACTCGCTTATGCGACCCAAAAGAGGAAGAAGCAAGCGATCAAGTGATTGACATTTTTCGTCTTGGGGCGTTGATTATGTAGGAAAACATTACTAGATAATTATTTTCAATTAGTTCTTGATGTTTATTTATTTATTTATTTTACGTCAAAAGACAGTTAAAACTGTGTATGACGTTCTATGGGGAGAAGTGAATTCTGTGCACGTGTTCACATTTCTGTGATCCCTGCACTAAGTCATATACTACTTGAATTTTGAATTAATTAAAAAAACAACAAGAAACAAAAAAAACGCTCCCATGTAATAAAATCTAATTTAAAGGATAAATATGCAATACATTTTGGGTTCTTATCCATGATGTTCTTCGTCAAGGAATAATACTTCCTGCCGCGATAACATGGAAACGATAATTTAAATAACTATATTTCCCATTGAATTCTAGAAGTCGTGCACAGATAATGAAGTTACATTTATGGCACATTTATTAATGTTTCATATTCCACAGCGGTTTGGCTGGCCTACTGGATTACACCAGAAGATCAAAGACCACCACAAGTAGAAAAGCTGACCAAGGAGACTATCCCATTCTACCTATCACGCTTCGAGAACACTGTACGGGAAAATAATGGATACTTTGTCAACGGAAATGTAAGTTTATTAAGAGAAATGTGCTGTGCTTAAACGAGATGCAAATTTGCAATCATATATCTATGAATCGAAGACCTCAATGAAACAATGATTTAATTTTATTTACTTTTGTGTTTTGCAAAGTAATTTGTCTAGATGAGATGCAAACAACTAATTTACTGCGCTGAAACTCACAAAAAATATTATTTCAGATTAGTTATGCAGACGTCGTTTTCGCTGGACAAGTTGAAAGTTTATCGGATAGTACGAAATATGATATAACGGACGGTTATCCTCTACTCCAGGCTCTGGTGAAGAAAGTGGAAAACATACCACAAATCAAAGCTTGGATAGAAAAGCGCCCTAAAACTGACAATTGATTTCTCTGTATGATTTTTTATCAATAAAATTCTAATCCTCTTTTTTTCTCTCTGTATTTTTCCTCAAAGAAAACTTTACAAAAGATTTCTTCATTATAGCGACATTACTACCTAAAAATCGGTTAGCAACTTTCACTCTTAAGTAATTTTTCTTTTTAATTTCATATAGCACACTTTCTCCATTTTCTCAAACGGATTTACTCATTCTGACAGAAGCACCCTGTTTGCTGACTTTATGTAAAGAGTTTCTGATACCCAATGAAATGTTTTCAAACACTTCTTTTTGCAGCTTAAAATTATCGTGTTTTTTTAAAAACTACATTTTTTTAGTTTCACTAAAAGTTTTATTTGTTTCACTAACAGTCCTAATACGTTTACCATATTTAATTAGTTCCGTGACTAATTATGAAATTTCAATATATTTTAGTTAATCTTCTAGTAACTTTTGGGGTACATCGTGTATTAAACGAAAAAAAATACAATCACTCATTTGTGGTCACAAAATAAAGTAGTAATCGAATAGACTCAGCAGCATAGTCAATATAAGCGATGTAAGTAAATGTACTCGGGGTCATGGCGAAGTAAAGCATAAAAACTGTTCTGGATTGCATCTTATAATCGTAAAATATCTAAAATATTGATATCTAAAAATGTTCCTACTCTCCTAAATATGTGTATCATATCCTTGGCATTGTCTGTCAATCCTACCATATCATTGTCATAAAATGACAAAATTTTTGTTTTACCATCAATAGTTCTCCATCCGGGCCCTTCCTGATAAACCTACCATATATAAATAGAAAAGAAGGGGGCTCGTCGAGCAAACGTCTCTTACCCCTTTATTGGTCTAGTAATATTGATAAATTTCCCTTCTGACATCACCCTTCACCTCATTTCTTTGTAAATCATCTGTAAGCATATGATGATGTCCTCTTCAGTTCCTAATTTAACATAATGTTCCACAACCTTTCCTTGTTCACATTGTCAAAGTCCGCCTTCAGATCAATAAATACAGCTCATAGGTTTCTCTTGCGTCTCCCTT
Source organism: Teleogryllus oceanicus (assembly GCA_964035755.1). Taxonomy (NCBI): domain Eukaryota; kingdom Metazoa; phylum Arthropoda; class Insecta; order Orthoptera; family Gryllidae; genus Teleogryllus; species Teleogryllus oceanicus. The sequence continues at coordinate 57,418,275 of CAXIVR010000011.1, forward strand.
TCAATAATATAATTAATTGGGTAAATGTTATCCATAACACTCATACCGTTTCTAACCCTGTTTGATTGCAAGATAATAGACCCTTCTCTCTTACCTCTCTCTCCAGTCTACATGTTCCAATTTATTTTGTATAATGATGACACGAGAGTTATTTCTTTATCATTTTCGACCTTGTTCCTGTTCCCTCTCTTGTAAGCTGGAATAATTACAACTTCATCCCATTCCTCTGGAATAACTCCGTTCACAATTATCATATTGAATTTGCTTTCAGTAAGTCTTATCCCTTTTTCCATAGAATAGGTCTAGATTCATTCGAAATCATATCACAGCCTCCTACTTCTTTCTCTTTAATTCTTTTACAGCATTTATTATTTCTTCCTTGCATCGAAAAACGAACCACAGATTTTATACAATGGTCCTGTACTCAAAATAATCAAACCACCCACTTCTCTCACCTGTAGTGAAATAATGACTCAAGAAAAATGCGCGGATAATAAGAATTTAATACCATAAAAAAACGACAAAAGATCAAGCTACGAAGAAGAGAAAATATGGAAGATTTCTTTGTGACAGGAGCAAATCTTTCCATCTACTAAGTGCAGAATTGATGACATCATTATTAAAACATCATTAAGAAATGGAATTGCAGAAAGTATAAATACTGCGGGTAAAAGTCGAAGAGTTCAGTCGAATTTTTTAAATTGCAAATTAATGGTGAGACTTAGAGTTCTAATTTACGAAATATTCACTATTAACCGCGAAAATTAATAGATAATAATTCATAACCGTCCAAATAGATTGGCGTACGTACGGCGCCTGAGGAAGTTGACCAGGAAGCAGTGGTTTGTTGCGTGATCAACAAACCAGAACCAAATCCCGTGTAACTTGGCCATTTGAATTTCTCTTCCATTAATCTGTATGACTGATTGATTTTTTCGTGTTTCCGGGCGTGTCAACTGCTATAGATAGACTCAAGATTAAGAGATGAAAAACTTATATACAAGACTTGAAACCAAAGAACAAAGTTTTGCAGAAAGGTGCAAAAACAATGATTCTCAAATTGGAAGTTGTTTGAAGGTTCCAGAAGAAGGGGAATGTTAACAGAAATAGGATAAGAAAGAAGTAATAAACCAGGAGCAGTGATCATATAGACATCTCGCTTATGTGTCGAAGTATGCATTTCGAAAACTTTCGTTTTAAGTAAATTCTGCACAAATGTGTGAAAAGGTTGAGGAAAATGGTAAATGTTACAATCAAGGTTAGCAATTTATTATTATAATAAAACAATAAAAAACCTTATTTGCATGTTGTTGTGTAAACAAAGCTTGGGTGTTGAGATATTGCTGTTTTATATCAGTTCGTTCATTAATCGAACAAAATCTGAATATAATTGAAATATGCGTAAATAAGTTGCATTTGAATATGCCGCGTGGCAAATTCCCCAAAAACACTGACTCATGACTACAAGCAAATTCTCGAGGCATGTCCAGAACAACACAAGCACCCTACGTGTCGGCTTGCTGGTTGCCAAGTCATCGCCTCCGAAGATGATTATTCTAACCACTGGGCTGTGGTGAGGTCAGTCCGGTATGTAATGATACTGGGATTATAACTTTAAAGATCACAAAATGGAAAAGGAATTCCTACGTGAAAAACTGTGTTAATATTCTAATTTGTTGTCTTTACTCATTTCCTTATATAATCTCAGAAACTTTATTGTTTACCCCAATATTTTCTTTTTTTCTTTTATCAATTGTATTGGTTTACTTTCTTGCTTTGGAATTAATTAGTCTCCGAAACGTTCGTTAGTTTAGGATACATTCACACATTCGCCCTTGCGTGATCTTCGAATCAAGTATACAACGAGAAATACTTTCATAATGAATATTGTATCGTTTGATAGACTGTGTGAAGCAAAATGTAGTCTTACTCTTTAAATGTTTTTTAGCTTAGTTTTCCCTCTTTACGTCACTGTGGAAGAAAAATAATTTTCATCGTAATTGTTCAGTTCGTTCAGATTCATAGTGGGAAGGACATTTGATAGTGGTGACATTGCTTATTTCTGTTGTCTGTCTTGAGGAACTTCAATTCTCAGGGAGCCAGAGTGAAGAAGTTTCGTAAGGAAGGAAGTAAACCAACAATTTTGAAAATCAGCAAACTTGAACAATTGTTTGAAAACGGAAGCAGGAGAGCAAACGAGAGCGAGCGGAAAAACGAAAACGAGAGGACAGATAAAACGAGAGCGACAGATAAAACGAGAGCGACAGATAAAACGAGAGTGACAGATAAAACGAGAGTGACAGATAAAACGAGAGTGACAGATAAAACGAGAGTGACAGATAAAACGACAGTGAGAGAGAAAAGGAGAACGAGAGAGAAAACGAGAGCGAGGGAGAAAAGGAGAACGAGAGAGAAAAGGAGAACGAGAGAGAAAAGGAGAACGAGAGAGAAAACGAGAACGAGAGAGAAAAGGAGAACGAGAGAGAAAAGGAGGACAAAAACGAGAGCGAGGGTAAAAATTCGAGGGAGAAATCCAGAGCAAAAAAGGAGAAAAGGCTTGAGCGAAAGAGAAAGCGAGAGAGAGAGAATATTAACCTTTTGATATCAGATTCAAACGCTTGAATTTGAATTCCTCTCGTTATTTAATTTTTTCTTCTTCCCGTTGACGTAATGCATGTAATATAAGTAAGAATGTTCAAACAGAGAATATTAACGTACAGTGGCACTCAGAGTTCAGGAGCTGAGAAAATGTGTCGCGTTTTCACTTCGCTGCAAAGGAGGCTGTGCCGCAAGAGCTCCTCGTGCTGGCGAGGAAGTGCTGTGTCATGCGCGATAGCACAAGATTCAAGGACTTGGGCGTGCGAGTCATCACTATCTTTATATATCACTACTGCAAAGTGAGAAGTCAGTGAGCCACGGAATCTGCTACAGCATAGTTATGGCTTCTAAGCCAAAGCTTACGTACTTAAATATGCGTGGATTTGCTGAACCAATTAGGTATCTGCTAGCTTATGCTAACATAGAATACGAAGACAGGCGAATTAATCATGCCGATTTTCCACAGGAAAAACTGAGTGAGTTTGCATATTTGTTTTTTTGTATTTATATATTAGTAATACTTATTTTAAAGGACCTAACAATATTTTTAGTTTATTTTATTCAATTCGTATTGGGGAAATTATTATAATGTATTTTTATATTTTAAATTCATTTCAAACTTAAAATAACTTTGATACATAGTGAATGATTTGAATGAACAATGTTTTGATTCAATTGTGTTTGTTTACAATGTGTTATCTCACTCGTCCTTGAAATACCGCCACGTCACGAGAGTGGAGAGTTAGTGAGAAGGGATTGAGAACGAATCACATATGGAGGGTAGATCTGACCATTAACTAGATAATAGTAACAATTAATGAATATATTTAAATGTGAAAGAAAATCCATAATCAAAATATCAATTTTCTAACCTTTTAATATAAGGTAAAACAAAGTTTACGATACTGCCATTTCACATTTTGTAGCTAATGATCTTTGCAATCCAAGAAGCATATCTCGAATGGACACTGACACATCCAGTTAAATTGTTTTAAAAAATTAAATCAACAGTTGAAATTAAAATTTTCAATTGAAGTGATGATTTCCTTGGTCAAGTACCTTTTCACACATTGAGGGTTAAATGTGAGTGATATTTATAATGTATGTTTCTGTAATAGGTCTACCGTATGGACAAGTCCCAGTGCTGGAAATAAACGGGAAAGTCATCAACCAATCCAACGCCATCACTCGCTTTGTGGCCTCACTCTGCGGACTGACAGGCAGTGACAATTTTGAAGCGTTCCAGATCCACGCCATGGCAGACACAATTATGGACCTCAGAAATTGTTCGTACCATTTTATAGAAATTCTCATGAATAATATTAGAATGTGACTGTACGGCAAAGAAAATAATCTATGCATGTGGAATATTGAAAATGTAAGGAATTTATTTCACGAATCCATTTCAAAATTTTATATTTTACAGTTTTTGGAGACAGTTTCTGGAGGCCGTTCGATCCAGATGAAGAACATGTGCAAGAACGAAAACAAGAACACCTTCGAAATGATATTATTCCTTTCTATCTATCACGTTTTGAAAAGACTGTGAAAGAAAATAATGGATATTTTGTAAACGGAAAGGTAAGAAAGTTGAATATTTCCTATTTCGCGTGCGTACTCGTGATTGAGCAAGTTAATATGTTTACCTCAGCATTATATTTTCAATTTTGAATTAGTTATAAATACGTTCGCAGAAAGCAGTATGAACGAAAGTAATATTAAAGATATGGCGCACTCAACCATTAAGAATAAGTCGGAATAGTGTACTCGTAAAAAGCGATTAGTCCCGGTCATGACCAAGAAAAATTATTTATGTTATTGATTTATTCGAAATACGTGTTTGGTGAAAGAAGCAATTCTGTCTCGTTCATCTTGCAACGGCGCGAAGGTAAATTCTACGTTCGTAATATTTCTTAATGTTTGTGCCTGTTGAAAAAACTGTATACGTGTTCTTATGTTCTCCCCTCAAAAAGTACATGATAAATATTACCATTTATCCATAATAATCTTGTCCTTTCAAACGACAAAATTTACCTGAAGTTACCACGAGTAGGAGGAAAGTTTACGTCTTTAAAAATTGCTTTCTCGGCTATTTTGAATTGTATAAATTTTATTGTCCATAATTACTGATATATAACAAGTAAACTCGGTTTTAAGAACCAGTTCATTTGTTTTAGATGCAAGAAGTAAAAAAGCTTTTGATACCTTGGGAATAATTAGAGTAACATTAACTATTATTCTATAGGATATATTTATATTTTTTTCTTTTTGCATATTTGTTTAAGAGTTATGTATTTTTGCAGCTGAGTTATGCAGATGTCATGTTTGCAGCGTTAGAACTGCATTTTTCCAATTGTCTCGAGGAGGATATCACAAGCAGCTATCCCGCCCTTAAGGAACTTGTGGAGAAAGTAAATACCATCCCACGGATTAAAGATTGGATAGACAATCGGCCTATAAGTGAATTTTGATTGGTAATTTTACTGTTAAATAAATATTTTGTTTTCCTAAAATTTCTTTTCGAAAAAATTCCCAGTTTCCTCTTTCGTAATCCGGAATATCCCTATAAACTTTTTTTTGCTATCTTCCTGGGAAGAATTTCTGATATTCAATGCAAATTTTACAAATAAATCCTTCGACAGTAAACAAAGCTTTATTTATTTTAAAATCATAATTTTTTAGTTTGACAGATTCTGCAATTTTAATTACGTAATTTATTTTAACTATCAAGAGATTTCTGAATTTGTGTATGCTCATTAACAATATATGTAATGATATATGAAATTTAAAAAATGTTTTGACCTTTCACACGATTTGTTGTTGTTAAATTCTGCATCAAATCAAACAATGAAGGACAATTAAAGTGTCGGCACACAATACTACCATAATTGATCGAGATGAGAGGAAAATGGAGGAAAATTGAGGAGAATTTTCAGTCTTTAAGGACTAGCTGAACCCAGGCGAAAATTTTGGAATTTTTAAATCATTGTTTTAAGTATAAAATTAACTTGAAATGCTGGAAGATCATAGAATAAGGGTTAATCTTATGATTTTCGTTCACTGAATCCTGATACTGTTCATATTACACTCATCGTACTTGATTTACTTATCTAGATGGCCACGAATCAATGCAGAAATCGTTTATCTGTGCATCGCATAATCTCCAACTTGTTTTATTCGAAATATTTTATGAGATATTTAACTAACTACTCTAAAGAATTCCTGCTTTATTAAATGAAATGCAAAAGACCTCACACATTTGGATCGAGAATACAGATAGGGATTTGGATAGAGAACGGATGGGAATTTTTATAACTGTTTGAATGTTTATTATATAGCATTACAAAAATTAAATTTTTGTACACTGAAAAAAAGGAATCTGCATTTCTACAAAATTGATTATTACAGAAGTTAAAAGTATTGCAAGAAGAAAGAATGCAGAAAATTTCGTTGTGTCAACGACATGGTATAGAAGATTTATAAAAGGGCACGCTCTTTCCATGCATACTAGAAAAATATCATAAAGACTTCCGGCGGAATATGGAGAAAAAAACATTGCTTTTCACCGGTCACAATTCCCACATCTTTCATAAAAATAAAATCAAGTATAAAATTTAACATTAAAGAATGAAATCCTTCTTGAAAATACAGTGCGTCTTATACATCGGTGCGTCATATACACCGGCAAATACGTAGTTAATTTATCTGCTTTCCATTCGCGTTCATTTAAAACTGTTTCTCGGAGTTTAAGATTGTCATGTGTTGAACTCGGTTGCCTTGATCCAGGATCGCGCAGAACATTAAATCTCTTACTCGATTTTCCAACACAAAATGTTAGGACCCAGAAGAAATTTTCTGTAAAAATTGTTTCTTTAATTTTGTTTAACAAAAATAGAGCAAAATATAACTAAGTTGTAATGACACGACGGTATACAAGTTTGTTTAAGAAAGGCAATTCATTTATACTACCTTCTTAAGAAAAATGCCATAAACATTATGAAATATACGATATATAAAGCGCACGCCCATATACGATAAGACAATTGGTTATCACTAGCTTTATATCACATACAAGTCCCAGAAACGACAGTACTTTACTGAATCAGCTTCGCTGCTGATAGTTTTGACATGTCTGCTAAACCAAAGCTCACGTATTTCAACTGCCGAGGACGTGCGGAGCCAATCAGATACCTGCTAGCGTTTTCGGGGATAGAATATGAAGAGAAGAATGTTCAGTATGCAGATATTCACAACGTTAAATCTTGTAAGTATGATGCTTTACTTTATTTCGTTTCGAAAAGTAATAAATGATTATGTGGAATACGTATTGATGTGAAGCGTCTTCAGAATCTGTCGGTTGTTTATAATGGAAAATAAGTGCACTCCAGCGAGGACAATTGTACGATCAGACAGTAAGTGCCACCAACTCTAACATGTTGAGCATTTTATGTTTGCATGGTGCCAATAACCATAATTGTGATTGGGCTACGCTACTTCTGTACCATTGTTATAATAAAAGGTACTGTCAAGAACTTTGAAAGGCGAACATGCCGAACAAGGATGAAAATATTTTAAAAAGTCTGTACTCAGAGTTCATATAGCTTCTGCATCAAGCCTAAGACGTTCCACGACCCATATACGAATGCATCCCTGTCAAAACCCACTCGAGGTTGGCTTCATTACTTTCATTTTACGCGATTTAAGAAAGTGTACGATAATTATTATGAAAAAAGCATGTTTTGAGGATATCTCTAAATTGGAAATTTTGAAAATAAGCCCTTCTGCCTTAATAATTGAAATTTTATTGACATAAAGTCTTATTCATTATAGGATTCATTCCCACTAAAAACGTCAGTTTAATGCCAAAACTCCCTAATTAAAAAATCAAACTTAATGTTCTCATAAATAACAATATGCGATATTAGCACTACAAAAAGTCTGTTATCATTTTGTTCTTTGCCACTATCGCGGTTGCTGTCTGCAAGTTGTCAATTGTCACAGATAATTCTCTGGCTCGATAGCTCACAAGTATTTCATTCTCTCAATATAAGAACAGTCGAAAGAAGGCATCTCAGGCCACTTCAATCCAATATTGATAATGTAATCTATTATTTTGTTCCTTCATAGGAGCTAAGTAATATTTATTGGTTGGTTTTTACGTTACACAAAGGTCAATAAATTTAGGCGACTCAATTTTCGTGGTTTTCCCATACGTGTCGCCAGCCCTCTGGTCCTTTGCTGCAATTGTTCAACCTTAACGTCCACGGCTTGGGCGAGAAAAATTAGGAAGGTGGTGGCGGACCGAGAAAAATTAGGAAGGTGGTGGCGGACCAAAAAAAATTAGGAAGGTGGTGGCGGACCGAGAAAAATTAGGAAGGTGGTGGCGGACCAGAGGGGGGAAGAGAGGGGAAATAATTCGCATAAATAAACTGGTTTCATTATATTGTTTTGATATTTACAGGTTTTCCTTACCAACAGGGTCCTGTTCTTGAAATAAATGGAAAAACCATTAATCAATCCAACGCTATAACCCGTTACATCGCCAAACTCGGTGGACTGACTGGCAGCGATGACTTTGAAGAGTTGCAGATTCACGCCTTCGTAGATACCATCAATGATTTCAGAGACGGTTCGCACCATTTTTCTCTTCCTTAAAAAATGACTCGACACATTTTTGCGGGGAAGCAGGAAGGATTTATAAAAATGTAAATATATTTCTTTATATGGACATTGAGCTTTCCTAATGAGAAATATTGTTCTTGGTAATCTTAGTCAGCTGTAAGAAATATAAACGGTTATCCATAAAGTAATTAATTCCTATTATTTACTATCCGACATATTTTTAAATTTATGATCTCACTCTAAATATAAGGGAACTTTGGATGTAAATCAAAGTGCAATCTTAACAATCGTACGTAACTTTTTGAAAATGATTCAATAATTAAATAATTATTGAATTATAATACTCTTACACACACACACACTTACACTCGCATGCACTACACTACCACATATTCCGGGAGACCGGTCGGGAGCTTAGAGCTTGTCCCGGCTGGGGCGGTGCCCCGCTGGTGGGAGAGTCCTGGTTAGGGGGAAACCCCACTAGCCGACGGTAGGTCGGCGCCGGATCTCGCCATCCAGCGGGTAAAGATCACCGCCATCTCCCGAGAGAAAAAAACATGCACTACACTAACGGGACTAATGACCAACGCAGTTGACGCGCCCGGAAACACGAAAAAAACAAACCAACACATAATTCCATAAAGTAAACTGCTCTACATACGAAACGCATTGTTGGAAACTAAGACAGACGTCTCGTTTCATTCATATTGACTGTCTCAATGGACAACACACCAACGAATCTCGTCACTTTACTAACTGGAAGAGATCCTTCGTCATGGTAACCGCAATAGTATGTGAAATCTACCAAACGTTTCAGGAGGAATGAAAAACGTTCTTTACCTCTCCTCCTTAACAGACGCTTTCACAAATGTAAAATCCTGATATACGGTTTTTCTTTAGTCCGTCGTCTTTGAACCTATTGCAACTGCTGCAGTTCTCTAGATAGATCACAATGGTGTAATAAACAAAAAAAGTGAATTTTTTGGCATGTAACCTATTACGGTTACCACGACAACGCCTTTAAGCTTCCTTTGCCAGTTATCTCTAGGAGGAATTTGCAATTGGTTAGTTAAGCCGACGACACAAAGTAATCGTAGTAAAGAAATAGAACATATTCAAAACAGATATACAATATACGCTTGAATCCAATGAAATTGGATTCAAGCAGTAGACCTCACGCGTTATTCACCACGTCGTGAGCATGGCTTGTCAGAAATTGCCTCCCGCCTACGCATCGTTCCTTCATTCAGAAATATTGTTGCTAATTTTATTGACAGGTGCAAACAGCATCGCCAACTAATTCTGAATTTAATTACCATACATTTTGGGGTAAAACAGAAAAATTAATTCAAATTGATTTTACTGTTATTTCATTTATTATTACTTATTGTAAATGAGAGGGGGAGTTGTCAAAAAAGTTTTGTAGTTATTTAGGGGTTCAAGCGCCCACTACAGGTAAGTTGGGTAGAGGAGGGGATTTTCAAAATACTACAAATTTGTGTGACGTAATTTGTGGACTCTCCCGAAGCACTCCATGGTACTCGTAGTAGGGGAAAATGAACCGAAAAGAACGCGCGCATTTCAAAAGTGAAAACTCTAACAAATGTGAAGCACGCTAAAAAACTTATGAATTATTATATCCCTCAAGTACTTCAGAAAACAAAATTCAAGAAACCGAAATATGTTATTTTCCAATCCATACAGAGTTGCGTCTGAATGTCGATTTGAAGTTATCATGTTCTCACCAAACACCACAGAATTTTTTTAAGGAGGGGTTCTTTGACAAATCAATGTGGTGAATAAGTGGTAATAATAAGAGTTCCACTGCAGTTTTCTTTCTCAAATCTTACCCTAGAGAAGCTGCTCGTCATCTTGATTGTAGTATAAAGCTTCACTGTGATTGTTATAAATTGTTCACTGTGATTCTTAATATATGCCTACTATAAGAAACACCTCTGATATTCTTTAGCAATCGTCGATTGTTACTGGGGCGGGACCAATGAAGAAAAATCTAAAAAGGAAGAAAAGCTGAAGAAGGAAATTCTTCCTTTTTATCTCAAGCGCTTTGAAAAGGCCTTGAAGAACCATAATGGTTACTTTGTCAATGGAAGGGTGAGTAAATTTGGTAAATTTAAACAAATGTTTTGAGGGTTTAAAGAATCATAGAAAGAATTAGTTGTAAGAATTGAAAGACAAGTTCTAAATTTCGGAATAATGTCTCCTATTGAATTAAAAGAATGTCTAGCAAATCATTTATTGTTTCGAGAATTGTAATTGCATACCAACGATAAAATATTGTGGTAAAATGCATTGAACTGCCAAGAAATTATCTTTCTTCTAATATCTATGTCTCCTGAAAATGTAGTATTGTAACTCTATTACATGCACCTTGTTTTGTAAAATGTTAGTTTCTCAAATTTTCTACTTCTATCCTGATTCGTATTACTAAGTTCCGAAGATACATTTTTTTCATGACTTTAACAACGTACTCATAACAATAATTATGACATACAGGTTAAATAAGGACTTGAAAGTGTTGTAGACTTTACTGCCTTTATCTGTTTCTACATTTGTAGTAATCAGCTCCCGATGGCAATAGTCAGGACCGATGTTCTGAGTAGTCTCTGGTCGAGGTGACTAATACCTCAATTTACTCCTTTAATACGGGTTAAATGGTAACAAGGTCACAACATGGATATCAATTACATCGGGTAATAAACTTTCCGTCGTGTACCACATAGGGATAAAGGTGACAAGATGGTGACACACACGGGGTTACAGGCCTCTTCGAAGCATCGGTTATCTCAGTGGCTTAATTGTTAATTTTAAGACATTGTGAATAAAGCAGGATAACCGCTTTTGATTCCCGTTCGTAGAAATTGATGCTTTAAAAAATTTGGTCGGGAATGTTTGATGTGTTGGTAAGTTTAATATATGATTGTTTACAGTTAAGTTACGCAGACGTCATTTTCGCTGGATTAATACAAAATTTCTCTGATTGCGGCCAAGACGACATCATTAATGGATATCCTCACCTGACGACTCTGGTGGAGAGAATCAACAAAATACCCTCCATCAGAGCGTTGATTCACAAAGGGCCCAGCAGTAATAACTGATTTTTGTATTCAATTTCATACGTACAATAAACACTCAAAACGCAATAAAATTTGTTTTCTTTCAGTTCCTTTCTTGTATCCCCTTTCATTACACATTTCATTATTCTCTTACAATATAACAGTAATTATGATACCTAGTACGAGATCACAATTATTAAAGACCAAATCACCTTCAGTATCTATTACAGTTTCGCGTATGCATACAACTTCCCTTTTAAGTGAAAGGAAATTTTACTTATTTTTGATCTACAAAAGTGCCTAGTACTATAATTCTATAGCTCATCTGAAGAAAAAATCTTATACATGGATGAAAAAATTATGAAGTACTGCAATCGACTCAAAATGTGATATCAACTTTTAAACTTATGGCCATCTTCAGGCTTCTTTACCCGACCGTTCGTGTGTTTGCATACTCAGTACCGGATCTATTTTGTAAAATACGGTGAAACCATTAATTTGGTGTCATTAACCGATGGCGGTATTACATCGGTGTTTCGGAGTTAATAGTTTTCAAAAGGCGACAATTCAACTTGTTATTTTTTATATTTCTGCTTTTTAAAATCCAATTACATCGTCAGGAAGAAACCCTGATTTTAAAATCTGCTCGATTATCAATTTCTCCTGCTATAACATTCGGTTATTAAAATGTAATAATTACACAAATAAAATATTTATGTAAAGAAACCATCCAGTAAAATCTTTTACAATTTTAATTTATACATTTCTCGAAATAAAGTGGGAAAGGGAATAGGAAAATACATACACACTTAAAATGACAATAACAGACACCTGCAATAGCCTACACGCAGCAACAAACCAATAACATAACGAACGCTTGACAAAAAAACACATGGTAAACAATTTTAAACAATTACGTAACGTTTGAACAAATGAAGCAAAACAGAAGCTTGAAGTTTTTGCATTTTAATACTTAAGAATTTTCTAGCGAAGATTTTTGCAGCGCGCAATTAGGTATCGCAGTTTGAGTGAGTGAGGCTAGAATACCCATCTCGATCAGGTTTTTGTCCAGTTTCCTGATCCTTTGAGCAAATGCTGAGATGGCCCCTTGTTTTGCTTCTGGACATAAATGTAACTTCACTTTCTGTGCACGTCTTCTAGAATTCAGTGGGAAATACAATTATTCAAAATATCGTTTCCATGTTGTCGCGGCAGGAAGTATTATTCGAAGGACAACATGGATAAGACAAAATTTATTGCCTTTTTATCCTTGGAAATAGCTTTTATTACATGGCAGTTCTTTTTTCAAAATTTAAGTAGTAGATGACTTAGTGTAGGGATCACAGAATTTTGAAAATGTGCATACAATTCACTTTTCCACATAGCACGTCATACGCAGTTTTTAACTGTTTTTGACGTAAAATAAATAAAAATAAAAAGGAGCGGCAATCACTCGCATGTTTGTGCAGAAGTCGGCGCCGCCCACCCGGCCAATCGCACGCTTCAGAACTCGAGATTGCGAGACAGATGGATTAAATATCCCAGACGCGCGCTAGGGATGTACAACTTTGATTATTAGCGAAAACGCAGTCACGTACCAGACTGAAACTCGTTTGTAATTGCACGTTACTTGGAAACTTCAAAAATTAAGATACTAATGTTCTTAAGTTAAAGTACAAAGGTTCTGGAATTCGTCCAAAACGCTCAGAAATTTTCCTAATGTTAGGTATAAATAAAAACAAGGTCAAACACATGCACTAAATACGATGCTTCTAGCTTTTTCACATCACATTGAACAAGTCAAAAATTTTGTAGACCAATCGGAAGGGGTCATGCCTTTCTTTCGGACGAAAAAGAAACAAACAAAAAAAAAAACCAACGAAAACAAGACGTTGATTATTGCAAAATGAGCTCCTAATATGAGATACTATTATAAAATTCACCGTATTGGTCCTGAAATTAATATTTTACAATAAGTACATACATGTTTGAATTATTAGTTTATACAGACTAAAAGATTGTCACAATTTACATAAAATAAAAGGTTGTCGGATGCGACGCGACCTAGAGATATCGGTGATTACGGAAAAAGTACTGAAACTGACTTGTAAAGGCACTACCAAGTTCAACTAAATACCCTGGGAACACAGTGGGCCTAATATTCGATACATACGCTATTTGATTCCGACGATGTAATGTGTTTAATCGACTGTAACAAATGTCAGAGTACCTAAATTCAATCATGGAACGTGTTACAATCGCAAATAGCCCAAAATTTTACCTGAAGGCCCGTTCAGGGTCTGCTTGAAATATCTTCGCGGACACCTTGAGAATAGCGTGCCCCAGTGTGAGAATGTATTGCCGATAATTGACAATATAAGGCATGAATTGATTGAAATTATGATTGGAAACGGGAACAAAACTTACTTTTAGTATTAATGAAATCAAATAATGTTCCAATATGTCAACTCCCCATTTTCTCCAAGAAATTAAATACAAAGCGATGAATCATTGATATTTACCGAAGTCTATAATAGGGACCAGAATCCATGTTTTGTGGGTCCTTAATTCCGCAAAATCGATTGTCGGGAAACTGTCAGTCCGTCCGAACGTCTTGGTGTAGCTAACAGCTAAACCGTTGGGCCGATTTTCTCCAAAATTTATATTCCCCAATCGATCTGGCTAATGCCGCGTCCCCATGAATTTAATACCGATATTTTAATTATGGGGATACTTTACATTAAACCTCATTTAATTCCAGTAAACTAAAGGTCATTTCCAAAAATAAAACGGCTCCATTTTTGATTACATTTCGTTGTCGGATAGTGTGATGGACGTTTAAGAGAATAGTGAAGGTCTCATTTTCGTTGAAATATTTGATTTATTTGATTGATTTGAAATTGAATTTGAATATTTGATTGATTTGAAATAGTTGATTTTTCGAATATTGCAAAAGTACGAAAATTTTACTGCATCTTCCTGCAATTAAACTATTAGAGAGAAAGATTAATGAAATGTGTTCGTCGAAAATAGATCTTCAAATAATGGCATGTTCAATTTTTTTAAATAGTATTTTTTTGCGACTTTGGTGTGAAACGGGCAATTTTTATTTTCTCGAAACAATTTTTTCTTAAAAACGGTGCCTCATTTTGTTAGTTCAATTTTGATCCTAGGACGATTCAATTTTGTTCCGTGAAGGTTCAATTTTGATCCGTGAAGGACGCTTAAGAGAATGGTGCAGGTCTCCTGTTCGCTGAAATGCCTGAATTTTGGGAAATAAAAAAAAATAAAAATATGTTGGGGTCTTCCTACACCTAAAATTGTGAAGATATAATTTCTTTTCCTAATGAAATGTTTTCATCAAAAGCAGATCTTTAAATAAGGTCATGTTCAATTTTTCGAATATGAGTATTTTTTGTGTAATTTGGCGTCAAACATAGTCGCCCGCTTGAAATTTCCTGCGCTTCGTGAACGTAATTTGAGAAATTCTTCAAGCCAGTTGGATGCTATGTAACAGAATTTGTATATTATATCAGAATTCTTTCTTCGTTTGATAATGCGAGCTTTTGATATACGTTTACAAATTAATCTTTTAAAAATTATTTACAACTTACTTGATAATCCATATTTTTTGTCCATGTTGCGAAGCATGTATTTGCATTCTCAATGTATTGATGTATTTTCTTTCAAGCAATCCGCAAACCTTAACCCTTTATTGCATATTTTTTTTATTCTTACTTGGAATAATTATTTTTCATTACATTTATTTATTTTAATTAGGGAGAAATAATAAAAAAGTTTAGAAGTAAATATTGCTTGAGAAAAACCCAAAATTAAATTGTGTTACTCCTCCAATAAAATGTGATATATTTTACAATTTTAAAAATATTTTTTATTTTTCAAATCGTTTATGTGATAAAAAAAAAAAAGTGTGCCAGGAAGTTCCGATTCACGACGTCATTAGATTATTATTACTTCATCTCGTTATCTTATCGCGTTTACCGCCTAACAATGCATGGAGTGTAATATAAAACATTATGTGTAATATAAAATGGTTCATAATGAAATCTGAAATTAAAAATGAAAATTCTAAAGTCTCGTTTATCTCTTCGACACTGGATGAAACTCCTGATATAAGCAGCAAAGAATACCTGTCAACTATTTTTCATTACGTTCCTGTTAAATGATTGATTTTCTCTTTCCTAGTGTTTTTTTTATTTTATATCAAAGTTTTCCATTTTATAAATTATGCAAATTGTATTGGATCCGTAATGATATTAATTGGACAATTCAAAATAATTGAGTGTGAGAGTACTAATATTATTAAAGTATGAGGGCAAATATTTATACTGTGCTAGGACATGAACTTCAGTCTAACTTTCAACCATTACATGAACTTTTTCTATCCTTCAACCACTACATGAAATACATGAACCATTACTACTTTTACTGGATCAGTTTTTACTTTAAATATCCAAATTATTTGTGTGCTCTGATTGACCAAAGTGTCAGAAATGGTATTAGTGAAATTAATATTTAAGAGCGTATATTATTTACTCATTTCTCGGGTTCCATATTCTAAGTAAAAAATCAGGCTACGCCACTTGTGTCAAGAGATTATTCACTACTTCGTGTGCTCCAGCAATGCGGGCAGCAATTTGCAAATGCCAACTATTATAAAATTAATCAATAAATAAATGATCGTGCTAAGAAATGAAATATCATTGCACGAGGTGGTTCAGATACAAAGGCAGGCGAGACCATACCCAATTTTCATAATGCTCAGTGGAGAATGAATGATCTGATGATCTCCGAATATTTTGAAGAGCTTATTGGAATGCATCAATTTTATGATCTTATTTACTCAAAAATATAAGCAGAATTATTCTATTGATACTATTCATTTCAACATTGTTATCAGTAGTTTATTAAAGTATGAATACGATATTGTGAAATTGATTTTTCATATTACGCAACATAACCTTTATCATTAAAGACGAAATCTACTGAGAAATAATCCACAAGTCACCACGCCGCTTATATAAACTCGCCGCACATCCACGCCTCAGAACACCGCGTTGCACTTACCGAAAGCCGAACTGTAGCAGCTTGCGCCATGGCCACCAAACCAAAGCTGAGGTACTTCGATGCTCGAGGAGCCGGCGAGCCCATTCGTTATGTGCTCGAGTACGCGAATATAGAGTTTGAAGATGAACGCATTTCAATGGAAGACTTCGTCAAGATAAAGCCCGGTGAGTATGATTACATACGCGCATTTTACTTTGTATTTTATTTATTTTACGTCAAGAAAGCAGTTAAAACTGCGTATGACGTGCTATGGGGAAAAGTGAATTGTGTGCACATTTTCAAAATTCTGTGACCCCTACACTGTCATTGATTGCACATTTTCTAAATTCTGTGACCCCCACACTACTAAGTCATATACTACTTGAATTTTGTTAAAATAATTTTTTTGAAGAAGGCGTCATGGTGGGGAAAAACAAAGGGGTCGATCATGGCATTTAAATTAATGTATTATAGTGCAAATAATAGTTTACAGAACCGATTTTATCATTCTATGCGCGATCTATTGCATTGGATGGTACATGTGCAAATCACTACATCAAGCGACTAATTCACAGTTCATTAAATTCTTGCGAGGTGCCACGTACAAAACTATTCCTTAATTCGATTGTGAGGATTACTATTATTTAATTTTTAATGGTAATATCTAATTTTTATATATACATTTAATTTTTAAACATTGTAATTACTATAGAATTTATTACACATGACTTGCCTAGAAAAGAACAGTATGGGTTTGTCATGCAGTTGTTTTTACCAGATGTTGAACTTCAAATTTTATTGAAATATTTTTTTTAGATTTACCGTTTGGTTTATTGCCCGTTCTGGAAATCAATGGAAAAGTTATCAATCAATCTACAGCCATCTGTCGTTATTTTGCCAAAAGAGCTGGATTGGCCGGAGGTGATGACTTCGAAGCTTTGCAGATTGATGCTGTTGCTGACTCTATTGTGGATCTGAGGAATGGTGAGTATTCACGACCTGTCAAGTATCGTGCACAAAAAACCTTGCAGTTTTTGTCATACAGTTTCCATGAAATTAAAATAAATCAAGATGTATTTCGAAATATAATTCGTGCTAATAAAATTCTAAAGCGAATACGAATTACTTTAAAAATTCTAAAGAATTTGCTTTCGTAAAAAGACATAATAATAATATAATAATAATAATAATAATAATAGTAATAATAGTAATAATAGTAATAATAGTAATAATAGTAATAATAGTAATAATAGTAATAATAGTAATAATAGTAATAATAGTAATAATAGTAATAATAGTAATAATAGTAATAATAGTAATAATATAATAGTCGTCGTATTTTCTATAGAAGTATGTCAATAATAATGTTTTAAAACGTAGACTATGCATGATAATAGTAGTTTTACATCGGCGTTCTGTCTTTTAGAACGAAAATACTTTTTTCAGCGTTCGTCAATTACTTTTGGCGCACTCCAGAAGCTCAAAAGCCCGCCACTTACGAGACACTGAAAAAAGAAAATGTCCAAACTTATCTCTCCCAGTTCGAGAAGATCCTGCAAGAGAATAACGGTCATTTCGTAAATGGAAAGGTGAGAACAGAAAATGTGTCGCGTATTTTCGAAGCCAAAATATAAATAAATCTTTGTTTCTGTTATATTTTTTGGTAAATTAATTCAATTAAAATTTTAGGGCACTAAAATTGGGTTTTCCCAAGTAATAAATAATGATGACTAATTCCATTTTTAAATTTCATATGCAAAATAATTTTTTTATGTAAAAAAAAGTTATAATGATTATAGAAGTTATTGAAATTTGCATTATTTGTACATCGTTTCGAAAGTTCGTATGTTTACAATTATTATAAGGACATAAGTCTCAAACTTACAAATTTCCTAATTGAAATATATTGTTTAGCCTATGTAAAAATTATTCATTGGATTTCAAAACTTGACCATTTGGAGTTTTTACTACTTATTTTTCAAGGCAACATGCTATTGCTTGTCTAACACTCAAAAAAGCTTTTCAGTGATGACTTACCAAGATTGAAATCGATATAAAATACTTTATTCTATTTCGTGTATGATGAAAGCATTTTACTTCACAGCTCAGCTACGCTGATCTTCTTTTCGCTGGAACTGTCGAGTATTTCAACAACATCATAAAATTTGATCTGACGGAAGGCTACCCTTCGGTGCAGGCGCTTGTGCAGAAAGTGCATAACATCCCTCGCATCAAAGCATGGATAGCCAGGCGACCACAGACATTCCTTTAAAATTTTGTATTTTATTTTTTTAAATAAACATATTATATTATTACATTATTTTATTAGATTACTTTTTAATATTTTCTTTAAAATGTTTGATTAAGAGACCTAAATGTACCCCCAAAAAAGAAGAGAATCATCGCTCATAGATATAATAATGCATTCTGTTTACCTTGAATACAGGTTCAATTACACGCGTATGGTTTCTCACTTTGATTTGTATATGTGGTAGAGAATTTTTGGTTGAACATTAAATACAGGTGAACTTCACATTCAAACCGGCGTAAATACCTTACTGAGCGCTTTACCGATGTTTCTGACCGGTCTCCGAGCGGTCCAAGGTTCGAGTTCAGACGGTGGCGAATTTTCGAAACCGAATATTTATGTTGAATTAAACTACTGCCGTTGCTGTACATCGGCTGTCTTCTCTAATCGGTATTTCCCGTTGTTCCTTCGATCAATTCTAGTCGAATGCCAGAGCAGTTCCCTAATAAACGAGCCTCGAACTGCGCGCGATATTTCCTTCCTTATCCTTGATTCCTCTTCCCTTTAAACACACAGTTACATGCATTACACTACCACTCTTGACGCGAGCTTTGTACCGGGAGCGGTAGCTCACTGCATCAACTGATGTCACTGCAGCACTTCTGACCGGGAGGTCCTAGGTTCGAGTCCTGACGGAGGCAGGATTTTCAACACTAACTTTTCAGGATAGGTTGAATTCAGGTGCTGTCTGGAGGAGAATTCTAGCGGCCGGCTGCTCTGATCGTAGTTTTCCGTGGTTTCTCCGATCAACACCAAGCGAATGCCGGTGCAGTACCCTACCAAACGGGCCACGGACCGCGCGCGATCTTTCCTTCCTCTTCCTTGTTCTATCCTCTCCTCTTACACACACACATGCACTACACTACCACATATTCCGGGAGACCGGTCTGAAGCTTAGAGCTTGTCCCGGCTGGGGCGGTGACCCGCTGGTGGGAGAGCCCTGGTTAGGGTGAAACCTCACTAGCCGACGATAGGTCGGCGCTGGATCTCGCCATCCAGCGAGGGAAGCTCACCGCCATCTTCCGAGAAAAAAACATGCACTACACTAACGGGACTAATGACCAAAGCAGTTGACGCGCCCGGAAACATGAAAAAAAAGCAACCAATCAAGCGAGCTTTGAGTTGTTCCGGTCGGGGCTGTGCCCCGTTGAAGAAAATTCTTGGGGGCTGAAATCGCGACAGAGAACGTTTATATCAGCGTCGGATCTCTCATTCTGTTGGAGGAGGAACACAAAAACCTTCCGTTATAAAACATTAACTACACTTATGGGGTTGATGACAATAGCCCATCACGCTCTCAGGGAACACAGAAAATAATCAATCACTTCAAAATAATCACAAAAATTGACCGGGAGTTTTAAATCTAGAGGAAAGAATTGTAAAACTCGAGGAAAAAAGCGATTTTGCAACAGAAAATATCGTGTTTTTTCCCCTCATCATTACAATACTTTCTCTATACTACGTAAGTAGAATGTGCCGAAGTAAAATATACCATTTTTCACAGAAGAACGTTTTACAAAAAAATATTTTGGAGCCATTTCTGAGAAAATTTTGAAAATATTAATAATTCATATAAAGTACCCCCAAAAATCAAAATATATGTTTCAAATTCGCAGGGGCCTCGAGTTCGTCTAAATTAGGCACGTCAAACCGCTACCGCACGAGTTTCTTGCCCGCCTGGGAAGCCCGGTTCACGGGCACGGGAACTTCCCCTGACTCCGCACTCATTTCCCCTTAAAATCCAGAAAGGGGTATACAGGCGCAAGCTGAAGCGGAGCGAGGGCGCGAGGCCGTGAACAGTGGCTTCGTAGGAAAATATATTTGCCAGATTTTTTTCTATCAAATAACAGAGAATTGTTCTGTTTATATTATTCACTACTTATTACTATTTGATGTTAATTTTCTTACTACATTCTCCCTTGTCTTTGCTAACTGACTGGATTATGTTAGAATTGCTTTCGTTTTGTGTTGTTATATTAAACAATTCAGTTATTTATTGTACTTAGCAAAAATGTGGAATAAATTAACAAGTCTCTATAACAACAATTAACAATTATCGCTTATAGCCGGACAGCGCTTTTAACAGACAAGAATATTTGTATGTGTAACCTAACCTGAACGTAAAAATTTCGTGCTTTTAAATCAATCTTAAGTGAACAGGATTACAAAATCAAGATACTTTTGATTCAATTTTTTTTAAATTTTACTCTCAATTGAGAATTTGAAATCCGACTGAATGGATCATTGGAAAGAGAAAATAGGAATTAACATAGCTAAATCTTAGACAATAACTGAGAGTTACTTCTCCCGAAGACTGTCATAAGTCAGGTATCCAGTGACGTACAACCCTTACTTTTAAATCTCGCGCCAATTTCCCTGAATGCAGTGCCCGCGCGCTCTAGTAAGTTTGTTATCTTGCCCGCGACCTTGCCATGCCTGGTCTAGATCGATAGGTCAATATTAATTCTGGAGGAAATCGCCTGAACGGTTTAAGTGCTAGCGTTGACCAAGGGAAAAGGGTAAGACGTTTTGCCAATCAATTTTTCGTTATCATTTAACCACAATATCTGGATTTTGACAACACAAAGCGTTCGAGGAAGCAATTTACAACATATAGGATCACGATTCATCCACTTTTTCGTTATCCACAACATTTACAAGTATCTCAATTGCATAATACTTACAATATTTTGTATATTTGTTTTAATTGTTTTATTTGAATGTATTAATATATTTATTCACGAAATAATTAACTGTGTTCCCCCTGTGCAGTGTGAATTATTGATAAATTCACATCAAGTTTTTTTTAACAGCTGGTTATCTCACGTAGGTCTTTAGAAGGACCCATCGTCACCTTTCACATGTACGAAATACTGTAGTGGAATAAGAGGATATTTTAAATATCCTTCAAATGTTTTGAACTATCTCAACTTGCAAACTTTTTGGTAGTAATAAACTGTAAATATTGCATAGCATACGTTTTAAACGTGATCCAAGTCCTACATGCATCGTAGAAACCGATGTGCCAATAGCCTTCGCACTGAAGGAACTTGCTCACATATGGTAGTAATTATATATTGCTTGTCAAGTGGTAGATAACAGTCGCAAATCGTTTGTACTCTTGCGACACGTTTTGAGTTACAGAATTAAATATGCATTCTGAAATTACAATAATACTATTGAAAACAAATATGATTGGTTATTGTAAACACGGTTTTAACTTACACTAAAAATGTTATAATTATTACCACTTTAATTATTTATTAATATTTTCAAATACATTGTTGTATTGAAATTTACACACCTTAGGGTTGTACATTAACTCGGGTGCTTTAAATTTAGTATTTAAATACTTCGCCAAAATACTACGTAAGTAAGTATTTAAATACATACTGAAAATATAATACATTAGGTTTTGAATTGCTAAATACAGACGTATTTAAAATACTCCAAATATTGAAAATACAGTAAATACAATAATTTTTTACTATTACTTTCTTATTGAACAAACTAACTGACAGTCATCAATTTCTGAACAATAACTTAGAAGTGTAACTCAAATAATCGGAATTTCCTTTTAAAGCATGGACAACATGAATAAAAGCCAAAATGTATTGCCTTCTTATCCTTGAAAATAGATTTTATTACATGGGAGTTTTTTTCTTCTTCAAAATTTAAGTAGTTTATCACTTAGTGTAGGGATCACAGAATTTTGAGAATGTGCACACAATTCACTTTTCCCCATAGCACGTCATACACAGTTTTAACTGTTTTTTCGACGTAAAATAAATAAATAAGCGACCAGTGTTTCAAACAAATCAACAGACTATAAACCCCTCTTTGGCGAATCTACAAATACTACAAAGGAAAACGGTCGTCCAACTGAGTTTCATTGGATGAACGTAAACTAGTGTTATAAGTAGACCTCGGATATGTAGGCACTAAAAAGGTCGAAAATAGGCAGGCAAATATGCATTCAAAAACTTAAAAATAGGCAGGGAAATAGGTATTATGACTGAATAATATTAAACTGTATACGTAATACAAACTACATATAGAATGAACACAATTCTCTAAAAACAAATCGAATTTCTTCGATTGTCAAGATATATTGCGGAATTAGATAATATTTCCTAAGAGTTGACTCCTTTGGAATTTTATATTTTTATTTTGTTGGTTAAACCGGTTAAATATTGGAGTTTCAAATTTTGAAAATGGAATGTTTGCAGCATGGCGCAAGTCAGTGTTGAAATTCTTTCTTGTCTTCATCTTTGGCTGCACTTACTGAAGAGTTTTTCTCACATATTGTGGCACATTTTGCAATAGTTACCGTGTTGTTATTTTGTAAGAAATATTTTTTGCACAGTTTACCATTTTTTCATAACACTGGCAAAAAGATACATTTCCAGTCCGCCGTGAAATTGAGTATCGTATATATGTGAGTATTTTCATTTAAAATATAAATAATTGAATTCTACATAACCAATTTCATTCATCACATCGTTGTGGATATCTTGCGTGAGAAATATTTTATGAGGTAAATGAAAATGTAGTACAGGCAAGAAAGGAGCATATGTAGAATGAAGCAAGATTTGTAGCATTTTGGGGTTAAACAAATGAATTCTAATGCCAGTGTTTATTTTAATATTTTTTGTCCACCAAAACAACTCGGGAAAGAGTGTTACACCACTGGATGATTCTGGACCGCAGGAGAGGAAATGAAACTGCCGAGTCATTGCAGAGCTTATATAACCCGAGGCGAGCCTCCGGACGTCAGTTAACGACTGGTACACAGCACAGCTACAGGGCAGCCACCTTCAGCGTCATGGCCGCCAAACCCAAACTCACGTACTTCGATTTCCGAGGAGCAGCGGAACCAATCCGCTATGTACTGGAGTACTCGAACGTGGAGTACGAAGACAAACGCATTCAGCTGAAGGATTGGCTCAAAGTAAAGCCTAGTGAGTATGATCCTTTATACTTCATAAGTAGTCAACACTGTGTTTACACTGCTCTGTAGTGTATACGGTAGGTTCACGTTATATTGTAACACTATTTAAATGTCTAATCAGTATTATCAGTTTAATTAATGTGTAGTGTTTCTATTGATACCGTATGTTTTAATAACAAAACATTTTGTTCAAATTTTCTCAGAGCATAATATCTGTTTCCATTGATCTGGTTCAAATATGAATTAACTTTACGAATGAATTATAGTAGTGTACAGGATGAGTCACGTAACTTTAACACCACCTACAACACACACACACACACACACACACACACACACACACACACACACACACACATACACACACACATACATACACATACACACACATACACACACATATATGTTACATTTTATCACTTGTAATTTACGAGGTATTGAGGGAACATTGTTATTTCAAATGGCACTATACATATATTTTAGACTAACTGACGAGCGTAAAAAGACAAATTCAATGATACATTGTCGTATATTAGATACGCGTTTTTTGAGTAATTTTGATTTTTGTGACTGGTTTCAATGGATATCGTAACGCTCCGAGTGCGCATTAACAGGGAGACCGCTGCGTGACCTTTGGTGGTGGACTGTTATATTCGAAATATCCGTTAAATACGAGTCGCAAAAAAAATAAAAAATCACTCAAAAAATCTTTATCTAACATATAATAATATGTATATCATTGGATTCGTCTTTTTACGCTCATCATGATATAGTAAAAAAGTATGTATAGTTCCATTTGAAAATAACAAATTTACCTCAATGTCTCATAAAATACAAGTCATAAAATGGAAACAAATAATGCATCAATTAACCTCATTCTCCCATGCACTTCCGTGAAAACTGCATTGATATAACTTCAACCGTTCAAATATACAGGAGGTTCTAAAGTTACACGGCTCACCCCATATATTGAATTGTGTGTTTTATTTAAAGCACACTTTTTTTTATTAAAACAATTTATTTTGAACATTCTTTATAGGGTAGTTGTCAAAATAATGAAGTATTTGCATAATTAGAATTTTTGAAGGAAAATGAAAGCTAGAGTGACAGATCTAATAAATGAAAAAGCGAGAGATTATTAATATTTTCACGCACATTCTGGAATTAACAATCCTTCTTGTATCTTGACAATTCTTCATTTTTTCACAGCTATTCCTTTTGGGCTAGTGCCTGTCCTTGAGATCAATGGGAAGGTGATCAATCAGTCTACAGCCATCTGCCGTTATTTTGCGAAAAAGGCTGGTTTGGCTGGCGGAGACGATTTCGAGGCTTTGCAGATTGATGCCATTGCTGATACTGTTGTGGATTTCAGAAATGGTGAGTGAATATAGAGTCAAAGGATGTTAAAGTGACACGAATAATTATTGTAATCAATGATATAAAGTGAGAAGAGAAAATACAGAGCTTATTTTCGAATCATCCTTAAAAAAGTTTTACCAATTCTGAATTTCGACCGGGAGCGGTAGCTCAGTGCACCAACTGATGTCACTGCAGCGCCTCTGACCGGGAGATCCTGGGTTCGAGTCCTGACGGCGGCGGGATTTTCGACACTAGCTTTTCAGCTAGGTCGAATTCAGTCGCTGTCTGGAGGAGAATTCTAGCGGCCGGCTGCTCTGATCGGTAGTTTTCCGTGTTTTCTCCGATCAACACCAGGCGAATGCTGGAGCAGTTCCCTACCAAACGGGCCACGGACCGCGCGCGATCTTTCCTTCCTCTTCCATGTCCTCTCCTCATGCACTACACTACCACATATTCCAGGAGACCGGTCGGGAGCTTAGAGCTTGTCCCGGCTGGGGCGGGGCCCTGCTGGTGGGAGAGTTCTGGTTAGGGGAAACCCCATTAGCCGACGGTAGGTCGGCGCCGGTTCTCGCCATCCTGCGGGGGAAGATCACCGCCATCTCCCGAGGAAAACATGCACTACACTTACGGGACTAATGACCGAACCAGTTGACACGCCCGGAAACACGAAAAAACCAACCAAGCAACCTGAAATTCGAGAATTTCAAAACATCTTTCTCAAGACTGATAAATTTA
Source organism: Teleogryllus oceanicus (assembly GCA_964035755.1). Lineage (NCBI taxonomy): Eukaryota > Metazoa > Arthropoda > Insecta > Orthoptera > Gryllidae > Teleogryllus > Teleogryllus oceanicus. The sequence continues at coordinate 57,443,989 of CAXIVR010000011.1, forward strand.
AATACGAGTATTATTCAAATATTAAAATTGTATGATGGCTTGTGTGCGCGCGCGTAGACTGGCAAGCATTTCAGCTCGTTAAACCTATCACAGAATCTCAAAATTCATGGAGCTATATTTTATTGTATCGTTCCAAATTTAAGAAAATAATGTATCTGAGTTCTCATGAAAGTAACTTTTTCTACAATTCAACGAAACACTATTTTATAGCTTTTAACTTGTAAGATAACAAGCGAGAGGAAATGTACTTTTGTTTTATTTTAACCAACTATTAAATTTAATTCGCATAAATTATAGATCCTTATCTTTTATAGTTTCGTCTTATTCTATATTCAAAACTTATATTTTTTCCCACTTATATTTCATTTCTTATTTTTGTATTGTACACCGTTTCGATGACGTTTTGTCCTCATCCTCAGGTATATTTTACAGATATCTTTTCAGAAATGAACTTTTTTATTGATAAAAACTGCTTTCAGGGATTTGCACTATTCTTCCTCCGTCTATTCTATTTCTCTATTGAGCCTTGTAATGGCGCTGTTAAGCATATTATGAGGCTACGTATTCCAAATACATTGTTCTGCAATTATTGCTCCCTTTGTATGTTTCAGCATTTGTTCTGTACTATCGGTTCACGCCAGAAGCTGAGAAGCCTGCTAAGGCAGAAGTTATCAAGAAAGAGAATATTCCCACTTACCTCTCACAGTTTGAGAAAATTTTGAAAGAGAACAACGGTTATTTTGTTAACGGAAAGGTATGACATGATTGTGATTTTTTATCGGCACTTATCATTGAAATGTGAATACACTTTCGGATTCTAAACGACTCCCAACTCTTTAGCTTATTTAATTTTTTTATTTACGAATACAAATTTATACTCTTAAGGCATTAACATGCCTTATTCACCAAGTTAGCTATCTCTTTTATATTTCATACAATGGATCTCTGAGCTATTTCATTTATATGGGCAGGAAAGAACATCGCTCATACGACAACTCCACTGGGAAATTACTATATTTGGGGGAATATAAGGATTTCACTACAAAATAAAAATACTTCATTCAAATTAAGTCAAATTTAATAAGTCAAGTCGCACGGAAACAATGACGTCGTGCTATATTTTATTACATATTTGCTAGACGTCCTCTGTTATGGCACAACACATTGGATCCATTAATTGTCAATAATAAATAATACTCTTTCTTAAAACTAATATTTATAATAAATATCATGAAACACATTCACACCAAAATAACAACAATCATTTTAATGGAAATGTTCAGATATCTATTCATTGTCATTTACCCATGCAGAATAAATGGCTATTATTTACGTCACATTCTGCTGGAATTATATCAACGTTTGGCCGTGTTTGTTTTAAAATAAATATTCGAAATTGATGTTGAAGTGACAGTTAATATATCATAATCTGTGCCATAAAATGTCATTTCATGAACAATTTCCTACAGTGAAAAATGGTAGTTTAAAATGTTGGCATACGAAAAAAATATTTACTGTATGAAGTGTTGCTCATTTGTTTCAATATAGATCAACAATAACACGTTCTTTTAATATTTTATACGTATTTATTAGCAGAAATCAACGTAACTTCTCTTTAGAACACATTTATTAATACAATGAACTCACAGATATTTTATTTGTGCTGAACCATCCCTGTTAATAATCATCAACTTTACAGCTCAGCTATGCAGATCTCCTCTTCGCTGGATCAGTAGAGTATTGCAATAACGTCATAAAATGTGATGTGACGGAGGGCTACCCTCTGGTGCAGGCCCTCGTAAAGAAGATCGACAACATTCCCTGCATCAAGGCGTGGATATCCAGGCGACCAAAGACATTGCTTTGAAATTTTGTATTGTGTTAATTCTATTTTAAATAAAAATATTTTTCTTAATTGTGTTGTTTGCTTCCTTGTGACTGACTTCAACCTAGGAAGGTCCTTAGTTTAATAGGAGACAATTATCACTAAAGAATTTAAAAATGTATACAAGTTTTACGAAAAGCGTGTTTTCTTTCGTGTGTTTTTGATAGATTTGTAAAAAACGCATTAATGATTTCCTTTCGCATCATCATTAAGGAAACAACAACTTGATTTGAAGCCACCAAGCTATCTTACTGACAAAATGCTTAAGAGACAAACTTTTTAAGTATTCGTGTCAGAATTGTTTTCAAAAACTAGATTTTCTTTGAAGTAACAAAATACCCGAACGGAATTAAGCAATGGAAAAGCACATTTTAGCAGACAATTACACTAGGGAACAATTTGTGACTTTTTTCAAAGCATCCACTAAGAGCACTAAGACTTACTCATAATTGAGCGCGGCTACCAGATGCGAGAATAAAGACGGCAAGCCTCGAATTAAGAAGGTAAAAAACAAACACGAAAACCTAATTTTGTTGATATCTCATGAAAGTGGCATAGATGAACTCAACAAATATTTTATTTTTAAATAGCGTATTGATTCTATATATCTTACAAGTGCAATTTAATTATATTTGCAATTAATAGCAAAATACGGTATGATACAGTATAAAGATACGGTGTATTTAAAAACTGACGTGTTGTGACGTTTTTATAGTGGTATTTATTAATCTACGTAAAACAAAATTGATTATGTTGCGCACTCTACCTTCTTGGAGGTAAAAATCTTGTTCCCTAGTATTATCGGAATTCATGTCACGATCCAAACTACCCGACGTGTATGAGGAGTACGAAAATTAGCAAGTTCACTTAGACTCAGCAGATGTTGAAGGGATAAAATAACATAATATAAAATGAAGATTATGTTGGCTGTCCTGGTGACGCCGCGTTGAAGGCTGAATTGCCGACGTTCCGATCATCTTTTTCGCGCAGACCAACCCTGAAGAAGATCGCGAAGAAGATGATTGAAACGTCGGCAATTCAGCCTTCAACGCGGCGTCACCCGGTCAAGATAATCTTCATGGTTCTGGCCGCGGAAGCCTACGACTTCACTTAATAACATACCATAACTGAACCTAAAAAAATGATGCTAAAAAATGGTAAGGGATTTTTCGTACTAATTAGTTCCCCTTTCTTTTGAGATGAGTATATGCTTTTTCTGTTCCATCTCCTTCACGACTGCCATTCAATCGGCAGCAAAAGGGTCCGACCTGTAAGGACCTGTAAGGTAAGGACCTGTAAGGACCGCCCGCGAATGCTGCTGCTCCCAGAGGGACAATCGGCAGAGAACAAGCTCCCTTGTACATCCAGAAAAAAAAAATGGGTAGTCCATGAACCCATCCTGGTATTTTACCATTGATCGAATTGTAGGGAAACAATTCCGCAGATACACATACAGGCAGTTTGACGCATCACAGACACAGTTACCGGGCAGGACAATAGAAAATGGATGGATTAAAGGGTTGAGTAATACACGCGCGACTAGGAAACATCTGTACGCCACAAATATAACTGAAAACATGCAAATCTTACACGCGTTTCAAACACAGCCTTCGTGTCAGCTATCTTGAGTACACTTCCGTTAAAGTGTGTGGCCGAATAAGGCGGTGAAAACTCGTTCACAAAAATACATTCAAATTGAACTATGCTTCCCGTCTCTGCAATTTTTCTTTAGTCTGATACACGCAATAGATGCCGAGATAAAACTCAACATAAAACATGCCAAACACGTTTCTCGTTGTATCTTTGCAACAGATTGCCCTACGAGGCTGATTTTTTGTGAATCAACATTCTGTATTCTCTTTCAAATGAACATCGCGACTATCGATTTGCTTTAGGGACACTTTTCATCGTCTTATTCGGCTATACCCTTTCGTACAACATTGTCCTTATTTGGTTGAAAATAACTGAATTCCATTGTTAATAAATTGGTTAATTTTCACTATAAACATCCAGTCTGTAGATCCTCATTCTCTGGAGAAGATGCTATAGGCATTTACCATTACGTTTATTCTGAAACTCGCTTTGGTGGGAGAGTGAAAAGCGCTGAATCATCTCACCACTTATACTATTACGATAAACGAGGCGGGCCTCCAGACACCAGTGGGGAGCGGGCAGTATACAAACCACAACGCGAGTCGCTTTCATTATCATGGCCGCCAAACCTAAGCTCACATACTTTGATTACCGAGGAGCAGCGGAACCAATCCGTTATGTGCTGGAGTACTCGAACGTTGAGTACGAAGACAAACGCATTCGGCTGGAGGATTGGCCCGAATTAAAGCCTAGTGAGTATGATCCTTTATCTAGTCAACACTTTGTGTTTACATTGCTCTGTAGTGTATACAGTAGGTTCACGTTATACTGTAACATTATTTAAATGTCTAATCAGAATTATCAGTTAAAATAATGTGTATTTTTTCTACTGATAACTTATGTTTTAATAACAAAATGTTTCGTTCAAATTTTCTCAGAGCATAATATCTATTTCCATCGATTTGGTTCAAATATGAATTAACTTTACGAATGAATTATAGTAGTATACACAGTGAGTTACGTAACTTTAAGAAGTTTTTGCACAGCAGTTTTCACAGTAGTGTATGAGGCATGAGGGAATATACTATTCCATTTTATCAGTTATAATTTACGGGATATTGAGGGAACATTGTTTTTTTCAAATCGAACTATACATATTTTTTAGTATACCTGACGAGCGTAAAAAGACAAATTCAATGATATATTGTATATTAGATAAGCTTTTTTGAGTAATTTTGATTTTTTGACTCCTTTCAACGGATATCGTAAGGCACCGAGTTCGCATTAGCAGTGCGCATTATTGTAATATAACGTGTGTTATTTCAGTTTTCATAATACTGTGAATTAAATAGATATTTCATTACACTATCTTGTTTCAATACTGAAATTACTTCGAAGATGTCTTTACGTACGGTAAGTGAATAGAAAACAAACCACAGATATGTTTACGTGAATGTGTATTTACTGGAGCAAAAACTGTCAAATTGTTGTTGATATTATCCCGTAAGTCAAAACACTTGAAGCAAACCTTTGGAGAATTATGTTTTTTAATGTTAATCGAAAAAAGAAATTATATCTCTTGTCCATTTTGCATCTATTAATTTTTTTTACAGCTTTCCCTTTTGGGGCGTTGCCTACCCTCGAGATCAATGGAAAAGTGATCAATCAGTCTACCGCTATCTGTCGTTACTACGCCAAAAAAGCTGGTTTGGCTGGAGGCGATGATTTCGAAGCTTTGCAGATTGACGCCATTGCTGAAACCATTGTGGATCTAAGAACTGGTGAGAGCGAGGTGTACAAGAAGAAATAGCTGAGGGGAAGTCCTATATAAATTAGTTGTAAAATAATACTTCATAAGAGAGTCGAAGTCACGATTCGGGTAATCTGTCGTTTTTGTTGATTGATTGATTTTTTCATGTTTCCGGGTGCGTCAACTGCTTTGGTCATTAGTCCCGTTAGTTGAGTGCATGTTTTGTTCTCGGGAGATGGCGGTGATCTTCCCCCGCTGGATGGCGAGATCCCGCGCCGACCTACCATCGGCTAGTAGGGTTTCCCCCTAACAAGGACTCTCCCACCAACGGGGCACCACCCCAGTCGGGACAAGCTCGAAGCTCCCGACCGGTCTCCCGGAATATGTGATAGTGTAGTGCATGTTAGTGTAAGTGCGTGTGTAAGGGGAGAGGATAGGACAAGGAAGAGGAAGGACAGATCGCGCGCGGTTCGTGGCCCGTTTAGTAGGGTACTGCTCCGGCATTCACCTGGTGTCGATAGGAGAAACCACGGAAAACTACCGATCAGAGCAGGCGGCCTCTAGAATTCTCCTCCAGGCAGCGACTGAATTCGACCTAGCTGAAAAGCTAGTGTCGAAAATCCTGCCGCCGTCAGGACTCGAACCTAGAACCTCCCGGTTAGAGGCGCTGCATTGACATCAGTTGATGCACTGAGCTACCGCTACCGGTCTGTTTTTGTTTATTATATAGTATTAACTACCACAACGACTGAACTGCATTAACATGGCTATAGAAATTCGAAAATTAGATTTTAAGATTAAAATTGTTAAGATTAAAATGGTTTTAAGATTTAAAGTTGTGAGTGAATCCGTGTTCAAATAAATTCAGAGCAATTCAAGGTTAACCTGTGAATGTGATTTTGCGGGATAAAGGGTGGTGCGATGATTTATTGTTACATAGGTTTGCTGTTCATGTGTTTTAGCCCTTGGGACGTACCACTGGTGTACGCCAGAGGATGAAAAGCCCAAAAGAGCAGAGGTTCTGAAGACTGAGAACATTTCCACTTATCTCTCACAATTCCAGAAGATTTTGGAGCAGAACGATGGTCATTTTGTCAATGGAAAGGTAGGATAGGATTGTGCAATATTTTATCAGCACATGTTAGTGAATGTGATAAACTTAAATTCAACATATCTCTGTGATTGGAGTGAACGGAGATTAGACTTTTTAACTTTCATTCACAGAAAACTGCAACAACCCATTTTGTTGCGTTACTTAAGATGTTTTTATACTTTTTTATAGTTGGAATGCATTTTCATTGTTAAATACTATTGTTCATTTCTTATCAATATAGTAAAAGGAACAGTACAGATCAGCGATATGTGTTTCGTAACTAAACAGATATCAATTACACTTTTTTCTGTTAGGAACGTTACCACTAACACTGAAAATTAAATACTTTACTTCACAGCTTAGCTATGCTGATCTCTTCTTTGCTGGTACAGTTGAGTGTTTGAACAACATAATGAAGTTTGATGTGACGGAAGGCTACCCTTCGTTGCAGGCGCTTGTGCAGAAAGTACACAGCATCCCTCGCATCAAAGCATGGATAGCCAGACGACCAAAGACACTCCTTTGAAATATTCATCAGTATTTCAATTAAATACACGTTTTTCAACAAATGCTTCTTTATATTTTGTATTGTTTCCCCACATTCCTACTGTTACTTTAAAAATATTACTCAAAATAAATCTAACTTAGTATTTAAAAAATGTATTTTTCTTCTGGTTCCAAGTGAGATGACAAAGGACGTCTCCACATGGGAAATGACACACGCAGTTAAATCTTGTATCGTGGAACTTACAAGCGCAAGCGTATTGGTTGCGGTGGCTCAGGGCATCGACTGATGCCACTACAGTGCCTCTGACCGGGAGGTCCTAGGTTCGAGTCCCGACGCCGGCAGGATTTTCGCCACTAGCTTGTCAGATAGATGAAAGTCGGTCGCTGACTGATAATTGCTGAGAATTATACTGAACTTTACTTCACAATGTTCATCCTAAAATACCTATTTTCACAATAACAATAACAACAGTGCTCATAATGGTACAGACTTTCTCGTATTATTTAGTTCCCTATTCTCTTTAAGGTCTTAAAGAGGTCTCTCGCTGTTCCCTCAGCTGTAAAGTGTTACGGGGTCGAAAAAAAAAATTGATAAAACCGTATGTATAAATACAATAACTCATTCATTTATTTTAATCATACACGACCTTTAATGTGTTTTGTAACACTGAATCTACTTATCTGAATTACTTCGACAGCTGTGGCGTCGTGGAAGTAAGCAACACAGTCATGAACAGTATATACAAGTTTATTTACAAAACAATGTACACCATTGAATCTACTCCCGCACACACGTTCAGATATTTCCCGACCGCCAGCGGCCATCGTACACCCCTGGGCATGCATCACATTTACCAGAGACGCCCCACCTCTCAAATGAACGCTATCGCGCCACTCCTATGACTTTCATCACCCGCGCAACGCACGAACACGCACCAGCCGGAGCGTGAATTTGGCGCAAAGCGGGAGGTTTTCAAGAGCATAAGCGAAGAGCCGGTGTGAGCGAGTCTTATCGGTCCTATTTACAGAAAGGATCGAAACAGGTCGCCTTCACCTTCCGTGCGCTGTCTCACGACACGCTTGCTACCTTGTGCGAACAAGCGGTGGCAGCCGAACGCGGAGGGGAAGACTCGCCATCGGCCGAGACACGCGCGGGAAACGCGACGCCGTGGGAATGAATGAGTAGAATGAATGGTTATGTATATAATGAATGAATGATGCGTGAATGAGAAATAAATAAAAAAAAGAATCACCTAGCAAACCGTCCAAAATCATTATTTAGAATTAATAAAAGATAACAATAATATTTTTCGTGTAAGTTACGTATACCAAAGTGCTACTAAATAACTATTAAATTAGATTTAAGCTAGAATTGATTGATCGATTTTTTCGTGCTTCCGGGCGCGTCAACTGCTTTGGTCATTAGTCCCGTTGGTGTAATGCATGTTTTTTTTTTCTCGGGAGATGGCGGTGATCTTCCCCCGCTGGAGGGCGAGATCCGGCGCCGACCTACCGTCGGCTAGCGGGGTTTCCCCGTAACCAGGACTCTCCCACCAGCGGGGTACCGTCCCAGCCAGGACAAGCTCTAAGCTGCCGACCGGTCTCCCGGAATATGTGGTAGTGTAGTGCATAATAGTGTAAGTGTGTGTGTGTAAGGGGAGAGGATAGGACAAGGAAGAGGAAGGAAAGATCGCGCGCGGTCCGTGGCCCGTTGGTTAGGGTACGGCTCCGGCATTCGTCTGGTCGGAGAAACCACGGAAAACTACCGATCAGAGCAGCCACGTAAAACTACCGATCAGAACAGCTGGCCGCTAGAATTCTCCTCCAGACAGCGACTGAATTCGACCCAGCTCAAAAGCTAGTGTCGAAATTCCTGCCGGCGCGCCGTCAGGACTCGAACCTAGGACCTCCCGGTCAGAAGCGCTGCAGTGACATCAGTTGATGCACTGAGCTACCGCTCCCGATAAGATAGAATTAAGTTAGCTTTAGTTAGTATTAGCTTTTTTACCTCTCCCTCTTAGCTGCTTAAGCCGCAAGGCAGCAGCGCAATTTGTATGCCACTATGTAAATAAATTCCCGCCTCCTCAGGGTTACTGTGGAGGGGAAACTAGAAAAAAAAGTGTGAGCGAGTCGGCGGCTCACCCCCTTGTGGTCCGCGCCGTGCGTGGGAGGGAGGTTTGCATACTACCACGTAATATCGTCGGAGAGCAAGTCGGCGTCGGTTCTAAAAATGTCTGCACCCCAACACCGCCCTAAGCTATTCAGCTCCATGGTATGCGAACCCCCTCAGGTCGGCCTCCCAGCCGCAGGGCAGCCAACGTGATGCTACACACAATTCGTTTCCATGACAACAATTCAAAGTTTAACATCAAAATCTTTCAAAATCCGACTCGAATGAGTGAACAATTTCCTAAAAAAAAAAAAGTCGAAAGTAATATTTACAGCACGATTCTGTTAACACAATGCTTTAGTTTACTTTCGTTTAATATTAATATTGAGCAAATAGGTTTTATGAAATATCACGTATATTTTTTCACATTTTCGGAATTTTTCGGCCCCCAAATGGTGAAATGAAAACATGACCGACTTCCTCCTCCGACGAAACAGAGTATTGATTACGTGCTTACTCTTTGCTTCTAAAATTTGAAATGTTCATTCTTTTTGCAAATATTCTTGTTGTATATATTAATTTGATTTGTTATCTCCGTTCTATGTTTTGGATGTTGGTAATGGGTTCCATCAAATTCCCATTAATATAGCCGACAAGGAAAAAAAACAGCATTTTTAACATTACCTAGAAACTTTCATAGAAATATGATATCTCACACTGAAGACCTTCGCACGGATAATTCATCTGCTTCTTAGCGTCGATTAACGAGTAGGGTTACTTTAGGATCCATTAACGAGCCTTGTCCACGTTCAAGAGGATATAACAAGAGGACTCTTTTCCGACCGTACCATTTTGTTAAACGGTTTTACCTGCATTCAAAATATCTGCTTTTGAAAACTTGCCTACGCCAGGACAAGTCACAAAAGATCTGTCGGAAAAATACAAATTTAGAGACATTCCCTTTACAATAACAGGACCGTTAAATGATCTGACGAAACTAGATTCCAAGTTTATTTTGGCAGATGAAAGGGAAAATGCCTTTGAAACATAATCGAATACACTCACTGAATTCGTGTTCTCCAAACATGCAATATAAAGCATTTACAGGTTTATTTACCTTGTCGACTTTTAAATAGATCTCAATTTAGATAGTATTTGGCAAACATGGAGAAATGTTGTCATGCGGACACCCTTAAACGATTACTACCGTAAACCTCTCGTCTCACAGAAGTTGCTCAAATTTTTGTGAGATCTGAATCAACAGCTGACTAACACAAAGCAACAACTATTCAAATAATCAGGAAAAAATTATTACTACCCTAATTACGGACATTGACGGGTCGCGTGGAATCACTCTAAAACAGAAGTAATCGGAGCGACATGGACATGCTCCTACGAAGTGAACGGAAGAGTTACTTTTTCAACTTGTCAGGACATTTCTTCGAGATTTCAAAGAATCAATTAATACGTTTGACAAACTTTCTCTAAGATTTCCTTCAACTAAAACAGGAAAACGAGCATTAAGATAGACACATATTTAAAAATGAAATGAAGTATTGATTGATTGATAGTTTCATGTTTCCGGGCGCGTCAACTGCTTCGGTCATTATTCCCGTTAGTGTAGTGCATGTTTTTCTCTCTGGAGATGGCAGTGATCTTCCCCCGCTGGATGGCGAGATCCGGTGCCGACCTACCGTCGGCTAATGGGGTTTCCCCCTAATCAGGACTCTCCCAACAGCGGAGCAACGCCCCAACCGGGATAAGCTCTCAGCTCCCGACCGGTCGCCCGGAATATGTGGTAGTGTAGTGCATGTTAGTGTAAGTGTGTGTGTAAGGGGAGAGGATAGGACAAGGAAGAGGAAGGAAAGATCGCGCGCGGTCCGTGGCCCGTTTGGTAGGGTACTGCTCCGGCATTCGCCTGGTGTTGATCGGAGAAACCACGGAAAACTACCGATCAGAGCACCGGCCGCTAGAATTCTCCTCCAGACAGCGACTGAATTCGACCTAGCTGAAAAGCTAGTGTCGAAAATCTTGCCGCCGTCAACTACCCCCGGTCAGAGGCGCTGCAGTGACATCAGTTGATGCACTGAGCTACCGCTACCCGTTGAAATGAAGTAGATTAAATCTGATTTCAAAAAATGGAACGTAAATATGATGGAAATGTTGGAGAACGAAGGAGTTGAACTGTGTAGTAGACCATAAAAAAAACCGCACGCCCACACAATTATTTAAAACTATCGCAGCCATTAATGTTCAGTTTGAAGGAATCGTTGAAACAGCTGAAACAGTTGAATGAGAGGAAATTAATTTTAAAATTTCTTCAGAATTTCAATAATTGGATCAGGATACAATACAAATGTTCTCATATTTCCAATAAATATAGCTGAGTAAGAGATACTAAAGTATTTGGAATCCACCAATGCATATGTTTTAATAGTTATATTTCAAGGATCGGTGCTCATTTTTCTCTTGATGTTATTAACAAGACGTTTTCATTTATTATAGACAATGAGATTTTATTTCATAATTCAGTAAATAAAAATTAGGAATGTTGGTTTACTTCATATACAACGTTTCAGAGATCTGTGCGTCTCCGCCTTCTGGTTCATTTCTTTGGACAAAATAATAACAATAATTAATATAAATAAAAAATATTAAAAAAATGAATCAATCTTTATGAAAGAAGACATTATGTAAGCAGAAAACCATTTTAGTGGAAGCTTATCGTTTATAGATATATTACATGTTTATTGGCAATATGGATATAAACAAATATCTCGTTGGAATAAAATCTCATCATTATGATATAACAATGCAATAAATAAATTGTTTTAGACATTCACATAATAAAAGGTTAAACGTTTCACTCCAAAGTTCGTTGTGGAATGTACCTTGGCCTTATACTAATGCCAAGTTTAGTTCTTTCAGTTTACGTAAGAATTTTTTTTTGTATTTAGTCAAAAGAAATATACCTGAAGATGGAAACGCACAGATCTATGAAACATTGTATGTAAAATAAACCAACTTTCCTAATTTTCATTTACTGAATTATAAAATGAGATCTGATTATCTACAATAAATGGAATTTTTTGTTAATATAATTATGACAGACAATCAATAGAAACTTAATAAATTCTAAAAGTAATGGAATGGTGAATTTTTCTTTTAAAAAAACCCTAACCCATTCGATCTCCCTCCTGTGGAAAGGATGCTACGAGCATTTCACAAGTTGCCATTAGGTGTATCCTGGAAGGCGCTGTGGAGGGGGAGCGAAACGTGCTGTGTCATCGTGCCGCTTATATAACCCGAGGCGAGCCTCCGGACGTCAGTCGGCGAACGGACGGAACACAGACCGCAGGACGAGTCGCTTTCGGAGTCATGGCCGCCAAACCCAAGCTCACGTACTTCAATTTCCGAGGAGCAGCCGAGCCCATCCGGTATGTGCTGGAGTACTCGAACGTGGAGTACGAAGACAAACGCTTTGAGCTGGAGGATTGGCCCAAATTAAAGCCTAGTGAGTACCATCATTATCTAGTCAACGCTTGGTGTTTGTTCTAGTAAAACTTGCCACTTCTGTACTTGAACATAACGAGATGTATACTATATTATCAGTTTACACAATGTTATTTCAACAGATAACTTATGACAAGTTTGTTTTAAAAATAATTCACTACGAACATAGTCTCTACACGTGTACACATAAATTTGTTGAAACGAAAACTTGATGTTGAATTTAACTCCCAAGTTACAAAATCTCAAACCCTTAGCAAAATCTGTTTCATTAAAACGTTAATCGAACACAACTTCTCTATCTTCTAGTTTTTAATATGTACCTTGATATATTTTCCCCAGCTATTCCTTTTGGGCTAGTGCCTGTCCTTGAGATCAATGGGAAGGTGATCAATCAGTCTACAGCCATCTGCCGTTATTATGCGAAAAAGGCTGGTTTGGCTGGAAGTGATGATTTCGAAGCTTTGCAAATTGACGCTATTGCAGACACAGTTGTGGATCTAAGAACTGGTGAGTGAAAATAAAATTGAAGAAAGGGTTGAAGTGAAATATATTGTGGTTAAACGATACTTCAAGAGAATGCGAAAAATCATAAGTTTTGTAATCATTTGCTTTTACTCAATCGCTTATTATTTCATCAGCTTCGGCCTACGAATAGTGAGCTATTCAAATATTAATGTGTGTATATGTGCGAGTGTATGTGTGTTTGGGTGTGTACGTGTGCACATATGCGTGCAAATAAATTTATACAAATTCAAACTGTGTCTGAGAATGTGCGGGGTAAAACCTAGTTGTTATTTATTACGTTTGCCGTTTATGTTTTAGCAATTGGTATGTATCATTGGCGTACGCCGGAAGCTGAGAAGCCTGCCAGAGCAAAGGTTCTCAAGACTGAGAACATTCCCACTTATTTCTCACAGTTCGAGAAGATTTTGAAAGAGAATGATGGTTATTTCGTCAATGGAAAGGTACGTGTTATTCAGGATATTTTAGAGAATGTGTTAAGCTTTGCTAGTCAAGGATTGGAGATCAGGTTTCTCACAATTCATTGATGTGAAATTTCAATGACATTTTGTATAATAATTTAATGAACAATATTTTTGTATTAATTTATTCTAATGGGGAATTATCTTTCGTTACTAAATTATATGGAATTAAACAGTACAAACTACTGGTGGCGTCTTGCGAATCTAAAGCATATTATTGAAAAAAAAAAAAAGTATGCAGCCAAACGGCTACTCTATTATTGGGGTCATCTTGTTTATTTCACTCTCCTTTACTTTGTTTACAATCCCATGTTTTAATTTTAGAAAAGCACAATTGCCTATTAGGTTAATCATTTTCTCTTTTACTTCGCAGCTCAGCTACGCTGATCTCCTCTTTGCTGGGACAGCTGAGTATTTCAACAACGTCATGAAATATGATGTTTTCGAAGGCTACCCTCTGGCGAAGGCGCTTGTGGAGAAAGTGCACAACCTTCCTCGCATTAAGGAGTGGGTAGCCAGGCGGCCACAGACATTACTTTAAAACTATCTCAGTATACATCATATAAATAATACTTATTTCAATAAACTTTTTTTTATACTTTGTGTTGTTTACTCTGCTCCTACTCCTACTTAAGTATTATTCAAACAAACATTCTTCAGTAGGTATTAAAAAAACAAACCATATGTACATGTACAGAATATCCCACCAACTATGCGCTACATCCATAACTTCTAAACTGTTCACAATATGGATGTGTAGTTTTCGCTCAACAATGCGGAATCATGGATCAATTAATATGTTGTAGAGATTTTGTTTGAAATACTTTTAGTTTTCGAGAAAATTAATCTTTGATTTCTAAATGGAACTATTTAGGTTTCTCAAGAGCAATGGATAGATTATACAAAAAGGAATAACAATGATATATGTCTGTTAGTATCCAACAATTTGAGTATAAATTTCGTATTTCTGACATGCTATTTTAAATTAAACCGACCATATTTTCCTTCTCGCAACTGTGGCCTTCGCGACAGACTAAACGAAAGTTTATCGAAAGTAATTAGAGTTTTCCTGGTATTTCTTTATCATTTTCATAATAATAAAACCGTTCATATGTTGCAAAAAAAAAAATTTTATGAGCAACTTACTTCACCCCGCCCCGTTCCCCTCCATCTCCCTTCTGCACTTCTACTGTTTCCGCTACGCACTACTCCGCTCTGCCGGCCAACCCCGCCACGCTCGGCCCTTCTTGCTCCACCCTGACTTTCAATTTTGATCTTAAAATACTAGAAGCCTAAATCGCGATATGTAAATGAACTTAAATTCTGTTTTAGGCCTGGGTCACTCGTGCAGTGTGTTGACGCGCGTTGTAGATTAACTGTACATCATGTGGAACTACCAAAGCCCTCGTGTGTCGTTTCGCATAAGGTACAGTGATATCCTACGACGCGCCTTTTTAACACGCGTCAATGCAACGCTCGAGTGTAGGGACTAGAGAGGGGAATGGCGGTAGATTTTTGAAATCTCATATAGACGGAATTTTTATTGTTGTGAAGGATACGGGTACAAACCTTCAGTAAGATCGGAGTAAAAATGAAGAAATTTATAAAATATTTTATTTAATAAAAATAATAATGTGGAAAAGTAATCCTACAAAACACTCAACCTTTCACTCTGCCTTTTCGACCTTTGGAAACACCATTGAAATATATTTAGCTGTTCTCGAGATAAGCCGAGATAGAGTAACGCACACAAATTGAAAAAACAATTGAATATGCTGTTTGTATATTATTCAAATAACCGTATGAACTTGAAATCGCAAAGTGAAAAGAGCGCCAGTTGATGTGTTGTGCGCTCGTTTAAAAATATCGTTCGACCTTGAGCAAAGGAAACGGGCAAGAAGAGTAAATGAAACAAAACAAGACCAGAACTTATTGACTCAGCCGTTGAAATTTGAATTCGCTCAAAGGAAAAATTGTTTGAGAATAGTATTAATTAGCAGAATGAAGAACACCAGAGGCATTTTGGCAGATTAAATTAACAGAAGACAAGGATTTATTTATTCTCTGCACATGTGTGAGAAAAGTAGCGATATCTTACTTTTCCTCTCTGGAACTGAACACCAAGGAGATTTTCCCGAACGCTTTAGTAAATAAGCTATTGCATGTCAGAAATAATATTTTCAATCGGTTCTTGATCACAATGATTTATGAAGAAAGCCGAGAAAATTACTTATAGAGGGGTTTAGTACAGGAACGTAACATACCACTTTGCTCGCATTAGCTTCCCTGTTGTTATTGCTAAGAATATGTTATTTCAGTGAATCTAATTGTTTACAATGTCAGAGTAAAAAGTAAGTGACGGCAGACTTTTTAAAAACAAAGTTTGGCAATTCCATTGAAGGAAAACAATATACAGTATTAAGAGAACTAAACTGCCTGACAGTTTTAATTGTGATGCGATTAAAGGCACCAAAGGGATTCGTGAACATCTCTGTAATCGCGATTAGAGCCCTTAAAAACAGATTTATTATTTAGAAAATATCATTTGTCATTTCATTCTCACTGATGTGTCATTTCATTCTCAAGCAGGAAACTGTACAGAAGCAAAAATTGTAGTTGCCACTTTGTACAAATTATTTTGTTTTGAGCTACTGAAGTAGTAGTTAGTATTTTTGGATATGGTTTCTATTAAAGTACTTTATGAAATGTACAAGATTGATATTTGTAATACAACTTGTGGGATTTCTCAAGAAATGCTGCTCATCTATTGAGTGACGCGTTAAAAAACTACGTCTTAAAAATTATTCTCTTTCTTTGCGATCCTCTTCCAGTCTTGTCATATCTCCTGTACTAACAGCCTGTTTGGGATTTAGCGCATACAAAGTTGCCAGTGTTCTCAAGCTTCAAAAATGTTGATGCATCTTGATAAGCAAAAGCATTTGACAATGAAGCAGATCTTGTTTTTCAAATTATATTACATTTACGTAAGTGACTACTTTTTCTAACATTTGCTTTCTTGTTATGTCCTCTTTACGATTGTCCAACTTGAAAAGAAAATCTTTAAACTCTAGTCTATCAGCTTCGGCAGATTGCAAGGCCGAAACAATTTCAGTTCATTGTGAATTACAAGTAAATGCAAGAAAAATTTCCGGTTCGGTATTTCATTGTTTCTTACTATTGGCATAACATCCTCATAAAAATCCTACAAGTGCCTTGGACTTCCATGAAATGTAGATTGCAATATAACAATTCACTGAACTATATTTGGCTGTGCTTAA
This sequence comes from Teleogryllus oceanicus, assembly GCA_964035755.1. Lineage (NCBI taxonomy): Eukaryota > Metazoa > Arthropoda > Insecta > Orthoptera > Gryllidae > Teleogryllus > Teleogryllus oceanicus. Next base: position 57,460,701 of record CAXIVR010000011.1, read on the forward strand.
TTGAAGACAAAATTAAGTTCGTCAAATTGTTGAACTCTTACAGATTGCTCATTATTTCTGAAATACTCTAATCGTTAAGCCTCTACTCAACTTAACTGGTCAATTGAGAATTGATAGCTGAATTTATTGCTGATTTACCCTGGAAAATGTATTTTCTTACATCGGAGCGAATACTTTTGTTAACAATCCTTGCAAAAAACGTTCATTTTTTCCTGTACTCAAAATTCAAGTAGTATATGGCTTAGGGTAGGGATCACATAATTTTCAAAGTGTTCACAGAATTCACTTCTCCCCATAGCACGTCACACACAGATTTTAACGGTTTTGTCGTAAAATAATAAATAGAAACTAGGACGTAGTCATAATATTCATAATGGTAGGGCAAAAGGAAAATAGGAATTATTACAATCAGGAGGATAATGGATAAATGGGATTGCAAGGTCAAATACGAAAATTACAAAAGCTAGAACAAGCCTTATTTTTATTGAAGATCCTGGAAGATAACAGTGAATATTTAAATTTTTGAAATAAATAACAAAAAGCATGGGATATCGTTGTCAATAGTTAGAACTGGATAAAGTTTGATTGTTCTTCCTCTTATTGGGTTTATTTGTTGTTTTATATTGTTAATAATATTTTTGAAAAATATCGAGTCTCTATTTTTTCTTAATGTGTGTTGCGCTTTCGAGGCGATTATCAAGTCAATTATTGAACAAAAAATGTGTATATCTGAATCTTGCCATATCGTACAGGTCAGCTAGTCGACTCCAATAATAGTTAACTTGGATATAGTGAACTCTCTGTTATAGTGAACTTAAATCTCTGGTCCCTTTATACTTAAATTACACATAAGCACAAGATTCGAACTATATAGTGAACTCGATTATAGCGAACTTGACTCGGCTACAGTGAGCCTAGGAAATTCAGCGTCCTGGAAATTATTCCTTCCTGAAAAAAAAATATCGCCCAACAACACAAAAAATACACAATGCCACAAATTCAAACAGTAGGCAGACTGGAAAAAATATCTTCGGACAAAGGTGATGAGCCTCTGATATAGTGAATCAAGAATGTTAGTCCCCAGAAGTTTACTATAAACGGAGTCAACTGTATTTTGTTAGTGTTGATGTGGTTCGGTTATACAACGTTACTCCGTTATCTTTCTACATGCCGATAATAACTCCAATAAGTATGTCCATTCTGGTTCCGACGCGAGCCATTTATCTCCTATCGTAACGATGAGTCATTTAGTTTTTTTCTTCAGCACATACCGTATCTTTATCTGCAGCAATAATACTTCCAACATGCAGACCATGTTTAAAATGAACAATCCATTGCAAGAGCTATGATTAAAATATTTACTATCTCACTAATGTGAGCATTCATTTATGCATCACCCCTGGAATATACCGCATTATCTTCAGCATTATTTCAAACTAAAACGTAGTCCGTGATATCTTCATGAAAATGTTTTTAGAGAATATGTAAATTGAAATGTTAAAAATACACCATTAAAATGATTACTTTTAAAGAAAAAAATTAAAATAGATATTTGTAATCTATAAATAAGTAGGAAATAATAATTATTACGCAATCTTATTCAACTATTCTAGTATTCAATAAGTACGAGTATATCAAGTATTAAAGATCATAGCTTTATAGATTGTCGAAAAGACTACTGTTACAGAATTTAATTATGTTATTGACAGTACACCTGATGGAAACTGCCGAGGGATACTGTGTCCCTTCTGAGGTCAGAGGATAGTTATTACGTACTCAATGGATTTATACACATTTACAGACCAGATGCATATGAGGCCTTGAACCCCCAAGCTTCCCCGCTCAGTAACAGCTGAGTCACAATCTGTGTTAGATCAGTCTCAGTATATCAGTAGTGTTGTATCAGGCACACTCGCCTCGCTTACTCCTTGGAAAAGCACCATTGTCCCGCTTGTGCCATGGCTCCCAAGTACAAGCTCACCTATTTTGCCACCAGAGGACTCGGAGAGCCTATTCGATACATGCTAGCCTACGGCGACATCGATTATGAAGATATTCGAATCTCATTTGAAGAATGGCCGAAATTGAAAGCAGGTAAGCACCGCAACATTGTTTCTTTGGCTTTTAATGGTCCATAGTTTTATCTCAATTTTTCTACAAAGAAGTATCAACAGGTGCAGCTATCCGATAAAGATACATTTTAACAATTGACTTTAAACACCCTAATGTTTTGAATTGTGTTTCATAATACTCTGTAAGATTTTCTACTTAGTAAAAATGTTTTATCTTTTTGTTTCGGGTGCGTGACTTCATTGGGGAACATAGATCTTGTAATCACAGCGGGTGGGGAGAAAATTTACAATTTTTTCTAGACTACGGTGGGTAGCTACAATATTTACTGTTAAAAAATAAGATATCATTAAGTGAATATATGATACATATGATCTTAGGGTTTCCAAACTGAATTATGCCCACGTTCGCACGTAAGATAGCCCAGTGAGACAAAAACGAGTTCAAACATATCATAATAAACTTTGATCTGTTTAACCTTGGAGTAAATGTGATCCACAATGCAGTTTGTAATGCAATTTAAAACTTTTTCTCTCACATGCACTGAATTTACGAAACGGATGATTTGCTCTCCGCAGACTCTCCTTACGGTTTGATGCCGTTTATGGAGATAAATGGAAAGGTGATTAATCAATCAACTTCCATCTGTCGCTACTTTGCCAAGCAACTGGGTCTGGCCGGCAACGACGAATTCGAAGCTTTGCAGATCGATGCTACAGCCGATACCATTGCTGACTTGAGGCACAGTAAGTAAATGTGTTTTCTTTCCTTTATAGTTCTCTCTCAATGAAAAAGTATCACATGCCATATGTTCAACAGTGAATTGTTCTCCAAGTCTCGCTAATTAAAAATGTTGGAAGTCATTCGCCAATTATATAAATTCGAAAATATTACCAAATCTACGATAAATAACAATAAATTTCGTACCCAGAGGCGATTTAAAAAAAACGCATGGGCGAATCGAGCGGCCGTCGGAATCCTCGTTCTCTCTAGGGGATATAAAAATATTGAAGACAACAAACACGCACTTCAAAAAGTAGGCGGCGCAGGTCTCCTTTTCGTTGAAATCCCTGATTTGGAAAATGGTGTAAGTTCAACATTTTTTCAGTGGCTTACTACAACTACGATATTGAAGATTGAGTTTTTTTAAAAGATATTGTACAATGACAGATCTTCATATATAGTCAAGTACAATTTTTGAACATGCGACATAAATGGACGGCCGCAGAAAAGATGTAGAGATCTGCAGTCAACATTAGTGAATTCCCGGGATGAAGCGTGAAGAAAAACAGGTGTACAATGTCAGTTTATACAAAAGTCTCCAAAAAAAGAAGTTTTAAATGAAAGATTCTTTTAGAAATGTTCTTACAGACTTTTTAAGTTAAAGTGCAATATTTGAACATGCGACATAAAATGCTGCTCTCGAAGTACAAAGATGGTCTTTTCAAGCAAGTCTCGTCTTCTGATGCATCTCATATTTTGATGCGATGTTTTACGCCGAGCCTCACGTGCCTCAAGGGATCTTTTGTGGAATAGCTTTGTAGGTGAAATATTTTATGAAATACAGCGATTTGTTTGACCCTGAGCAAACGTCGTTATACGTACGACCATTCGATTTTCGCAACTTTGGGAAACAATACTTCCTTCTCCGTTATTGCTAAACAAACAAAACTGAGTTTACTTGTACAACGTTTTTCGCTCTATTAAATGAAACTAATATCCATTATTTTTTTGTTTATTAGTACACAATTGGTAAATTGGAGCAAAACTCCTTTCTTGGTTCAGTACTGAAGTCTCCATAAATTAGAAACTGACATTCATATATTCAACTGGTGACCAAATTTAAAATAGTATTACCAAATGCTAAATTAAGTATATTTTACTTTAAGTTCTGGAAAACTCCGTGATTAAATATTTCACCATTTCAATGTTGCTTCATTATTAATTAAAGATTGGAATAGGGAAAGAAAAAGAAGTACATGACGGAAAAACGAACCATATATCGGCGTATTCAAATTGCGAACACTTTCAGTTACTGCAGTCCCACATTCCTTTTGTGGGCGTATCTTCCAACTTCCCATGCTGCGCCATCTGTTAGCAAACTTTCGAACTTCATCAAAGCTCTCCAGTGGAGATTCGATATCGATACAATCCTCTCATGTAATATTTCTTTTATACCTACTATTTCACAATTTACTTATAATACACTTTTTAGATTACATTATGAAATACATTTCCATATTACTGAATAATTACATTTTAATATAAAGATCTCGGCCAGTTGCGCTAAAATTATCAACTGCTTTTAATTCTGTTTCAAAATATTAATTTGGGTCCAAACTTTAAAATTCCACTGCAAAGTTGCGATAGTGCCGAGGAAAAATCGTGGTCAGTATAAATAAAAATATTTCCTTAAATACAATGCAAAAGTTTTTTGCGATGAAATGTATGTAAAAGTAAACTGCTTTTTGAACGCTGAGAATATTCCCATTGCAACTCTGAATTTGGGAGTTTATTGCACACAATCTACGGTAGAAGTAAATTTCCGTAGAAGAATTTGTTCTTATTTTTAATGATATTTTATTGCAGGCAACTTTCTAAATAAGTCATTTGCTTTCAATAATATCCACGAATAATTATTTTAGAACATTTTCCTATTACTTAGTACATTGTATTTTTGATTCAGCAATTGGAGATTACTGGTGGCGTTCCGAAGAAAAAGATAAGCCCAAGAAGAGAGAGATTCTTGTGAGCGAGACGATACCCAAATACCTCTCCCGCCTTGAAAAGCAAGTGCAAGATAACAATGGATACTTCGTGAATGGAAAGGTTTGTTTTCACACATGGCAGTCAACAATGAGCAACTTTCAATACATAAATAAATAATATAACATTTTCAGATCTAAGTTTTTATTACATTACTTAAGTGTCATACAACTTGTATATAATTTTTAGCAATATGCGTATACCCTTAAGGTCGACAGCCCATTACTGAGCTACCGAAAACCACTAATAAAAAATACACTTAAATGTTCAAATTGTAGGTTCTCGATAGCTAAGTGGTTAGAGCAACTAGAGTAACCTACAAAATCCGAGTTCGATTTTCGATCGGCGAATCTAAAACTTTGAATATTTTTTTTCGATAATTTGAATTCATCCTTTCGTTAATTCCAAAGAATTTCTCAAATCCGATAACCAAGAGCTAGGATTGCATCACGATATTTTCACTACCCGAACTCGTACAGCAGCATAGATTCATGTTTTTATCTATTAAAAATACATTAAGAAGATGCCAGGAAAACGCATCCGCTTGTCAGGTCAATTTTTCTCTGGACTCTCCGCTTTCGAAGTAGAGAAGACTATAGTCTTCCACAAGACTATAGTCTTCTCTACTATGTACCATTTGTTTATAATAGTATCCTGAAAGAGCAATGAGACGAAATGTTACAAATTTACATAAATTGGAGAGTCATTTCAATATTTAAATGAAACAGATATTGAACGAGTTTATTATTGAAACAAAGAAAAAGAAGTTTACTTCTTGAATAAAATTGTATTTATTTTATAATGCATTTAAGGCACTTCCACTGCACGGATCATTGGCGCCCAGATTTGGGTATGGAATGGAATCGGAAAGGAAATCGAATTGGAAAGTAATTGATTGATTGATTTTTTCGTAATTGATTGATTGATTTTTTCGTGTTTCCGGGCACGTCAACTGCTTCGGTCATTAGTCCCGTTAGTGTAGTGCATGTTTTTCTCGGGAGATGGCGGTGATCTTCCCCCGCTGGAGGGCGAGATCCGGCGCCGACCTACCGTCGGCTAGTGGGGTTTCCACCTAACCAGGACTCTCCCACCACCGGGGCACCGCCCAGCCGGGACAAGCTCTAAGCTCCTGACCGGTCTCCCGGAATATGTGGTAGTGTAGTGCATGTTAGTGTAATGTGTGTGTAAGGGGGAGGATAGGACAAGGAAAGGAAGAAAAGATCGCGCGCGGTCCGTGGCCCGTTTGGTAGGGTTCTGCTCCGGCATTCGCCGGATGTTGATCGGTGAAACCACGATCAGAGCAGCCGGCCGCTAGAGGTCTCTCCAGACAGCGACTGAATTCGACCTAGCTGAAAAGCTAGTGTCGAAAATCCTGCCGCCGTGGGGAGTGGGAACCTAGGACCTCCCGGTCAGAGACGCTGCAGTGACATCAGTTGATGCACTGAGCCACCGCTGAATTGGAAAGTAAGACGGTGCGTGGTCCGTAGCGTGTTGAATTGGATACTGCCCGGGAATACTACTACTTCTTCTTCCCGACCGACTCTAGGTCATGTGACCAGTTCCGGCATTATCCTTCTCGTTCTACCTATGTTCCTTCTTCCTTCTGTTCTATAGTTCATAGCTAGGAATGGAAGTCTGATAATTGGCATTCTTGATAGACGATTGTATTTTATTCTATTTTCGAGAAAGTTTTCGTGTAATCATTCGACTTTTAAAACCTGTATTATTTCAGAATTACGTTTCTGTAGCGTAATTTGAGTCGACTAGTCGAGTAGTGTCGAGTAGCGAGTAGCCTTGTGTGTTTCGCAAAAATTTCATTGCTCCTGTTTCTATTTAATTTTTTATCTTCTTCGTTTTCACCCAAGTTTTGCTGGAATACGCTTGAAGTAATCAGGGAAACCACGCAGACTTCTGGCCAGAGCACTCAGCCTACGATTTGGAATTCTCCTCCAAATCATTGCATACGATTGTTTTGTTAAATAAATCAATAAATACCTACATACGCCGTCACTTATCAACATTAGCTGCTGGATTTGTCTCGGTTTTACCACAATATTAAGCAAACTATTAAGCAAGGGAAAAATGAATGATATCTTAACTGTAAAATGGAGTTTTATGTAGGTACATTTACGTTTCGAACCGGTCTGCCTGACCGTCCGCCCCAACCATACCGGAACGTATTCCACAATCAGGCATACCTAGGGATGTGCTTGATTTCTGAAACTTTAGGTCCCGGAACGCTCCCTAAATTAATTATTAATTTAATGGAAATAGTTATAAATTTATTACCAAATTTAATAATTATTCCGAGTTACCGGAACGCTGTTCCGTCGCGTTCCGCCAGAAATCACACCCTACTTAGATTAGATTTGATTTTCTCGTGTTTTCGGGCACGTCAACTGCTTTGGTCATTAGTCCCGTTAGTATAGTGCATGTTTTATTTCTCGGGAGATGGCGGTGATATTCCCGCTGAATGGCGAGATCCGGCGCCGACCTACCGTCGGCTAGTGGGGTTTCCTCAACCAGGACCCTCCCACCAGCGGAACACCGCCCCAGCCGGGACAAGCTCTAAACTCCGACCGCTCTCCCGGAATATGGATAGTGTGGGGCATGTAAGTGTAAGTGTGTGTGTGTGTGTGTGTGTGTAAGAGGAGAGGATAGGACAAGGAAGAGGAAGGACAGATCGCGCGCGGTCCGTGGCCCGTTTGATAAGGTACTGCTCCGGCATTCGCCTGGTGTTGATCGGAGAAACCACGGAAAACTACCGATCAGAGCAGCCGGCCGCTAGAATTCTCCTCCAGACAGCGACTGAATTTGACCTAGCTGAAAAACTAGTGTCGAAAATCCTGCCGCCGTGGGGAGTGGGAACCCAGAACCTCCCGGTCAGAGGCGCTGCAGTGACATCAGTTGATGCACCCTACTTAGATGTATTGCAGATTACAGTAGAACAAAGTTTCGGATAAAGAAAAACTTTCCCTATAACCCTTATTTTTCAGCTGCATTCGCTGAATTCTGAAAAATCCTTACCTAAAGGTTATTTGATGAGAATGGGTTCCTGATTCCATGTTTCATGTTTCTGTATTAGTTTTTTTAGTTTCTGAATTAATACATTAATCAACCAGTTTATTCTCCTTACTATAAAATAGTGCCTTTTCGAAATGAAGTAAATATCACAAATCCGAATTTTGAAGCCTGAAGACGTATGGTATAATTGTTGTGGAGATATCTGTTGGGTGTTGGTAATAAGAGCATATGATTTGAAATAAAGTGATTTAAATATACAATCAAATGTTAACACAAATATAATTTATTACAATTTTCTTCTGAAGTTATTATTTAAGATCTGGAAATTATTTACAAGTATTGCAAATAATATTGGTTTGTCTCACCCAGAAATTAATAATAAATATATTTTTAATTTTTGTCTATCCTTTTTTCAGCTGAGTTACGCTGACTTGTACCTCGCAGCAAACGTGGAATACTTATCTGCAGTTATGAAAAGCAATATTTTGGATGGATACCCGACTTTGAAAGCGCTGGTGGAGAAAGTGGACAACATTCCAAACATAAAGGCCTGGATCAACAAGCGCCCTCAGAGCTATTACTAATTGTTTTATGTATTACAAATAATTACATTATCCAAGTGATCGCTTTTCTTAAATATATTTAAAATAAAAAATATGTAGTTGTTTCCGAAGGACTCACTTGTCCTAATTCTATTATGGAAACCCATTTCTTTCATACGCTTTGGGTGAACGAGTTTCAAGGTTTCTCCAGGATTTCTGAAGAAGAAACTTAAGGAAAGTAATGTTTGAATAGTTCTACTATTTGCCTACTTATTATCAAAATAAGAGCACAAACGTTCACGGTGACGTCTACACTGCGAACGCAAACAGATGATTTGGTTGGCGCATCGGAGAGATAAACTGCACAAAGGAACACGTACCCTTGACAACATTATTCAAGAATAGCAAAGATAATCCAATCTAGGAGCATCGAGGGACGATAGAACATTTTTATAGGTTGTATTCTATTCTTCAGAAAGATTGTTGGTTAGTAATTTTATAAAAGCTATATTTCAGTCAGCACGGAACTATTCCTCTCAATCATCCATAATAAGATTAAGCTTAAGACTACATTGCTCACTGAAGAATTTTCCATACTGAGTGTTACGACGTAAAATAACGCTTTTCACGAGGCACAGTATCAGTTCGTAGTGCAACAACTTCACGACTCGGGGACCCTTCGTTTTTAGGACGCTTTTAAGGAATATTTAACGCCTAACCCTCACCCCAAATTTGGCCCTTTGTCTATGATTTTCAAAAATATTTTGTGAACTACTTAATTAAAATTTTAAAAATATAATTTAAATATTGGGAAATATCAATTTTGGGGAAAATTGTCTGAACGGTTTAGGCGCTAGTGTTGACCACGGACAGACGTTTTGCTATCAGTCAATTTTTGATATCAAGGACCCACAAAACGTGGATTCTGACGTATAAGAGGATGTTGATACACATAGGCACTTTATCAAGATCCCACAGATTGCACAAAAAAAAAAAAACAACTTAATTAACTGTTCTGATATTTAGCAAAAAACTTAGAATATAAAACACAAATTCGCTCTTCTTTCGTATCCGACTTTCATAATTAGGAATTCAGGAATTAGGATGTTTAGAAAATTGAAAAAATTATAACTATATCCTTGACAACGATACTCTCCACAATTCTCATTGAAGAAAATAATTTTATGGCCAGTTCTAAATAAGAATTCACTTAGTAACCATTGTCTTTCTCTACAATTTTGTAACCATTGCATCTACTCAAAAGCGGAAACGTCTTTGATAATTGAAAAATCGAGATATTTACGAGAATATTGGGGTAAGAAATGGTTACCTTTAAGGCATTTATATGTAATTATGTGAATCCTGATTGTGGGTGCTATATATTATAGAGAAACCGTAAAGAGAATTGATTAAGCAAACATTCTGTTAAAAGTGGTCGATGAAAGAAAAACGTTGGGAACCTCTGACATATAGAAACATAATTTATCCACCTTTTTTATACGAGGATCCCACAAAATGAGTTTTTTTCTGATGAAAAATGACCGATTCCTCCAGCATTATAATTCTCTCTCTTTACTACGTAAGTACGCAGAAAGAGGATAACATAAAAAGTAAAGAAATGTGATCAAAGACCTACGTTTTTATTGCTTCTTTCATGTAAAGGCTTATGGTCTTCGTTACTAACAGTTTATTCCTACATCCGGAAATATAACATTCATTCAATGCCTCTTTACATTATTTACAAGTATATATTATATTTTTAGTTAATATAATTGTGGCGAAACAATTATTTTAATCTATTATTCACTTACGGTCAGAGTCTATGAAAATACATTTTGATTTGCGTTCCACACACTTGACTGCTTTATTATTTTACAATCCCATGACGGCTTCTGACCTAAGCAGCAGTCGACGTCGCCTTGGTTTATTTATTTATTTTACGTCAAAAAACAGTTAAAAACTGCGTATGACGTAATATGGGGAAAAGTGAATTGTGTGCACATTTTCAAAATTCTGTGATCCCTACACTAAGTCATATACTACTTAAATTTTGAATTTTTGAAAGGGAGAAAAAAAACTCCCATGTAATAAAATCTATTGTCAAGGATAAATAAGCAATAAATTTTGAATTTTGAAAAAAAGTTTTGTAAAGTTTGTAGTGTTCTACAATATATATATATATATATATATATATATATATATATATTTGTAGTGTCTTATCTCACAGAGTATTATCATACTTAAAGTGGCAAAATTATTTCAATTTTCCTTCGAGCTGCACACTGTTCGAAAGAACCACCCAACATAAAAAATACTCCTAAAAATTGCGTTTATCGTCCTTAGCTCCAAGAACCTACGCATGGGTTTATTGCATGATTAATTAGTTGCAGTTAACTCATTAGATAATAATTACATCTTAAATGATAACGGAAGGAAGTTTATCTACGTTGGATAAATATTTAAGCATATTCCAGGAAATTTCAGACAAGACTTGTATGGAAGGAATTCTTATTATTACTATTATTTGCTAATAATCACTGAGTCGCGTCATCTTTTTTCCAATAGTGATTCACAGAGTAGTTCCAATCAGCTGACAAATCGAGTGCATGCCGGTTGTATAATACTAAAATGAGAATGGAGGATAAAGTAACGCAATTTTGTAGTGGGCGGGGTCTCACCAAAATAATGGGATACCGATTGCTATATCACTATTAGGACATCGACGCTTGGGAAATAAAATGTCTCTATTTTTATCGAATACTAACTGCTTCAAATTTATGTTCATTTGAAAACAAGTACACATTTTCATTACATCGAAAAATAAATCAATGATTTTTGCTCTCCTATTAATATCCGTTTTGGAATTAGAATGTGTAGTTTCTTAAAGATCAATATTTCTCTTACCCAAAGACAGGTCAGGAATTTCCAGGGATAATCAGCTTACCTGCAACAAAATTAGAATTATTGAAATAATTGAGTCTGGAAAGAAGTATTAATTTACGACATAAAAATTGAAAATAATGCATTGTCCGCAACAAACGTTTTCCAAATCTCGAGACTCTAGTTTCAAGTTATGGAAGCAACTTTACCCCCACCAACACCACCAAATAAGTGTCCTCTTCGCTGGTACATTTCAGGACATCATTTCAGAACGCGAATCGAATTATGACGTAAAATGTAATGAACAGACCTTTATATTGGAATTAGTCATAAAAGGCAATAACGTTTTACATAAGCGCATATTTGTATTTAAAATAATTAATGATTGGAACTCGTAATCTTCAGCAATAATTATTATTTTTCCTTGTAGAATTACTTCTCTTTTGATTTTGACACATAATATGTAACAAATATCACATGCATACCTCTACTTCATTTAAATTCTTTGAAGTATATGATCAAAGTATATTTTTCAATTTTAACTAAAAAGTGCAAAAACTGCAAATAATCAATATTTTTATTTTTTTTGTTGCAGGCATTGAATTTGTTAATTCATCAAGAAAAAATAACCAAATCCTGTTGGTAATTTAACAAGGAAGCATCAAAAGTCATTAAACAATTTTTTTTTAAATTCTAAGACGCCATGACAGACCAAAACGAAAATTCTATTTTTGAACCTAGTGGGCCCAGACTTACGTCTTTTTGTGGGTCAATTTACTTTCTGTATGCGTTATTCTATTAGCCAATTCCATTGTGAGTGATATTGAACGAAATAAACACTAAAAATAAAAATGTGCTAGGGCAGCGACGAATTCCTAAAAATGCTACCAATTAATTTAAGATTTAAGGACCGAGTAATGTTTCTGTGGAATTTACTGGATTATTTTGTTTCCATTTGATAATAATTAACAGAAAATTAACTTAATTTCAATTCATTAGCTTCCCCCAAGTTTACCTCTGCATTTCGTATTCGAATAACTTATATTGTAGAATACTTGGTGTACGAATGAAACTAAAAGTATCCCAATATATTTTAGTAGTATAATAAGAGAAATAGATGATATTAGAATGTAAAATCACTGTGACGTCGAACATGACATTACAAGAGAAAAGCGTGACATACTAGAATTTACTGATAAGAAAATTTGCATGATCTAAGTATGAGACAGCAAAGTGAGCATGATTGTCCAATTTCTCGGGATCACGAAGATAAGTTGTTTTTGTATTATATCTTTCTTTTTTTCGACCAGAATGTTTCAGCTTGTCAGCACAACAGCCTTCTTTACTCACCATCTAGACTTTTTTTCATAATTTCAAAATTCCACGCCAGTGGCGCAATGGGATGCATTTAATTCAATATGAACCTTTATTTCGTAATTATGTCTTTATGGCAATTAATACGATGTGCAGAAAGAGCAAAATATGATTGTTTTCAAATATTTCTGTTAAAACTTCTAGTTTAACTCTAGATTACAAAGGCGATCTGAACCAAGCATTATTACAAAGGCGTAGTCTCGCAGACTACTTGGGTAAAAATAAAGAAAAACTAACGTTTACAACGAAACACTAAATTTAATGGATTGATAATGTATGATATGGAGATACAAAATATATTTTAAAGAGTTAAGAGGAAATTAACTACATTATTTACCCAGACCTCAGACCTCATGTATTCTAAATATGGTCATGGTCGCAGATGTTACTTTACGATCTAGCACCCTCAGACTTTCAGGAATGCGATCCACTGAGCATGTTCGCACAGTGACGTGGAGAGACAAAAAGCAAGGTCGAATACACCTTAATGGTGCCTGATCTCTTTAACCTTGTGGTGCATATGGCCTACAATGCAATATAGTGGAGCCGTAATGCATTTGAAAGCCTTTTCTCTGACATTTATCATGTCGGCAAGACACAGATAATGATTTTGCCAAATGATTTTGCTCTCCGCAGACTCTCCTTATGGTTTGATGCCTTGTATCGAAATAGATGGAAAAGTGATAAATCAATCAACTTCCATCTGTCGCTACTTTGCCAAACAACTGGAACTGGCTGGCAATGACGAGTTAGAAGCATTGCAGATAGATGCTTTAGTCGATACCATTGCTGATCTGAGAAATGGTAAATAAAAAATATTTCCTAAATAAGTCTTCATAAATAAAACGCGTGCAACTAAAGAATATTAATGTACAAGCTCTCATGAAAGATTTTACGATTTAGAAGAATTTGGTGATAGAATTCTATCATTGACATTGTGTGAGTAACATATTAACCGACAACAGAATAATGTTGCATTGAAGATTAGGCGAAGCAATATGTTATTTTGCAGGGTAGAGTTTTTTTTCTGACATATCCTAAGGCTATAACCTCTCCCATGCTAAACTTTTTTTCAATTAGAATTACTGACGTGTCATTGTCTGCGACGAATTATGTGTAATGAAGCGGCAAGAAGTAATAAGCATAAGGTAAATGATCAAAGAAGTAATATTCATCGCAACTTAAGAATATTGTTTCATAAAATCATTTGCACTTTTTTTAATAATCGAGAGGGGCGTGGTTAGAGATGGTTCCCGAAATTCAATTTCTTCAATTGGGGAGAGCAACGTTTTATTTCATTAAAAAGCCTGAGATGAATAGTACTATTATTATTTTGTATTTATTGTGTTTTTGGCTGACTGGGTCTTCAGGTATCAATAAGTACAGAACTCATTACCGTTACTCATGGCCACAAGCCACAAGTCAGAGCCACCACTTGACTGCGCGGCACCCATCTTTGGTTAAAAATGTAATATTGTGGTCTGAATCAACAAAATGGTGCTAATATCTGCCATATTTGTTTTTATTACTTTATATGGCTTATGTCATGAATGATAACAAAACTAATTTATATATACATCACGTAAGGATACTTCTCAAACCTTTTAGACAACAAAAAGTGACTAACATGGTGCCTAGTGTCCGCCATGTTGGAATTTTAGACATTTTATATAGTCCATGACATTCACTCTCTTAAACAGATACAAGCATGCGTGACATAAGAACACTAGACAAATCAATGAGATGATAAGTGGTAGCAAAGAAATCCTCCATCATGTACAACATAATCTTCCTTTTTCCTTTGCCGAGTCGGGTAAAAACGAACAATTCCAGGCAAACATCGTAGATAATTTGGTGTTTTCAGATCGCGCAATCTATTTTACATACAACTGTCTTTTGTATTTTTGTCAACACTCTAGAACACAAATCCTAAATAATTTTTAGATTCGTAAACACAAAATATGGATCTTGAGCAATAAAAATACTGAGCACAGCAAGCGTAGTAATAATGAAAAAATCGTTCCTGTTTTCTATACCGTTTATATTATTAAAAATTACCAACAATATAGTTGGTAAAATTACCAACTATACTGTTGGTAATTTTAATGTTTTGTAATTGTAATAAGAGGGGATTAGTTTCAAATCCAGCAATCTCAAAATTTTGCAACAAAACGTTTTACAGCAGTCTTCCTTCGTGTTCAACATTTCACACGATATCACACTAAATTCACACTATTCTACGATTATTTGTGTGAATAAGTTCACATTTCCTTTACAGTTCTGAAGTAAGAATGTTAGAATGTATTATTGGCATTCCAAATATGGAAGCTATAGAGTTTTGAAGTAAATGCTTAAGCAGTTGTGGGGTTTAAGTAACAGATTTAGTAGTGAGGAGAATTCGGAGTGACAATATCCCCTGTTAACATTGTACATGTTACAATGTTTTTATTTATTCTGTTTTTCTTTAGGAAAATGCTATGTACCAATAATGGGAGGAAGCTTTTTTGCTTCTCTTATTATCGTTTCGAAGAATGTCAGATAGATGATAGGTTTGTCGTAGTGCCAGTAACTCAATGTCAGTGGAGATAACTGGTTTTGAAACTAACCGCCTCATATCAAACTTGTTTGAAGCTCCGCGCCCTCTGTTAGCGAATGCACGCACTGAGCATCCAACGAAGATGCGCTCTAGCGGGGAATGAACGTTCTTCTCTAATGTACATCTGGGCTTCACCCGTGTTAGATTCCCATACACACACATTTAGCAACTGGATTTATCCGCTTTTTATCAGGACCGGACTATAACAGTTTTGCCGCTAAAAATTCGCAGTTTTGCGGCACACGATTACTTAGCTTTCTCTTCTTACGAAGTAATCAAGATAAAGTGAAGTAAAGGTGATGTCGAAAAATTGAGTTTAATTTTGTGTTAGACTCCTTAATGATATAACATATTCGTTTATTCTTTGTTTGAGAGTACGTTTTGTCTGTCTCACATGAGAATAATCATGACAGTTAAGGAAATAAACTACATTTTCTTTATCAGCTAAGTCGATTTTATCTTTGACATTTTAAACTAGACTGTGTTTAAGAGGCAATTTATTCCTAATGTCACATTTTCAATTAGAGAAGATTTTCCAATGGTAATTATTTTATTACTTATTAATTTTTTTCTTATTAACTTTTATTGACATTCCTAGACAACATTTTTGATACCATGGTATTCTATGAAACCGCTTAAAATTATTGTAAGGTTTTACGCTATTATGGTGCGATCTGGCAACACTAAGCGGTTACTATAGACAAGGAAATAAAATAAGAAAATGTGAAATATTAACATACTTCCAAGGGTAAGTTTCTAGAGCAACCCAGTCGTGCACACGCACGCGGTCCTTGAGGTCGATATTTTGCCAATCATCATTGGCATCAATCATGAATTGATAACAATCAATTCTAAACATACGACCATGATATATTCGACATAAAAATCTCTTAAATAATTTATTTTATTAAAATGCTATTAAATGAGATCGCCAATTAAAAATATAAAATTTTTCAAACCATTAAAATTATGTCCCTTTAACACGAACTTCGCTCTTTCAAGGGGTGTGCTAGAACTCTTTTTATGTAACTAATAATCAATATTTATTTCTAGCAATAAATATTATTATTTTATTAATAATATGTCATAGACCAAGGCGGTTCGCAGCCTACCAGTTCCCGATCACGTCTCTAAGCATCTGTAGAAAGATGGGGTCAAAAGATCTAAGTGCCAAAGATTTTTCATCAGGAAAATGAGAGAAAACTGCCTCTGAGTACAATTCGGAGCGTAACAACTGCAATACCTCCTGACGACTATTAGAACTGAAAGGCAGTTGCTATATGAATTCATAGCTGTCCATCCAAGCACGTGGATATTAGATATCAATTGACGTTGGTTCATAGAAGCTTACGAGAGAAACAAAAATACCGATTTATTTAGAGCTTTTCGGAAACTTGGATTTGTTGTGTACATCGTCCTAAATTTATAGGTTTGCTATTTACAACAGAATGATCATAAAATTGAGGCTTATAATCACGTGTTCATCTAAAACCAAAAATGTTAAACAGGGCACTCTTCTTTTATTTTATTGATATAACATCAAAAGCAGTTAAAAGCTGTGTGTGACGTTCAACGGGGCAGAAGTGCACTTCATGAGCAATAACGCCGAACGATTTGTCAGCATGCCGAACGTCATTTAAACTCTATGGTTAATATCCAAATCTTGATAAATAGTTGGAAAACAACGAATGGAAAATCTCTGGCAAGGAGCCATTATAATTTGGAACTTAATATACTTTTTCCACGAATCAATTCCGTTATTAATTTCCTGAACTATGTTAAATCAATTAATACTCGTCTATTACGATAATATCAGCACTTCAATAATGATCATTTTATCTACTGCATTTTCTCTTCGAATAAGAGGAGGGTCGGGTAACGGATACAATCTAACATGACGTTTTTGGTATGCGCTCGGGAATTAAGCAATGCGCAGGTCTATGAGGTAGGAAAATAGATGCAGTCACTGCACTAATGAGCAATTCTGAATTGATCGATTGATTGACTGATTTTTTCGTGTTTCCGGACGCGTCAATGCATGTTTTTCCTCGAGCGATGGCGGTGGTCTTCCCCCGCTGGATGGCGAGATCCGGCGCCGACCTACCGTCGGCTAGTGGGGTTTCCCCCTAACCAGGAGTCTCCCACCAGCCGGGCACCGCCCCAGCTGGGACAGCTCTAAGCTCCTGACCGGTCTCTCGGAATACGTGGTTGTCTGGATATATTACATTAATATTACCATTTGAAAGTACATATTTCAATTATATTAAAGCCTTCTTTAATGTTTTATAACATTAATACTGTGTTTGAAAGCAGTCTTGAAATCAGTTTGTAGAGACCGATTCATTTTAAAAATTGTATTGTCTTTATTAAGTATTATTGTAACTATAACAATTATGTTATCAGAACTGAACACCACTTCTGAAAACATGTACAATTGAATTGTCGCTAATGACCATCGATGTTGATGTGACAAAAAATAAAATAAAAAGTTATTCCCTGCAGCTCCCTTTTTAATCGTGATTGTAATAGAGGATTATGCATCTCTTTGGTCGATCTGGCTCGATTAATTTTAGGAAACATTCTAACAATAATTTAGGCGATAGTGCTAACGGGCGCTCAGATAAGACAAAGAAACAGAAGAGATATTAGAGACAGGACAAACAGGACACTTCAAAAATAATATATTTTCTGTAACAGAGGATCCCAAAAAGTTCATTTCCTGCGAAATATCGAAACCAATTTTACAAGCTTAAAGAACTTGCCCTATACCACGTACGTATTCTGTATACAAGTACGTACACATGGGAGTAAAAATTATCAGAAACAGAATTTTTGTAAACAGCTCGGTTGAATGCGCATTTGGACGTCGTTCAAGTAAATTTACAACCGATTTCTGTGACACAGTTCCGCATTATAAATTACGGTGTTTGCATTCCAGTCTATGACGTTTAAATATGAATGGGTACACTGGCACCTCGGTACATCGAATTTTCAGATATCTGGAATTGATTTCAATCATTTCACATTCCCTTTAAACAGGATGGGTAACCCGAACTACATTAGGTGGAAACATTTCAACCATTTTTCTTATCCCCTTAGGCTTCAGGTGCCAGTGTAATAATCACTTTACTAGTCATTACAGTCAATAACCTGATTTATCAAATTCCCAGATGACGTCCACCCATTTCATTTCTTAAACATCCTTAGTAGTATCGCGGTAATCATTTGTTTATAAATTTAGAACTGATTTAATGTGAACTTGAGTGAATGTGTGAACTAATGTGAATGATTTAATATGAACTAATTTAGAACTGTATAAATATAAACAACCTGTAACAAGTATTCTACTACAGCCTCCGGGTCAATGACCCACATCTCGATCAGGTTTTTCGTCCAGTTTCCCTGATCCATTGAGCAAATGCTGAGATGGCCCCTTGTTTTGCTTCTGGACATAAATGTAACTTCATTATCTGTGCACGTCTTCTATAATTCAGTGGGAAATATAATTATTCAAATTATCGTTTCCATGTTGTCGCGTCAGGAAGTATTATTCCTTGACGAAGGACATGCTGGATAAGAGCCCAACATTTATTGCTGATTTATCCATGGAAATATATTTTATTACATCGGAGCGGGTTTTTTTTCAAAATGCAAGTAGTATATGGCTTAGTGTAGGGATCACAGAATTTTAAAAACGTGCACAATATTAACTTCTCCTCATAGCACGTCATACACAGTTTTAAACTGTTTTTGACGTAAATAAATACATAAATAAATAAATTTGAATTTAAAGTTGCAAGGGTAAATAGAAAGAACAGATTATTTCGTTTTGTAATCATCTGTGAAAACCTAGTTTGCGACATTCAGGCAATTATAGCGCATCCTGTGTTTGGCTGGGAAGTCTTAACAGAATGCAGCTGTGATATAACGCGGCAGGAAACGCGTGGGAGTATGTTTGGAGGCGCTCGGGAAGATCATGGGCGGATGTAGGCTAGTGACGCAACGAGGAAGTCGCCAACGAAGAGCTCCGACGTCCGATGTGGACGCTTGTAAGAAGGTGCACTCTCGTAGAAAATTGCAGGATTGCTGCTAGAGCCATATTCTTTGGCTACCACATGGAAATTTTACGCCCGGCTGTCTTATTCCCATGAAGCTATGTATGCGTTACATACACTCACTCACACAGACACACACACACACACTCACACACACAGACACACACACACCACACACAGACACAACACTCACACACACAACACAACACTCACACACACATACAACACATACAAAACACAACACACACACACACAGCACATACACTCACACACAACAGCACATACACTCCACACACATACAGACACATACACTCACACACACTAAAGCGTACGTGCACGTTCCTCAATATTGCGCGATATTAATTTTTAGTTATCATGGAAGACAAAGTTGTCATTCAATTGAAGGTTGCAAATCAATGTTGAATGATCTTAATATTGCTGGTCTTGATAGAATGATCTGAATTATTGTAAAAATTTATTGTACCTAATATTTGTGTTTGTTTATAAAGCGACCTAAAATAAATACTTTTTTTTAAAAGTTGTACGCTTGCAATAAATTAAATTTCGAAGTAACAGTAGATAAATGTAAAAGTAAGTAGGGTACGATGATCTTCATTCTTATCCGCAATGCCAAACCTTATTGATGTTTATGTGTGGTGTATACGTGGGAAAAGAGCATTTTATCAAGCGTGACGTATGAAAAAGTAACAGAAAATCACATCAGTCATCACTAGTTTTCATTGTCTCCCTCATTTCCACAATCTAATTGAGTAGAAGGATAATAAAACATGTATGTTCCAAGCTGAAAACTAAAATAATTACGTTTGATATTAATGTTAGTCATTATTTTATTTTTTCTTCTTTAAGATCTTGTACTCGATATTTCTACAAACAGCACAAGTCTTCAACTGAATTATTTAAAAAGAAAAATTGTATTTTAACATTAAAGGGAAATTGCATCTCCGTTTTACTTTACACCGCATTGCCCGATGATACTAAACAATTAAGGTCGGTACACAAATTTAAGTTAAAAGTAAATTTTTTTTCTGCTGCATAACTGTTTCTATATTATTAGAGACTATACTGATCATCAAAAAGAAAAATAATGCGTATTTTAACAAAACAATGATATATAATGGATTAGTGTACATTTTTATTGTGTAATTTAAAGAAACACTTAATATGTCTGTAACAAGTATTGTACTTCGGCTTCTGGGTCAATGATCCCCATCTGGATCAAGTTTTTGTCCATTTTCCCTGATCCATTGAGCAAATGCTAAGATGGCCCCTTGTTTTGCTTCAGGACGTAAATGTAACTTCCCTATGCGCACGCTTTATTGAGCTCTCCATTTGCATGAAGTGGTAGGAGTAGAGCTGAGGATGAGTTACTTTATTGTTAGCAATGCAGAAAAATTAAATCTGCAGATCGTTTACGGTTGCAAGTAGTTTTTCCATAACTCGGGAACGAAAATATCTAGCTTTTCAAATGTTACTAATCCCACGCTTTTTAATTACTATTATTATTACTATTATTACTATTATTATTATATTGTTTTAACTTTCATTCATCTTTCAACTATCGTTAAAATGTTGGGATGGAATTCTGATACTCAAGAAAACGTGCGCAGATAATCTTCTTCCCCAAACACAGTTTTTACCGTTTTTTGACCAAATAAATCAAATCAAATTATTTCAACACGCTCACCCGGGGCGGGTCCTTACCATCATCGCGAATTACATCATTGAGAATAATAGTTGATGCACGTAAAGAGCTTAGTCAGAGTTGCGCAAGAATGAGATCATGAGAACAAGAAGCCCAAGGAACGTTCCTGCTGCCTATTGGCGGATTTTGTTCCCAGTTAAGTTCATCAACATAATTTTATCACGCGATTACGCCACAAGAGAGATCGCTTTTATGCAATATATTGAAGGTTGAAGAAAAGAGGAAATAGGAGAGCAATAACATTATTTTTATGAATTTTCGTACAGGACAAGTTCTTTCCAAGTGTGAAAAGTGTGGTTCAGCTTGGACAGTCAAACACCTTTTAGTAGAATGCCAAGAATTCGAATCAGAAAGAATCCAATCCAAACTTCCCAAAAGCATTAAAGAATGTTTAAATACTGAAGCAGGATGCAAAAAAACATTAGATTACTTAAAGAGAAAGAAAAAGTACAACAATGTCTAAGTTGTATAAAATAAAATAATTGTGATATAGAAAATAATGATATACGATACAAGGAAATAATGATGTAAACTGTAAATGTGGTTCAAATATGAAAATTGCACTGTGTATCAAAATATGTAATATTAAAGAGGCTGCTGATGACCAATATAGTTATAAAGTGACCTAAAATAAAATTAATAAAAAAAAGTTCTTTCGAAAATCTAAAATACTCTTATTTAAACGATAACAAAGTTTAAATGAAATAGTACGTAATTTTAGCTAGTAAATTAAAGTTTCTGAAGTGTGTCGAAAATCGCTCAGTTCGGTGTTATCAATACTATTTGTCGTAGTTACAAATGGACTTCTCAAGTCTGCATGAGGTCTGCTAGAGATGCCAAAGTTCTGTAGTGATTTTCAACACAACTGATTTTGTTAAGATTAAATCTGAAGGGCATTCGGTGTATTAATTGCAAAGACGTTCTACACAAAATTCCATGTTTGAAAGTAAAAACTTTAGACGGTTATGTATAATGAATATGATGTTCTTCCTTGTCAGAGTAAGAGAAACAGAGAATGAAGCAAAGTATTTTTTTTTCGTTCGTAAAATTAATTTTTTTATAGACTTCATATACAATGATAAAATCCAAATAAAAAATATAATTTTCAAAAGTATTAAACATTAAAATGACATTACCCATGAAATAAACAAGTTTTTCAATAAGTAACGGGAAACACTGCGCATGACAAAAATCATTACTTTCTCGAGAATTGTGTAGTATTAATACAGTAATTAGCCATTAATTGTACGGGAATTTGCTGTAAGTGTCCTGCGATAATTCATGAGAAGTATCTTCCTGAGAAAACGTGTTCCACAATATCTGTAGAACGTTCGTTGCTATACATCTCGTTTTAGAACGTTCGTCGCCGTACTCTTAAAGTTACGGACCCATTTAGAGATTGAGACACTTTCTCTTTCACAAATTATAGAGGAAAATTATTGCTAATGGACGAGCGCCACAACAATTTGTCCGTTACGGGAACAACGATTAATTCCCAAAGGTGCAAAGGAAGAGCAATTTCATTTCCTCGTCGTGCGAGCGTCTGCCGATGCAGCGTAGAAGCAGTGCACAGAAGAGAACATCAACTGTCCACGTTACACATGCCAACTACTACAAGAGGGAAGAAATACCGCGAAAAAAGATGGATCAGCGTCCTTTAAAATGCAGGCGAAATAATAACTCGCAATAAACTGGCGCCGTGACGCCGTAGAGTTTATCAAACAGCCTTTTTAGTGCTTTCTGCTTCTCGAAAAGTGATGGTCTGAAGGAGAGGGATGGAAAGGAAGGCTTCAAGTCAAACGAGACAACATAATTCTCTAAGGGATTCAGTAAACGAGACAAAAGATGATGGAAAATGATGAATCGGCATGATTTAATACACATGAAGGGAGAACAGTGCAGAGAATAAATTACAAAATTACAGTTATCGAGTTAGAAAGAACAAGTAACAACACAAGGGAAATTGTATATTGGTATCTACCGTGTGGCCCACCTAAGATGTTCCCTTCAATTTTCTCCTGAACCGTTGCAGATACTGCGATGCGGTTTTCACTAAAACTACTATATGCAAGGGGCACATATGGTCATGCATAATATTATTCTATTGCATTTTTTATTGCAGAGATATTGCCCCCAACTTCGATTTTTTAAACGGAACCCTATAGAGTTTTTTAGCTCATCATAACAAGCGTGAAGAGGAGTTCATAAATATGCATATCGTCATATGTTACATAATAACATTTTCGAGAAATTAAGGGTTTTAAAGACGCACGCCGACTGCTGGTTTCCGTAATCTGAACGAGAAATTCCGGGTGATATGCGGCGAGGCCATTCCCTTCCGTTGCGTCGTCCGTAAATGTAGTGATGCAATGTGCAAAGGAGCTCACGAAAACCCGCGATTTGCTCTTTAAGACTACACCCTCTCAGTCCTAGAGACAATGTATTCAGCCATAGCCATGTTCTGAGCAATCTGTACGCCAGAAGGTACTATTTTTTAATTAATGAAATACTACAAGATTTGAGAAAATATTTGAATTATTAACCGTAGACAAAGCAAGGGAAGATTGGAGAGTGAACATGTTCTGAATTAATAAATGTGTGTGCTCTCAGAAACAAAACGTTTACTCTTTGAAAGACTGAAAACCTTTACTGAAAGACTGAAAATTAGAAAATGTGCGCAGAAGTGAGGAATGATTAGAAAACAGAATAAGCAGCATACTCGTAGTAGTGAGGCGGTAAGATAGTATACAATAAATAAAAAACTGTTTGTGAAGGTGGGAAGAAATATATTGGTGTAAGAAAACCACCGGGAGGGCACATGTTGAACAGAAAAGAAGGCAGACTTTGAGCGAGCTGTATCGAAAGCAAGAGGTTCCGAGAGAAAGAACGCAACAAGAGCGATGGCTCGGATAACCGTAGACGGAGTGCCGAGGGAAGCCAAGAATACGGCGGAAGGGGCCGCGGCGGCAACGGCGACGGCAATTGCCGGAGTGGCAGCTACGAGGGAAGGGGTAAGACTGGGATAGGAGGCCAAAGGGGAAAGGGGGGAAAAAAGCGGGTAGCGGGAAAAGAAGGGAAGCGGGGCACAAAAATTAATGGGGACAGAGGTGGGAGAGAGAACAGAGACGAGAACGGAGACATGCGGGAACGGGGGAAAGGTGGGGGCGGGGAAAGAAATGAAGAGCGGGAACAAAGGGCATAGCTGGGACAAGGTGTGAGCGGGAACAGATATGTGTGCGGGCCCAGAAGTGTGAGCGGGGGCAAGGTGTGAATGGGGACAGAGGTGAGTGTGGGGACAGAAGTGGGAGAGGCGATAGAGATGGGAGCGGGGGTGGGGTGTGAGCGGGACAAGGTGTGCACGGGGACAGAGGCGTGTGCGGGGAGAGTTGGGAGCGGGGACAGAGGTGGGAGCGGGGGAAAGGTGGGAGCGGGAGCAGAGGAGGGAGCAGGGACAGCGGAGGGAGTGGGGACAGAGGCGGGAGCGGGGACAGAGATGGGAGCGGGGACCGAGGTGGGAGCGGGGACAGAGGTGGGAGCGGGGACAGAGGTGGGAGCGGGGACAGAGGTGAGCGGGGACAGAGGTGGGAGCGGGGACAGAGGTGGGAGCGGGGACATAGCTGTGAGAAGGGATAGGAGCGGGAGCGGGGACAGAGGCGGGAGCGAGGGCACGGGCGGCAGCGGGGCAGGTCTAGGGCAATCGCAGCGGGGGTGGCGTGGGAGGGCGGGAGGCAGCGGAGGCGGGTGGGCGGGGTCGGGAGGGTGGCGCTCCGCTGCCGGCGGAAGCCGCGTTCCGCATCCGCCGCTCAGCGTCTTCCCGGCGTAAAACGGCCGTAATTCGCTCAGGCAGCGCTTATCGGCGCGGCGGTGCAGCAGCGGCGCCGATTCGCGTCTCCCGTGGGGGGGGGAGAGGGGCAAGAGCTTGCTCCGCCGGGCTCCCTCCCCCCCCCGCCCCCCGCGCTGCAGGCGCAAGCCCCAGCACAATGCGATGGGGTCAACCAGAGAAGAAATGCCTCTGTACGAGTCTATGTTTTCAAGGGGCCCTTACCTTCTAACCTACTAAAGAATTAAAATTACTCACTAAATGAATGAAAGATGAAAAAACTTTTAACTGAATGTGAAACAATTGACAATATAACATTTTAAGTAAATAGCCAATAAATGACAAAATCTATAAATAAAGAACGGAAACAACCGTAACTGGAAACGTAAACAACCTGGTCAATGGACGATTCTTCAATAGCGAAGATCAGGGAAAGAGTTCTCACCCACCACTTTTGAGAGTATATCAATCCAATTTTAGAAAAGATTCACTCTTCATTCTCTTAGGGAAACACTCCTCTAATTCATGTGTAACTTATTACAATTTTCATTTTAAAAAGAAATGCGGGAGATATCTAAAATATTCAGTGTCTGAAGCAGAACCGATGGCACTGAAGTGTACATAAACCACCGAGAAGACTCAATAAACCATTGGACGTTTAACATACGACAAATAATCTCTCTCTCTCTCTCTCTCTCTCTCTCTCTCTATATATATATATATATATATATATATATATATATATATATATATATATATATATATAATATAAACAGACGACAGATGAATCAGCAATACGAGTGTTCATATGAGAAAATCTCCAATTTCCGCAGCAACATTTCATTACTTCCTCGTTATTACGTAAGTACGTAGAAATGCGAGAATGTAAAAAAGACATTTTTCTTTTTATCGGCTCTTTAGAAACGTTAATTGCCATCGTAAAAATAGTTGGTAATACAGTCTCACACACACACTCTCTCCCTCTCTCATACATACACATACATTTCTGTTGCTAAGGTTTGTTTGCAGTTAAATTGCGCTAACCATAACGCTTTAAACGGCTCTTGAAGCTGGTATCACAGCTATATCGTATCACCGAGGCCCGTATCTACTCCGAATTTCTAGATGTGAGGATGAATGAATGAATGAATGCCTTATTTTACGTGGCGAGACTTAGGTCCATGAGGCCTGCTCTTCCGTCTGACCACGCAAATTTCGTTACGCTCCTTTCACCTACTAGGGATGAAAGAAGGTATTGCTTGGGCGACCAAACAGGCCATTTGAATTTAGCTCAGAGGCATCATTTAGGCTTGAGGATCTTTTACATGCAGTAAATCTACTATCGTGGGACAGCCGGTTTTACTTCCCCTCCGAAGAAAGGCATACGAAAGGCTTTTTCGCCCTTAAAAATCCACGGCTTCGATCAGGTTTCAACCTGCAAACGTGGGTCTAACAGCCCGAGACGCTAGCCGTTACACCATCGCCACCGTCAAATGGAGGATGGGACATTAGCCCATCGCCTGGCCATAAGGATGGGAGAAGGGGAAGAAAGGGATAAAAGAATCGCGCAGACCGTGACTCAATATTTAACGAACTGCTTCCATGAACTGCTTTCTGTCGGAGACAATCAAGGAAACCAAACCAACCGGCCTCACGATCGAATTCTCATGTAGGCAGTGCTGAGCTTCAACCCAGCCAATGAGTATTTGCCGTAATGCCGCCAGTAACAGTACTCCAACTTTAAACATTACGGACGATATTTCAGTGGTATTGATTAAATGATTGGTGTTTCTGATCACGTCAATTAAATCGTTTATTTCAGAAACCCATCAAACACCAAAATCTAAACAGCGCTTGAGCGGTGGAGTATTTTTCCATGAGAGTAGACACATCGTTTCGGGTATATTTACCTGAAAAATATTCATTTATTTAATTAACTGCTTTAATATTAAAAATATTTTTAAAATCAGAAAAATTGGAACACTTTTTCTCAGTTTTCTCGTAATGAGAAATTTGGCG
Source organism: Teleogryllus oceanicus (assembly GCA_964035755.1). Classification (NCBI taxonomy): domain Eukaryota; kingdom Metazoa; phylum Arthropoda; class Insecta; order Orthoptera; family Gryllidae; genus Teleogryllus; species Teleogryllus oceanicus. Next base: position 57,487,570 of record CAXIVR010000011.1, read on the forward strand.
TTTGACGGGGTTCTGAAATAAACGATTCAATTGATGTGATCATTAGTTCCAATAATGTAATGCATGTTCTATCAGGGAGGTGGCATCGCCAGAACAGAGGATACGGCGCCGATCAAGACGTATTGCGGGGTTTCCCCTGCCCGCAGTAGATCTGCACCAATGGGCACTGACATGTTGAGAAGTGCAATGCATGTAAATATGTCTGTGTGAGAAAGGGAGAGAAGGTGTTTTTAAGCGATGAGGATAGGGTAAGGAAGAGGAAGGAAAGATCGCACGTGGTCCGTGGCCCGTTTGGTAGGGTACTGCTCCGTCAGTCACCTGGTATTGATCGGAGAAACCACGGAAATCTAGCAATCAGAGCAGCCGGCCGCTACAACTCCCTCTAGTCAGCGGATATTTCTGCGTACTCTGAGTTGTATTTTTTTATATAATTTATTTCTACTTGTTCGACCTAAGGTCTTTCGAGGAATTTCAGTTTTACATGCTGCATTTTTGGGATTTGGGCATTCCTTGAAAATTGAGGTTTGAATTCTCTGACTTCATTATATAATTGGTTTTCTTTTAGATGCTATTGAGTTTTAATCTTGATTTGGGGGAATAAAATGTTAAGATTACCCGTCGAGCAATTGGAAGGGAAAGGCAAAGATTCTACATATTATTAGTTTAGGGAGGTTTAAGCATATCTTCGGGAAATTTGGATTTGATTCGACTTGGGACTAAATTCCTGTAGTCGCATCCGCCTCGCAAACGCACAAGCAGCCAGTTCGTGCCCCCATCTTGTCCCGGTCCAACCAGCCGCCAGCCCTGACGGCGGCGCAGCCTTCGTCGGTGGCGGGTGGCAGCTCCCAATGGCGATGAAGAAGCGAGAGCGCGATAAGCACAACGCTGAGAACGAGGGCACCTTGAGCCGCCCCCCCCCCCGACCTCCGCCCCGCCGGCCCACCCGCACCCTCCCGTCCCCACACGCCAAGCGGGGCAGCTCCGCGCCCGCCCTCCGCCGCTATCGCGCCAAACATCAGGAGCGTACCGGGAGCGGTAGCTCAGTGCATCAACTGATATCACTGCAGCACCTCTGACCGGGAGGTCCTAGGTTCGAGTCCTGATGGTGGCAGGATTTTCGACACTAGCTTTTCAGCTAGGTCGAATTCAGTCGCTGTCTGGAGGAGAATTCTAGCGGCTGGCTGCTCTGATCGGTAGTTTTCCGTGGTTTCTCCGATCAACACCAGGCGAATGCCGGAGCAGGACCCTACCAAACGGGCCACGGACCGCGCGCGATCTTTCCGTCCTCTTTCTTGTCCTATCCTCTCCCCTTACACACTCACTTACACTAACATGCACTACACTACCACATATTCCGGGAGATCGGTTGGAAGCTTAGAGCTTGTCCCGGCTGGGGCGGTGCCCCGCTGGTGGGAGAGTCCTGGTTAGGGGGAAATCCCACTAGCCGACGGTAGGTCGGCGCCGGATCTCGCCATCCAGCGGGGGAAAATCACAGCCATCTCTCGAGAAAAACATGCATTACACTAACGGGACTAATGACCAAAGCAGTTGACGCGCCCGGAAACATGAAAAAGTCAATCAATCAATCAATCAGGGGCGTAGCTAGTGTGACGTCGTCGTGATGTGAAAAACAACACAGACACGGAGTTTCTTTTTACAGGGTTATTTACAATTACTGTATATTACAATGTTTACATACTCCTCCGGAAAGTACCGCTGCACTCCACAGCGCTACCATTCCGGGGGAAGCCGCCTCAGCCTGACCCAGCGTGCTAACTTGTAGCGCCGCTGCTGGCATCTGCGGTAGCCACCCTCGCAAACCTGCGACCACCCCTCACGGATCAGCAAAGTGCCTCCGCACCGCGATTCCTGCCCAATCTAGAGTGCCAATCGCCAACACTCCACCGGCGTGTATAGCGAGGAGTCACGTGACAGACCTCCCACGCTGAAGACGCGCGGACCGCGTCACCTCATTACAGAGGTTTGGGCCGGTCGCACATTGGGGCCCGCCGACCACCTGCAGACGATCTGTCCTCACCATTCTGCGCTAGCTGACCCCCAGATGTTCCCAGACACGCCCCCGCCGGCTTGCACCCTCGAAACGACCGCTCCGGTTGCACCGCCAGCCCGGCGTCTGGACCACCCGCTCCCACGCCCCAGCCCGCGCCTTGTGAGGTTCGACGACTACTGATATGCTACGACGTTACACTACGCTGCTACCACCAGTCCCCCGCGCCGAGGCCCTCGAAGCCGGGTCTCCGAGAAAGGATTCCCGCCAACACCCAATTAAGGAGAGGTTCTTGTCCGACAATAGGTTGAAGGTCACGCGTGGAAAAATGCGAGAATTTAATTAAGGCTATTCATTATTAACCAGATTATTTAATTAAGGTTATTTCTTATTATTGATGCAAATGAATGTGGGAAAATTATTATACGAAACAACACTAATAACATTAAAAAAGAATATACTGGACGGCCAGTGGTTGAGCGAGGGTGTTTTCATTTCGGGGCCGCCGCTTCGTCAGTATTGCAATTAGCTGAAGACTCGTCCGACACCTACCACGCGACCAAGTATCGTATTTCAAAAATAAATTCGTAAAAATTTTCGTTTGTAAACCACGCGATGTACATTTTTTTATTGGTTATTTAAGTCCGCATCAACATCTAGGTCATTAGCGAGCTCTATTGGAGTTAACGTTATGGTAACTGTGAAGATGAAACGAAATGGTGATGATAAAGGGTGAAAGGGCGAACACAAATGCAACCATGCCCGAGGCGGGACTCGAACCCGCGGCCCTTCGGTCCGAGATCTCTACGTTACTACTTCCTTATGTAAAATTGGCAATACTATAAAACGAATACATCAGCAGCTTCGGTTATTTATGTTTCACGAAATGTATTCGATCTGCGTTGTTGCTACTTCTACTTTTAAGTACAAGTAGTTAAGTTAAGTACTTGCAGTTTAGGGGCAAAAAATTACGAACTCACTTCTCGAATAGGGACCAAAGAATGAGTAACTCAATGGCATAAAATAGAGAAGGATTTCTACGCTGGTTGAATCTAATTTATATTGTAATGCGTACATAGCATACATAAATTAAATCTAAAACTACTGTTTTCGGGTTTGTCAATCGCAGTTAGGGGCCCCATTTGAATCTTCTACACCACGACGTCCCAGAACCAAGCAACGCCACTGCAAAATATCTCTGCTCGGCAGAAACAAATCGCTATGCTCCATGTGGATTTTGGATGTTGGTGTTGGATGTGGATGTATTCGTGTGCGGTGGTAGATTTCCAAAACCATTGATCATGGGTAGCTCTACACTTGCATTTCTACGTATAAATTTCTAGAAAAAATCAGTTCTATGCTATATGAAATAAGAGGTCAACCAAGGAAGAAATGTATTTCGACATCTAGAATCTGAAGGAGAAAATAATAGTTTCGATTAATCGAAGATTCTATAACTTCTTTAAGATTGATTAAGTTCAAGATGTACAATTTTAGAAAGATAAGTTAAGGTAGGAGACGCAGAAATTTTCGTTACATCAAGATATTCGAGTTCTAAAATTTTTTCATCATTATTATCATCATTATTATTATTATTGCATTATCTTAGGGGCCAGTTCAGGGATCTAAAATGTTTAACTCAAGTACTGGTTATTACTACTACTATTAATATTATTATTACATAACCTTTACGTTTATTCCCAGAACCAACAATACAACAATATATTGTAACGTATTGTATTGCCATAGAATCTCATGGGCAGGAAGGCCGGTGCCAGGTAGGGGCCACGTGATAGGATTAGTGCAGGCAGAAACGCCGGTAGGAGAACGTAAGGAGAGTTTGAATAGACGGTCGTTAGGGGGCGGAGGCACCCCGAGGTATTTTGGTAACTTCCCGATTTCCATGGAAAGGGTTGCCCAAACTGTGTGGCGACGCGGCAGGCACGTGGCGTGAATCGCCGCGCGTATGCAAGACGACGCTACGTGTCACGTGTTTCGAAGGTATATAAGCGAGAGCGCAAAGCGCGGAGGAGGATTTTGAGCTGTGTGGAAATCTACGTTAATGCAGAAAACTTGCGCCCAGGACGGTGCGGAGACGAGCAATGTTCGTAGGGTAACCCATGTGTTGGGTTGGTTTGGTTTGTTTTTTTCGTGTTTCCGGGCACGTCAACTGCTTTGCTCATTAGACTCGTTAGTGTAGTGCATGTTTTTTTCGCGGGAGATGGCGGTGATCTTCCCCCGCTGGATGGCGAGATCCGGCGCCGACCTACCGTAGTCTAGTAGTGTTTCCCCCTAACCAGGACGCTCCCACCAGCGGGGCACCGCCCCAGCCGGGGCAAGCTATAAGCTTCCAACCGATCTCCCGGAATATGTGGTAGTGTAGTGCATGTTAATGTGAGTGTGTAAGGGGAGAGGATAGGACAAGGAAGAGGACGGAAAGATCACGCGCGTTCCGTGGCCCGTTTGGTAGGGTCCTGCTCCGGCATTCGCCTGGTGTTGTTAGGAGAAACCACAGAAAACTACCGATCAGAGCAACCGGTCGCTAGAATTCTCCTCCAGGCAGCGACTGAATTCGACCTAACTGAAAAGCTAGTGTCGAAAATCCTGCCGCCGTCAGAACTCGAACCTAGGACCTCTCGGTCACAGGCGCTGCAGTGGCATCAGTTGATGCACTGAGCTACCGCTCCCGGTCCCATGTGTTGTGACATCTTTCCACAGGTAACTGCGGTCACGGAACTCTACGCTGTGTGCGTAAGCTCGCTGAGGAGTCACGAGTCAGGCAGATCACGAATCTTTAAAAATCGCAACTGCGATCAGGGGATTGGGTCCATCAGAGCTGTTAATATATATATATATATATTCGAACTATTTATTTGTAAATACTTAATTATGATAAAAACCTGTAAATATCTGAAGCTCTTATCTATGATTGCTGTTTTGTTCCCACGACGCCACACAATTCTAAATGTTGTGTAATTAAAAATAACCAGAATATTGTTCCCTTTCGCCGCATTTAAACGCGTGAGGCGTCCTGCGCCAGTTGTTCCCGCGCGCCACCGCCGAGTGGTCCGCCTGCCCACACGCGTCCGCGCTCGCCCACCGCGCGGCAGGTGCTCCGTCGGAGGCGGCTTCCTTCCGCGCGCGTGGGATGTAGGGATGACGAGTTCTAAGGTTGGTTGCTCCTGCCACGCACCATGTGGAGGGTTTGGGCGGTAATTTTATGTCTACTCTTCTGTGTGCTGGTTGGGGCCAGATGTAAGGGATTGACGTGTTCTAAGGTTGGTTGCTCCTGCCACGCACCATGTGGAGGGTTTGGGCGGTAATTTTATGTCTACTCTTCTGTGTGCTGGTTGGGGCCAGATGTAGGGATTGACGAGTTCTAAGGTTGGTTGCTCCTGCCACGCACCATGTGGAGGGTTTGGGCGTAATTTTATGTCTACTCTTCTGTTGCTGGTTGGGGCCAGATGGAGGGATTGACGAGTTCTAAGGTTGGTTGCTCCTGCCACGCACCATGTGGAGGGTTTGGGCGATAATTTTATGTCTACTCTTCTGTGCGCTGGTTGGGGCCAGATGGATGGGATTGACGAGTTCTAAGGTTGGTTGCTCCTGCCACGCACCATGTGGAGGGTTTGGGCGATAATTTTATGTCTACTCTTCTGTGCGCTGGTTGGGGCCAGATGTAAGGGATTGACGAGTTCTAAGGTTGGTTGCTCCTGCCACGCACCATGTGGAGGGTTTGGGCGATAATTTTATGTCTACTCTCCTGTGCGCAGGTTGGGGCTAGATGGATGGGATTGACGAGTTCTAAGGTTGGTTGCTCCTGCCACGCACCACGTGGAGGGTTTGGGCGATAATTTTATGTCTACTCTTCTGTGTGCTGGTTGGGGCCAGATGGATGGGATTGACGTGTTCTAAGGTTGGTTGCTCCTGCCACGCATCATGTGGAGGGTTTGGGCGATAATTTTATGTCTACTCTTCTGTGCGCTGGTTGGGGCCAGATGGATGGGATTGACGAGTTCTAAGGTTGGTTGCTCCTGCCACGCATCATGTGGAGGGTTTGGGCGATAATTTTATGTCTACTCTTCTGTGCGCTGGTTGGGGCCAGATGGATGGGATTGACGAGTTGGCAACCTTAGTTGGTTGCTCCTGCCACGCACCATATGGAGGTTTGGGCGAAAATTTTATGTCTACTCTTCTGTGTGCTGGTTGGGGCCAGATGAATGGGATTGACGAGTTCTAAGATTGGTTCTAAGATTCTGTGTGCTGGTTGGGGCCAGATGTATGGGATTGACGAGTTGTAAGGTTGGTTGCTCCTGCCACGCACCATGTGGCGGTTTTTAAGTACTTTTATTTAAATAATGGAAATTTTTTGAAAACGAGTACAACAAGTCTTGCTGGAAGACAAGTCTTAGTGCGGTTCGCCGGACCGAGACCCCATGGGCCGTACGGATAAACCTCAGCCAGAGGCCCGCCAGGCCTAGCAGGCTGCCAGTGTTCCGTTTTGCTATTTTTTGAACGGCTCCCAGCCAATTCCAGTCACATCTTCTGCTCCCAGCAAGACCCCAGATGGCGGGCCCGAAGAGCTGTGCTGGCAGAGCTTCATAAATCGACCCTAAGGGCCGTACTTATAAACCTCAGCCAGGGGCCTGCCAGCCTAGCAGGCTGACAGTGTTCCGTTTTGCTATTTATAAACGGCCCCCAGACAATTCCAGTCACCTCTTGTCCTCCCAGCAAGCCCCCAGATGGCAGGCCCCTAACAGCTCTGCTGGTAGAGCTTCATAAACACGACCCTAAGAGCCGTACTTATAAACCTCAGCCACGGATCTGCCAGGCGTAGCAGGCGGCCAGTGTTCGCTTTTGCGATTTATAAACGACCTCCAGCCACTTCTAGTCACCCCAGATGGCAGGCCCCTAACACCCCAGATGGCGGGCCCCTAACAGCTCTGCTGGTAGAGCTTCATACGTACGAGTCCCTCTGCGCTGCTGCTTCCGCACGAGCAGCTGCGCGAACCCTTCGCGTCGCGTCGCGTCGCCGCTTCCTCCGCGGGGGCGACCTCCGCGCTCGTGACTCGAGCCTTTCGACTTTCGAGTGTCGAGTGTCGACGCGCGGCGCGTGATCGATGAAGACGGAGTGGTGCGGCGCCGGAAGCCCCGACCGCCTCCGGCCCAAGGCTCCGGCCGCCTCCCCCCCCCCCGCGTCGCCCGCGCCGGCCGGCCTTCGGGCGTGGGAGAAGAGGCACGATAGAAGGTGAGGGGGAAGAAACGAAGGAAGGATAGTAGATGTATGAAAAACAGGAAGGAGGAAGGAAAAGGAAAGACGGATAGAAGAAGAAAAGGGAAGAGTGGAAGGAAGGATGGAAAAGAGGAAAGAAAGAAAGCGGAAGAAAGGAAAGAACATCGGAAGACGGAAGAGAGAAAGGATTGAAGAGAGAAAGATAAAAGGGAGGGAAGAAGGAAGACATGTATTTATCATTGAAAAAACCGTACAACAAACTCTATTGTCGGTGTGTGAAGAAGCGAGGGGATAGAAATAAAGAGAGAGAGAGATATGATGGGGGTGGAAGGACTGATCAGTGTTGAAAGCTGGGGGTGGCTGGGACCCATTTGCCTTTCTACATTTTACGAATTGCGCCCTTTCGAGCAGGTTCGGAAGCATTTAGTCATCAGGGTTAAAAGGAAAACTATAAAACAGAGCCGGATGTCAAATCTGACACTAAGTGCGTAGGAGTAACTCCTTGCGAGAGTATCAATTGTATTTTACAGTTTAATGAAGATTCGAAGAATATTAGCCAAGAATGAAAACCAAGAATAAAAGACAATGCCAATCTAGAAATAATTCAGTTCATGGTAGTTTTTTTTTCGTCGCTGACGTAACGCGTAACGCTGACGTAACGCTGACATAACAACTTTCATATGTTGCACCATGTCACAAATGCACCATGGCAATATGTTGTCATGGTCGTCAGGCGGAACCGTCTGTCATAAAGGGATGAGAGGGTCTACGACGTTACAGCGTTTTATCCCATCGGCCAGGGGCTTTGCGCCTTTAGATCCGAGGGTTCCTAGCCGGTCAGCCAATCACGAGCCCGCGAGTCTCAAATGTGCTTAATCACCGTGACTTCACAGTGCGTAGAAAACTAATTTGATTATCGAATCTAGACATTTTTGCTCTTCCGCATACTAGTTACTTAATATATGGAAGGTATTGTAATGCTACGACAAGAAACTGCTGTATTTCTGCCGAAAAATTCGTTTTGTGGTACCCTCACACCAAAAAGTATATTATTCTCTTTTCCGTATGATGTAAATTTCTTTCTCTTATACGTAGTGTAGTCAAGATTCACATTTTTTGGGATCCCTAATGCGAAAAATTGGTTCACGGCGAAACGACTGTTTCTCCATTCACCCGTTCGTCTGTTCATTCATCCATCTGCCCATCCATCTGTCAGTCTGTCCATCCGTTCTCTTTGGTCAACACTGTCGCCTAAACTGTTCATATGATTTTCTCCAAAACTGATTTTTCCGGGTCGATTTGGCTGTACTTGACGCTCTGTTAATTTGAAACTTACATTTTTGATTTTGGAGGGTACTTTTACAGGACGCCAACAAAATATTTTCAAATCTATCTAAAAAATGGCTCCAAAATTATTCTTTGAATTTTTTTCCTCTGGGAAATCAAAGTAGAGTTGATTATTATTGTTAATCTTACCTCATTTTCTAATGATATAGTACTGAACGGCAAACACGAAATTATTTAATTGAATGCTACTTATGCATTCATTATCTTTTTAACGATTTCTTTAAAGGTTGCATTATATACAGTATAGTTTTATGACTTTTACTCAGTTACGTATTTACTGTTAATTGGGGTAAATACATAGCTACGTTAACGGGGTAATTACCAGCATAAACGTTAAATACAGAGCAAAACACATTTCATATTTTTACAATTTACACAATTTGCATTGAATCAGGTGTCAAGTATCACTGGAAATTCCGCGACAATCAAAATAGTGCACCATTGAAACTCCTCACATGTTACCGGGAGCGGTAGCTCAGTGCATCAACTGATGTCATTGCAGCGCCTCTGACCGGGAGGTCCAAAGGTTTGAGTCCTGACGGCAACAGGATTTTCGACACTAGCGTTTCAGCTAGGTCGAATTCAGTCGCTGTCTGGAGGAGAATTCTAGTGGCCGGTTGCTGTGATCGGTAGTTTTCCATGGTTTCTCCGATCAACATCAGGCGAATGCCGGAGCAGTACCCTACCAAACGGGCCACGGACAGCGCGCGCTCTTCCTTGTCTCAACCTCTCCCCTTACACACGCACACACACACAAACATGCACTACACTACGGCATATTTCGGGAGACAGGTCGGGAGCTTAGAGTTTGTCCCGGCTGGGGCGGTGCCCCGCTGGTGGGAGAGTCCTGCTTAGGGGGAAACCCCACTAGCCGACGGTAGGTCGGCGCCGGATCTCGCCATCCAGCAGGGGACGATCACCGCCATCTCTCGGAAAAACATGCACTACACTAACGGCACTAATGACCAAAGTTGCTGACGCGCCCGGAAACCCGAAAAAATCAAACAATCAATCCTCACATGTTCAGCTCGTTTGGTTACGTACACTCGTTTATGTATTTGCTCCTTAGTTTAGGCAACTGGAATAAATGATATAGTAATGACTTGTTTTCATTTACCTCGGCAAATTGGGGATGCACGTTAACACGACACAGAAGAAAATTATCAATTGGCGACCAGCTAATGTTATTTACTATTCTACTTATGAAATTTCACTCTCGATTTAGTGTACAAGAATTAGAACCTTATTTCCAATCACAGACGACTTAACCGTGCAACATTATCATATATCCATTACCACCTCCTAGGAGGTTACTGGAAGATTAATTAATTACTCTGAAATAGGACGGGCAGTGAAGACGGACGGCACCATTAAATATAATCAATATTTAAATATATGAATCGCTAATGAATTCCTGTTCTTGAATCGAGAACACAAAATCAAATATAGTCTGGAATATAAAGTATTTATTTATTTTATTTTACGTCAAAAAAACAGTTAAAAACTGCGTATGACGCGCTATGGGGAAAAGTGTTAAGACACATTGACAAAGACAAAGTATTAAGACGCATGGGCCAAAGAGTATATTTCTTCGGCATTCCAGCCTCGGTTCCTACAACAGCTCTTGCAACCACAAAAAGGAAGCAACACACAAACAAGGAACTGGAGCTGGAACTTGTGGTTGCAAGCCATGATGATGAAAATCCATTTTCTGAAACGTTTGCAAACAACAATATAGTCTATTTTTTTTACTCACCAAGCTCCATTAGTCAGCTTTCATTACATGTTTCGTCCTAAGGATCGTCCGCGTCCGTTTCGTGAAATTATATCATAAAGGCGGTGCCGGTAGTTTCATTAATTCGCAATTCGGCGAGTAGCGAGCAACCGCTCGCCGAATCCCGAGTAGTGTGGATGAGTTGCTTGCTATTTGCCGAGTAACGAACGTTCGGGGTTTGCCCTACCCACCGCGTGTCGGTGTTTTTGACACATGAAAGGAAGTGAACATTCGCTGAGCACATAAGGTATTCGGGATTGGGCGAGTACTAGCTCGCTGCTCAGTGAATACCGAATGTGTGGAGATGCCTTTAAATTCTACTCGCACATTGTAAATCCTGTGATAAATCCCCTTGTCGCTTCGTGACTCGGGGATTTATTGACATCTAGTAAAATACCCGGCTTTTCCCGGGCTTCCTTCATATGCAATCCTTATGAAAGAGGAAAAAGTTCAATTTTATATAAACCACGTATTTGTGATAATTTTTTGTGTAATTGGTTTAAACAAAAACTGTAGTTTTCCTTCATTTTATTTCACAGTACATTGCTATTAGATTAAAAATGTTTGTCTTTCGCATCGCTACTGGTCTCTAGCAATCCATTAGGTACTAGTTCTACTGCACCGCTACTGGCCTGTGAAGGCATATATTAGGAACCGATTATTCTGTACCAGTTCTGTGGCATCGTTATTGGCCTATGATGGAATATATTAAGAACCAATTTGCTCTTAGTGAGCGGCGAAAAAGAATACATATGCCAACATATTTAAATTACCTATTTTCTGCATTTGTGTTATATTAATCTTTATCAAAGTCTGCAAGGATACTGCGACAATTCTAAAGAAGAGTCTACAAACATTCCTGTATCTATTGACACGCTGCTATTTGAGGTATCGATGTCGGTTGCATGTCGTTAAATTCGCTTTCATTGGTATAGATTTCGAAAGCACTCATGGAATTCTAAAGTTAGCTTAAGGCACTTTAACTGGTGTCTGTCTTTAAGCTTAAGATATTTCAGCAAGGTGTCTGGAGGAAACGTGTACAACTAAAGAGCATCACTTTATTATAAATATTAGCTAACTCCTCAGAACTTCTCATTGGTGACCTCCGCACGGAAGCAGAACAAGGTTGTCGGCTATTACTTCAGGTGCTAGTGACATGACGTACCTCGCGCTGCCCTCCAGAAGATAGCTGTTTACGATGATGAGTTGTAAAGTGCTCAGTGGTTTTTACAACACGCGACGAAGGTAGTATGGAATACGATTAGGTCATAGTTAAACCTTGTCTTAGTTCCGGATGTATTCAGGAAATGTTGAGTTATCAGCTATGATGAAACGCAAAGAGTACGTAGGGGTCCTGTTCACCTGTTACCTGTACGTAGGTCACCTGTTTTGTCCAATGCCATCTAAATATTTGGTTCACAGAAACGACAGGAAACCTTGTCCTCATACATTTTTACACTTGAATATAATCCGGTACGATAGAGGATATCATACCCTTAGATAAGAAAACTAATTCAACTGTTTGACCTAAAATATGGAATTTAAAATACTGAGTTTTGTTCTATATTCGAGTAAATTTCTAATACTGTTTTTGAGGTATCACTTATTATTAATTCGCGCATAAATTAGTGAAATGAGGAATAATATACTCGAAAGTTACACGTTAAAGATTTTATGTTTTTATTGCATTTTATGGTACCAATAAAATGCAATAGTGCATACTCAATCATGTATTTCAATGCAATGAACCTGCCTGTAATGTTACAAACATTAGTCACTAATGGCTTCAACAATCGATGCAAGTAAAAAGAGATTTTTTTTTTAAAATTTCGTTCTGAACTTAATTTTTTCTACTTCGCTTAAACATTTTGTCCCCACTTTTCTTTGCTCTGACCATCCACACGTTATGCCAAATTCATGTACAATTCTCTATTAACCTTTGGTCTACAACGTGAAACTCTGGGAGATGTACTAAAAACCGTTGAAATACACTGTCGAATCTTTTTGATCCAACCCACATTTTTGTGAAATATCTCAATTTGAACATTGTAGGAAACAATAAAAAAAAATTTCAAAAATATATCCTATTCATTATTTCAATGCACGATGAATTCTCAGTTTACCCGAATAAATGCCAACCATTGCGCAAATGCACGCGTTTTTCGCGGTTTCGGATCATTTTGACCCGAACATTGTAGAATACGTAGAACATCTTATTGTTGTTTTTCCTAGGGCTTTTTATCCAGCTAACAGCCGGTTACCCTTTACATCCCGATGGGACGCATATTCAACCATACACTAGATCAACACACTTGCGGGCTCCTCTAATCTGGGGCCAGTAGAACACGAGGCCCTCCGCGACGAACATACAAAGTCAAGGAACAAACAGCCATGCACAAGGCGGTACTCGCTCTTAGCCTCCTCGGCCATCCAGGTCGGTGAACATCTTGTTAATTTTTTAAAATTTAATTATTTTCTTTTGGGTAGAAAATCAAAGATCGTAATTTCTTACATTACTACTAGAGTGGTAGAGGTATCTTAGTACAATATCTCTACTTTGGATTGAGATCTGAGAATTTATTTGGGAATGTATGCAAACATCCTGTTAATAACGCAAAATTTGAGAAGTGGCTCTCGGGCCCATTCACTCGCTCACTTCCATCGTAGTGCAGCGGCCTTAAGGCCTCGCCCTTCGGGTGGCGGCGAGCGACGAGCGACGCGCGTGAGTCATATGTTTGCGCGCGGCGGCGTCGGCGTCGCCGTCTGGCGCGCACGCGTCCTTCCCGCGGTCATCACAGCCCGCGCCCGCGCCCCTCTCCGCCCCGCCCCCTCCGCCCCGCCCCCTCCGCCCCGCCCCCCTCCGCCTCACCCTCTCCGCCTCGCCCCTCTCCGCCCCGCCCTCTCCGCCTGGCCGCGCCGCTCCCACGCAGCGCTCGCTGACGAGTCGAATTTCTGCGCGCTGCATCGCCGTTTGTATCTGACGGCTGCCGTTAAGCCTTAGAAATCTTCCGATACAGCCTTATTGTCTTTTGTTAAATATGTCACCTCACCAGTGGATAAAAGGTACAAATTAGACTCACAAAACGCATGAAATTTTCAAAGCAAAAATGGTGCAGTACAGTGGTATGCAGTGTACATATGTACAGTGGTTTATATGCGTTTTCTTGAAGGACACTGAGATACACGAAAAAAGTATCGAAAGTCTTTTTGTCTTCATGGTATGCCCACTCTCTATGTGGAAGTTTGGCGATCTCCTATTTCAGTAAGGCAAGTTCACCAGAATCTTTCTAGATTTTGAAGAATTTGTGAGTACGCGGATGATCGGCTAAGGTTCGAGTAAGCTGGAACGCGTCCGGAAGAAGCAGAAAAGAAAAAAGAGGAAGAAAAGGAAAATAAGAATATAGTACAAAATGGCAAAACCGAGAGGAGAGACATTCTAAACAGCATTAATTAACATTGACTCCCTACCTTCTTCAATATAACACCATAAAAACTTTTAACTTTCTTTCGTCAAAACCCAAATACACATTCAACTTCCCCCATGTATCCTCATTCAGTAGGATGTGGTGCGAGCCGAAAATGAATATGCGAGGGGCCCCGCCGTGCCCACTTCCGGCCGCGTGCATCGGGAGCTCTCGTAACGCAGCGAGGGGAAAGCTAGCGGCGCTAAGCGTCCCAGTCGAGCTCTACTTGAGGACGCGGACGCCTCGCCACGCGACGCCCCTTCCGCCCCGCCCACGCCGCTCCGGCCCGGCCGACCCTTCCCCTCCCGCCCTCCCTACCCCGCTCCCTACCGCCTCCCCCCCCCCCCCTACCCCGCCTACCCTACCCCGCCCCCTACCCCGCCTACCCTGCCCGGCCCAGCCCCGACACTAATCCCATCCCATCCCATTCCCGCCTCACTGAGTGCTGTGCAGCGAGAGTGGAAGCACGACAATACCTGAACTGATCACCAGATAAAAGTACTTTTAATATCAGATCGAAGCGTCCTAGTGTAGATTGTCCATGGTAATTGATTGTTCAATTAAGATATTGAAGCCTTACCTCTCTTACTGTTTTTGACGATAAAGAACTAAATAAATAAATAAAACATTCCGACTGCTCAAACAAATGTATTATTTTGCTCATGGCTGATAAACAGTAGTGCCCGAATGGATGATTTTTATGCTTCGTTATTGGACGTGTGTGTTCATGCACTCTTTACAAACAATTCTTTAGAGAAAGAAGTATTATTTAAATTATTGGTATTGGTCTTTAATATACTGAATTATGTTTTGCCTGCAGTTTTTTAACCTTTCCTATCAACAGGCAGTACTCGAGAATAATTAACTGGAAGACAATATGCTCTAGATGACCTCGTGACTAGTGTTTTGATAGGGTTATATTGTTTACTGAAAATACAATTTAATGCTTTCCATTACCTGATCGAAACATGGTGTTAACATATCACGTTCCTCATCCATTCAATAGTTCATTCAATTAGTAATTTATTTATTATGTCATTCATTCAGTCCTTTGGTCACTCATCACCTTTTGTCAATAATTCACACATTCATCAATTACTGATGGTGCCAAACCACAGTCGTTTGTTAAATAATAAAAAATAATTTGCAAAAAGTTAATTTTAGATTTCAATACCAAGTGTCTTTACGCGTGTATGTCCAACAGTTCGTTCTTTAATTTCATACCACCACGATAATAACTCGAATCATCTAACTGCATAATTTTCCTGTTAGTGCTGATTCTGATTTAGAACAACCACTAGCCTTTTAAATTATAACCACTCTTCGTATAGGCTTCAAATGTAATCCTTGCCGTTAGCGTTCTGCCAGGTGGATTCTGCTGATAGCGATTGGGAAAGGGCGCTAGAGCTGTTGCACTGATAATGATGACATGCGATCGGCGATGCGTGGTTATCGTTTAACACAGCTCGGATTGCAGTGGAGCGAAGATATGCCGACGTCAGCTATCAGCTGGCCACTTCGGACATCCCATTGATATGAAATTATGAAGTATGTGGTGGAGCAGAGATATTAACAGTTTTCCACCTCTTGCATTCCATTACACGGCAGCGTTTTAAGTCATCCGTTTCGAAAATGGATGACATCACATTTGCACACAGCTGCGTGTTGCCATACATTACGTTTTATCATTTAAAATAAAATAATTTATAGTTTGAACTCGGCTTAATTAGTGATATTTGTTAATATTGGAAAATAAATATTTTCCGTTTCCAGGCGTGTGGTTTTCCACTGTTGGCAGTAAGATAAACGGATAGCTACACATAATGTAGGTAATTAAAAACAAACCGGCATTATAATTTAATAATTATACTCTTACTGTCACGCTCGGTGGCTTAGAAAACAAGACTTGTGAAGCTAATTTACGGAGCTACTTACAGGCCTAGCAAATTTCGTAAGAGAATTATTACGACTGTAATTAATGTAAAGCAAGCAACGAGTCGCAGCGTAAGTGTGCTCTGGCGATTCGCATACAACGCCGTCCGCCTGTCTCGTCCTCCATTAATCGGATCCTCGCCACACTAATTCGGTGATCCTCTGTTTGCCGAATCCTTCTGCAGCACCGCCTCAGAACAACATTGACTCTTCCCCTTAATACCTTTATGGCCAGGCGACGTCGGAGAGCTCCAGATACGGATCTGCACACAATCGCCCCGCATTCGCCTCCCCCACCTTCGCAGAACGCCACGCCCACCTAGAGAGCGCTGCGGGTGGTGGCGACCGCGTTCACGGTCGATGGCGTGGCTCAAAGGGTGACGTTTCATGGCTGAAAATTTAACTATTTTTATGCGTGTGTCCTCCACGAGGAAAAATGTTTCCGACAAAATAGATCATAAACGTTAATTGTAATTTACCAAAAACATTCCATCACAAGTGAATCATAGGTTGTAACGATAAGAATGTCTCTGATTCATACGTCAGATTCCTGGTTATACAGCACTGATATTACATTGCGATGGAAGAATTCTCGCTTTTGGAAATTAGAAGTTAATCGACTTTCCTTCCCAGATTAAATAATTATATTACAATCTTAGGAATTTGAGAGATTCACCTTAAACGATCCATAATATATTTAGTGAATATGAGGAAGGAAGAAGAACAGTGACGTAATTGGCAAATAGTATCAAAGAAAGCACAGGATGTCTTTTTGAGTATTCATAATATAAAACAGGGAGATCACAAGATATAGAAACATAGATGGAAGGAAAAATATGAATGTGATTAGAAACGAAGGTGATTATCTTTCTTCCGCAGGAAGCTATGAGGTGTACCGGTAGTACTATATCTTGTAATCCTCGTGTACCAGAAATTATAATTTATGAATTATTACTAGGGGAATTTTGATGACCTACAACATTGCCACAAGCGATCAATAAAATGCTTTGAAAATATTTTGAAAATTCCCTAAAAATAAATAAAAATGACGTAAAATGTGATCAAAACCAGTTCGGATGAACAACTCAGGCTGTTAAATATGTTACTGATGTAATCGAAGTTTCTTCTATTCGTTCAAGTGCATTCGACTTGAAACTCTTGGTTTGGACTGTTCTTTACCAGCACAATTCTGCCTTTAGTGATCCCGAAATCAGCTGAATCGCCAATGGATCACAGAATCGTCAGGCATCACAGAAACCTTAGATTATATACTCACAAAAGCTGACATTACAACTTCTGAGCAAAAAAATGGAACCAGCTACCAGGTATAGATACTCAGAAATTCCGTGGAGAACAATTGTTGCATCTTGTAAATATTATTTGAAGCAAGTACCATTAAAATGATATTAAAAAAGATGAAATCAGTGAAAAATGCATTAAAATGTTGGAAAAAGATAAAAAATGACAGTCGAAATCGACAAAAAATGTAAAAAACATTTATAAAAATGGGTAATTTCATGTTGTCAAAACTTGAATTTCTATACTAAAACGAATTTTTCTAATGGAAAAAAATTACATTTCAATTAAATCCGCCCCCTAGTTATGATATAGTTAACTTATGTTAAATTTGCTTTTGCATCATGGAGTTCCGTGGAGCAAGATCTGAACGACTATTTCAGTAACATTAGAAGAGAATAATGTAGACATTAAATTTTGGTTATTTCAAAATGAAATTTATCCATTCTCTAAACTCGAACATTTACGAAATGGATGACACTTCTCATGAAGCGCATTTATGTTCCCGTATGCCAAACAAAACAATGAAATTGGAGATGTGCAAGTGTGGCCTTGCGGATGACAGCATACGATGAAGTAGAAAAGTTTTAATATGTTGAGCCGGCGGGAGTGAGAGGGCGGGAGTGAGAGGGCGGGAGTGAGAGGGCGGGAGTGAGAGGGCGGGAGTGAGAGGGCGGGAGGAGAGGGCGGGAGGAGAGGGCGGGAGGGAGAGGGCGGGAGTGAGAGGGCGGGAGTGAGAGGGCGGGAGTAGAGGGCGGGAGTGAGAGGGCGGGAGTAGAGGGCGGGAGTGAGAGGGGGGAGCGAGAGGGCGGGAGCGAGAGGGGGAGCGAGAGGCGGGAGCGAGAGGGGGGAGAGAGGGCGGAGGAGAGGGGGTTGTGGGGGAAGGGAGCGAGAGGCGGGTGGAGAAGAGCAGCCGGGAAGAGGAAATGAGGGCGTGCGGGCGAAGCAGCCTTTCGAGGGCAGGCACGCCCACGCGGATGGCTGCACGCAGCCAACAGGAACCAAAGCCGCGTCGCTTTCATATGAGCTACTAACAGGCTAGTGATGCGACATCGATAACAAAACATTTATCTAGCCAAACAGCGATGTTCAAAATTGAAACATCAAAATGTTCAAAATTAAAACATCAATGAATGTTCAAAATTAAAACATCAATGAATGTTCAAAATTAAAACATCAATGTTCAAAATTAAAACATATGTTCAAAATTAAAACATTTATGTTTCCAAAATCGATTACAACATCGATGTTCTAAATGAAAACATCGATGTTAATAATATATTGACCAAAAATCATCGATGTTGAAACATACGTGTTTTGATGTTTCAGATCAATATTTTGAAACATCGAAGATTTAAAACTAGTTCAGTAACCTCTAACATTAAATTTGTGCTCAGCAAAATTCTTCATTGTTAGTTGCCGTAATTTATAATTAAAATTTAACTGAAAACAGTTGAAAGACGCCTCTTCATGTGCGAAGTACGAGGAAATACGAAGGAAATATCAGAACATCAGGATCATCCCGGGCGAGGGTTAGTCTTGCTCGATGAAGGTAGTAGAAATCACGTCGGAGTAGTTCGAACACATATATACTGATACCATCTGTAATTATTTAATATTTTTACTTTTACAAAATTGTGATAATAGGAAATTTTCATCCCCAAACAAAACATCAAAAATGTAAGAACATCGCGCACAATACAACGATGTTCAAAAGTCATCGGGTTCAATACATCGATGCTGAAAACATCGATATTCTTATAGTAACATCGATATTTTTAGAACGTCGGCATCAACGTTGCATCCCTATAACAGGCTACAAGCTGATGGTCCTGTGGCTAAGAACACCAGTGTGTGTGTGTGTATGTGTGTGTGTGTGTGTGTGTGTGTGTGTGTGTGTGTGATTGAAGGGGATATTGCAATAAATGTAAATCAATGGGGATACACATTAAAACGTTCGGACCTTTAGGTTCTTAAACTACGAGTACTAGTACAATAAAACATCCCTTCAGTTGGATTTAAAACATTTCCAGTTGAAACATAAAATATTACGTGTGAAATGGACTATTATTTCGCACAGACTGCGACGGTAATGTTTTAGTGTGATTATAAGTTGGTGAGCCACTACATTGTACCGAATGTTAATAGTTTATTTCAGATTGTTAAATCAACATACAGCTATAAAGCATTAATAATAATAACAGTAATAACATCAATAATAATACTGATCCATGTAGCCGAGATCGCGAAGGCAGAAGTGCTGTAGCTATCTTGGAGCGACGGATCGTATGTTTGAATCCCGCCTTGAGCATAGTTGTGTGTGTTTGGGTCTTTATGTTTTTGATTGTCCATTCACCCTTCATCATCATCATCATCATCATCACAATAATATTATTCTTCATTCCCCCAGAGCTAACAACCCAGGGTTGTAAAAATGAATTCGGCTTATAAGTGCTGACCCCCATCCCCAAAAAAAGGTCACGTGCACCAGCCCCCGAGAAAATATGACTGGGTCTTGGTGGGTACGATTGGCGCGTTTGCGTGGCCATTTCGCCTAATAATGATGATGATGATGATGATGATGATGATAATAATAATAATAATAATAATAATAATAATAATAATAAACAATGAATGAGTGAATGCCTTATTTTATGTGGCGAGACTGAGGCCATGAGGCCTGCTCTTCCGTCTGACCACGCAAATTTCGTTACGCACCTTTCACCTGCTAGGGGAGAAAGAAGGTATTACTTGCGCAACGAACGAGACAATTTGAATGAAGCTCAGATGCTTCATTTATGCTTGATGATCTTTTACATGCAGTAAACATGTAAATGAGACAGCCGGCTTTACTTCCCCTCCGAAGGAAGGCGTACGAAGGATTTTTTTCGCCCTTAAAAATCCACGGCTTCGATCGGGCCACAATCAATTCATTGCAAGCGGATTTGTGCAATTTAACCAATCTAAAAGTCGAAAAAAATAATGCATAATATAAAGAAAAAATCCATGGCTCTTGAGCACATTGTTAAACGATTAATCTATTGGCATTTATGGTTCGTTCAGTATCTCATCTAGTTCAATACCAACGAAACAGCGTTATTAATTATTATTATTATTATTATTATTATTATTATTATTATTTTTTATTATATTATCATTATTATTATTACTATTATTATATCATTATTATTATTACTATTATTATTATTATTATTATTATTATTATTATTACCCCAGTCATATTTTCCCAGGGGCTAGTGCAACTTTTTTGGGTCGATAATGATTTTCAGTACATACTGAGTAGAACTTCTAACAATTTTCATTTGAGAAATTAGAAAGTTTGGACACACTGATTGAAAAGTAGCACCTTATTTTGTATATCGTTTGCTACACTCCTTCTGTTAATTTAATACTCCCAATCATCCACAAAACAGAAAGAATCGTATATTGACATACTGACATGCGTAATTATCGTTCTTTTGAGGGTATTAAATTGAGATATATTTAGTTCTTGATACATAACTGACTAGAAATATCAGACTATGTTTGGCAACATTATTGCTTTCTCACGAAGTCGCAATACATTACTGACAGTCGTGAAACGATCAGTTATTACCCGCTACCAAGCTGTCAAAATTATGTTGTAACACCTGACCAACTACGTGATTCAGCTCTGCTCCCGGAGAGATCAGTAGCAACTGTTAACAACGAAAGTGTCTGTGAACCTTGAGAACAAAAATAAATAAGAAACCGGTCCAACATCAAGCTGGCAAGACAACTTGAGAAAACATATTGCATATTTCCTCCATGAGCACCGGGAGCGGTAGCTCACTGATGTCACTGCAGCGCCTCTGACCGGGAGGTCCTACGTTCGAGTCCTGATGGAGGCAGGATTTTCGACCCTAGCTTTTCAGCTAAGACGAATTCAGTTGCTGTCTGGAGGAGAATTCTAGCGGCCGGCTGCTCGAATCGGTAGTTTTCCGTGGTTTCTCCGATCAACACCAGGCGAATGCCGGAGCAGTACCCTACCGAACGGGCCACGGACCGCGCGCGACCTGTCCTTCCTCTTCCTTGTCCTATCCTCTCCCCTTACACACACACACACACACACACACACTTACACTAACATGCATTACACTACCACATATTCCGGGAGACCGGTCGGGAGCTTAGAGCTTGTCCCGGCTGGGGCGGTGCCCCGCTGGTGGGAGAGTCCTGGTTAGGGGGAAGCCCTACTAGTCGACGGTAGGTCGTCGCCGGATCTCACCATCCAGCGGGGGAAGATCACCGCCATCTCCCGAGAAAAACATGCACTACACTAACATGACTAATGACCAAAGCAGTTGACGCGCCCGGAAACACGAAAAAATCAATCAATCCTCCACGAGGATGCGGCACTCTCTTGTCTGTTGTTCGGCGTTTTTAGTGGAGTATTCTTACCTCATAAGAAACATAATGCCAGGACGCAAATTATTAAGGAGGATGCCGGGCATCATGCGCTTTCTGGCTAGAGAGTTTGATGTCCCCTAATGGGAAAATATTAACTTGCCCATCCTAATAACAATCCGTAAATAGTCTCCTCGTTTATGATTTTCACGCTTGAGAAATTTTAGATCAAGGAAATTATACAAGAAATCGTCTACAAGAACATCCTTACAATTTATTCAGATTGTCAGTGCGTCAGTGAAAAAGGTCTTCGATTACTCTTCAGTTGATTCATCTGTCAATGCCTTCGGATTTTGAACGTCCAACCTCGTAAAAACTGTCAATGTGTATCCTGCAAAATTTACGATCACATTCGGCTTTTAACATTCCTGCATTGGAATAGTCCCAGACTCTATGTAATATAACATCTACTAAAATAATGACTTGAGTTACTGATTCCTAGCACTGTAAACATATAGTATCACTGAAGGAGAAAACACACATTGAACTTATATTCTTTGATAAAATTGCATACAATTTGGTAAACGTGTTTGTAACTCTCTTTTTTTACTAAAATGTGTTGTATATGCGCAATTTGCACGATTCAGGTCGAAATAAGGTGCATGGGTTTTGAAAATTCGTTTAGTGAATTGTTACGTGTCTTCATGCAATGTCGGAATTCTTTACTCTTCACGAGTCACAGATGCGACTTAAGAAAACGCTGATGACTAGATTCTTAAAAATACTGTCTTGAAGTACACTTCTGCAATCATCATATTTACAAGAAATCTTGGGCTTTCCCTACAGTATGTTTAATCGCAACATAAATCAGTACGCCCCGCGTTCGTATCCTGAGATAATCGCGCAGTTTAAGAACACCACGTTCCTCGTACTGAAACCGCCTTGACAAACCCACAGGTCGACATTTCACAGCGTTCCACACCTGGTGCCTTACGTATTTCACGCAAGACCCATCGCATCTGACAGTCAGGGGCTAATTACGTCGGTGAGAAACGACGTCTGCGAGCGGAAGAGCTGCCTGGTGGCAGATGGGAATTGAGACGTGCGAGAGCCAACTCCGAGCCTCATTAAAGCCCCGCCACTTCGAACACTGCTCCCATTTGTTTAACCTCACGAAATTTGCCACCATGAGCGCAGTCTGGGAGAGGCGGTTCTGACACGAGCCCTTTTCGTGAGTCGAGTTCGATTCAGGACACGACATATCCGGTACAATCAACAAAATTGACATGTGGAATAGTTGAAACTTTTTCGATTTGTGTTATTTATAGTATACTCTTAAAAAGCAACTTTGTAATTGAAAATATCGTCAAACCAATTGCGTCGTTGAAGATGAAGAGTAACGACGCCTCTAAATATTCGTATTACCACAGGGAACAACGCTTGTACACAATATCATCCGAATCAAGTTAATTACGGCAAATGTAACTAAAACGACATCTATATAGCATTAACGGTTTGAATGAAAGGCTTGTGAGAAGTTTAGAACCAGTAAATCTCGCAAAAAGTTCTGAACTTTGATGGACAATGTAACCACGAGGTAATATTTTTAATGTAGTTTGGAATTACAATAGGTAGTTAATAAAAACAATAAATAAGTTCTATATATTTACTACACTTTGCAAAGATATTGTCGGTAAACAAAAAAGTTACCCTTCTAAAAATAATAATATTTTGTAGGATTATAGGAGTAGAATATAAATAACATAAATCAAAAAAGTTTCAACCATTCCACACTTTCAATTTTGTTAATTGTCCCGGATATGCCGTGACCTGAAACGAACGCAACTCAAGAAAAGGGCTCCTATCTTTTATTGTGAGCCAAGCTGTTTATTTCTCGGTGAAAGACAAGATTGATTTACTCTTTGTATCAGTTGAGTTTGAACTATCTTTCTGGATATTTCACTGGTAAAAATATGCTATTTTCTAAACACACATTCTTCACTTAACTAACAAATAATAATTTGGAATATTTAACAAATTAGCATACTTTTTTACGCATCAACGATATTTATTACATTTTATCTACGTATGAATTGTACGAGTATAAATCATCCACACACTCCATAGCTTCAGTGTCTACCATCCTTATTTTGTCCAGCCGCACCTGCTCTCGTTCATCCAGTTCAGCTATAGTCGGCCCCAGACCTCAGAGGTTTCACGTGTGTCATTAATCTTTCTCTCTCACCCTGCTGATACCCAATTGTTCCAGCGTGACCTATTGCAGAGAGCAAACCTGGGCGCTAAATGCTCCATCTAACACTGAAATCACGTCGTCATTCAACTGCCAGCCGCGCCAACAAGTTGCAACAAAACCTAAAGCGGCTCGTACAGAGCCGGATCATTCGTATTACACCAGTCGGCAACAAGTTTCTCACTGGGCAAACGAGCAACAAAACCGCTGCCATTGGTGGTTAAACGAGCGTCGGTTCTTGTAAAGAGGCAAGCCATCTTTTGACACTGCCGTCTTTGAACGTCACTCCACGTGTTCCTCACGAAAGATGCTAAATTGGATGTCCTTAATGACCAACTCAACCAGTTCGGTGTGATGAAGTATTGCGTTAGAGAAGTGACTGTGGTGTATTTAATATAAAGTCTTACAAGTTCGAACAAAAATGTTTTAATTACCTATTTTTATTTACTCTCCCTTCTATGGTACGTTTTGGCGAGGTAGCACATAAGTTCTTCAAAAAATATACATTAATAATTATGGTGATTGATGATGATGATGATGATTATCATTGATCTCTCTCTCTCTAATAATGATCATTGGCCACTCCCTTCTATTCCTGCTAAACCGATTGTAACATGTAGGCTTTCCATTTGCTTCTACTGGTAGTCTAAATTTATGAGTATTTACCTTTGTTGAACAGCTCAGAGAACATGAGGATGAAAGTTACAAGTTTAAGAGGTTGTATATAATGTATTATTAACAAATAAGAAAAGTCTTGGCGTTTAATTCGTATTTATGAATGTAAGCACCATCATTTAACATCTAATCCAGAATTTGTGCTCCAGCAACATACTAAAAATAAATTCATTCAAAACTGACTTTGTTTTCTAAATAGAGATTTTCTACTTTGCAATTGAAAGGAAATTCAGCAACACCGCAAATTAACTGAACTTAAAATTCGTGTACTGACCTTCTTAATAAGTAGTTTAAATAAACAATATAAATATCTTGGTTCTTCCAATTATGTACACAGTTAAAATAATTTATTTTGTTGAATTTGTGTCGGCTAAGAGTCGCCTTATTGTTTAGTAATGATTAGTAGTAGATCATACACAATTTTCTTCTTGATGCTGAGGCACAAAACATGGCTTGCGGCCACACTTACCTACTATCTTAAACTCAAGATGCCAGAACCTCCCTTGCTGTGTCAGGCAGTGAACCCAAGAATCAAGAAAAAGTGTGCAACTAGTAATGTCCTTTAGAAACACGTAGTGAGGGATGCCTTACAAAACAATGGCCAACATCGAGTATTGCATCATCACTTGATGTGCCTCCCGACTTAGTAACCTAGAACTAGGGGGCGTTCACTCAGGCGTGTCTGTCCGTGACGAGGAGGAAGTAAATTCACTGCAGGTAGGCGTCCTATGACGTAACTGTTGAACAACCTCTTCCTTCGCGCACGTACACACGAACATGCAAACGGAAACAAATAACGCAATCTCAATGAATAATAACTTTCAATCCGCTTTCCTAAATTTGATATCAGGACAATGCGAAGAAAATGAATGTTTGTCTGTTTCTAGAGAAAGTGCTTTACTGTATGCAAAAACTTATGATATTTTTCAAAGAATTTTTATTTATATAATACAAGCACATTTTGTCCTGTAAATTGGATCAAAATGCCTTTATTCATACATTTTTTATTAACAAGTACATTACGAAATTGGTGCTTTATCACAAAGGCATTAAAGCCAAAAAGAATTAAAATACAAAATTATTTGAAAGCTTGAATAAATAATGGTAGTACATTTTTAACACAATTACGAGCAAAAGAACGAAAAGTAGTTGAAAGAAAAATTTACATTAGAGTATAATAATACAATAGATTAATATTATAATATAATTATATAAAAACATTTCTTCGGTTATGAAATCTTCCATTTTTAAAGAAAAGAGTTATCAGGAAGCGATTCTGACAAGTTTAAATATGAGAAGAAATAAAAGAGGTCATTTTCGTCAACATAGTTTTCAATAGCGTCAAAATACAGTCAACATAGATACTATGTTGAGAAGATGACCTCTTATTTCTTCGCATAAGAACGTCAACAACACCGAATCAGAATTCCCACAAGTTTAGATATGTTTATTGTTATAAATACGTGACTTTGTTCAATAGAAATGAAAAAGCGATAGTTTTTAGTGTTCAGTCATCGTCCTTATTCGTTCGGTGCTTACGAAACTATTCAAGATGTAGGTCAGTTTTTGTACAGATATGTCGGCTTGCAACCTCTGAACCAGCGTGGACATGACTTAAACTCTATACTTTTATGGTGTGAAAAGTAGGAAGGGTCAAGGCGTTGGTGAACAGAATTGCCGGGCATGAGAAAGTGGAGGATTCGACTACACCTGCAAATCGTGAGGCATGAAGAACCTGTCTCGACCATCTGGGCATACGTGTAGTTCATAAATCAGGAACGGACTACAACCGTGCGTGGCTCGAAATAGTGCGACTCTTCTTTTAAATATAGATACGTAATAGTCATGAAATAATAAATCAAAACTACTAAAATTATTATCAACACTTTCCACGAAACTATTTTTATAAAAGAATGCACCTTCAAATCCGTCCATCATTGTGTAATCGATTTTTACAACCTGAAAATAACTGTAGAAAAAGAAGTGAATAATTATATAACTAATCACACAGATGATTTTTCGAGTTTACCGAAGTTAAATTCTTCATAAACTGACATCGGATAGCCATCACCGAATAGCAGACCGTTAATTGTCATCCGAAACTATACAGTACTTGCAGTATCTATGCATTTGTTACAAGTGTTCAGCAGAGAAAGTGAAAGTAAAACAATTTTGAAG
Organism: Teleogryllus oceanicus; assembly: GCA_964035755.1. Taxonomy (NCBI): domain Eukaryota; kingdom Metazoa; phylum Arthropoda; class Insecta; order Orthoptera; family Gryllidae; genus Teleogryllus; species Teleogryllus oceanicus. The sequence continues at coordinate 57,514,114 of CAXIVR010000011.1, forward strand.
ATTATTAAATGAAAATTAATTAAAAAGTAAAAACTTAAGACGATGTATTAAATGCGATGAAACTGTTTGTTTACACAAAATTATGCTCGCATTCTCGATGAGACATAATGAATCTAAAACGATGCCAAAAAATAAGTATTAATGTCAAAACGTTGCAAATCCAGACTTAAATTTAATCAGATCAGCAATTCAGCTGATATATTTTGAGTTCTTGATTCGCTGATCATTAGAACATTTATAAAGTATGATCATAAATCTCAATTAATGCATTCAGTCTTCCTTTGGGAGTCTTCCTTTGAAATCGTGCACATTCTTCATTATTTATTCTTAAAAATTCAGTAAATAAAATTGAAAGGAATGGTTTAGAAGAAGTGATTCAATTTCTGCTGAATACCTACTATGAAACTTTTCCTGCGTACGTAAATAAGAATAAAACCATTTTCTTGCATATTTACTGTTTTCATTTAATATTGATGAATATATTTTAATGCGAGAAAACTGAGACTCATATTTGAGCAGTTAAAATTTAACAGCACATTATAGCTTAACTTTCTAACTTTTCATTTAAAATATTATATTATATGAATTAACCTCTGATATGGGTCATGGGCAGCTTCCCATGCTGTGATCCCGGAATCGATTCCCGGCCGAAGCAAAATAGAGTTGCAGTTTTCCTTTAAAATCGTCTCAGTTTCTGTAGATGTGTGACGAATAAAAGCTCAAGCAGGCGGATCTTGCTAGTTACGGTGAAGAGAATACGTTACGTTTGCCTCATGTCGCTCTTAACCCCAAGCATGGGAATTTAACTAGGCCCAGGCAAGGGGACACCGTGGCTGGCCGGTGAATTTGGACTACCTATCCAAAACGCCAAATACATACATACATTATAAGAACTGATAGAAGGAAATTGATGGAATGCACTAGTACATCAAGATTATTTTTTCGGAGGCCAATATTTGTTGAGTGCACTGCAGTAGAACTCCGGTATTCCGACTTAATTGAGGGTGTGGTGTGTTCGAATTCGGAAATGTTCGGATTATGCGAAATAATGTAGCGTACATAAACAAATACATCTATTGGATCACCAGACACAATGCAACGTATTGTAGATGTGAGAAAATGGCAACGTGGCGTAGCTTTCGCAACATCACATCATCGCATCATCAGATCATTCATCACAGCGCATTATCCAGTATATTCAATTTCTTATGGTAAAAGAAGATGACCGATTTTGCAAGTTCCTGTAAGTGGTAATTACTGCTACATAAACAAGTGATATACACCGTCGTTACCAGTTAAACAAACGTTTCATTTCAACCACTTGTGTTTCAATAATTAGTTGTTCAGTTCTTCAGAAATTAAAAATTAGATTCTATACACTACAAATATGAATTTTATTTATTACGTTTATTTTTCCTCTATCCCACATTTCGCTCGGATAATCCTACATTTCGGATTTGCGGGGTCCGCATTAGCGGGGTTCTACTGTACTTCAAAATAAGAAAATGATTTGACGCGTATAAAAATGTACTCATTGGCATTACTCTTCATTGGCAGCTTGCTATTGATAACGACATATTTCAGAAAGCAACAAAGCAAAGAATTCGTATATTCGTCATGTTTACCCACTGGGCTTCCCGTGCCCGATTTCAGAAGAAAGATCATGATGACGAAGGAATGATGAATATTGAAGTTTCCGTAAACTTTTGGAAAGATTTCTGTGGAAAAAGGATAACAATCTGAATAGGTATTTAATCAGTTACACATTTTTTGTCGGGGTTAGAGCATTCCTAAATGCACAGAAATTAATTTCTTACGGACATGGATTACACTACTTCAGATTTCATTTTCCAAACATTTCGTAATTTTAAACTAGAGAGTTATGTAGTTCAGGTCAACTGTAGATTCTACAGTGTAGAACCGGTTTTTCAATCTCAAACAGCGTAGTAATCTTACTAGTTGTATTGCACCTTGCATAAAGGCGCACCGGATTAACCTACTCTTATTCCTACGTTGACCTGTATACCGAACATCGCATACATTCTAATTTGCATGACAAATTGTATTTTATTGCAACTGACAAATATTAGTTATGACATGATTTGTCACAGTATTTATTCGATATGATTTGTTAGAGTACTGAATCATTATTCCAGTATTAAAATAAGAAGTAAGAAAAATAAAAAATAGAAAGAAATAATGTAATAAATGATAAGCGATAAAAGGGTAAAGTTTTAAAGCGCTTCCTTTCAGTTTTTCTTTGTTTCAAGTTATTATTCAGTGTCAGCGTTCAGTTGTGGGAGTAGTGGGGTTTAGTGTGAGTAGTGCTCAGTTGTGGGAAATCATGTGGGTAGATCCTTTAGCATCTTAATCGTCACCACATCATGATCATTATTATCATCATTGTCGTTTATTCCAATTATTTCTGCGAGCAATGAAGGCTTTACACTCAGTAAGAGCGGTTTCCCCAAATGCTGCTCTTCGCATAAATCAATTCTTGCGAGCGAGAAACTCAAGAGACCCAACATCAACCAAATATATTTTTTATTATTGATCCTACATTCTTTTTTAATAACATTTATTTAGTGTTTTGTGATTTTGTGTTTAAGTACAAACAAAAGTGGCTTGTACAGTTACAGAAATAAATAACATCTGACACAATTACCTTCGTCTACGAGATTGTATCGTAAAGTCTGAGCCTCTGAAGGAAGATAGATACTTGTTTTCGAGGCATATTATTACTTTAGACTTAAGAAGATGCTGCTAAAAATATTCCTCGCATAGCAATAAAAAGAGCCTCTTGACGCAACGCGTCTCCAAGCCCTTAAGGGGCGTTGAGCGCTTTTATTCTGGAGTAATCCTCCGTTACTGTGTAATAATTACTATATTTGTCAAGTCTCGTCACGTCGCAGTCAGTCAGTGCCTTTATCCCTTCGGCCAGGGCTCGATGCCGTTAGATCACGGGGTTCCTGGCCGGTCACCCAACCACGATCCCGCGAGTCTCGAATGCGCTGAACCTTCGTGACTTCAGCGCGTAGTAAACGCAATCGGCTAGCGCCGCCGGCTACGACACGACATTGAACATTTGACACGGCATCTGAAGGCACAATTCGGGAGTTTCCGCGGCGCGCAATTAGGTGTCGCAGTTTGAGTGAGAGAGGCTAGAAGGAGCGGCAATCACTCCCACGTTTGTGCAGAAGTCGGCGCCGCGCGCACGTCCGGCCAATCGCACGCTTCGGAACTCGAGGTCTGCGGAGGCACAGGGAGAATTATCCCCGGCCACGACGCGCGCGTTGGTGATTGCTGATTATGGACAAGCTACATGAGCTGAGTTGTTATAAGGGCACTCAGCAGTTCAAATAACCCCACTACGAATTAATAATAAGAGTAATAGTAATAATAGTAATAATAATAATAGTAATAATAATGGTAATAATAATGGTAATTGTAATAATAATAATAGTAATAATAATAGTAATAATAATAATAGAATTAATAGTAATAATATTATTATTATTATTATTATTATTATTATAAGCGAGTATTTGACAGTTTTAATGATAGTTTCTCGCACTCTACACACCAATATTTTTTATTCCGCCAGGCACCTTCCTCTGCTCTTTATTGTCGAATCAATGACGGGCTTTCAACATTTCCTTAGCCTTCTTCGTTTTCTACTTTCGAAAGGGATCCACTCAAAGACTAATTCATAGTGGGAGTGGATCCCACTATGAATTAGTAACATGAAAAGTACAGATTTATTACGAGTATAGTAATTCTCAGTATAAAATGTTGTAGAAAAGCAATAAATGATATAATAATAATACAGCTGACAAGCGAGGTCAACCTTGAAGAGATAAGGCCGAGCTCTCTGCTCCCGTGGCAGAGGAATGAAAGGTGCGCGTGTAGGCAGGCTGTGCGCACGCACGTGACATTTCTGAATACATAGAGCACCTAAACTTCCACACAAGCTATTGGATTTCGAGAACGTATTCTGTCGAAATGACTATAGCAAGTAACATATTAACTAACTTCGATTCCTTCATTGGACGTGGCAACTACCGCAAATGGCCCAAACTTTCACGTGGTGGCCCCTTCAGAAACTCCCTAAATTTATTTCGTGGTTTTAGATCCCGGTCAGGGTTTGGTGAGGGAGAGGTCAGGGCTTGAGAAACTATTACTGATAGACGAAATTTTGAAAGGGCAAAAAAAATATTAAATACATTAACTTGGGCTCTACTATTCATTATTCATAATGCATGAGAGCTTAATTTCGTTCCGTCATTTTTGACGGATTACCCCTAGGAAAATCCCACCTGGTTGGAGAAAATCCCCGCTAGCCAACGTAGACGCTCACCGCCACCTCCCGCGATAAAAAGAACATGCACTACACTTAGAAACTAATGATTTTCGCTGTTGACGCGTCCAGAATCACTCGCTGTTGACATCTTCCAGAGTCAATCCCTAGTAAATCTTCTAAACACTCGAATTCGAAGTGTCCTTTCGGGTGATTATCCACGTCACGTTCAAAAAGAAACATTCCGCGTACGCCTTCCATCAGAGGAGAAATAAAGCCGACTGTCCCATGTAGTAGATTTACTGAACGTAAAAGGTTCTCAAGCCTAAAGGAAACCTCGGAGCTCAATCCCAATCGCCTATTTCGTCACCCACAATAATACCTTCTTTCTCCGCTAGGTGGTGAAAGGAGCGTAGCGAAATGTGCGTGGTCAGACGGAGGAGGGGGTCTGATGGTCCGAGTCTCGCCTCGTAAAATAAGGTATTAACTAACTATCTAACTAACTAACTAACTAACTAACTACCTAACTAACTAATTAGCTAACTAGCTAACTACCTAACCAACTACCTCTAACTACCTACCTACCTAACTACGTACCTAACTAACTAACTAACTAACTAACGCCTTGTCGCCGTGGAGGAGCGCGCCATCGACCGGCGTGGTGCCCGTGCACCTGCCCGAGGGAAAGCGCCGCGCCGCGCTGACCTCCCTGACCGCGGCGACAAGTGCGAGGCGCCGCCGCGCAGCGCTGCTTGGCCCACATCCAGCCTCCTGCAGTGGACGGTGGCGGTGGAACTTCTCACGGAGGAAGTATAAAGCTACGGAGGTGGTAGATCAAAGAAGTGATGCTGTAGAGAATAAAATAAACATGTAAAATTTGAAATTTTCTGTTTCAAATTTTACATGTTTATTTTATTCACTTTCTAGTTTAGATTTACTAATTACTATATTACTAAACGATCTAACTCTCCGCCCCCTTCTTTCTTTTTCTTTCTTTCTTCCTCTTTCATTTCTTAAGTTGCTTTTAAAATTATGTAATATATAACCATTTACTTTTCGAACTCTGTTAATTGTAGTGTTTTTGTTTATATTTTTTGTATCAGAAAACTGATGATGATGGCTAAGCCATCGAAAGTTGCTCTTATTGAAATAAGTAGTATTGTTGGCAATGACAACGCCTTGAATAATTTCAATTCTAACCGCTCGACTTGGTCCCTGACATGTGATGGTGCAGTGCATGTTAGTTTAAGTCTGTGTAAGGGGAGAGATAGGACAAGGAAGAGGAAGGAAATATCGTGAGCAGTTCGTGGCTCGTTTGTTAGGGTACTGCTCCGGCATTCGCATGGTGTTGATCGGAAAAACAATGGAAAACCACCGATCAGAGCAGGGGCCGGTAGAATTCTCCAGGAGACAGCAGGTGAACTCGCCCTAGGTATCTAGTTAGGGTCGAAAATTCTGCGATGTATCAGCGATGATCTGACAATACGATGATAGCAACAACGATGATGGGGTGAATGATGATGGAGAAATGGCGGAATGAGAGGCCAGGGAAACGGAAGAACCTCACAAGGCGCGCATTGTCCATCACAAAGTTCCAAAGGATAGGCGAGGGATCGAGCCGGAACCCCAGAGGAGTTACTCTAGTCATTTCTCCACGCGACCTTTCTCTGGTTGAGTTATCAGACCATCCAATCGTCCCCGGACAAAAAAAAATAACTTCACAAAATCAACTAACACTTCATTTCAAACCCTGTCATCATTTCTAACTAAGCGAGAGATTTCCTGAAAATATCTAGCAGAGTCTAAGATGGCTGACACGTCGTTGAGTTCACAGTCGTCGTCCACAAGTTAAAGTTTAATTTCAAAACCCTGAAAATTTTCTACTCGACGGTAAGCACGAACATCTCTTCACATTTATATTCATAATAAATATTTATAATAGGAGTGGTAAAAGTAACATTTTATTTTGCAAGCAGAAAAGGATGAGAACCACCATCTGAGCACCCGCTAGAATTTTCCTCAGACAGCGACTGAATTCGACCAAGCTGAAAAGCTAAAGTCGAAAAACCTGAAAAGCTAGTGTCGCAAATCCTGCCGCCGTGAGGAGCGGGAACCTAGGACCTCCCGGTCAGAGGCGCTGCAGTGACATCACTTGACGCACTGAGCTACCGCTTCCGGTCCTTGAAAGAAAGCTTTCCGCAAGTTAGTTTTGGGGCTTTTGTCCCGCTTCCCGGGGCGCCGCCCCACCGTGCGGGACCGAGGCGAGCGGCGAAGGCCTCCGGCGAGAGAGTCGCCGGCGGGGGAGGCCGGGGGGGGCCCGCTCGTCCTTTCCTCGGCCCCCAGCCGCCGCCGGAGAGGACGGCAATTACCCGGCCGCCTTCCCGCCGCCCCTCCACACGCACGCGAGCGCTCCCGTGATGGCCGCGAGGTGGAGAAGTTAGTGGGCCTTCAGACCTTATATTTAGACACTAAGGATTTTCGTCTAGAAGGAAATGTCATATTAAAATTACTTTTTCCTGGCTGTACTTCTTCAATATACGATAATATTTTGTTCTTTGATTTTTAAAGACAGAACGTTTTTCATTTTTTCAAAAAATATTTTTCGAAAACAAATTCCGAAAAAAATTATTATTTTTTTAAAATTTCAATTATGGCTGATGATGCTAAAAATAATTTCTGAAACGTTGCGCTATGTATTGTGTAATAAATATTAATATGAAAAACGTTCTGTCTTTAAAAATGAAAGACCAAAAATATTATAGTATATTAAAGAAATTTTAGCTTGCGACTCTACCCATTTTCTTGATTTTTGCTTTAAATGGAAGGTAGTTGATCCCAGATGTCTTATAAATTGCCATTAATAAAACGTTTTACAGTATAAACACGAAAGTTTAATATCTTAAAATTAATAGAATGAATCTGACGCCATTTGTCCATTACGTCGTTTCCAAGTCCAAGTACAATTGGTTTTAGTCGTTTCGTTGTGAGAGTTGCAATCGACATTTCAATGGCATAGAGTAGACGTTTCTTAGCGCGAGCAAGTTTGGAAAGCGAAGAGTGATTTTTTAACTTCGAATATTGGCCTTTTTAAATGCAAATATCAATTAATGTATAAAATCACCAAGTCCAGAAATCTTGCATGTATCCCTTTGCCAAAAAAGCTCAGTGAATATAATTCTATGTGATGCATTACGTTTTTAAGTCAAGGGGATAGCAGATTTTCTGATATCGTCGAAAAATCTTGTCACCGTCGGAACTCGAACGCTGGGACTTCCAGGAGTGACATCAATTGATGCCCTGAGACACCTAAGCTGGTAATATTTTCTCTATCAAAGCGATAAGTCAGCTCATCACTCCGGTGGTGGGAATGATGGCGATATGGTGAAAGAAGTTTTGTGCTACCCGTGGCCTGTGGGTCAGGGTTCTATTCTAGGATTACGAAAAAATTGATAAGAGGAGACAGCGGATTCCCTCTAACAAATCAACCGGCTCTCAGAATCCTCATCCAGGTGATCGACTTCTACCTAGCTAATGCAAGTGTTGAAAATTTTGATCCTGTCGGGACTCCAGTCGATGTCTTTCCGGTCTACGGAGTTTTGTTTGCGGACTCGCTATTTTCATTTGCAAAAGCATCCATTAGCTTGTTAGTAACAACATTAAATATCTAACAAGTTTTTAAAGCAGTAAATGAATTATTTAAAAGTTTATGTCAGGAAAATCAAATCTGTTTTTAGTTTCATGTATACAATGAACGAAAACTTATATGCAAATAATATATTTAAGTGAATTGTCGTCTGGGGAAAACTTTTATTAATAAAAATTTACAGACGGGTTTCGTTTATCTTTCTTTCGCTACACAGTTTGCTGATAGAATAATTTATCCATTGAAAAAAGTTAATATTAAAAACAAGAAATTATTTTAAACAATATGGATTTTCATACAATTTCGTTTAATATTCAATGAAATACAAAGCAGGATTGACATTCATGTGTTGTTTTACCAAATTCTACCTCTCAGTCTTCAAGTTCACAAATGATGTATCAATTTTTTTCATTAATAATTACAATCCCATATTTTAAAATGTATCTGATAGAAATAGCTCAGAGAAATCTCAAATCAAAACAAGCTTGACTATACTTTTTATTACAACCGTAGGAATCACTCGACATCATTACAATTGTGTTCGGTAGTAGAATACAATAGAACACGTTAGCTTGGGAGCCATCCCAACGTTGTTGAATAATACCAACCATTTTCTTGGAGGCTGAGAAGAGAAGGCAATTCTGAAAACTGTGCGTTTCCCATTCCCCTAACCTTCAACCAAACTAATAATACCCCTTTCATTAAAAGCTTTTTGAAATGAGCATTTCCTACGCTATATTATAAGTCATTTAATTTTCGGAAAATTCCACACATAATGACCATTCGTGGTATACATTTTGTTATAACATGCAACATACTCGTTTCTAAAGTCGGGTACATATTACTCGGCATGTATCTGTACATTGGACATAGCACTATCAGATCGATTTATGGGACTCTGTTTATTCTCAAGATTTATAGCGGATGCTATCGAACACGTCATAAACCGAATAACGCTGGGCCGGGACATGCACCTCTGTTCTCGGCAAAGCTTTAGCAGGATTCATGCACGTGTCTGGTAACTGAACTTTACTACTGCGACGATGCTTCATTCCCTTTTTTAGTAGGCTGTAAACTACGGAATCCGAAGTCCACAAATCGAGTAGAAACCGCTGGTGTTGCATGGAGGGCACGCACTTCCACAGGGAAGGTTTAATACCATCACAATACCTTATTGCTGTTGTAACTGACGACACAGCAGTTTATCCTCTAACCAATTTCCGGAATTGGTTTCAGGAAGAGTAATGAACTTTCAAGATGCAAAATATAATAGCTATTGCGAGGAAAGTTGCGATATTTATGCTTCTCACCAGTAATTCTTCCTTGGACTTTTAACTAACGTTGAAAATTGTGCATCGCATTGCGAAGATCGTATGCGTCTATTTCAAAAGTATAGTGATGTACATTTTCTAAAAGTAGTTGATAGTCTTTCTCAACTTTGTTAACAAAAAAAATCAAATCAAATTGTCCAACAAAATCAAGTTATTTAAGAAGTCAAATTGTTATCTAGGAAATATACCTTGCAATCCATTTAATGAAAATTTTGATTGATATCATCTAGACAAGGTTTGATGGAAGGAGGTAGTAAAATAAAAATATTACAGCAATGGTTCAACATATAAATGATCACGAATATGACCGATCGTCAGTTACAAATACAATTGTTTGTATTACTTGAGAAAGCGAAGCACTCATTCACTTCGTGCCTCTGAAATCGTCCGTTCATCGTTCTAATGAACTCGTTACAAATTGACACATTAATGCACATGTTTCTTCTTATGAGCGTTTTAAATAATGTGAACTAGAGAATTAGAAACCGTGTACATAAATCATGACTTAATTCTAGATTTCTTTCGAGGTTACTCTTTACTCTTCGCCACTTCTAGTTTAAGAGCTGCTTTATAGAGTTTTAAGAACTAATTAGGAGTTGAAGCACTGTGATTACGTCGTACTACATGATGCTCACTTTGTTATTATTACCTCTTCAACTATCAAACCAGTTCGAACGGTACTATTTGGTGAGCTACTAAACAGATTGAACAGGAGTAAATGAAAACGTAAACAGAATTCACTTCTCCCCATAGCACGTCATACGCAGTTTTAACTGTTTTTGAAAACGTACACAGAATTCACTTTTCCCCATAGCTCGTCACACACACGTCACACACAGTTTTAACTGTTTTTTGACGTAAAAATAAAATAAAAATAAAAAAACAAGGAGAAGCATCTCGGCGCTACTATCTGTACTGCTATCACAGTAACCACTTTGCAAGCTAATAAGATATAATATTTTCGAAAAGTACAACCATTGCTTTGTTTGAATAACTATTTATTTTCCTACACTTTTCTACAAATTTTATTGTGCTAAAAGTAAGACCTCTTATTGGGACGAGAGATTTATATTTTAAGCGAATCTTTGTGCAGCTTCTAAGGTCACAAGATCCCTTATTAGACTAGAATAAGGCCGTTTCCGGGGCGCCAGAAAACGTACTCAAATTGGACTTTCCTCCCATTCGTTGCACACAGTTTTAAAATGTTTCTTAACTTAAATTAATAAACAAAATAGTCCGGCAGTACTGCAAGTACTCTCATACCAAAACAAGACTCAAATTGGGTTATAGTACCTTAGGATAAGGAAGAAGACATTGACAGTCTTTATCGCAAAGAACTACCTCTCCTCTCAGTGTATATTTTTTCGTGACAGCCAGCTGTGACCTTGTGTCGTTGGGGCAATTGCGCGTGAAACGACTTTCTTTTCCCCAGTTGTCTTCGCCGCGTGTCGTCGATTGCCGCTAAACGCGTCGCGCGATTGCCTGGGCGTTCCAGGGTTCGTAAGGAGAAATCGTACTCTCTCACCTGTGGGTTATTCCGCGCGTGCTGGCTCGTGGAAACGACATCGATATCGAGGTTTGTGCCTGGTGCAGTGATAGCTGTCGAATGAAGACCCAAGTTGGTCTCTTGGCTTCATCGTGGCGGAGCCAAAGGTTCATGGGCAACTGAGGAACTATACGTCCTAGGGCATTGAGAAAGGCAAGTAAATTGGATGCTGGTACCATGTTGGAAAAATGTTAGCTCAGCTGGTGGGGGAAGGGGAGGAAGACCTACCCAGTGAGGATTTTCTAGGAACATGCGTTCCGGTGAATCCAGATACCTATCTGACGCTGAATTAGTGCAAAGTGAGTCAGGTGAAGATAAGCCATAAAAGTACTATTCACGCAACTTTTCTTGAACGATGACCTTGCTTCCCCCTCCCTTGAGCAATAAACAGTTGAATGCAAAAGCTCGCAGCGAGCACTGATGACAGCATTCCAAGTATTAAAACTTCGTTAGCGCGAATCAGAAGCAAGTCAGGGCTAGTTGCTTTTATAGTCGAGAACTGCTGTTCAGCTTTATTACCATGATCTAAATCAATGTCTGAGGCAGGTCCAAGACTTTCAAGAGAGACACCTAAAACTCCTATCTAGTGTCCCTGCTGTTGCCTACCCAGAGCGATGACCTGGCCGCACACGTAGCAGGTTTGACTTTGATTTTCCAGAGGTTGCCATTACTGTAAATACTCTAGTGGCCGACTTTGTAACTAATACCCCCACTCCTACCGCATTTCTTCAATTTATCGTTCAAGAAAAGTTGCGCGAGTAGAAGGTGCCCACTATGGAGCGATTCAATTTCCCTTCCTGGTTCGAGGAAGGGGGGGGGGGTTGGCGGGGTTGTGACAACGGACAGACCCGCGAAACCGGGGCCGTGGGGTTCAGGCTCCGGGCTCCGGTCACGCAAGCGCGGGGTGTCGGAAACTGCGGGCGCCGGGGCATGACTTCCGGTTCCGGAACAGGTGGCGCGTCCGGCACGAGCCGCTAACAACCGGCGTCGCCCTTGTCCTCGCGGCCGCTCCGCCTGTGTCGCTGTTTATAGATACGACCGTTCAGCTGCGATACAATTACTGAACCGACGGGACCGTTAATGGACCCTTTCCGCAACGATGTGAAAACTGAACTCTTCGAAATAAGGTAGACAACAAATAATATTGGAGCAATTTCCAAGGGTTTCTTCAAAATATAACTAATGTAACAAGCACAATATTTAAGTTCTCATTTATGTACAACGGGAATTAAAGCACTGTTAATTGTTTTCATTTTGAGTGTTCAAACCAAAATCCACTAGATTGTCATGTAATTTCTAAAATCCAGAACTTTTCCCTTCCACTCATTTCTGACATTTTGACAAATCGGAAAGCGTTTCACACAACAGGATGCAAGAATCTAAATGAGACAATTTCGGCAGCCATCGAGAGGGATCCGGACTTTCCGACCCCAAAAGTCGGTATGCTCACAAAACAGACGCAAAACTGATTAGAACGTTTAGGTTCTCAAAATCTACACTAATCTAACGTCCAAAATGAATAAATTAATCTAACGTCCAAAATGAATAAATTAATCTAACGTCCAAAATGAATAAATTAATCTAACGTCCAAAATGAATAAATTAATCTAACGTCCAAAATGAATAAATTAATCTAACGTCAAAATGAATAAATTAATCTAACGTACAAAATGAATAAACTAAAATAGTGGTGCTAAAGCGGCACGTACTGCCTAACCCGCACTTTCACGCAAAATTACGCGAAAAGCACTCACATTTTCGAAAAATTGTACATGACATATTTTAAAAACTATCTTCAAGGAGGAGATTTTATGAAGGGTAAAATCCCTATCTTTATAAGTGTAGTTGTAGGAAGACGCCGAAAAAAGTTTTCATTTTTGCAGTTTTCCAAAAATCATGGTTTTTAACGAAAATGAAACCTGCTCCGTTCCCTTAAACGACCTTTATACTATCCCACAGCAAAATGTAATAAAAAACAATGGAGCAATTTTTTTGAAAATTTGCAAAATGTCTCAGGGGCTTCATGTAGAGTACCACCCCAAATTAAAATATCGTTTTCAAATTCAAATAGCCATGTGAAATCAGGCAGATCGATTGAGGAATATCAATTTTGAGAAAATCGGTTTTAGCCGCTTGAGTTTTTCCCAGACAGACGGACGGAGAGACGATTTGCCCTCATTTAATTTTTCCGTTCAAAGGACCCACAAAACAAGTATTCTGGCCACAAAATGTGTTAGAGATTTTTTCTAAATTTAGCAACTGGATTTTTACTTTGGATAGCACTTTTTCGTTACCGGAGCACCGTAATAAGAGTTTTTCTGACGTAAATTCGCCGGTTTTTTGCGCAGCATTCTGTAAGTTTTTCTCTACTGCGTAAGCGGTAGTGAGAAAGTAAGAAAAATATATTATTTGGAAATCATACACCCTTATTGATGTGTAGAGCGCTTGGTTTCATTCACTTCAGTTTTTCTTTAAATGTACATAGGAAATGTAGGTTGATTAAATGACCTGCAGAACTACTGAATAACTGGTTTACATGTAATTTTCATGAACCACTTACCAAACGCAAATGTACAAACTCTTTATTCGGGACCTTGAAGCCAAATAACATAATTTCTTCTTTAATTTCACGGTATTGCACAATCAGCCAACTTTGAATGGTCGAGAAAATTGATGTTATTGAGTTAGACGGAAAACAATTCCCCTCTTAGAAACAAGAACAGCCCAGATTGTGCAGTAACTTTCTAGACCAAAAGTATCTACTAAGTTCCTTCCGTATTTCCAAGAGATGTCTAAGGAAGATTTTTAAATATGTTAATGTGTTCTGGTTGAAACACCTCTACACTTACAGTATGTTCTCATCACTTTTTCCAGCACACTTTTAAAAAGAGGGCGACATCATCAGGAACATAGAAAGTTAAGTTTCAGTTTAAAGTTCACATATCAATTTACCCACAGAGGAGAAAAATTCACGGCCACAAAGATAACACTAGAATGACATTGCACTCGCACGCTTTTCCTTTCTAACGGCGAATCCCATCAGCCGTTTTCCCACGATCCCTCCCACAGCTCCCTCCAGCTCGACTACTCTAGAGACGCACATGAAGCAAGATAACATCGCCGTTCTCACAATCTAGTAGCTACTAAAGGATTTCAATAGCCAACAAAGTATGCAAAAATATCAAAACTCTTCCCTCTAGTAAATGCACATTCTTCATTGAAAGTCGAAAGCCGATTGCTACTATTTAAATCCTTAATTCTACATAAGTTTTAATTCATTCAATTAATTCACATAGTGCAGCCAGAATCCTTGTTTCGTGTGTCCTTGATACCGAAAAATCCAATGACGGCAAAAAGTCCGCCCATCTATCTGTCCGTCTATAAACAACGCTAGCGGCTAAACCGTTCTACCCATTTTCTCCAAACGTGATATACCCCCAGTCGATTTGGCTCATGCCGCGGCTTCTTGAATTTAAAACCGATATTTTAATTTTGGGCAGTACTTTACATGAAGCTCCTAGGATTTTGATTAAATTTTGTAATTGGATAGTGTGAAGATTGTTTAAGAGAATGGTACAAGTCTCATAGTTGTTGATACCCCTGATTTTTCGAAAATTGCAAGGGTTAAATTTATTTCTAAATTTTACCTAAAGTAGGCAGCCAAAAAGGCATTTAGTTTTTTCTAAAATAGACAATTGAAATGATTGAAGGCGTTGTCATTGTCAACAATAGTATTTATTTCACAAATAGCAGCTTTCGATGGTTTAGTCATCATCAGTTTTCTGCTGTCTGGGAGCCACAAAAACGACTGTGGCTCCCAGACAGTAGAAAACTGATGATGATGGCTAAGCCATCGAAAGCTGCTATTTGTGAAATAAATACTATTGTTGACAATGACAACGCCTTCAATCATTTCAACTATGTAAATGTCAACTACAACTCACCACTGAATCAATATAAAATAGGCAAGCAAAAAAGGCATTTATTCTGCCTTAAGTAGGGGTGAAAAAAAGCATATAATCAATGAAAAATCCTTTAAAAGAAATAATTGTAAAACATGAATAATTCAATTGACATTTTTATTCTAACTCTGAAATTTACATTAGCGCTTACGTGGAAGGAAATGTAATTTCTTTGTAATCTTCATTGCACATGACCACCCGGTATGATTACTACGAATTTGTTTTCTTCGCGACGCTGTCTCTTAAGAAATTCTATTTTGAACTCCCATTTGAATCTTGAAATGGCATCAGAGAAAACGGAATTATAGTTTTCATTCTTCACACTTGTCTTATCTCCAGTAATGAGAAGAGAATATCATATATATATAAACTCAGTTCTCAAAAGGCCATACTCAAATCTAGGAATGGATTCCTTGTGAGTGAACAAAGCCAGACGGCATCAATGTATAAAATAAAAAAATTGTATCTAGTGCCATCTTTCGATCTCATTTAGATTTTTAACACTACCTGAACCTGGATCTTTCGCTTTCACAGAAAGACAAAACACGATCGCGTTTTGGATTGTCCAGGCTTACAGGTATGTTTCCAGCTTCATCTAGATGAGCGTCAGCAAAAAACTAGGAAATTATGAAAAAAGGAAGAAAAAGGCAAAAATGAGGCAAAATACCAAAAATAGGCATCTTCAGTAAAATATGCAAAAAGGGCAACATAAAAATCGATTAACACTCCAGAAGTACAATTAAGTGATTCCTATTGCTAAAAGTCATAAAAAAGTCATAAAATCATAAAAGTCAGAAAAGACATTATGCCAAACTTTAGGGCTCTGCTAATGACATGTGGAAGCTTGTGGAATGTGGAATGTGGCTTGTGGTGATGTGGAAGCTTTCTTGAGGGTATCGTTGACTCTACGTCACTTAGAAATTGTGATTTTACTCACCTACAACACTTTGTAATTGTAATTTTAAAAAAAAATACGATTGATGACAAAGCACTATTTAAAAAAATCACCAATAATTTTTATACGTAAATTGCATTAAACTTGTAGGGTTTTGTAGTTTAAAGTTAAGGGTAGGGTAAAGTTTTACGCTTTTTAATGTCTTACGTATTATTTATTCCAAATAATTCCGATTGATAACTTGGAATCCTTTTCACATAGAGATGATATATTGAGAAGACTTCCTTTCATAAATTATGCGAGACAATATCGAAATCAATTTTGAGTTTTCGCTATTTTTCACGAAAGGAGGGTGAATGCAATTTCATTTATTACCAAATTATGACGTTTTAATTCTATTTAGGTACATGTTCATGTGCAATCATTATAGGCGCACTTAAAAGTCCTAGAAAGAATTCTCTTAAAATTACTTACATGTGGAAACAATGATTTTCCCCGTTTTGAAAACACAATTCAGAGATCTCGCCTACACACTATCTCTGTGTTCTTGTGAGAAAATGAAAGCAGTAAATCGGCTCAAAAAACCTGATCCTTATCGTCAGTGTTTTATCACGCAAAACAACTGTGATGAGAAGGAGGAGAGAGATGTTATAGAGATACAAGTCAAATAACTTTTTCTCTGGTGAATGTATATCAGAGGAAATCATGCCTCTCTTGAACAATTTCCAACTGATAAACCGGTTTTGAGTCAACTAACGTTGAAAAATATTTGCCCACGTAAAACAGAATTTGGTGGAATTTGCTCTGTACCTTTTAATCGTGATTTTCCAAGAGGATAGTGCTCAATGAATCAATAGTAAATATTTTGCTTTTGAAGCGTGTACGTATTTGTGAAACATGCCGTATAATTAGGGTATTTCATAAATCAGTGTATTTCCTAAATGGCTGGTGGTCGGAACATAGTGGCTACCAACAGCGTTCTAATCAGTAAACATCCCATTACGAGTAGATAATTGCTACAGTGCGTGTTCTCGTATGAACAATAACTAACCACATGTTCGATAACGCTGCGGGGAACCCATGTTCACTTCTGCTACGTCGTTGAGCAGATTGTTAATATTGGAATCCCGTCAAACGCAGATCCAGACTTCAACTAATTTCTTTACATTTCGCCATTTATTTCTTCTTCAACTTCTAATTGACACAAATATCAGATATCAATTAAGATAGGAGAAATCGCCGCATGCTCTGTTACATCAGCTCTCGAGTCAAAACAAAGGAAGCCCTTACTTAATTCTGGTGACGTGCTAGAACTTACTTAAGAATAAGACTGTTTGTACATGCAACTACAAAGGATTGTATGAACAGTTTAAAGCTTGTAAATGAAACTCGAAAATCTAGGTCCAAAAAACTATGGGCCTTTGTTATATTACAACAATGCTATTATCGACTTAAGAAAAACAAAGATTTCAAGAACAAAATATAATTTCAGTTCAAATAATAATAATAATAATAATAATAGTAATAATAATAATAATAGTAATAATAATACCTTATTTTCTCAGAGATACCTGATAACATTTACACTAATGTTTAAAACATTTTTTGCTAATGTTCATTAAAATTATAACGCAATATCAGGAAAACACGATAAAGACAAACCATACTTCGGATATTCACAACCTTACCTTCCTGCCTAAAACACATTCATTCGACATACAATAAAACTAGTATTATCTCCATATATGCATGTATTATCTCTTTAATTCGGACATTTCCAAAAACAACTGTTTTAATTCAATTTTAAGAATGATTTGATTTGCACAATAACTAGTTCTATTGACAGCTCACTGGGTTTTCCCGGTAAAATAAATTTTAAACTTTAATTGCTGAACTATAACACCTTATAATGTTATCATACAAGTTTTAAATTAATTAATATTTTTTATATTTTTTGAACTATTCCGCTTAAAAGTTCTAAGTTAATCAAGTAGTCCACATCTTACTTCCCTAGAATGGACGCTACGGAAAGAAGGTAAAGAGGGAAACATGCATATTGACTCTTGCCTTCTGTAATTAATATAATGCCGAAACCTGTCGTTCTGTTTCGGTCTCTCAAATTAGAAAGTGATAGTCATAACTCGCTTTTCAGCGACTGCAGATTGGTGTTGTTAATGAGTACCCTCGCTGTTGGAAGTAGGACATTCATGATGTCACTAGACAGCCGTCTCGTAGATCGCAACTGTCAGCGCGACATGCGTCATTCTGTTTTTTTACTACTTTTGAAATTTTTTATATAAGTACGTCGGATTCTGGGAATGCTGTATGCATGCAGTTTAGTAGGAAAAATTTCCCACTCTTGAGCTTGTTATTTGAACACGAAGAATAATTCGAATGTATTAAAAGACCAAATTCATTTATTTACTAATTAAAATATCGAATTTTTTTAGCTAATCGGAAACAAAACTTTGGATGCCATTTTACTCTTTACGATAAACCGTATATCAATCATGTTTATTTTCTGTTAGTTCTATTTATCTTGTATTGTAGATGAACCAACACAGTTTTCAGGGTTGTAAGATATTTACTATCAATGTTAGATTAAACTCTTATAAAAAAAAACTTTTGTATTCTGAAAAGCAATATTCGATCTCCATAGAGTGTATAAGCCTTGCTGAGTGAAAAAGCAATCAAAATTTCTATTGAATTTCCAATATTATTTCGGGTGAACAGACGTTTTCAACTGTTACAGAAATTAAAACACCGCGCAGGCATTTATATTAAACCAAAACGGCTCTCCGTCTTACAAGGTCAAACAAGTAGGAACAAATTTCACAATAAAAAGATGTAATACTTGATTTAAATTTCAATATTTTGTGTTAATAAAACAACTCAATTAGTGTTGATACAAAACATTTTTGTTTTTGTTCTAATTAACTAACTATTTAAGAATGAAGCAACAACATTTTGTTGTAATGAAATAATCTATATAATAATACATATTACGTGGATCCATTTCAAGTTAATAAACTTCTTTAATCAATATTATACAATTTATTAAACTTTATATATTACTTAAAAACCTGTATTAGTGGTCCTCGGAATTTTAAATTATGAATTGAGTTGACCGTGAGACCACGAAGTTTAGCGATCGCTGATTTAATATAATAGTTATTATTATTATTATTATTATTATTATTATTATTATTATTATTATTATTATTATTAAGCTATAACATCCCTATCCAGGGAAAGCCTCCCACTCTCAGGTGAGGTAGCTCAAAAAGAAGAACTTACAAAGTGAGCTAAAACCTGCCGAATATAAATGTATTCCTATTTAACATTTATGATTATGTTATATAGAATATGGTATATATAGTCCACCAGTTCTTAACAAAACCTCTATTTATAATTTTCACTTTTTTTTAGTTTCACTTATCACTTTAATTTCTTTCTAGAATTTCATTAGTACTTCTTTCCACTTTACCCTGTCTCTAGCTATGCGGTCTTATAAATTGCCTATTTCGCTAACAAATTCATCTTGCCACCTGTTTCTTTGTCTTCCTACTCTTCTCCATCCTACTCTTGGGTCCCACTAGGTGACTGTGCGAGTCCATCTTTCCGGGTCAAGTCAATTGTAGTGATTGTAGTTGAAAAGTAGATTGATGCAAATGAATGCATAAAACAAATGTTGAGGAAGTGACTACTGTAATAACCGCACGTATACAACCCGACGGTTTGTGTTAGTTACAAGCATTCTGAGCGAAATTGGTACTGATCACAGAAACTATTTTGATGAGGAGCTTACCACTTTATATGGTATATTCCAAATCTGAACCTTCTTTTCTAGATGCACGGCATTACTTTTCAAAATAGAATTTTTCGTTACGGTATTTTTGTAAACATTAGTATTTTAGAAAATATCGCCCAATATTTAGCAAAAGAGAATATCTGTAAACAATACACTCCATTGGGAATATATTCTTACTGAAGAAGGGAACCGCTAAAAACGTTTTTGCGTTACAACTAATATTTCTTTGCTTAATACTCATTGATGAATTATTCGAAATAATACACTTTTCCCTAATAGTGTAGGGACGAGTTCAATAAAGTGGTGCATTAACGTATCCAATCCTATCGATCTAATATAGCGAATCATGGACGTTACACTGTATGTTCGTGATCGACCGTTAAAATGTATGTACGACGTGCAGAGAATCCGTACTCATGTAACGGGGGTTATAAAAATAAAGAGTATATTGGTGCGATCTGTTCTCAACAACCGTAATTTTTTACATTTTTCCTCGCCATATATTTCCCGCTCCTGAGATTCGACGTCGGACATCCTATTCCCGGCGGTAGCAGCACACATGCATGTATGCATAGATTGACAGTTCCAGCCGGCAATCCGCCACATTTTTACAGTCGATCGTAAAGCTTTGGTCCGCCGTCGTCGAACATGTCGCTGCTGTCGCCCCCACCTCCACCCCCACATCCAACGTCCAGCGCTGCTATCGGCGGAGATTCCGAAAATATGGACAGCTCCCCTCTTCCTGAACTGAACTTTTTCGCTTATCCAATATCTTATGGTCATTGCACCTACTTCGACTGCGATACTCCATAATTTATGAAAGATCTCACGATTAATTTACAATTATTTTCATCAGAAAACGGCGAAGACTGTGATGGTGGAAGTGAAGAGAGGAACAACAAAGCAGGCTAATGGAAAAGTGGGCATGGGAGAAGAAAAAAGTGTAGAGAATGTGAAGGAGTAATGATAAAAGGTAAAAGGAAAAGACGAAAAAAAGGTCAATGGTGTTGATGATGGTAAAAGAAGACCGGGTTTGACAGCACTGAGGAACGGGGTGCGAAGGTAGTGGAAGACAATGCCTAAGTCGTGAAAATCCATGAAGAGTGGCGCTAGTAGCTGCGAAGGTAGTGGAAGACAATGGCTAAGACGTGAAAATCCATGAGGAGTGGCGCTAGTAGCTGCGAAGGTAGTGGAAGACAATGGCTAAGACGTGAAAATCCATGAGGAGTGGCGCTAGTAGCTGCGAATGTAGTGGAAGACAATGGCTAAGACGGGAAAATCCATGAGGAGTGGCGCTAGTAGCTGCGAAAGTAGTGGAAGACAATGCCTAAGACGTGAAAATCCATGAGGAGTGGCGCTAGTAGCTGTGGAGACTGGAGAAAGGAGAAAAGTGCGGTGGCTGCCAGGGTAGGGGAAGCAATGCCGAAACCAGGGGGCGGCGTGAAGCCTGGCGCCGCAGCGCCATTGGGGGGGGGCTACGCTGCGCCGGGGGGGGGGATGCCGGGCCGGGCTAGGCATTGCCGGGCCGGGCTAGGCTACGCCGGGCCGGGCTAGGGTATGCAGGGCCGGGCTGGGCTATGCCGGGCCGGGAAGGGCTATGACGGGCCGGGACAGGGCTATGACGGGCCGGATTAGCCGGGCTATGCCGGTCCGGATTATGCGGGGGGGGGCGGAGGGGGCGGGGGGGTGAGGGGGAGGGCGACGCGAGGCTGGAGTCAAGAACAAGGGTGGAAGCGGGAACGACAATGGAAGCGGGGACGGCGCTGGATGCGGGGGGGGTCTGGTCAGTGACGCGCCGGAGGAGAGGACGGGGACAGGGAGAGGGGAGTTGGGAGCGGAGGGGGAGGCAACGTGCCGACTTCTCGCTCCTTGCATGATGGAACGGGAGATCCAGATCTTGCGTCAAACGCTATCCCTTCGTCTCTGGGACGTCCACTTGTCGCCGCGTCAATAGATGTAAACCACATCGCGGTAATAGAGTCAAAAGAAATGTTAGCTTTTCAACTAGGTAATACTTTAAAGACGATGCACATTCCGCCCGGTGTTAATATGTCGTAATTTGTTCTGGTGTGTGGACACGAGAATGACTAGGCGGTTGTAAACAGCTGGTACACAAACTTTATGTTTGAAACGTCATATTAAACTTAACACTAAAAATACCGCGCATAGGATGTACAGCGTATGTTCTAATCTGGGAAAGGATACTATCAGTGGAAGAAGTTAGTTATTAGTTCAAAGAACATCGGTACGTGGAAATTAATAATTTAAAAGAAACAAATGCATTTCGAAAGTTGATATCTCAATCAATGACACGTATTGTAATAATACTAATAATGTACATTGTTTATAAACTAGTTAGAACTTTATTCATGACTCACCTGTTTTCTAATATGTAATCAGAAGTGCAATGCATTGTGTGGTCCATTCTTTTGTAGAGTTTCTAATTCACAAAACTCAGCGAATGTTATTCTTCTTTAAAAGACAATCGTGTTGTCAAATTGCCTTTCCTTTCATAAACAGTTTTTGAACGGCCTTTTCTTCCATAAACAGAAATTTACGATTAATTGAAGCAAATAACTAATAAACGTAACATAATAGAAAACAATAAATCAGCAATAAATACTTGAAATATTACCCAACAAGACAATATCTCGTAAGAACGTTTTTAATAGCAAAAAATATCTTGACTTAACCTCATTTAAAATAAATCTTAAAATAAAAAAGACTCATTCGTCACTGTACCATTAAACATTACGTCAAATGTAGTTATGTGCAATAAATGTTAAAGGTTTGTCTTTCGTAACGCGTCGCCGCCGCAAGGCGTGCAAGAGGTTCCGCTGCAGCCTGCGTTGCCAGACGCCGCGCGGACCCTCGTGCGCTGGTGCTGGCGAGGGCGGGGAGCAGAAGCCACAGGGCGAGAAGAGGGATATCAGAGCAGGCAACGGAAGATCTGAGGTCCTTAAGCCAGGAATCGGGTTCCTACATTCAGGAATGGAGGAAAATCTAGGGGATGGGTGGACTGGGCATTAGGGGCGAATGAGCGAGGGACGAGTTACGTTTGGCTGGGAGCGGGCGACGGGGAACGAGCGGCGGGGAACGAGCGGCGGGGAACGAGCGGCGGGGAACGAGCGGCGGGGAACGAGCGGCGGGGAACGAGCGGCGGGGAACGAGCGGCGAGGAACGAGCGGCGGGGAACGAGCGGCGGGGAACGAGCGGCGGGGAACGAGCGGCGGGGAACGAGCGGCGGGGAACGAGCGGCGGGGAACGAGCGGCGGAGAACGAGCGGCGGGAAGCGAACGGCGGGGAGCGAACGGCGGGAAGCGAATGGCGGGGAGCGAGCGGCGGGGACCTGGCAGTGGGGACCTGGCAGCGGGAGTGGGCAGCGGGAGTGGGCGCGGGAGTGGGCACGAAGGGGGGGGGGGGGGGGGGGGGGGGGGGAGGGGGCGGGCGACGGATGGGCGGGGAGAACGACGCCGAGCCAAGAACTGGGTAGTAAAAGAAAAGCCCTGAGCAGACGTAAGGGGAGGCGGAGAATGAGGAGAGAAACAGGCGACAAAGTGCGAAAAGAGATCACCGGATGGTGATAGAGGAGAGGGGTGGGGGTGCCGTGCCTTGCGCGCGTGCGAGGTCGTGCACTAACTACCTGCCGGGCGCGCACGCGCTCGCGTGCGTGCTCGATGCGTGTCCGTCACCGAAAGGCTCTCTCACCTCGGTTCCTTTCCAAACTGCTCGAGGTGCCGCGCTCCTCCTCTTTACAAATGGTCCTCTTTCGAGTGAGTTAGGACTCGCCAGAGAATAATTGAGAATGATTAGTCAAATGGCAAACCTTTTAGGCAACGGTAATGAACTTAAACGTTATAACGGAAATGAAATGAATTGAGAAGTGTGGCTATTTACATCTATTAAAAATACTGGGAAGTTTTTCAAGACTTTCGTATGTTTGAGATGTCAAAGTCAACCGATTTTCCTGAATGCTCTGTAAACATAATTTTTTCCTTTCTCGGGAACAAAAAAATAAGTGAATCTACAAATATTTTCATGCGAAATAAAACTTTCAGGTTCCTCCTATTAGGCAGGAGATATGTGCTACTCGTTAGATTTCTTTTCTTATGAATCTAGTTACCTAACTCACGTCAAAAGAATCGTACTCTTTATTTTGGCTCAACTAACCAGTGGAGCCACAAAAGCACATACTTCCTCGAACTATTTGTAACTGCTCCGCAATATTGTACTATTACATGAACCTGCAAAAATGTTTTCAACCAAAGAAGTTTTTTTCCGCATTGACAATATGATGCGAACTCAGGTCCTCCTTAACTCGCCATGCCTACACTCACCTCTACACCCAGCTACCGCTATCAAATCTCAACTCGGGCGGACGCTTAAAAATCTGTCTCCACCCAACATTTCCAACACCTAATTTTCGAAAATTCAGAGAGTCCGTCGAAAATGAGACCTCCTTTTTCATTTAAACTTATCTTGATTTTTCCGTGGAAAAAATTTAAAGAACAAATTAGGAGTGTTTTTTTTTTAGAAAATGTTCTTTTTATAATTTGCATTAATATCAACCAGTTAAAAGGTTTCCAGTTTCAACCAGTTGAAAATTATTAGTTTTTTTTCAAAAACTTATACATGATCAGAGCCGATTATTTAGAACACAGGTTTAAGGCAAAAAGCTCTATCTTTTTAGACACATGTTTAAACTAATTTTGTAGTTTTAAAATGTTAATTGTTTGCAAGTTTCTTAAATAGGGAGATCGACAAAAAACGGGACTAACACCACCTGTTTTTTACATACGGGGAAAAAATTTAAGAAAAAAATTAAATCGATTTCAGCTCATTTCTTTCTTCTGTTGTATATTGCCTGCTATTTTTAAGTGTGATCCACGTTGTTTGGACAGTAAATAATTTTTAATTTTACTATTTATTAATTTTATTTGTCTTTTTTATCATGCATTTTTGCCATATTACTATCTGATCCCCATACTTTGTTATTTGCTCATTTTTTCCTTTTCCATATTATAGACCCACTGAAAATGGGAATAGTTTTTTTTCCCGAAAGTCGACATTGGGTATGTTATAATAAATATTTTAACTGTGATTGATGTGGTTAATTATTTCCTAACTCAAAATGTTGCAGGTTTCAAAAACTGAATCTAATTTTTCACGGTCTCAAACTCTACATTAGTCCAACTTCACGTTCAACGTCATCTCACCTCTCACCGACAAGCATGACTGACTAATATCTAAACGTATCGTGGGCATTAATTAATTATGAGTTACCTTATTTAGAACACAAAACACAAAAGTACTAATTGCAAGTTATCTATAGATTCTCTTCAAGGCAGATAAACAATGGTGCATTCATGGCTATCAACGCACTGATTTACGAAGCCGAGTAGTCTGCTGGTTAATGACGAAACAAAAGCAGAACGCATTGGATAGTTGCGTAGTTACAACCGGAGCTTCGCCCCTATGTTTGTCGGGACGCCCCTACCGTATTGTCACGACGCCCCTACCGTATTGTCACGAAGCCCCTACCGTATTGTCGCGACGCCCCTACCGTATTGTCGCGACGCCCCTACCGTATTGTCGCGACGCCCCTGCCGTATTGTCGCGACGCCCCTACCGTATTGTCGCGACGCCCCTACCGTATTGTCGCGACGCCCCTACGGTATTGTCGCGACGCCCTACCGCACTGTCGCGACGCCCCTACCGCATTGTCTCGACGCCCCTACCGTATTGTCGCGACGCCCCTACCGCACTGTCGCGACGCCCTACCGCATTGTCGCGACGCCCCTACCGTATTTTCGCGACGCCCCTGGGAGCCGCGACGCACAGTTTGAATACCCCTGAGCTCCCCATTGGCAGCACAGCCGCTGCTGGGGGAACATCGGCGCTCCGTGCATCATCCAGAGCGTGACGACAACGCAGCGCCACGCCACGCCGCTCCGCGTCTCGCCGCCCGTTTACCCATCGCCGCAAAAAATTCTTGACCTGCGCTTGCCTAATTTGGTTCACACAACTAGGCCAGGTGGGGGCCTTCGGCTTGGCGGCGTATAAAATTTAATTATCCATCACGAGTCCCTCATAAACAGTTCCTAATCAATGGAGCCGTAAGTTTATTTCTTTTCTTTCCTTCGCGGTCAGGAATGGAGGTAATATTATCTGGATATGTGTTCTTGTTACTAAGCTAGTTAGTGTAGACTTGTCATTTTTTTCTGTGAACGAGGTATGTGAAGTGAAAAATGCAAGAACAAGGTTTGCATTTTCATGGAAATGAAATATAGTAAAGCGTTAAGAGGTGATAAATCGTAGCCTTTGTGTGTACATTCAAAGCTGGATCAAAAGGTTTCAGCCAAGCGTTTCCCTTGCTCTTCCGAATATAGCCATCCACATAACTCATTTTGATTCTTGGCCAAAAATACACTTATGTTTTGTTAAATGACCCGTACGAACATATTTTATGTAGATTTTCATGCCATAAAGAAACACTAACAAGGTGTTTTGTAACGGAGTCACGTGGAACCACGACTTACATTTATCAAGACACGACAAATGAGTTTTACTCCAAGTTTTCAGTATTGTGAGGAAGCGAAACAAAGTCGTTAGAACTCACAGATATCTTAAAACCATTATCACGAAAAGTTATCGAGTTTTTATGAGTTTTACAATAATCATCGGAAGATCATTGACCATTTATTCATTTCAACCACTTTGAGCTAAAAACAGATAGGTACAAGTATATTTTGCAATTATCTCTTCTTACTTCGAATAATGAAAAGGGTAGTTTTTTTGCTGCTTCGTCTTTTCCAACAAACAGGTTCATAGTACAGTCTATAAAACGATAGTTCTGCAAACATCTTTTTAGTTCTAGTTCAAGATTTTCTATGTCAAACCTTTGCTCATGTTCAAACAAAGATAAACATAAACTATATTATTACATTTTTAAAACTTAATTCACATTCTCAATTTGAATATTTGATGCGAAGCTAACAATTTTATAAATACAGTATTAAGTGCCACAGAATGGTATCTCAAAATCAAATGTCTTCTTTTGACAACAGAAATTAATCAAAATATGAAAAACTTCCATGATAAAAATAATTGTCCATAACAAACAATTTTTTAGTTTAAATATATACTAGTATTTCAATTCATTAACTAAACGGAAATCATTACATCTTCAGAAATGTGAACATTGCAACTCCGGTAATAAACGAATGAACGTAGAATAAGTAAGATTTTATTTTCCCAAACGTTTAAACGCATTCTAAACCGAAACGTGAAGTAACATCGCACCCTGGAGAGCAACAACTTCACGAAGCTACAGGAGTGGGAGAGGAGGGAAGCAAGCGAGACTCGTAAAAGTGTGATGCTCAACAGCATGCGGCAGGTGGCGGCCCGTGTGTTGCAGATCTGCTATTGTTCTCCTTTTACACTCGCGGGTCGTGCAGATGGTTTAACGACTGAGGTGGGTTTGGGAGCACATGCGTCATACCTGCCACCGACAGCGCTGTTGAGGGAGGCGACGCTGCTTCGGAATCACAACAATAAAATAGGGAGGATTGAAGAAAGCTAAAAGTCGGTTGCGCTGTGAGTTGTGGCGTTGAGTAAATAATACTTTTCAAGTGTTAACTTACACAATGGTGTAGATGCTTTTCAAGAAGAAAGTACGGTGATTTTTAATTTGATGGTAGTTTAATTACATTTTATTGCAAGTAATAACTTTGTTTGATAGGAATAAGTCCTACTTTTGGATTTTTTTTAAGTCGACACCAGTTGCACCCTTCCCCGCGAAGGAGGGAAGGGAAGGAACGGGAAGGGGCGGGAAGGGGCGAGGCGGGGCGGGGCGGGACGGGGGCGTGGCGTGGAGTGGCGTGGCCGGGCGGGGAGGGCGGGGAGGGGCGGGGAGGGGCGGGGAGGGGCGGGGAGGGCGGGGAGGGGGGGGGCGGGGAGGGGCGGGGCGGGGCATGGCGGGGAGGGGCGGGGCGTGGCGTGGCGTGGCGTGGCGGGGCGTGGCGTGGCGTGACCGGGCCGGGCGTGGCGTGGCGGGGCGTGGCGTGGCCGGGCCGGGCGTGGCGTGGCGGGGCGGGGCGTGGCTGGGCGTGGCTGGGCGTGGCTGGCCTGGCGGGGCGGGGCGGGGCGGGCGTGGCGGGCATGCGTGGCGGGGCATGCGTGGCGGGGCGTGGCGGGGGCGTGGCGGGGCGAGGCGTGGCTGGCGTGGAGGGGCATGGCGTGGCGTGGCGGGGCGGAGCGTGGCGGGGCAGGCGGCGGGCGGGGGGGAGGGGCGTAGCGTGGCGGGGCAGGACAGGGCAGGGCGGGGTGTGGAGTGGCGGGGACCTTGCATGCGTCCTCGTTCCGCGCACCACACACTACATGGGGCCACGTGCGCCAATGCCCACGGCCGAGCACAGCGCAGGACACCCCGGCAGTTGGGAGGACACGTTTAATGAAAAACATGGGCACCACGCAAACTACTCTTCAAACTCAAACGAACGAGCCGGAAAAGGAAGTAGTGAAACATGAGAACGGATACAGAAAGTATTTGAGTCGGAGGAGGGGAGATTTCAGTTCAAATCACCCGCAAATATTTTAGACTTTTTAAAATGTTGTTAGATTATTATTAAAAATATACTCGTACGGGTGTACTCATGATACAAATACCATTTTAATTGTGATCATATCTATATATGGGCGTTAATTACAATACGTGTGTGATCATATCTACACATGTGCATTAATTACAATAATTTTTAATGTTAAATTACAAACAATTGGCTCTGATGGAGCTGCCTCCCGCTCCCCGATCTACCACTGCACGTCAGGAGCAGAAAATATATTTAGGAAAACATCTTGCAAATGGTGTAGATAATACAGTTTATTACTTGAAAGACGAGTCTTCTATCAAATTTCATTGACAAATTGAAATGACATATTACAATAATTGTTTGCTGTGTTTGCAACAATTATTGTTTGCTACTAAAGGTTACGTGTAAACTGGTGAAATCTCTATAATTTAAAAATTTTATATCCTATGCATTTCGACAGAACCGAATCCAATAATTCATATCAGTAATTAGTGGCATTTGTTTCTTTATTTGAAAACGTGAAAAGTGGGCAAACGTTACTGTTCAGCGACGATCTAGAATTTTTTTCAATTCCAACACAATCAATATTTTCAGCATCTGAGGCCGTCATTTAAATCTGTTACTGTAATATCTGGATAGAAATTGCTTACTAATACACTCTTTATCTTTGTAAAGAAGACCGATGTATATATTTACATGATCTACTCACTAATAAGCTTTTTTTGTGCATATGCTTGTGCTTCCAAATAATAATTACAAAAGCAAATCACATGCAAACCCAAGGAAAAACAATATCGTCGAAATTTCAGTTCTCCATTAGAATAGGGTGTAAAATCTTACTTTGAAGGTGGTTACAAAAGGAAATGAAGAAAATATAATTGTTCGAGATTAAGAAGATAAATATAATACATTGCTGACGCGGTTACACTATTTGCTGAACTGTCACTGTTTTCAAATTTTCTTATTCGCAGCTCACTGAGTCATTACTCCTTTTCCGAAGAAAGATTGTGGAAAGTAAATAGACCTCTAAAAATTAGAAGAAAATATTATTCCAATCCTTCTTTAGAGCCTTTATTTCTTCGTTCTAAGTAGGTTACTTTCAACAGTTCTCCAACCATATACCATCACGAGATCACTCAGATCCTCTCCGACGTCCAAAATCCTAACATGCTACTTCTGAAAAAGCCAGTAAGTCACACCTTGTAACCCATTCACCCTCGGAAACCACCAATTCTTCATTGAAAGTTCGGCTGATATCGCGTCTACGATGCACCTTAGGCAAGGCTTCTTCAATTGCTGTTCCTTGACGTGATCCGATTCTCTTCCAATCGGTGCGCAGGAATGTTGTCGTTCACCACAAAGAATCGTTTATATAATTTTGAGAAACATTTTAAAAGAAATTCTCCTAAAAGTGAGCGTTCCCTTTAAAATAACTTTATTCGCTTATATGTGGAGAACATAAAGAACATATACACCCCAAATAATTTTTAAAGATTATTCGCACAAAATGCGTTAGTAATTATGCGTTGGACAGACTCAAGGATGATTTATGTTATCGCGAAGACCGAAGGCTCCAACCTCGTCCTCAACTTGGACACGCGTGGCGAAGCGTCACAATTCTATACGCGTGAACAAAACGAATCACAAACTGCATTTCTATCGAAAAAAAAATATTCTAAAACAAGTGTTTAAACGTTTTGTGCATGAATCATTGACTATCTTTCACGACACAAGAAGCGTAGTCCCTAGCCTTTCACCACTGAGGTCCGGGTTCGATTCCTGTCGAATCTCATGTGAAATTTGTTCCCACAAATTTTATTAGACTATTTTGGCTGCTTCACAAGGGCTAGTCCAACGCCTGTGAAGTGTCCTAAACCCTATTACTATCCTTATTCTTTCCCAAATCCGGCCGCTGGGTAGTGACGCAGGAGCGCGTAGCAGGAGGCGCGTACGCGGAGATGCTACCTGGCGGTCCTCTTGACAACTGACTGCGACGTGACGTGACATGACATATTAGTAATGGAGGATTACTCCCGAATCGCGCACATTAATGGGGGATTACTCCCCAGCGCAAAGCGCTCAACGCCCCTTAAGGAGCTTGGAGACGCGTTGGGTCAAGTTGTAGACGCAACAAATTTTTAAAAAAAATCAGAAGTGAACGATACATACAGTATTAAGGAGGCCTTGACAGCAAAGGCCGAGGTGCACCGTAAACCCGGGATCAACCGAAAGTTCCTTTTGTATCGGAAACCTTTTCTATTTTTGGCCGAGTGAAGGCATAGCTCCGGCCGCATTCGGTGCCGACCACCCACCCACTGTGGGCCGCGGCCGCGCGGCGACCGTCCGACCGTGCGTCCGTCCGTCCACTGGCACGCCGAGCACGACCGTGCGGCCTTCGAGCCCCGGCCGCGCCACGCCACGCCGAAGGCCTCGCATGCCGGCGACGGCGGACGGCAAGCGACATATATAAAGGCTCCCACAGACTAGGAATGTGCCCTTAACAGCTAAACTGTTATTTCTTAACCGTTAACGTTTCGTAACTGTTACGCAAAATAACAGTTATTTCGTTTAGCCTGTTATTGGCTGTTATCGGTTAAAATGCATAGGACTGCAACGTATTGGGCCTAATCCGAACTACTACAAGCTTTTATGGCAACCATTTTGTACGATAACAACTCCACTGCAGCTAATCAATCATGATTATAGATTCATTAATACAAAATTCGTCATTATTACGCACCATGTGTCACAATATTTTCATATTTTATTGGATAAACTACAACAAGATGTTTGTCCTTTAAATTAAGTCCGTCCAATATGTTAACTTGTTTCTGTCCCATTGCTGCTTATGTGAGATCAACTAATATTTCCCTAGGTCCGATAAAATAAAATGAGTTACGGTCAAATATCTCACATTATAATACTTGATATTCAACAGTCATTATCACTTTAGCTATATAGGTGAGCAAAAACACAGTTTATCCTCATTAGTTTTGGCACTCGTCACTTCACTACGCACAAGCTGCATATTTGAAAGAATATTTGCAATCTCAACCCGAATCACTTTCATTTTAGTAATATAGTGTATTCGCTACACATTATATGAATTACTATTCATCCTTGGCAGTTCGTCCAGTATCGTTCATATCAGCTGCTTCTCTGTCCAAACATGTTAGGGAAATTGTTTTTACGGCAACTGCTTTAACTTAGCAGTCGCCATGTTAGGTTGTGGTATGGACCTGTTATTTTTCAACTGTTATTAATAACAGCTATTACGAGTCAGCTGCTTTTGTGATAACAGTTATTGAAGAAAAGCTGTTAAGCCCATCTCTACCACAAACCGGCGCGGTAGATCCGCAGCGAGTGTGGCGCGGAAATTTCGAGCTAAACCGGCCGCGAAATTCGCGGGACCGTTCACACCGGAGCGTCAATTTTAAGTCAGCGTTTGGTGGCGGTTGGCAAGGTCGCTCGATCCAGAGGTTAGGGAAGACTCCTGAACACGGCCGGACTTCCACGAAACTCGAGCTGTAGCGGAAGAAACGCGTCAGACTGCGTTACAAATTTCGCCGTCGATTAAACGCTGCCAATCCGCTTCCGCGAAGCTCGCCTGCCGCGCAGGTTTGAACGTGCTCATAAGGCAACACGTGACGCGAAACTTCCGCTGCGATCAATCCGCGTAGGCTGCGGATCTTCCGCGTCGATTTGTGGGAGTCTTAAGAGGACGCGTGTACCTCCACACGCCATGCTCACAACGGCAACGTATATTTCTGATCTGTATGAGCTTAATTGGTCCAAATAATATCCAAATACATGGTATCAATCAATGAAAATGGCGATTCCATTTCAGTTGCACTTGAATGATTAACCTATTGAACTGATTTGGACATTTGCGTATTCTAGACAAATGATAATTGAATCGTAGTCATCAAACTTTGCAATAAAAATGAGACCAAGTTGTAACATAAAAAATCTAGGATGATTTGTGAACCGAGTTAAGTTTTATGCAGTTGTAGAACGGCAAAATGGGAATGTTGAGACTCAAAATGAAAACCGAAAAATTGAGAAACTTAAAAAAAAAGTATTTGAGTGAATAGATGGCAGCTGCCGAAAGTATGTGGCACTTCAGAATGGCTACGCCACACCAAAGAAAACAGAAAACTTAAACGAGAAAGTCTGTGCCATTCTCTAGTTTTGACATTTTCTTAATTTTTTGGTTTTCTAATAACAGAACCGAAATATTACTTTAAGAGTATTAAAGAAGAGTGAAACCTCGTTATAAATGACAATTTTCATTGAAAAATTTGGAGCCGTTTTTAAGAAAATGGCGATTAAGCATTCGTGTAAATGTGAAATTTGTAGCTCTTATTTACAGAAAATATTTTAATTTTTGAAAATCTTCATTTGAAGTTTGAAAAAAAAAGAATATACCGAAATGAACTTAACGTCATATTAACAATGCAATTAGCACTACCTTTTGGAAAAGTTTGAAGAAAACATTGGGAGTAATTTTGGAGTAAATGGCGTTTGAGAGTTTCTGAAAATGCGGAATTTTGAGATCATTTACACAGAAAACTCTTATTTTCAAGAAACCTAATGTGGCATTATTTAAAAGACATGTACTCATAAATATAAGAATGTGAAGAAATCGTCGGTAATGTAAATTTGTAAATTGTATTTTGTATATTGTACGTTTTTAAAATTGCAAATATTGCACGCAATATTGCGCGAAAACTACTAAAAGTTTCAAAAAAATGTACATGACAAAGAAAGAACTAATTTCTGGACAACAAATTTCATTTGAAGGAAAAAGAAAAGAGAAAACAAGGAAATTAAGGAACAGAGAAAGAGAAAAAATAACGAATCTACAAATGTATTTTTTGATAAGTTAAGGAGTATCTAAAACGGAACATATTAGAAATGAAGAAATTATTAAGCGAATGCACGTTCAAACGTTTATTATAGATGAATTGGACACACGAAGACTGAAATGGTATGGTCACGTGAAAAAGCTTGATTTTGGGAAATGGCTCAGAAAGGTTTTTAGTGGTTTCCTTTTGACAGAAGGAAAAGAGGTAGACTCAGAAGGGAACTGCAGAATCAGGTATTTAACGATATGCAAAGAAGAGTCTAGAAGAGAATAACGGGAACAATAGAGAGGTATGGAGAGTAGGATGCGAGACGACCGCAAAAGCGGTAAAATACTCGCACGAAGAAGAAGAGGAGAATTGAGTTGGAAAAAAAATATTCCGATTGTCCAATACTCGCAATTGGGACCATTTTTTGATTGCTTTCGACCTATCTACCAGAAAACACTGAAAGGCTTTTTCACGTGGTTAGTAACCTTCAGTAACAGAAAAGGCACAAAAATAGATGATTTATTTAGGCTGCAAATATAAAAATTCGGTGTATGATACTATATTTGATAAGGTTTTGTAAATTTACCTTGAAATATAAGAACCTGAATCTATCTACTATCTCCTCTGCTGATAAGGCTTACGAATCAATGCACTCGATTTGAAGGTCGTTATTT
Source organism: Teleogryllus oceanicus (assembly GCA_964035755.1). NCBI lineage: Eukaryota > Metazoa > Arthropoda > Insecta > Orthoptera > Gryllidae > Teleogryllus > Teleogryllus oceanicus. Next base: position 57,547,720 of record CAXIVR010000011.1, read on the forward strand.
CGCAGTTTTTATGTTCTGTACACATTGAATGATTTCACTATAGGAAAAAATTGATTCTTAGATTTCAGGTTGTCCGAGAAACGCTGCGTCTTTTGGTATCGCTTCGTTTGTCGTACTGGGGCTTTCTTCTGGGCATTTTATCTCTATTCTGGCAATGAATGTCCACACCTCCAAAAATTTGTAGTTGATAACCGTGACAAAATCTTCATGTATCAGACGGTACCGAAATTATTACAATGCGATTGTATTATTTCGAGAATGTTACTTAATTTGGAATTTTATTTCGAAACTATACTTCACGGATAATTTCAATGTCCTTGACTTGGAAATAACTTTAGGTTGTACCTTTTTCTAGCACTTACGTTATTACGTCTTGTTATTGGCCATTTAGGTGTGTATTTGCATTCAAGAGTCTACTGTCGAAGTGGAAAAAGGAACTCGGCCTCTGCTACTGCTATATTTTTATTATCTTATCTGTCTTGGTTCACCTTGAAACTTTACTTTTGAACATTCGACTAGTTAAAGAGTAAACGGCCAAGAGAATTTCAGGCTAAAGTTCAGCGACACAGGAATGTGTATCCCTCCCTCCCAACATTACCTAGCACATATTTCTTGAACTACTTTTTAATGTCAAATCATGTTAGTTGCACTGTTGTTAATTTACAAATTGACAACTGTATTTGTACATTAAATATAATGTAATATACATTTTAAAATAATTATTAATTTTTAATAACAATTATTCATGCGTTGGTTTTGATTCTTTTTAACTGAGTTGCCCCTCCGATGGTTACACTCCAGCTTAGTCCGAAACTCTTGTTTCCTGCCCTAGTAGTGACGCCCTCTAAGAACTTCACTTGCTGGATACTTCATTCTTGGTGGTTGATAAAATAGCCTTGTCAAAACGAACAAATTGGCACATTCGGTAATTCTCTCGTTCAGCGTACAAAACAAAACATTTATTATAATAACAATCGATCACTGACCAATTTTAAAAAAAATTACATTATCTTACTTGTATTAATCATACAAAATGTTTCATTTTGAAAATTTCAGTTTCAGTATTAGAATCAGAAACTTTCATCATATGGCGACGAAGTAACATTGTTTGTTGAAATTTCGAACACCAAAGTGTCAAGCCAGCACTAAAATAAAATAATGATCACATGATTGGGGAAAAAATCAAGTTTTAGATAGCAAATTCACAGCAGGTCTCGGTTACACCTGCCTTCCTCTGTACTTCTGGTCTCGGTTACACCTGCCTTCCTCTGTACTTCTGTTTTTCCTGTTCACTCAAAAGATTACAGTGACCAAGAAACGCGAAGCACATTTCAAGGTTTGCCTTGCGTCATTTTGCTGTTAAAACTGACAGATTCTATAGATAATATACCATTTCGAAACTGCTGTTTATTGTAAATTAACCAATATCCAAAAAGAACAACGGTCTCTTGTGTAAACAAGGATACTTGCTCTGTTAACTTTCTGTGCAGGCAAAGATAAGGGATAAAAATACTTTTTTTATGTGGAATTTTACAGTATTGTTATTGGGCAAACAAGTTCCCAGAGGCTTCACGCCTCTCGCGAACCGCATTCAATGGTTTGGTTCAGAGATACGAGTTTAATTGTTGCCTCTAGTCCTATGCCTAGGGATCGTAATCCAATCATTGAACCTGAAAGGATTAGGACTAGCAGCTACGGGTTGTGCTTCGGTCGAATGATATCATCAGACCATTTTAATTTAAACCTTTGGACAGTAGATAAGGTTTTGTTTTCTGGAATCTTCTCTGAATTCGCTTTCTCGATCATTCAATGAAATTTTCGTTTCTCTTAAAACATATTTAGAAACGTTTTCTGTTTTGTTTTTAACTACACATTTTTTTATTTTGCTGCCATACAATGAAGGAAAGGACAGATGACAAATATGTTGCCTTTTAGTGTTTTGAGATGTCCCACGGAATACAACTTGAATTCCAGAATTTATGAAACATGTGATACTCTTTTTTATTCTATTTGTGATCACTATTTTTGAAATATACTGTTTGCCCTATTTAAACACGTTAAACAATATAATCAACAGTCAAGAAACTTTTAATCCAAAATTGCATCACATGACATTTCTCAAACCACAAGCACGAAGTGAACCAACCTTTGATAACACCAAAAAAAAGTGTTTGGAGATCATTTAATTCTCGTTTCCATTTCCAAAGTCCAGTAGGGCACGAAGTGTCACGAACACAATCGCCATTACTTCGCACGGCACTACATGCACTCGCGTAATGCAACGAACGGACATTAATGGCTCTCAATTACCGAACATCCTTTCATTACGAATCCACGAACGCCCCCCATTAGCGTGGCTCATCCTCAAAGGTCGTGCGCTGACTCGCGTATTTCACTGGATGCCCGCGAGGGTTCAAGGCGACCGGTGCGGAGGGGCTGCGGGAGTCGCATTTCGCGCCGAGGCTGTTTCGCAGCCACGTAACGCAGTCGCTTTCGCGCGGCTCCTGGAGGCCGCGGCGAGGAACCGGCCACGTCCCAAATCAACAAATAGTGGAGTATTAATACACAGATAGATTAGTAGATAAACCGTGTGTTCTGCTCTCTTAGTTTAAAATTAATCAGGCGGCTTTATGTACTCCACGATATGAGAGTTCTTCTTTGTTATTTATTTTTTTAAACATTAAATATTAATAAAAGTTAATAATAGCAGTTTCGTGCGCCTATATTCAGCATATAATTATTGTATAAGTAGTTTTGTCGTAGCTTTTATTTTTTATTTCTGGCTTTATTCTGCAGCTGACTGATCATTGATTTTTGAGAAAACTACAAGAGATTTTCGGGATAAAGCATTATCGCCGACGCCTACCGCCGACGCCTGCCGCCGACGCCTACCGCCGACGCCTACCGCCGACGCCTATCGCCGACGCCTGCCGCCGACGCCTGCCGCCGACGCCTGCCGCCGACGCCTACCGCCGACGTCTACCGCCGACGACTACCGCCGACGCCTACCGCCGACGCCTACCGCCGACGTCTACCGCCGACGTCTACCGCCGACGCCTACCGCCGACGCCTACCGCCGACGCCTACCGCCGACGCCTACCGCCGACGCCTACCGCCGACGCCTATCGCCAACGCCTATCGCCAACGCCTATCGCCAACGCCTATCGCCAACGCCTATCGCCAACGCCTATCGCCAACGCCTATCGCCAACGCCTATCGCCAACGCCTATCGCCAACGCCTATCGCCAACGCCTATCGCCAACGCCTATCGCCCACGCCTATCGCCCACGCCTATCGCCAACGCCTATCGCCAACGCCTATCGCCGCCTGCCGCCGCCGCCGCCGCCGCCCGCACTAGTGCCGGTTGCGTCCGCGATGTTCACGGAGGAGTGGGCGGCGCCGCCCACGGAGAGGTCCTCTGCACAAGACGAGCACTTACGCCAACAGTGCTGCGCCCGCTCGTGGGTGAAATTTGTTTGACTGGCCATCGTGAAATGGGGTGAGGAGGAAACCCGTTGCCTAGACAGCACGCTACCTTTTCACCTCTCCCTACCGGTAGCTTAGCAGCCAACACGCTACCTCTTCACATTTCAGTACAGGAAGCGTAGCTACCACTCAGTCAGTCATTAAAGCCAGCACGCTATTTTTCAGCTATCAGTGCCGGCAGTGAATCAGTGCTTTTCTTCACCTTTCGCTCCGGTAGTATAGCAGGCAGCTCTCTATCCCTTTTCCTCTCGTTCAAGGTAACGTAGACTACACGCTGCCTCTTCACTCCTCGTATCAATAGTGTATCAACCAGAATGCTTTCGTGTACCGTCTAAATTCCGAAGTAAAAAGGTCATTTCTTCTTGTGCAATTTGTGGTGGTCAAAGTAGGTTTACAACACCTTTCCTTGCAAGTTTCCAGTTTACCTTGTCTCCCCCTCCATCTCCCATTCCTGTTTTCCGCATTATCTTATTCCTTTCCACTAATTCATTAGCTCATTGACTATCATGACACTGGCGAAAGCTTGAGTACAAGGCAACATTAAATGAAATAAATCACCATACACGTGATAATGTTACAACATTGAATTTTTTAAAAAAATGTTGCAATACTTCTTTGCAATGTTGCAAAAGATGTACCTACGCCGTCCTCTAACTTACGCACTATCAAATTAGAAAATTTAAATTTTGAAATAATTTCTTGTTGACTGCAAAATTTAATTCTTTATAAATTGGATGACTGTTTTTGTGTTTCTAAGTGACAGTGTTCACAAAGTTAATATTTCCACATATTTTGCTGTCATGTCTATTACATCGAAATTAACAGAACAAAGCCAAACATAATTTATGTATTTTTATATTCTTTTGATCACATTCGGTTTATCTTTACCTGAAACATAAATTCGAATGACAAATTTAATTGGACTGAATTGGATTGGATTGTCTGCGAAGAATCCGAGAAGACCTTTCTGAACAAAATCGTTTCGTATTTTTGCTAAAGGCGTAAAAATCGACATTTTACAAGCTCGCATTTAATGGTTGTCATGACAGAGGGATGTAGGTCAAGGGCGAGGATTGGTTTACACTCTGGAGCACTTTTCAACTCTTAAACTATAGAAACGATGCATTTCTATATTGATATCCACTCACCTCCAAAAACAACAAAATTATATGGTACATGACGCGACGCATAGCCAGTTGGCACAAGATTTTATCTCCACCCTTTTTTGATTTCTACTACTTGTGGTACACCTGTCATTAGTATCTCAATTAATCTGTACTGTAATTTACAGTAGATCGTCGACCATTTCCTTGGGGCAACGAAGACTCGCGAACAGAAAATCTCAAATCTGTTCGGTTCGCGGCACTCTTTTCCGTCGTGGAAACATTACGGCATTCGTTAAGTATAAATCTGTCTGCATCACGATTTCGAACGTTCGAAAGCACAACCTGCAATTCCTCACAGAATTCACAAGCGTTGAACAAAAGTAAACATATCAACGTTTCCCAATAAATTACAAATATTTTATAATTTTGACAGAACATTTTTAATCGGTCGGTTTGTAATACCATTGTTTATTCTCTGAGTCTATACGTTAATAAATAACATTACTAAAACCGTTCATGCACTGCTTGTTTCACGTGTTTCTGTTTTCATAGTAAGTTATTTTCCCGAGACGTAAGTGTGATAAAGCAAACCTTTGAAAACCTTTTTCTCTAGAAGGTGCGACTTTAAGATCACTGGAGCTCTATGCCCGATAAGAAACGGGTCCTTTATTTAACAATATTCAAATAATTTGCTTCAAAAATAAATAAGGCAAAAATATTCAGCTTGCTCCAGTTTCAAAGGAATTATCATTACGCAGCATAATAAATGAATCGACATCAATGGTCTTCACAGAAACGTAATTTTAAATATTGAAATGGAACAATCCAAAAACCCCTTTGAATTAATAGTTTTTTAAATATTTTCATAAGTAGTTGTATGTGAATCATCAGCTGACTTTACTTTCGACAGCTTACTGTCGAAAATTTACGAGTCCTGCTAATCCTCCAAACTTGACTTTGCAAATACTTTTTAATGGATCACTTGCCATAGGGAATATTAATAACGTTCCAATAATTATTTCTCTCTAAAAAAATTCGGTAGCACCTTACAATTCTCAAAAATCTAAAATGCATGGTCAATTCAATATTATCAGCTTCCTTTCATTCAGAACCCTCGAATTTTCTGGGCTTCTGTCCTCTTAAACCGCACCTCAATCCACCGCTGTGCACAAGTAGAGGGAGGGAAGGAGAGGGAGGGAGGGAGGAGGGGGGGAAGGGGAGAGAGGGGGAGAGGGGGACGACGGGAGAGCGAGAGGGTGCCAGGACGAGGGCGAGGGGGCGAGGGAAGGAGGGAGGGGGGGAGGGGAGGGGGAGGTCGAGGAGGGGTGGGGAGGTTGAGTGTGGGGTGGGGAGGAAGAGAGAGGTGAAAGCGCCGATACCTCGTGCTCGGTCACGACGCGCTCGCGATTTAGGAGGTGCACACGGGGCGGATCAGCCGGGAACCACCTCCACAAATCATGGGTGGTGACTGACCTCGGCGAAAAAATGTGGGCTGGCCGCTTTTGTAAGGCTGAAGGCGGAAACAGCAAAATGCTATACAGAATAAATTACGTTCGTCGACTCTGTATTAACTATTTTTATGTATCATCACATTTATTAGAAACTATTTTAAGGAATTTTGAGTAAAAAATAAATTAATCTATTTTAAAAGAAAAACAAAATAAAGATCAGACTGGTGAATTTGAAAATTGGTTAAAAAAGCATTTTTTTAAATTTATAAACATATTACAAATGAAAGAAACGTAAGTAAATAATAGTATTTCCATTTTCCGAATTTAGCTGTGACAAAGCTGGCATAAGAAAAATACCTAGCTTTAGAACGAGAATCGAACCAGACAGAAATGGTGCGGTTTTAAGAGATAAACAACAGTTACAAAAGCACTGGCATAAATGTACATTTTCCAAGTAGACATTTTCAAACAAAAAAAGACATTGGATATGGGACAAATTAAAATTAAAAATTAAAAAAAGGCAACGGAAAAGATCACTTCAAGTGATAATGGAGACAAATACACAACAAATTAAGTTCATTATGAGAAACTTTGGGGGTGACAATAATTCAAGAAGGAATCAAAAGTAGACATCAGATTACAGGATTCATTTTTGAGGCAAAAAGAAAAAAACAATCATTAATGTTATCATTAATAGTATTTTTTTGTGGTAAAATAATTACAATAATGCCAACCGGAAGAAGCAGAGTGGAAAGGAGGGATGAAATACCCAGGAAGAAGACTAAAAAAAAAACAAAACAAAACGTTGAGAACGCATAGGAAAGTGACACGAGTGCGCGCCATTGAATGAGTGCAACGAAAGTATGAAAGGCGTGAAAGCACTGGACGCGACGGAGGCTGAGCCAAAGCGGAAGGAGGGAGCGCGCCAGCCGCTCCGTGTTGATCCCGCGCCGGCGGGCGACGCCCATTCACCCGCAGCGGCCACAAAGCGCGCGCCCGCCAAGCGCCCCGCCCGCCGCTACGGGGCCATGAATGGGAGCAGGCGCTGGAATGGGGGCTCAGCCTCGGCGCGTGGGCGCGCGGTAGCGGTTGGGTGGATTGGAAGACGGTCGGATCGGGTGGGAGGGGTGGAGAGGATGGGAGCAGGAGGGAACGGGTGAGTGGAGGGTGGAAACGGCAGGGATGGGCGGCAGGGATGGGCGGCAGGGATGGGCGGCAGGGATGGGCGGTAGGGATGGGCGGCAGGGATGGGCGGCAGGGATGGGCGGCAGGGATGGGCGGCAGGGATGGGCGGCAGGGATGGGCGGCAGGGATGGGCGGCAGGGATGGGCGGCAGGGATGGGCGGCAGGGAAGGACGGCAGGGATGGGCGGTAGGGATGGGCGGCAGGCGGGCGGCAGGCGGGCGGCAGGTGTGGGTCGGGTGGGAGCGGGCTGAGCGGAAGAGGCGTCGGAGAGAAAGTGCGGGATGAATGACAGGGAGGGCCAAGAGGGCCAACGAACCAGGCCAGAACGCGAAGTGCTGTAGCAGCCGGGCCCGTTGTGCTAGCTTAAGGGCTAACGGGGTTCCAGTCAGTAGACGTCAACGAGTTAGAATACTCGTGGATTATTAGTTATAGAAGTGGCTGACCCTATGGTTTGAACGTCTTCGTGGACGTTCGCAGAACTAGGAACCGCCATGTTTTTGCAGTCGAAACATATGAGTGGTCGCTGGTGGTGCTGTATAGAACTCATATTATACTGAATTGACGTGTTTGTATCAGATTTTATTTCTATATGGCTGTCTTTTTCGTTTCACTATATTTAAATAATATTAGTAGTTAGAATAATAATATTCACAATACCTTCAGCTTCTTCGTCATATAACTATTAAAATAGAAGTAATCAAACCTCAAATATATAATTCTTCAAGTAAGAGATTTCTTAATCCTGATTTTTACTACAGACGTCGATTTAAGTGTAATAAAATTCTAATAGCACAAATTTATTATTTTTAATAATTGCCCAGAAGGCGTTGCTTTGACTGCCAAAAAATGGCTTCAATTTTTTACAAAGGTGGCGACGCTTCAGCCACTGTATCTAGAATTATATTTTAACTCATTGGCAGACGTCTAGTTCAGAAGACTACGACAAGATTTCGTAAGAAATTAGTATAAAGATAACGTTCACTTTAAAAACAAAAAACGACCACTCTAATAGATGTTTATCTACCGCAGGAGGCTTATTAATTCCACTTGTGCAGATGAGTATCTGCATAACGTAGCAGATATAAGGTTTTAACACACCTTAAGAAACATTCTCTTAGACAAAATGAAAGTTGTTTAGAGAATGTAGATAATAACGTAACCAATCAATATCGATAGATCTAAGTAATTAAATAAATTGGCGTGTGGTCTTTTAATTCTTTACCTCGGCAATGGCAATCTTGTGAGTTTTTATATAATTTTATGCAACCTATAGAATTCGCACAGAATATTGTTCGTTTGATTTTTCGTTTATCAAAATCCGTTGGTGCATTTAACATTTCGGCAAGGGAAGAAATCTCGAAGTTCACGGTAAAAAAATTGTACCCTACCTTTGCACAGGCCGATAAAATTGTTTTACCTGTTGGGACAAAAAGCTGGTCGAATTGCCAACGTATCTACTGCTTGACCACCCTCTCTGATCAATTGCGAACATTAAGAGATCTGATCTCCCAGTTAGTGTTTTATTTGAAAAGAAAATTTCTGAGCTATTAGTATTTCAGGACGGTGGAATGCCAAAATCTCTGTAAATTTAGAGAGGTAGTAGGCGACGTAAAGAATGAAAACCACTGCTCTTCTAGAACAAAGGTCGGGTGCTATTGATCAGTAGTTACAGTGGTATCATTCAATCACTTCCTAAAAAAACCGATCAAGGACCATAAGCGATTTTTTATCTTTATCATTGTATCCTATACTTAATAGCCTTATGTTGATCGCCTATCACACTAAACATTCTCCCATCGATCATGATTAGTTCAATGTCGTCTTATGTTCCCGACGTCCATCTAAGGCGCAATTGTCGAAAATTTTGGAGCATTGTAAGTGATTAATATTCTGTACATTTCTAAACGAGTCAAGAAAATATTCTGCAGAAAACACATCCCAAAATAATAATAATATAAAATAATAATAATAATAATAATAATAAACATAAATAAGAAAGAGAAGAATGCAGTTCTACGGACATATTCACAGGATAAATGAAAACAGAATTTCAAAACGGATTCTCATAGTCATCAACTCAGGCTGGGGAGATTAAAGAAGTCGAGGAGGATCTCAGACAAGCACACGTTACAATAAATGATGCAGAAAATAGAAAAGAATTCAGGTACACTATCAAAAAACATACATTTGACACCGAAAGCAAGAAGAGGCCCTGATGTAAATGGACAGCGGAGCGGAAGAAACAACACAGTGAACACATGAAGAAAATATGGGCCCAGAGAAAACACAAACAATCATCACAAAGGAATTCAAGTTCAAACGCTCTCTTTAAATGGGAATAATCGTGAATAATAATAATAATAATAATAATAATAATAATAATAATAATAATAATAATAATAATAATAATAATAATATAGCCTGAGAATCCCTGGGTGGGCAACGGCCTCTCCTTACGGAGAATTTACAGTAACATTCCCACAACTGAGCAACGTTTGTGGGTCCTACAATCACTTCTCCACAATTACCTACACCAGACACATCATTTTCCTACACACTATTCACTATTTACACTAGGTCCTTTAACCAGTTCTCAATGTTACACTTCCGTCTCGAGATCACTGTTATACCGCACTCCACTCACTCTTGCGCAACTATAGTACTGATAGTATGGACACACGTTCAAGACACTTCCATTCTTCACGGTTTCGCGCTGTTCTCGATCACAGATTACCCGCAACTTCCCTTATCTCATCGGCCCATTTTCTTCTTGGTCTTCCTTTTTGTCTTTTTCCAATTCTCGTGTCCCATAGCGTAGTAATGTTGGCCCAATGGTTGTGATTCAGTCTTACTACATGACCTGCCCATTTCCATTTAAGTTGTTGAGCAGTGGATGCAGCGTCTCTCACTTACGTCTTTCTTCTAATCTCTGAATTCCTTATGCGATCTTTGAGTGTTACTTGTAATATTTTTCTTTCCATTTTCCTCTGCGTAATTTGGAGTGTTTTCTTTTCCTGCTCGGTATGTGCCCAGGTTTGTGCTAAGGCTCCCAATAACATCCCAATAAGGCCCTGTATATTGAGAACGATTTTGCCCTCTTTGCAATTTCCCCATTAGCAGATCTTCTTTTCGGGTAGAAGAAAATAATTGTCGACAATGCAAGTGTTCAATGTTCATGCAAATTTGAAAGAGATTTTCGGTTATATCTATCCAGAAAGACACTCGAACCAAGGGGTAGTTCGAAATTTGTTTTTTTATCATTGAAAGCTACTAAGAAAAGACGAATTTACTTTCTGTCACTTGCTTCGTCACTGAAGTTTTCACTTCCTGTCTTTTCGACAAGGAAAGGTACTCTCTCTCTTAATGTCAAAGGATATGGTTTTCCTCTTTCCAGGTTCATTAGTAATTTTTGTTCGCAACAAAAGTCTTTGATAACAATATTCAAAAAAAACTTTATTGTGTTTAAATTATTTGTATTCTTCACTCTACAAAAGGAAAAGAATCAGGAAAAACGTGTGTAGTTGAAACTGGTTTCTGATAGGAAATAACTGATTAGGAATACATTCTTATCATCTCCCATCTTTTCCTTTACATAAAGTGTCCAATTAATTTTGCATGTAATAGAACATCAGTTCTACTCCCTAACTAGCCAAAGCCATGAAGCAGGTATTAACTACTTGACAACCCTCTCTTCAGACGTCTGTTAAGTTTTACATTCAAATTAACATTTTGTGTTATGTTAATTTGGTTTTTACATGAAAATGCTGGTTAAAGTGTTTAAATTATTTTAAAAATTTATTTAATAGAAAAGATTGATTTTAAAGAAAATGTGACTGAGTAGATTGCGAGGAAATGTTTCAAAACATCGAAGAACAAGAGATTTCATTTTGGGGGATTTTATATGATTTCATTTTAATCAAATGGTAGCCGGAAGAGAAAACCTAACTATGCAGCGTTTTTCTTTACATATTACTTGAAGTTATGTCAGGTACGTGACGTACAATGCAGCTAGTCTTGTGCCTCCGGCAGCGAAGATAGCGGTTGGCCAAGTATTCCAGGAAATGCGTATTTGCCATCTCTCGAAAGGAAGTCGCACAAATATTGCATGCTCTTCACTCCGAGTATTCCTATGCAGTACTGACTTGTTTCGTAACTTACTCAGTTTCACTTTTTGGTGAAATCTGATCATTTCTGTACAGAATATGTGAATGATAACACAATCAGAATTTAGTGAATTAAAGTTTTCATACTTTTATTAATATATTTATTTAAACAATGCACTTGGTTTTTGGCAGACGAACTTAAAGCACTAGTTCTTCAATGAATACTGACTTGAACACACAGAAATTGTAATTTATTATACAAGCTGATAAAGAGATACTTTATCTTTGAGAGGAAGATATTACCTCCCTCGCTCCTATCGTCGCTTGTGAGAAATATTCTCGAGTAAATAATTTTTTTTATCGTCGTACGAGTATATTTTCATTTTTAGTTTAATACAAAATTTAAAAAAATGATTTTCGTTGGGGCAAAACTTGCGGCGTCTCCGGCAGGAACGCCTAGGGGAGTACATTTAAATATTTTTATCGCCTACAGGTGACAAATATGTATTGCAGCAGCGTATTATTAAGCATTAGTAGGTGGCTGTAACCTTATGAATAAAAGAAAATACAATTTCATTATCTACGCAACCCCCAAAAATGAAATCTAGACAGGGATAGTCAAAAGAAAACCTGTAGAATATATTTTTACTCGTTGCATGTCGAATTTTATTTCGACTTTTTTAATCAAGAAAACATTTCAAGGCTAATCAAATTAAATTGAAAGCAACTAATGAAACACCTTCTATATTGTATGTGTATGTCTTGCGGGTCATATCACAGGTAAACCAAAAAGCGCAAAACGATTTAAACAGGAAAATACAGTCGTGCCATCAATTTTTTTTGCGTGGGGAAGTGGGGCAAAGTATGTTGTATCCATTTGTCTTAATATTCTTTTGTAAATAATCTTTAATTTATGCTGAATTAAATTTTTAAAAAATTTGTTGATCTATTGTGATTATACTCGAATCTATAGAAAATTAGTAAAAACTTAATTTCTTAATATATATCATTGGCTTCTGGGCGGTCTGAGCACCTATGAGTCTCCTACTCTCCGCACCTGAAATCTGCTACCAATTAAATAAGTTATTTTATTTGAAATTATTTCCAAATAATTAAACATGTATTAATATTATACAAATATTTTATGTAAGCATTTTAATTTGCAAACTGACAGTCTCCACATCCCCACCTGCCTTCCGCCGTAATGATGGCAAATTTTACCAAAACATCGATGTATCGATACATTGATGTTTCGATACATCGCTGAAGGGTTGTAGATGTCGATTACAACATCGACGATAAAATATCGATGATTAAAAATCGATGATTTAATTATAGACTAATAAGCATGCTAATTTCCAATCCATTTTTAATTACGGTACGTAAACGAGATATATTTTATTCTTTGGATACCAGCAGGCCAGTAGTATATAAAAATTATAATCGAATGTAAAGAATAAAATAAACAATAAAGAACATCGTGTTTTGCTATCCATTTCGTGTTTCACAGTTGATTCAGGCAATGACACGCCTGGCGATAACACATTCATAACACGAGCAGCTCCCAAACTTCCTCAGATTGCACTGGCGAAATGTGCAGCTTGATAAAGAGGATGACTCAGAACAACGACATTGCTGTGGATTGTTGCTACTCGACAACATGCTTCAACTCTTTTATTTAAAAAAAAAACATTTAAAAAAATTAAAAATTAAAAAAAATCTATGTTTTTGCAACAAAATATCGAAGTGAAGAAAACATCGAAAGCAAAATATCGATGTTAATATATGGATGTTTGTGGTGTGAAACATCCATGTTTTGGTGCTTTTTTTGCCATCCCTCTTCCGTGGTCACCCGCCGTCGCCTGGGCGTGCGCATTTCGCGCGTCAAGCGGAATGCGGCTCTCCTCGACGCGGCGGCCGCCCGAGCGCCAAGGCGCCGTCTCACATTTCGACGCGCGGGCGGCGCCCAGCGGAGCGCCCGACGCTGCCCAACGAGTTGCCAGTGGACCGTGCACTTGCAACGGAACGTGACTGGTTGAACTTATCGTGAAAAACTGGATGATTGATAGATTGATGACTAGTGATTCCGGGAGCATCAACTAAGTCCCGTAAGGTGTAGTACATGTTGTTTCCGCGGGAGATGATGGTGGTCTTCCCCCGCCGACGCTGACCGACCGACTCTAGTGGGATTTTCCCCAACTAAGCTATCTCCACCAGGGGGCACCGCCCCAGCCGGGACAAGTTCAAGCTCTAAACTCTCTGACAGGTCTCCCGGCATGTGTGGTAGTTTAGTGCATGTAGTTTTTTTTTTTTTTTTTTAGTTAGTTAGTTAGTTAATGGCTTATTTTACGTGGCGAGACTCGGGCCACCAGGCTAACCACGCATATTTCGCTACGCACCTTTCACCAACTAGCGGAGAAAGGAGGTATTATCTTGGGCGACGAAACAGGCGGAACTCAATTTTGCTCAGAGGCTTCATTTAGGCTTGAGGATCTTTTACATGCAGTAAATCTACTACATGGGACAGCCGGCTTTACTTCCCCCCCGAAGGAAGTCGTACGAAGGATTTTTTCGCCCTTAAATATCCACGACTTCGATCGGGTTTGAACCCGCAAACTAGGGTACAACAGTCCGATACGCTAACCGTTATACAACATGTGTGTGCGTGTGCGTGTGCGCGTGTGCGCGTGTGTGCGTAAGGGTGAGGAAAAGCTAATGACCATCTGCTTGCTAAGTGCTACTTGCTGAATGGGATGAAAACAAAGATATTGTCACATGTTTGATTATCAATTACTGAAAGCCGATATTGGATTTGTGTAATCAAAGAGACCATGAAGATTAACCATTTTTAATTGCTTCACATCTGAAGAACTGACGGTTCCGTTTATGATTTAAGCGTTTAGGTCGAGAGCATTAATGAATCAACTATTTTACGTCAGATTTCCGATATCGTGATGTTCACATTTAAATGAATAGAATTTGGCTCCCGCGAATCTACGGTTTCCCTACGTTACAAACCCATCTATTGCTGTGGATCAAATGCTGATTATACATTAGATCAGGCCAGAGTGCAGTGTATTTAGAACGATTTAGAACTAATCTGCAATGCAAATGCCAATGCGTCATTGTCATGCCCCTGTGAGCATATGCATTCTTTGTAAAGGGATTGATCAGCTCTATTGCTTTTTGAGGGCAATAAGCAGGAAGGAAGGCACCGCGGTGCCAGTGGAAAACCACTCCCGCGTTTGTTTCGTAATGGACTCAACAAAATACATTCATCACTTTGAAGGGAGGCGATTCCCGTCCTTGGTGGTAACTGGGACAAGAAACGTTCAAATGCACGATGTGAGTTTACTAAGTCTGTTTTCCTTAATTCAATGGCGATGTGATATTATATTCATCCCTACAAAGTTCTTTCCCACGCATGAAGCTGTCACAAAGGTTTTTTCTTTTTTCTGTGTATGAGAATACTCTGATACTCCATACGTTCTAATTTAAATTTACACGTTTCACTCTTTTTTGTCCTTCTGAGAGATTGTGGCTGAATTAAATGTATTGTTAGGGAAATTCGCCACTTCACCAACTACATTTAATATTTATTACTCATTAATGAATGTCAACACTATAATAGAAATACCATTATTTATAAAAATTAATTTATATTGAACTAATATATTTTAGAAACACATGTTACCAAAATAATGTGTTTTACTACCGCGAGCTTTTATTGTGATGTGAATAGATCATGGGGGAAACCCAAACGTTTCTCGTAATGTGAAGGTCAAAATTGAAAAATACATTATTAATATTTTTTCCCAATGTCACGTGGTCAATAAAAAGGGTAAACTACTACAAAGTGCGAACAAAATTTATTATCCCATTTAAAACATTCAATTTTTCTTCGTCACGATGCAAGTACAGGTTTAATGAAGTTCAATATATATCGTACACGTACAACCAACGTCAATTTATCTCTAATACAACCGACTACAAAACGGGGTTTTTGTGAAATCATACTACAAGGCAACATGTCCTATAGCAGAACCAAAATATTAGTAAATTATAACAAAGAAGTATTTTAACTATTTAAATGAATGTATGGATAAAGTGACTCCATTTCAATCGAGACGGTTGCTAAAAGGAATCAGGAGTTCAGGGACAGTTATTATGAATAAAAGCTACACAATTACCATAGGTTACACTTAGTTTAACAATATAATTAGATTGTGTTCTGTACACAACACCAGTACGTTGGCAAAGTGAAAAAGTGCATTTTCACAGCTAGAAACCATATAATAAATGCCACAATTCCACTATAGTAATAACGAGAGCGCTTTTCTAATGCATGCTGCTTAAGGCTAATCATTTAAATGATAATATCGAGTCGACCGTGTTACTAAGCTATTTGCAGCAACCATTACCAGCTGTGAACACACTTTGCGGGACGGCGTCATGGTAGAAAAGGAGAGATTATTGTGAACTTCAAGCCAGCATCAGAAAACCACAAAATTGCTTTATTCATGCATTAGAGAACACGTAAAAAGAGCTTAGAGTAGGTTGGCAAAATGAGGAAAGTTATTGTGAGACAAGCGAAATGCGACATTCAGTTTAATTAAAAGTACTTGCTATCAAAAATAACTATTCCTATAATGGGTTGTAGACACATTTTGAATGAATTATTTCATAAAGAACAGATTCATCCAACTTAATTATTTGATTTCACTCTAATTTCTGATTTATTTCAATAACTAATATTTTTCCATTTCTAAAAGTAAATATAATGAAACAAAATAGGCGTGCACAACCTAAAACTCCAAGGGGACGAATTTCATTTCTGGATCCACCTCTCTTACTTTATTACTTTCCCTCACTTTTCTCTTACATATGGCATATTTCGATGATAAGTGTTCAGTGTTAATATTGTTTAAGAATGTAATTAATAAATAATTGATTTTACGTTGAAGCAATTACAGAGTTGCCAGTAACATTTTGGAGAACCTCTTTCTCCAAATATAAAAGAATTTCCCAAATTATCGAGTTAAAATATAAACATCAGGGATTATATATACTTAGGAAATAATATGTTTTGCCGTGTAAGGTTAAGGGGGTCCCTTTCAAAATTTTCTGGGGACCACAAACCCACTGTCCTTCTGTGTGTACGTGTATGTAAAACATAAAAACAAAAAATATCATTTGAAACATTTCTAAACATTTACGGAACTATAATCACTACGTATTATGTTCTGGTTAGAATAATTACAATAGCTCAATTAATTTTATGGCATCATTGCACCCGTGGAAGACTTCATTCGCTTTCTATATTTGGAGAGTCAGAGCCCTGTAGTCAGAATCCTTAATATTCTCCTCTTGGATCTTATTACCAGAAAGACGCTGAAACGAAGTTCTAGTGGAAAAGTTCGTAGTATTTGATTAACATCTTTAAATATGCATGAGAGGGAATGGTGACGACGCACGCGGTAAGCATCTGTCAGCAAACTCATTATACTCATCCCTCCATTCAACAGACCTCTAAAAGATTTAGGAAGCTGCGAACAAACTCTGGAGTCTGATTTTAAACGTTAAAGTGATTAATTTACTTAGTTGTAGTACATATTTACAATGTTAATTTTTCATTGCTTTTTTTAATAGAGTTCTTGATTAAAACTAACAGCACTCTGTTACTTACGTACTTTTATTGTTTATTCACCTGTATTCGTAATATAGTTTTTGACAATAGTCACACTCGAAAAGTTACCTAACCTCAATTTTGTTTTGTATAATCGGCTTCATCAGAATTATAAACTAGGGTCGAAATTTAAACTACTGACTAGGCAGTTTTAAATTATGACAGTTTGCTTTCTCACTACACTACACATTTCTCACCTAACTAAAAAAAAAAACGTTTCACAAAATTAAACAAGTTTCATTTCAACAATACATGTCACCTTATTTGTGCTCAACTAACACTTTCATGTCGCAGCAGCAGGTGTCACTTTTTGTCGTTACCACAAGACGTCGACCACGTGGCCTAATTTGCCAACATTACTTATTTAAACGTTTAATGTGCGGTGCGTCGGTGGGAAAGTGTCTTGACTCGGTGTGGCCATATTACTCGGTTTGTAGGGAGCGCGACCCACGCAGCGGGTTTGTTCTACTTTCCGTATACTGCAACTGAGAGCAATTGGGTTTGACATGCATTACTGTGAAAGTGACGCAGGTGTTCAGGAGGGAGAAATTGGAACATTGTTTAAGAATGGTGTAAAATGAAAGAGCTGATCAAACAGAAAATAAATTAAATGAGTAGGGGATGGATCTTTCTTTCCGCTTTCTTTCCATGTTTCCCAAGTCTCCTGGCACTCCAAACACCACATCCCATTTGTTCACAACTTAGTTGTTTGTGGCGTTTTCATTTCGAGTTGTAATATTCAATAATGAAAAGCTAAATATCCCTTATTTTTTATTATTTTTTTTTTAATTATCCTATCGTTTAATGTAAGCAATACTACTTATTGTACTACATTGATCGAAAGTGCCCGATTATTGCCAAACATTACATGATGCTGTATGTAGAGCATGAATTTGATGTTTACTTATTGTTACAATTTTTATTTTAACACATTGCAATTAATTTAGCTGCTACATAGCATTAACCAGCCAATATTTTTTGTTACAAACAAATGTTTAGTACCTTTCATTTTTCAAATTAGATTTGCGAAATGTTTATATAATTAGATAAATAAAGTTTAAAATTTAAAATATCATATGACTTTCATAAAATGTTATTTAAAATTCTCAATTACAAGAGCTGGATATACGATCTGTCATTATTGATATACGATGTCATTACAGGCCTGTAGCAACCCAAAGAAAATTCTAATTTCCCAGACTACTATTTTCTTCATACTCCTGAAGTACAACGTTCATACTCAGTTTTTATCTCTATCTCTACCGAAATATACGAAAATGTAAGAATGTAGGTTTTTTTTTTCGCAAGTGGCTTTCCTCAACGCTTTAAAAAGCCAGTGAGCTATCCAGTTTTCAGTCGTAAGTCAAAGGTAGGCGCAACCTGCAGCTCTTTCCTGCGTGTGGGATTTCCGCGTGGGGCGCAGTATGAGGCGATGTGGAGGGGGGCGCGACCTTCTGAACGCCACCACACCCGAGTGGGCGCTGCCGTGGCCATCACGGCAACGCCGCGGCCTCAGGCCATGAGTACTTCAAGCTATCTTACACTTACACTGTCAGAAATGTTATTCAATTTCATGTAGATTAATGTATCGTACATGAAACTCAATGTAACTTTACACATTTAAAAACTTATATCTCTACATTAAATTTTCTAGTGGCCAGCTAGATCTGATCGGTAGTTTTCCGTAGTTTCTCCGATCAACACCACGCGAATGCCGGAGCAGTACCCTACCAAACGGGCCACGGACCGCGCGCGATCTCTCCTTCCTCTTCCTTGTCCTATCCTCTCCCCTTACAGACACACTTACACTAACATGCACTACACCACCACATATTCCGGGAGACCGGTCGGGAGCTTAAAGCTTGACCCGGCTGGGGCGGTGCCCCGCTGGTGGGAGAGTTCTGCTTAGGGGAAAACCCGCCGACGGTAGATCGGCGCCGGATCTCCACATCCAGCGGGGGTAAATCACCGCGATCTCCCGGGAGGAAACATGCACTATACTTACGGGACTAAAAACCTAAGCAGTTGACGCGCCCGGATACACGAAAAAATCAATAAATACAAGTACAGTCAGAAATGTTATTAAATTTAATGTATATTAATGTATTGTACATGAAACTTAATGTAACTTTATACATTCAAAAACTTATATCTCTACATTAAAATTAAGGTAAACGTTAAAATCATTGTGCATTTATTGTATAGTTTCTCCCGTTTCCCATGCCACTCACAATTCATATCGTATCTTCGTCATCACCAGTCCATCATGATCATTCAATCATTGTAAACATGACCATAAAGCTTTGACTCTTGCATTCTAATATACATGTGTACATTAATTTTAATGTGCGTTCATGATAATTACTTTGAAGTAATTTACATTAAAATAATGCGAAAATTTCTGACAGTGTACGTATATCTTCAGCGTAGACCTTTAAAGAATTTCAAAAGCATGTTCATTTATTATTAACTGGAGCCTTTTTTAATTAAATTAGACAGAAACGAAAACATGTTCCCCTCATCAGATCAAGACAGTTCGAATGATACCTAGCGTATACCAAACTGAAGACCGAAAGGAGCCTGACCAACAGTGGAAGACTGATGGACGGATACACGTAGGTTATCCGAATGCTGGATCACTTGAAAACAGACTTGAACATCCCTGGCTCGTCATCAAGCTACTACATTTCATTCCGATTGAACTTGCCACTGATTGTTTTGAATGCGTAAAAACGTAAATGATTACCAACTTGGCGAAGAAAGGAAAATATGGCATTCACTGTGCAAGCACATGGGAAGTTTAATTTAGGATTGTTCGGGTTGATTCTACTGAATTGAACTTAAACGTTAACGAAAGTTCCTAAAACATTGTCATGAGTTTGGTTGGTGCTTTATAAGTGTGTGGATAAGTGTATTCGTTGCTAATCCAATCTTACCGCTCGCCCCTCTTTTCCACTCGAACTCTTTCTTCCAGAAAGCGTTTCGTCTCAATGGAAAGAGGTCGGGCGATTGTTTAAAAATGCCGAGCGCTACCCGTGGCGAATACAATTCCTTTAGCGAGCGCATACAATAGTAATCTCTAGGGCATCTCGCGATGCGCGGAGAAAGAAAAACTAGAGCAGCAGGGCAAGGGATAGGCTCACAATGCACAGTGGAGAAGAAGCAGTCAACCGAGTCATCCTGCCGACCACTTGCGGTCTCCGTCCTGTTGGCTAAACGTTGTTTCGCCATTCGAGTCGACTTCAAAGTAATCGAGTTCAAACGTGATGTTGGCACTTTGAACCGGTGCTCTGCTCTTACGTTGTTGCCAGCGGCAGACACAAACGTTAAAATATCTCCGTATCGATTATAAATCAACTTCTGTTATTAATTACAGGCATAAAATTAGAGACGAGATAAGATTGTCGAGGTTAGTTTGTGCATGTGATCTCTGACACATACGTAGTAAGGATTTGTAATGATATAATTGTCATTGGAAAGTGAAGATAGAAGCCGAGTAGAGGAACAAATAATAAAACTAACTTCCAAAATTCTAGACCTCCTCGTTATTTCTTTAACGACAGCTAATGCAGTTGATGCGTTCTCCTAATCGCACATATTGGTTAAGTGATGGTTTTAAGAACAGTACCATTGAAAGTTTGTAGCACTTTTATTTATTTTTTTTTTGAGTAATACATCAAAGGTTCTGATGAAATAACAACTTTTACAATGTACGTATTAAACATTTCTTGAGATACACATATATATTGTCAATTAATTGAAACACATTTTGTGCTCAAATTGTCATTTTTCTAAAGAACATAAAACAAACGGAAAAAATAGCTAATGCATAAATAGATGTAGAAAAAACTAATGGACGTACATAAAAGAAATTATGGTTGAAAATGATTTTCACATTGACTTCATTAGAATTTTTGGACGACGATAGACTGCAGCTGGCAAGAGCTGGCAACTTTACAACGAGAAAGTCTGTGCCATTCTGTAGCACTATTAGTTACATTTGGATTCATGATTGTAAGTATATGCTCTAGACATTGATAGATATTGTCAGGAATTTGCTTTAATGCGGCACCAAATGTGAATAAAAGTGGTGTACATTTTAATTTCTTAAACATGTATTATTTTTATAAGAGTTCTTTTAATACCATTTACTGAAACATGTCTTTGATGTTATGAAGTATACGATGATGTTTTCTTCAAATATACGTCAATATTTATGCATTTTCATGGTCCAAGAGAAATAAACATTGAATAATTGAAATCTTGACCCAGAGCAAAATCTGATCTCATTATCCTAATACCAGTCGATCCAAGGCGTCATTTACAAAAACGAATTTCGAAATATTGCCAAATTTCCTGAAGCACAACGCCGCTCTCGACACAAAACATGTTTGGCAATAAAATTTACACGATATATGAATATGTACACACTATGAGGCATCGGAAAGTCGTTAACAACTACTGTGATGTGTGTACAGGTGTTGTCTGCAATCTCCATGAGTTTCGCAAGAGGGTCAATACGTATGAAGTACAAAGATATGAAATTTGCTAAACATTACTTTGCATTGACTCACATGCTTGAAACGTACTGTGCAAAGTGTACTCTTAATGTAAATGTAAATAATAAACTAGGAATAATCATTTTCACGGAAATGTTCTCATCTACCTGTATGGATTAATGATAAAACAAATGCTCTTAAAATATTTCAAACAAATAGGAAATTGTTATCGCAAAGAAGATATAGAATCAGATTTAATAGGATCAAGTAGAAGTTACTACGTTATTTTAGAACACATCAATAGCGCATTCACAACACGGAAATATATGAGCTTCAGCGGCAATGAATTCCTGCAAATCGTAGCTTAAGTGTTAAGTTCACTTATTTCCTTATGACTTAGCTGAATACACGAAATGGAGAATACTGTGAAATAACTTAACATCCAGTTGTGTCTCTACTCTTGCTTCTTAGTGTTCGGAGAATACAAATTGTCATCGAGTTTTAACTTCGGTCCCAAAAATATCAGCATACTCGGTGATAAATAAGCAATACATTTTCTGCAAAATGCGAAGATCAGTAATAATTTAAAAATAGTTTCCCTACGACTTGTAATGAAAGATAACCACAGGAAATAGTTATCTTTGTAATAACACAGACAAATGCATAATGGTCTAGATTATTAAAGAAATTCTAGCCTACAAATAATATTTTCATTCTCTCTACCAAATAATTTAATCACAATGTCACAAAATAAATTTTCAGAATAAAATAATCAGGGTTGACTCAGTTCCATCATCATTAAAAAAACCAAAAATTTCTGGATAACTAAACCGACAACACAGACAAGTATTATGCAAATGTTAATTAATTAAATACGTAAAATTAATAATTAATTAAACAGAATATATCCGCCTTCGACCGCACAAAAGCAAATACGGAAAGTAATTCGTAACTAGTGATCAGCAGAAGTTAAAATGCTGATTAACAAAACACACAAAAATAGTTTGCTCAAGAATTGCTCAAGAACAACAAACTCGTACTCTCGAACAACACTGCAATAAATTAAATATTTGAAGAACAAATAGTTTCACGAATTTTGCAATAACATAGAGTACAATAAAGGTTCTTTACACACCAAAACTGTCCAAGTTGCTCTTCCGTAAAGCAACATGTGAATAGCAAGTATTTGATGGCGTGCGGCCTCTTCCTTGCAACCTCACTGTCGCAAGAGAGTGGGTCATCAGCAGTTACGCATTGTATATGAGAATTCCGTCGATATGTAGAGTGAAAGTAGACGGAATAACATAATCAACTATTTGTTATTTTCAGCAAAATCGAAACTGTCATTATTTTTGTTTTTCCCCCCAAATTTCTTGGTATCTTACGAAACCAAAGACATATTTGACGTGAGCGGAAGCTGCGTAGTTTTCTTCCAATTTCTGTGCACATTGGATTTAGTAATACAGATGATAATGATAACGATAATGTTCAAATCATAATATTCATAATAATAATAATAATAATAATAATAATAATAATAATAATAATAATACTCATAAAATAATAAAAACAATATATATTATATATGATTGTATATGTAAAAAAACAATATATATATATATATATATATATATATATATATATATATATATATATTCATTACTTTCGTATTACTTTTACATCATTTGTGTTATTGATCATTTGATTTGATTTTTGTACAGTTGGTTTATATAAAAGATACAACAACAATAAGGGATGTAGTTCACGGAATTGGTCAATAATTGACCTATCCCGTAAACTATGTCCATTATTTCATCAATGGTCGTCAATCATCAATTCTACAATACTACAACAATATTCCTTGAAATAATTATATGGACTGGTGTTGAATAAGGCGATAGTAATTATACCAACATCATGAAAAGCTGAATAGTACTCTTAAATTACGTTGTCCCATACGCCTACCACTACACGTCTACTCCCATTCTAATGGACATTCTTCTTCTTCTTCTTCTTTCTAGGGTATTTATCCAGCCGACAGCCGGTTACCCTTTGCGTCCCGATGGGACGCATATTCGACCATACACTAGACACCAACACACTTGCGGGCTCCTCTGATCTGAGGTCAGCAGAACGCGAGGCCCTCCGCGACAACACATACATACACAGACAGGGACAAACAACCATGCCCAAGGCGGGACTCGAACCCGCGACCCTTCGCGACCGAAGCGCTGAGTCGGTACTGGCTCTTAGCCATCCAGGTCGGCCTAATGGACATTCTAATGGACTGATTGCACTGGACAAGTGGGTGCCGAGCGCGGGCCGCGAGGGGGGCGTGGCGCGGGCGGGGACCCACCTGCATGTCGCGCTTGATGATGAAGCCCTTGCGCTCCAGGTCGGAGAGCAGGAACAGCTGCTGCGCGCGCTCCAGCAGGCCGCGCTCCAGCACCTCGTGCGGTCGCTTCTGCGCGTGCGCGCCCACCGCGCAGGCGGCGGCTGCGCTCGCGGCGCCGCCCGGCGACGCCTCCACAGACATCGCCTCCACGCCCACGCACACGCCCACGCACGCACACGCGGAACACGGCGCTCGCAAGGTCTCCGGCTGACGGAGTCGCACCGCTGTTTTACTCGCTTCGATGCACTCGCCTTGTCAAGAACTGTCACTCGTGTCGTACACTGATAAGTTTAGTTTCGATGCGAGACTTGTTATTACCTACTGTGATACTAGTCTGATGACGCGAGCACTTGATCGGTTAGTAAACAATAATGATAAACAGCTTTTTCGCGTCTTTGTTTTGTTGTATTTCCGCACTTCCAATCGCACTTTCCTCACCTCTCGCTCTTTTGTATTTCCGCACTGTTCTCACAACTTGCTGTTTCAGTATTACAAGCAAATTTCACTTAATTTACTTACGCGTAGAGAAATGTGCTAGATTTTCTTCGCCGCACTATTATATTTTAACTAATTTATGTAGTTTACTGCTCTGTTACTTCAAGCTGTGAAGGAAAATGAAATGAGAGTAATATTAGTTGTTACGCGCTTTGTAGCTTTTTCCCCTCTGGGCACGTCTTTTCAACTTCTTGTGGCACTGCTGTCACGGCAACAGAACAACACAAAAAACTCTACGAGCGGCAACAAGTTGCACCACTGCCTTACGCCCGGAGGGGACCGTACACACGTACACAGGTACCCCCGCAGGCCACACCGCTTTGTCGGACAACGCGACCGGTTCGGTGCTCCGTCAGCTCTTGTTTACAACGGCTGTCAACCGTCCGACACGAACACACGCCAAGGAGTCACACCGAGTCGAGAGGAACGAGTCAACTGGCGCGCTCAACACACACTGGTACGCTGGACGCTCAGCAGGGGGGGGCCGCGTTGGGCGCGCGCGAGCGGGAGCGGGCGGTCACTGACTCTCGAGTGACGAGGCGGCGAGGCGCAGCCGGGAGCGCGGAGGAACCACTGCGGCGGAGGCGGCGGCGGCGACCCAGGGCGGGGCGTCACCTGGCGGCGGCGACGGCGGCGGTGAAGGCGGCGGTGGAGGGGGACACGTGACTCGCGACTCGCAGATAAGCCGCGCTCACGCTCGCGTGCTATCGCCCGTGGCCGGCGCGCGGAGACTTCGACGAGCGTCAGGCTCGCCGCGGGTCGTGGCCGCCGGCGCACCTGAGGCGGCGGTGGCGGTGGCGGTGGCGGCGGCGGCGGCGGCGGCGCAAGCGTCCTTGCTCTTCCTGCGGACGATGACGTCCGCGCGCCGAAGAGGCTGTGCAGGCACGCGGCCTCGCCGTCACGCGGCGATGCTCACTGACAGATTGGGCTGCACAGTGCGGACCCAGTGTTGGAATAGAGATTTCCCTCTCGGAAGGAACTTGTTCAACAGATTATTTCTGAGAGGACCAGCTGAAATCTTCAATAATTTTTATCTGGGTTTGAAACTCATCTGCAGAACGAAGACGCTATCATATCTGGAACTCGTGAAGCAGCTGATATACACATAACTGATTATCTAGTGTTATTTGTTTATCAAAAGGACCGTGTGTCCTCCATAACCTTTGAAATGTAGAAATACGTGAAGCTTTGGTTTTCCGTTTCATCCTACAGCATTATCATAACTTATCCAACAATGAGAAAATCGTAAACATTCAATTTCATCGCACCACTTAAAACAGTCTGCGGTATAAATATTTCCAACAAATTTAATAATCTTTCGTTTTATCGCTACCGATGTTCACTTCACATCCAATATTAGAACGAAAATGTGCAAACGTCTTGAGCATAACTATCACCCACGTCAATACCTAATCACAACACAAACGTAGATGTCACAACCAAGGCGAAATCAAAAACACCACGATAAGTTTTGACGTCACACCACACACAAACGACACCGGATCCTCCACAAACAGTCGAGCGTCAACACTTAACGCAGTCCAAAACCGGCGTCGAGCGCGCGGTGTTTACGGCGAGGCGCGTTGGAGGTCGGGCCACCGCCAGCGCGTCTGGGCCTTCCACGGGCTGACACCGCCAAACAGTTGGCGGCGCGCGGGGCCGTCAACGTGGCGGGGGCGGCGAGCGCGCGGCGACCGCGTGTCCGTGGCGGCAGCGCGGTGCGAGGCGAGGCGCTGCGAGGCAGCGGGGGAAACCGGTCTGCCTGCAGCGGCGCGGCGGCCTCTACTGGCGTGCGCCTGCGGTGGAAGCGGTGGTGCGGTCGGTGGTGGTGGTGCTGGCGGCCGCAGCCGTGCGGGGAGAGCTACCGCCACCGCCGCCACCACCGGTGGACAGTGGGCAGAAACGTGCCAAACGGCGCAGAAAATTTTTCTTATTTCTTTTTCCCGTTTTCTATTCGTTCTATCTCCTTTCCTCCTATTCCTTTTATCTCCTTTTCTCTATTACCTGCTGCCGACGCCCAGTCTCCCCGTCGCCCAGTCTCCCCGTCGCCCAGTCTCCCCGACGCCCAGTCTCCCCGACGCCCAGTCTCCCCGACGCCCAGTCTCCCCGACGCCCAGTCTCCCCGACGCCCAGTCTCCCCGACGCCCAGTCTCCCCGACGCCCAGTCTCCCGACGCCCAGTCTCCCCGACGCCCAGTCTCCCGACGCCCAGTCTCCCCGACGCCCAGTCTCGCCAGTCTCCTCCCTGTCTGGGAAGACTCTCAGCAAGCACCCGCCAGCCACCTCTAATCCAGCTCCTTGCGCCAAGATCTAGTGCCCAGCCTATGTCCTTCATTACCTTTCTTTCGTTTCTTTTCATCCATTTATTTTCCTTATTATCTTTACCTTTTTTCTAATCTCTTCATTTAGCCTTCAGCAATAGGAAGACGTGGTTGTAGTTCAACGTGACACTAACGTCATGAAAAAACACCACTTAAATCTCATGTTTCGCGTCAGTTTAAGTGCAGCCACCGTCATGAGGGATTATCCGCCAAATTTTTACATCATTTTTTCAGTCATTCAAAAATAATGTAGGTAGGAAGGCCACGTAAAATTCTTGAGACGACGAGCACAAAATGAAAGTAACCTTTTCCTGCACATTATTTAAATGCATTTATTTCATATAAATAGTTGAATCACGTTAATACCCGATTTAGAGATTTTTTAATTGTTTGTCTATTACTATTGTCGTTTACTGTCAGAAATTGAAAATGCAGAGATTCATAAAATATTCTTGTATTTTATGAAAACATATAATAAATTATAATCTGGATTTCCTCAAGCCAATAAAGATACTTCATGTAATATATTCTTCAGTTTGGCCAGAGGACGATTATTAATTTGACAGACTCAAACATGAGTGTCGCCGAACATGAGTGCCAAACATGAGTGCCACCGCTTCGCACTGCCAAATGGGTTCGTCCGTTGTCCAGATGAGTCCAGCGCCATCTGATAACTTGAGCCCGGAAGATTTTTTATCAAAATGTATTTTCAAAATTGTTGCGATTTTATGACTTTTAACAATAGAAATCACATAAATGTACATCTGGAGTTGTTTTAATTGATTTTTTCATTTTGCCTTCTTTTCGCGTATTTTAGCTTGATGCTTATTTTTGGCATTTTGCCAAAACATATGCCTTTTTCTTCCTAATTTGTGGCCTTTTCTGCCGTTTTCGTTGTTATTTTCGCTTTTTTTCCTTCCTGTCCCCAATCTCTATCTCTCAATTCCTTATTGTTCTCTCTTCCCTTCTGGCAAGTACACAAGTGCGAAGAACGAAATCAACATTTCCATTTTCACCATTTCAAGATTCATTTTTAAATTAATTACTTTTAAATGGTGATTTTTAATGTGGCTTGTGTTTTATCTCCTACTTTAGCCAGAATACATGCCTTTTTTGTATGTCTATTTTAGTAAAACTAAATGCCTTTTCGCCTGCCTATTTTAGGTAAAATAAATACCTGAACTTCCGAGCTCCACTGATAACGCATCGAAAATGTAGGTGCAGAGAGTGCAGTTTGAGGTTAGAGGTAGTTCCTGTGAAAGGTTGGGTTTGTTCCAACACCGAGAGTAAATATATTGTCAGAATTGATTTAAATCATGTCGAATAGCATGTGAGAATATAAATATGCATTATTTGGTAGAGAAATCCAAAGTAGTGCCATCTATGAATGTTCACGGTTAACGGACAGTCCACGATCGCCGAATATCAGAGAATCTGCAATATTCGCTTTCAACACACTTTCGCAATACACCGACTGTTAATCACAGAATAATCCATGCAAGTAATATTTCTATAAATATGTTTGAATTGCACTCTTCTTGCATTTAAGCTACATAATCACACCAGTTTCATGAGGATATTTCGTTCGTAGGATGACAAAAATAATAGGGACCCAAATATAAATAATACGGATCCACTCGCACAAAAAAATCATTGGCAATGAGAAATCTGATGCAGTTGCTGAACTAGTCACATCATTTTACATGCGCCGACAACCAAATTTAAGGCTTATTCCAAGACTTCAAAAAGTTTGTTGTCCTGCTTCAGTTATTAGGACTCTAACTTGAAGGTGAATGTTTCCAAATTCCTTTTAGTCAGACAATAATCCATCCTTGACTCAGTTCTCCCCAGAAAGCACTTTAAAATAACAGAACAGGTTGTAATTACACGATAGACGATAGATCATTTGAATCTCAATATCTGCCATTTATCCAAGAGGTCAGATCCAGACCCTGTCGAAAGTGTGGTGCAGCAGTCTCCACCTCCCATCTCATTCTTGAATGCCCCGCTACAGATAATATACGAACATTTCTGAAAATGGAAGGAACCCTAAAATCACTGCTCAGTTCCAAAGACGGGTGTACCTAAGTAATAAAACTTTTGGAAATTACAAAACTAAAAAGCCTTATATAGTTATGAATATTGTAATACCTTAGTTAGATTGAACATGAAAATCTATATAGATTGACATAATTACTTTTGGTAAAATTGTATCTATCTGTTTTTCCGTGCAATTGTTTCATGATAGGGGTCACTGATAACCAACATGTCATAAATCGACCTTCAATATATAAATTTAAAAAATAATAGATTTTAAATAAATATAAAAAATATATCACAGCACCAACACAAGTCAGCCAACGTTTATGAAATGAACGCAAATTATTTCTGAGTATTACTAACTGACCACGTCCTGCAATATGATTTGGATAAAATTAGTGCTAATATCATCAATCTCATGAATGAATTCTCATTGGTCTTTCGTAGCATTTGAATACAGAACATCCTCTCTCACAGATAAAACACGTTTTTAGCGACTTGCAAAGTAAATGATTGAACATTTGTATTTGCGGAAGGGCAGTAGCGTAGTACTGAAATTACAAACCTTCCACCTCGGGCTCAACCCCAGGCGGTTCTAACTGGAATTTGGAGAGCAAAGCGGCTTTGTGGATAGGTTTGTCAGGGTACTCTCATTTACCCTCCCCACAAGCATTCCATCAGTATGCTCCATAAATCATTCTCTGCTTTTTTCTGTCATTCACCATCATTCCGCTAAGGTAGGATCATAGCGGCGATAATCTAGACGACAACCGAGGAACTTGCTCAGAAGGGCCCTGGCTATCACAGCGTGTTATCCATAGGTCAGACCTGCAGCGGTAGCTCAGTGCATCAACTGATGTCACTGCAGCGCCTCTGACTGGGAGGTCCTAGGTTCGAGTCATGACGGCGGAAGGATTTTCGACACTAGCTTTTCAGCTAGGTCGAATTCAGTCGCTGCCTGGAGGAGAATTCTAGAGGTCGCCTGCTCTGATCGGTAGTTTTCCGTGGTTTCTCCGATCAACACCAGGCGAATGCCAGAGCAGTACCCTACCAAACGGGCCACGGACCGCGTGCGATCTGTCCTTCCTCTTCCTTGTCCTATCCTCTCCCCTTACACACTCACTTACACTAACATGCACTACAATACCACATATTCCGCGAGACCGGTCGGGAGCTTAGAGCTTGTCCCGACTGGGGCTATGCCGCGCTGGTGGGAGAGTCCTGGTTAGGGGGAAGCCCCACTAGCCGACGGTAGGTCGGCGCCGAATCTCGCCATCCAGCGGGGGAAGACCACCGCCATATCCCGAGAAAAACATGCACTACACTAACGGGAATATTGACCAAAGCAGTTGACGCGCCCGGAAACACGAAAAAACCAAACCAAACCAATCCATAGGTCAGACCCCAGCCTGGCGAACTAGAGGGAAAGGGGAAATGATAAGGGAGTGGGGAAGTGACCTCCCAAGATCCTGTTTACGGATGAAAAGGAGTAGATGGAGTGCCAGGCGGGGTGAAGGGCACAGCTTCGTTGAAGCCGGCCTCCAAAGGAAAAGTAAGTTTTACAAAATACAACGATTCCAGTCAATTTAACTATATATTTG
The DNA here is from genome assembly GCA_964035755.1 of Teleogryllus oceanicus. Lineage (NCBI taxonomy): Eukaryota > Metazoa > Arthropoda > Insecta > Orthoptera > Gryllidae > Teleogryllus > Teleogryllus oceanicus. Next base: position 57,578,087 of record CAXIVR010000011.1, read on the forward strand.
TAGCAGACGTTTCGACCTAAATTGTAAGGTCCTCTTCAGTGTCTGAAAGGTCAACATCAACCGATCAGTTACAATCATTATTTTTTGTAATGTTTGATTGATCCAATGAATCCTGATTTATTAAAAATAAGTTTATTCTCCGATTTAGTGACTTCTGACAGATCCGCTCGACGCGGTTATCCAATCGAAAGCTTCGTTCCAACTTAAATTGTTAGTATTGAAGCGCCCAAGAGGATAACGACATCATAGCTGTCAGAAGTCCCTCCATTTAAATCATAATATAGTTTTAGTTTGTAATTTGTGTTTGCTCCGGGAGAGAGCCCCACTTGGCCCACTGCGTGCCGCCGCCAAGCGGCACGTCCGGTCGGCCGCCCGGCGCGGCGCCGCAGCCTCCGACGCCGTCCGTCCGTCCGTCCGTCCGGGCGGGCGATACCGTGCCGTGCCGTGCCGTGCCGTGCCTCGCCGCTGGGCGGGTGCTGGGCGGGTGCTGGGCGGGTACTGGGCGGGTGCTGGGCGGGTGCTGGGCGGGTGCTGGGCGGGCACTGGGCGGATGCTGGGCTGCACTCGGCCCTCACCGCACCACGCCACGCCATTTTCTACTGCTCTGCCTTGCTCTGTGAAGGACCGGGAGAGGTGGCTCAGGGCATCAGTTATTGTCAGTCCATTGCGTCCGACCGGGGGAACCTAGGTTCGAGTCCCAACGGGGACAGGATTTTCCAGGCTAGCTTGTCCGCTAGATCGAATGTAGTCGCTGTTTGGAGTAGAATTCTAGCGGCCGGCTGCTCTAATCGTCAGTTTTTCGTGCTTTCTCCGATCAACACCAGACAAACGCGGGAACAGTATCCTAACAAACGGGCCACGGATCGCGTGCGATCTTTTCTTCCTCTTCCTTGTGCTATCTTCAGCCCTTACTTACATACAGTAACACGCACTACACATGCCGGGAGACCGGTCGGGGACTTAGAACTTGTCCCGACTGGGGCGGTGCCCCGCTGGCGGGAGATACCTGGTTGGGGAAAACCCCGTTAGTCGACGGTAGGTCGGCGCCGCACCTGGCCATCCAGCGGGGGAAGAGCACCGCCACCTCCCGAAGAAAATATTTACAGTACACTTACAGGACTAATGACCTTAGTAATTGACGCGCCTGGAATCACTAACAATCGTTTCCAATGGAATAGGATCACTTATTTCTGCATAGGGGAGGACAAGGAGGGGCAGTTACCTCTCTAGTATTTTGAGCTTCATGAAATTTTACAATGTGTAAAATAATTTATATTTATATAAAATGTTAGATATGTTTTGAAATATTTGAAATAATGAAGAAGAAGAATTGAAGGGCTTAAGGAAGAAACAAGATTAGTTAGAAGAGCCACAGCAGCCTCCTGCTATTCGTAAATGTTAATATTTCGATGTTGGTGAGCGATGACATATGTTGTTACTACATATTTGTGATAGGCGTGGGGCAGAAATAACATGAGAGACAATTTCTAACAGTTAATGATTCAACTATTTCTACATTGTGATCCCTTCCACTATCGTGCAACGATTGGCGCAGAGGTTTCACAGTCGGAATTGCATTTGCCAAGCAGTACCGCATTTGTTTTATTCGAGTCTAATGTTTGCATTGTTGCAAACAATATAAAATACTAGTTTTGCCAGTTCGTGTTCAGTCACGGTTAGTCGTGGTTGTAATAACAGTCCTGTCAGGTTTTGTTGTATTTTATGACGAATTTGTGATTAAAAAACATGGACGGAACATTACAGACTTAGAAATGTGCATCTTTCATATTTCGGAATTAAGTTTGGTGATTAGGTCAAATCTTGGGAGTCACATAAGGTCAGGCATTTCAACACATTGTAAATACGTTCGTAGGCAACACATAAGGCCTAGGCTATCAAGCAATTGTTGCCAATATGCTGGATGTTTTCTAAAAATTAGGATGTTCAATGAGCCTCGAGGTTCACTTTTTAAACAGTCATTTACAATTCTTTCCGGACAATTTAGGCGCTGTAAGTAAAGAACAAGGTGAGCGTTTTCATCATGATCTAAAAGTGATGGGAAAATGCCTCTGATAAGAGACGGTAGAACACCAACATGATGGTATTTTACTGTTGGTCACTTCACTATGAGTGTCGTCGAACGGAGCTTAGGAGAAAAAACTATATTAGGAGGTTTAAAGAAAAAGAGACAAAGCAAATATAGGTCAACGGACGTGTATCGCTTTTAAATGTAATGTTAAGAATATAAAGCTATCTTGTATGTTTAAATAAGGTTCTGTTGGTATATTAAAAGTAATTTACATTTTATTTTTATTGCATATTTAGTATATAATCACATATCTTACTAGATCAAATTGTAACCAAACTGTGGGTGATGGAAACAAACAGAGTTATGATGGGGATTCCGTCCCGAAAAAACTATAAAGATCAGCTATGAAGATTTAAAAACGTTTCCTGAAACCTCTTTTTTGTTGGCCTGTGTAATTAGTCCCCACTATGTAACTTAAGAGATGAGTGTACGAAACAAGTTGTGTGTCTTGAATGTCCCAAATGAGCATCAATGATTGTATACAACGAACCCAAATGAATTAATTTGTTGATGTGAGATGGCTCCTATCACTTTGACCTGAAGCATGCTCTTTAATGTGCCTCCTTGTCAGATCCTTTATATTACGCTCGTGTCTACACGTTTATGAGCACACATCAGCTGCTGAATTACGCTATGACCGTACGTTACTTTGTTACATTACTAGGCAGCAATATATTACGTCCAAGAGCATTGAACCAGTTACAGTCGCATGGAATTTCGCATGTCATTTATGAACAAGGTAATATATCATTCACCCTTGTAGCGAGCCCGAACACACACACAAACACATGCACTTAAATAGAAACATACGTAAAACCATTTTAAAATAACCGCTAGTTTGATGTTTTTGTCAATGTACATACTTGCAGAGCTAATACAATAGTTTTAATTTATCTTCACAGATGAAATAAAATTCAATTATTATTATTATTATTATTATTATTATTATTATTATTATTTTATTATTAATTTAAAATAATTTAATGAAGTACACTCTTGAGAATCTTAATTTATCTGAAGGCTGCATTGTACCAAGTCATATAATGCACATTGCTAATAATGATACTCGTAATAATTTGAAAAGTATTGACCCAAATTATTTACAGATGCAGTTTGCATTTACATATGACAGCAGTAAATTGGCATTATGTCATCAATATATTTTGAAATATAACTTTTTTCATTATGACGATTTGCGGCGAAACGTTAACTAAAAACGTAGATATTTGACCACTACATGATGGGAAGATGTTCAGATTTCTTTATGTTGGCTTTTGTTAAAATGGACTTACTTTTCTCAAAGAACTTTAATGACCAAATCTTCACACTATAAAACAAATCGACTTAAATTTCAATTTGTCTTTAATTTAATATTTTTTGTCGTATTATCTATTTTACAATAATATGTCATTTTAATTTCATTTTTCTTCACACCATTTTATGACTTCGACATAAACTTATAGCTCTTAACCATCGTAAACCAATTATATAGTTTAAATGAAACAAAGATATTCATTCTAATAACAACACTGGTTTTCTCGTGAGATTGCGACAAATTTTCAAATGTAAAGCATTTGAAGCAAATTTTAATTTGCTTGTATTTCAATCCTTACGAAGTCAGATAATGTGCAGAAAGTTTGGAAAAGATACACGAGTAAAATTTGTGCAAAGTTATTTAAATAATTTTAGTTATAAATATTTTTCCCAAGATACTAAAAAATACCCAAAATACTCAAAGGTTTAGTTTCAAAATAGTTTCATTTGCAAATTATTTTTGTTTTAAAGCAGCAAATTGATATTTATTACACCATATGTAAGACACTATTCTCTGAAACTGGACTCAAATCATTAACCAACTAACAGTCGATAGGAAGTTATCATAATGGTAAACTTTATTTTCAAAGACATGTCTCTGGTCTTCCAGAATACAAAGCACTTCGAAGATAAGTCACGAAGGCACTAAATGTCATGAGTTTATCCGCCCCAGGTAAGCACGACATATTGACGTGACAAAAAAGGGCAGTTACCTCGGGCAATACTTTTTTAGAAGAGTCAGTGGAAACCAAAAACACAAATATGGGGAATCAGTCTTGCCACTAAATTTTTTCCATAACCCAGCAGGCAATGCAGAGCTTTCAATTATTTGGGAGAGGACCTCAAATCCTGATCACTTCATCTGTAATTTGTGAAGGCCAAATAGGGCTCGGAAATTTTTCTAGAGCCGTCCCGTTTCCTCTATGCTTCGCTCAGTGTTTCATTATCATCAAGACATTTCAGTTTTTCTATTACTTTGTAAGCTTAGACTCGGTTCCAACATTACGTTACGTAACATTACCTAACAGCATCTCTTTCCTCCATTCATGCTATTAATATTTTATGAATGGTCGCTAACTTCTTGATTTTTCCTTTTTACTCTTTTTATCCGACAGCGCAGAGGAATGGAGATTATTCTTTCACTGAAGTTTCCTCCCACTTGCATAACTTTCTAACGAAAACCAAACAATCGCATTTCGGCGTGGGAGTGAAACACGTAGACATTACCCAAATATTCAAGGTTCCAATTATTAGTGATAGTATTTTATTCTTGTATTTCATGAACTTATAAAATCATCCACGTAGTGCTAACCAAAGGACTCATGGTCACGCTCACCGTGGGGTATTAGAAAGAGCGTTTTTCATTTTTTACAATAAAATTTAATTTACATCTTTACTTTTAAGTAAGCAATACTTTTAAACGATAAAAAATAATCAATAACTTTTGAAAATATACAAATATTTTTTAACAATATAATAAATAATTTAAAAAAAAACAATAATATTGTTTTTACTAGTATCACTATTTACTACTAGTCACTATTTACTACTACTCACACATTTACTACTAGTGTCATATTCATCATGGTGTGTGTTGGTGTGGTGAGGAGGATTGTGCGTCTCTCACTCCCCAACAGGTGCCTGAGATGGAGGAGCATTCAGCACATGTATTAATTATGTTTTCATGTTTTGGTTGCAAGCCCTGAGGATGGAAATAAATTTTCCGAAACGTCGGCAAACAACTAACTTATAGTTCGTGTTTACTTATGACCAAGCTCCGTTAACCTGCCTTCCAATATTGTTTTCTTTCTTCTTTCCAAGGAGGGCGTAATTCTAAGTCTGGCTGAAGCTGAGCCTGCGCCAGTAACTTCATGGGAGGTACCGCTTCGTCGCACACGCGTGCCAGTCACGGCTCCGCTCCCCTCACGCGGAACATCGCAGGCACGCACTGGCACGCGTGTGCGTGGCGACACGAATACGGAGTGCGTCGAGCGGTGGCCCCGAAGGAATTCTTTTTGTTTGCGCTTGGATGAATGAACTTGGTTCGATGGAGAGGTTTCAACAAGATAAAGAGAGGATTTGCGGATTCGATGCGCTTATGGAAAATTCTCCTTTTGAATAATATGTGCTCTAAAAACCTTACACGCGTATTATTTCTTCTGCTCTGTGAATTTCAAGTCGCAGTTTCCATAACAACACACAGAACGGCGTTACGCAAAGAGTTTTGCGTAAAGAACAAAAACGCTAAAAACGCTTGCAAGACCGTACAAAATTGGAAACATAGGAAAATAGTTTTTTTTCTTCAGCCGTAATTTTCTTAGAAAGTGCTTGACTTAAGTGTAGTTGACGTAACTTCGCGCAAGTGAGGCAAATAACAGACAGACGCATTCTCTGCTGACAAGTAAGAGGAAGACGTGGAAAAAGGGAAAATACAGCAAGCAAAAAATACGATACACCAACTAAAACCCATCATTAATCGATCTTCAACCACCTAAACACCCCCTCATCTTAAATATCATCCCCCCTTTGGAAAAAAAAAAAATCCAAAACCAGTTTCTTAAAAAACCTTGGTTTGCTCAAAAGCTCTACAAAGAATTTCAAATTGACTCCATACAACACCATATGACATATCTCTCAACCCAGTTCTATCACTCCATACTCAAATTCCACACCTAGACAATTTCAGACTCCGGAAAACTCCTCGTAGAACCAGATTAAAAAATAGATATTCATACCAGGCATTCCTAACCAAATTTGCCGAAATAGATTGTTTTTAGAGGTGTCTGGAAAAGATTTCCTCATCCGAAGTAGTTTTTAGTTTAATTTTAGGAAATGTAGAATATAAGCCATGAATACATATGTAAAGTGTTATATGTACAGAACTATGTATGATCTGTAAAAATATAATAATAATAATAATAATAATAATAATAATAATAATAAACGTGGAAGAAGGGGAAGGAAACTGAAATAGTAGAATATACCAGAAGAATAAGAAAAAGGAAATGTAAAAAAGGCAGGAATGGTTACAACAATATATGTAATAAATTACATATATTACAAGAGCAAAAAAAGGAATAAAACCGTCAACGAGACAAATATTTTAATAATTTAAATTGGGGGTTTCCCATTGGTGGCCTGCGAGGCCATTTTCTGTGGCCCACAAAACTTCTGCAATTTTTTCTCTTAATGTACGAAAAAATATTTATTTCTCATTAAAAAATGTAAATACTTTAATACAAAAAAGTAGCAAACGCCATTGATAGAAAATTAATAGGCAAGAGCAACTTAGAGTAGTTACGAGGAACAAGATTTTCACCTAAAACTTGAGCTATATGACATACAAGTCGATATGTTCCTACAGTCTAAAAAGAAAATGGGATTCTTTGAAACTTCTATTCAGCAAAAAGGACTCAATCTTAAGACAATCTGGACTAAAACTTCTATGCTTAGGAGCACGTATTGATGTGAAAGTGTCTTCTTTTGTACGAAATGTGTTCAAAATCGGTACAGAACTCGGCTTTTACTTTCATCCATGCTGCATCTTTTGAGATTAGGAACAACAAAAGTGGAGGTGGACATCGAACCCAGGAAATTGATTTCTTTTAAATTGTGGCCAGTTCATTAATTTCACTTTGACTATTGGCTATTTTTTATTTTGCCATTTTTCAATTATAATTTCAGGTGAACTGACATTCTTGAATGCTTTTCTTCAGTTGTTCTGGGTATAACAATTTTTATTTTTAACTTGTCTCTTTTCACTCATTTATACAATTGTTAGTGTATTAAGCAATTAAAATTATGATAAATTTGTTTTATTATTAAACTGTGCATATTATTTCATAGTACCTCGTTTATACTTGCAGAATATTATAAAAATGGCCTATATGGTACTCGAGCTCTTGGAAGTTGGAAACTCGGGATTAAAATCATCATAATTTAATATTACATTCAGACACTAAAGAGGAGGCCTTGCTTTTGTAAATAAGTTTACATTCAAAATCCACATTGTTCAGTAAATTGGAGAAAACCAGCATACCCTAACAGCCCATAAACCTTAAGCAATTTGCATCAGCAACTTCTCTGAACACTTTCGAGTTAAACCAGGCGCGCTTGGGGCTCGACGAGTCTCGTAACGCTGCTTCACTTTCCTCCCTCGTGCATGCAATCACCGCGCGCAGGCGATGAAACCGAGTGAAGGACGGCGTTATCTCGCTTCGCCACAGTGCGATTCGACCCGACAATCGCTCAATCTCGTGGAAAAACCAGACAGACCTGTCAGCCGGGTCCAGTGGCTGGCAGAGGTGGCCAGCTGCCTCTCGACTACTCAAGTTCAAAGACTGCCGCCTGGCTGTAAAAATGAGAACAAAAGTCTAAGGTAAAAAAAAAAAACGGTGGAGGAACAGCAGTGAAAACTTGAGAAAGGATAATCGTAGAATAATAAATATTTAAAGGTTTTTGCTATTATGTCAATGGCGTTTCCAGTTTCCTGGACAATCTTCACGCAAGTTATATACTTACAAACACGAAACAATTATAATAAACCACCGATGGTTGCAGTAGCGGTCACTTTCGATTTTCTTCCATTTGTATATAAAAAATCTTCAATATAGGAAAACCTGATCAATGATTGTTCTCTTCAATAAGTGTACTCTATGGCAGTAAAATTGTGAGATCTTAGCAGGCAAAACTGGTAGACAAAATTTGGTCACCCAGATATAGATTAACAATATTATGAACAATTGAAAATCTAATAATTCTATACATGCCTTTCATGAAAATAATATTATGGTTTAGAATTCATTATATATGAGTATTTATTACCTCAGGTCACTTGCGCTGCAATGGCTAAATGCAGAAAAAATATTCATAATTATCCCGACAAGGAATGTTAGCATGCCATTATGTAAAAGAAGTCCTCAATGCAGTAATGAACGAATCACTATTGAAACTCTCCAGCCGAATACATTCCTTCGGTCACCCTCTCCCTGAGAACGAAAAGGAACACGCCCCCAGCGGTCAACGCTTGGTGGCCTCCTCGCCCGCAAAGGACAGCCACCGCGAGCCGGCTCACCGAACCGGTTCTCAACGGAGCCGAAGGGAACGATTCCGATGCCGAGCGGCACAGCCACGGAGAAAGTTCGGCCTTGGCCCAGATGCTTTTGTGTTCCGACGTAAAATCTCGGGACCGAAGAGAAACTCCCCATCTCTCAGTTCTGTTTAGGCAGATTACCTCTCGGATAACGAGGCGCCCTGCGATGCAAATGAGAAACCCGCGATGTTGCCTCGCGAAATAAAAGGAAAGCAGATGTGTTCGTTGAGAACGAATGGAAATTAGCAGGAGGTCGCGATTCCTGAAGTGGTCGGTAGCAATTGATTCTGGGAACTCTGTTGTTAATTGTTTTGGAATAATTGACTTCCGGGCAATTAAGACAATACGGTTTTCAGACAATGTATAATGAGATCTAATGATACTGCAAAAAAAGGGAGGATTAACAATTGGTTGCGTAGCTGATCATTTATCAAAGACACAATTCACTTCGTGACGGCTGAATTAATTTTTTTCTTTGTACGATTGTTTATTGTTTGGAAGTCTATCAAGGCGACTTAGGTATGCATTCCTTTAAAAGTCAGCAACCAAATATTTATTTTTAAACAGTTTCACATTGAAAAATCTGAATCATACTTGTGTTTTCGTTGAATACCTATAAAAGAAGCGTGAGTCAGAAGACTGACCTTTACGAATTTGAAGTAAACTCAAGATCACTATTTTAAACAATTCAGTAAAATTTAAAAATAATTCGATAATAAAATGACTTCTTTCAGCAAGAAACAAAAACGATAACATGTACTGTAACGTTTCGTAATATTTTACATAAATATACTGAAGAACGCTCAAGATCACTATTTTAAACAATTCAGTAAAATTACTTAAGTTTTTTAAGTAATTACTTAAGTAATTTTATTTGCAAATTTGACTTTCAGAGAGTCTCCAAGCACTTCTGACCATCCACCTGATGATTTCCGCGCTCGACTGTCGAACCGAACGGATCGTTCCTGACAGGTGTGAACAGTGACAACCGTGCGACTTACTAAAGTTGTGAACCAGCGCAAATCTTGTGGTCTGTGGAAACAGTCCACTAGTGAGTGCAACGCATTATGTACAATGGATACTGCCCGACAACCGGGCAGCTCATCAATAATGCACTAATAACTCTCAACAGTGATTATTCCATCCAAGACCTAAACACATCGATGCTGTACGAACAAGCAACGGCAAACGTCAGTGACGAAGTTACATCAATGGAATCTCAACCAAGTCAAACGACAATGGAACGCCAACCAAATCAACAGACATCGATGGGGCAGCAAAACCCGGATACTCTACAAGGTAACGCTCAGGCCAACATGCCGCAGGGCAAAATTTAAAGCGACCTTCAGATAATGATACCTCGTCTAGCGACACCAAAGGTCTAGTCTGCATTCAAAACAAGACAATATACACAGTTCAACCCAGTTTAGTTATTCGATCCAAACTTACAATAGATTTGATCATAAATAATAAAGTGAAAGTACAAACAGTTTCACACTTCAATTCATAAATAATAAAGTGAAAATACAACCTGAAAAAATCAGTGATTTCAGAGACATAACCAAATATCTAATTAACACAGGAAGACAGTTTCATACCTACAAGGCCCAGCAAATAAGAAATTCTCAGTATTTAAAAATCTACACACATCCATCACAGAAGAGGAAATCTACACTGAATTGAAAGAAAAACATCCATCACTCGTTAAAGTAACTAGACTCCGAAAAGACAGTAATCCAATTCCAGTAATAGCAGCCGAATTCAACGGGAAGAAAACAGAAAATATTTTAGAAGTAAGACAAATTTGTAATCTCATTGTAAAAGCTGAAAGGAGAAAAAGACCTAAAGGCCCCATTCAATGCATGAGATGTCTAGATTTTGGTCATACAAAAAATAATTGTAACCACAAAATAGCATGTATTTACTGTTCCAAAAACCATTATTCTGCAACTTGCCCCCATAAAAATGAACCATTTAAATGTTATAACTGTCAAGGAAATCACAGAGCAGACCTCAGAACAGTAGAATGCCCTATTATAAAAAATAAGCCAAAACCTAACCTCAAAGATCCTCCAATTAGATCTAGAACCAATGGGTCATCTACAGTACCGCCTCAAAATAACTATTACAAATTAGCTAACCTCAAAATACCCAAACTTTACACACCTAACAACACAAACACAGAACAACATAATAAAATTAAAAAAACTCCCTGATCAATACAATAGCCACTCACATAATCAATATAATCAACTCAATTATCCCAACCATAATAAATAACATCCATTCATCTATCTCAGCATACATTAATAACAATTACGCAACAAACACAAATTAAAATTCCAAACAAAGTACAAAGGTCAGCATACCAGATTATAAAGTAATCAGAGCAGACAGACCAAACTCTAATGGAGGAGGAGTAATGATACTAATAAAGAGCACAATACCATTTTATCCAATAATACTACCACCAACCCCAGGTATCGAAACAGCAGCAATTAAGTTTAGTAATAACAACTATCTGGAAACTACACTCATAGTAGCATATAAGCCCCCCAATGTGAAAATTCAGGATACCAATATCATGGGTGTTATTGATCAACACACCCCAACAATTGTCCTAGGTGATTTTAATGCAAAACATATAAAGTGGGGATGTAAAAATAATAACTCAGCTGGGACACAACTACTATTCATTTTTCATTAACCCCAAATGAACCAACCTACTACCCATTTGATCACTCTAGGAACCCTGATCTGTTAGACATAGGCATAACAAATATACAACAAAAGTTTTTCTCCACAGTACACCATGAAATGGACTCAGACCATCTACCAGTAATAATCACTACACAACAGTCACTCCCCACACATTCACCCACTCCACAACTCAATACTCACAAAATTAATTGGCAAATATTTAAAAATAATGTTAAAACAAACATCCCAAAGTTCAAAATATTAAATACCCCTCTAGAAATAGATCAAGCAATCACAATACTTAATAACATAATATTAAGAGAACTAGAGAACAGTAAACCAAATAAATCACCTACAAATACACAGAATAAAAACAACGAACTACCCAAAAGCATAAAATCTAATTCACAAAAGAATAAAACAAGAAGATTATGGAATTACACTAGACACCCTGAAATTAAAAAGAACTAAATCTATTAACATATATTACCAAAGAACACTTTTCACACACAAACAGCAACAATACAACACCATGATTCAAACATTAAGCTCAAGTAACAATACACTGTGGCAATTTAAAAATAAAATACTAAAGAAAAAATACTATTCCTCCACTTAATACCAACTCAGGGAAAAAATCTCACCCTTTGAAAAAGCTGAAACACTAGCAAATCATTTTGCAGATACATTCAAACCAAACGACTCACCCCCACACATTCAACACCAAACAATCACACAGATAGCAACAGCTCCTAATTATAATGTACCATCCAGAATTAGATTCATATCTCCCCAGGAAATAATAAACATAATAAAAACACTCCCTAATAAGAAGGCTCCAGGACATGACAGAATAAACAACAAAATTCTAAAAAATTTGCCACATCAAGCCATAGCATTCTTAAATAATATTTATAACTCTTCATTAAGAACAGGTTACTTCCCACTATTATGGAAACACTCAATAATAATACCCATTCCAAAACCAAACAAACACCCATGATTCACAGAAAAGTTATCAACCACACATCAATTATTAAGAATCACAGAACATATCCATACAGCATTCCAAAGAAAACTACATACTATATCAACCTTTCTAGATATTTCACAAGCCTACGACAGAGTATGGCATCAAGGTCTCATGTACAAACTAAGAGTCAATGGCACACCCAAATACCTAACCAACATCATCAATAGCTTTATAAGCAATAGAACCTTTTCAGTGTCAGTAGATAATCATCTCTCAAACCCCAAACCAATATATGCTGGTCTTCCTCAGGGCTCCCCATTGTCACCTGTATTATTTAATCTTTACACATCTGATATCCCTACATTCAACATAGTCAAAACAGCACAATTTGCAGATGATACAGCATTGTATTGTTCAAACATATCACTTGACAGAATAAGAAACACATTACAGCAACATCTAAATCAAATACAGTCTTGGTCAAGCAAATGGAAAATTAAATTAAACCCATCTAAGTCAACAGCAAACATTTTCTCATTAAAACAATTTCAACACCACCACCTCTCACACTGAACAATAACATCATTCCTTGGACTCCACAAAACAAAGCAGTGAAATATCTAGGTCTGCATCTAGACACCAAACTCAACTGGAAAGAACATATAAACATTAAAACACAACAAACAAAAGCCAAACTATTTCAATTAAAGCCACTAATAAACAACCACAGCAAAATAACAATAGAAAATGCCAAACTCATATATACAGCCATAATTAGACCCTTAATGCTATATGCTTGCCCTGTATGGATCAGTGCAGCAAAAACCAATATACATAAAATACAGGTCATACAGAACAAATTCCTTCGAACAATAACCAAAGCACCCTGGTTCATTTCAAACAAACAGCTTCATAAAGAAATTCAAATAAAACCTATCATACACCACATCACCAAGTTATCCAATAATTTTTACAATAATATGTCAACAATTACACAACTATCCAATTACAATTTAGGCAAAGCTCCATGAACCCCACCAGAATAAAAATTGATTTCTTAAACATGTATTTTACATCAATTTGCTGATTTAGATGATTCCTTGTGAGGTGCTCAGTGGGTTTCCTCTCCCTAAGTAATAACTGTAAAGTAATAATAGTTTAGTGTTTTAAAATAGATCATAAGCATCAAAAACATGTGAAAGAGTTTGTATTGTAAAACTGAACCATGTATACCATTCAGAATAATAAAGTAATTGAAAAAAAAATCCACCTGATAATGAAAACAGTATGAAATTTTTTAATGGTTTAATAATGTCAATATTTTTCATTCCATTGCTTGATACTCCCTTGCTTTGTCCCTTGATCCCATTCATCCTGGAGTTGGATGGGTTCACCAAATGTAGAAGTCTAAAGAGAAAAAATATTGCCTTTGTTATTAGGTGTAGCGGCAGTAGCAGGGAGTCGTGCGAAAAGTACAAACAGCGAAAACGGTACACCTAAAGATGTGGTTCCAGAGCGGATAAACAGCTCCAGAAACGGACAAACGAACAGTTAGGCAGGCACAGGAAGACGGACCGTCCTGCCATAAATCAATTTTTATGTTTCAAGGTCCCACAAAAAGGGTATTCTGTCTACAAAACAGATAAAATACTTAGTAGGAGACCCAGATGGAAGAGTAATATGAAAAACTATTGACTACAATTTGCAACAAGAACAAGACGATTAGCACAAGCACTCACACGAATCGGTTCGTATCAACATATTCATTTATGATCATTGGCTAATAAAATTGTTCATTCCAAATGCGTGCTTTTAATTCGCGCGAGAACTTATAATAATATTACTGAAAGAATACGCCTTCCAATTAGTTTTTATTTAATTAAAGCATTAAAAGCTTGGGATTGGTCAAAGAAACTCTCATTCGTTACCATGAAAAACTTACTCTGAAATATATTATTATTGATAATGAAAATTAATGATTTAAAGGCCTCTGACAGGGAGGTCCTAGGTTCGAGTCCTGACGGCGGCAGATTTTTGACAATAGCTTTTCAGATGGGACGAATTCAGTGGGTGTCTGGAGGAGAATTCTAGCGGCCGGCTGCTCTGATCGGTAGTTTTGCGTGGTTTCTCCGATTAACACCAGGCGAATGCCGGAGCAGTACACACACTTACACTATCATGCACTACACTACCACATATTCCAGGAGACCGGTCGGGAGCTTACAGCTTGTCCCGGCTGGGACAATGCCCCGTTGGTGGGAGAGTCAGCTTAGGTCATTAGTCCCTTAAGTGCAGTGCACGTTTTCCCTCGGGAAATGGCGGCGATCTTCCCCACTTGACGGTGAGATCCGGCGATGACCTACCGTCGGCCAGTGGGGTTTCCCCCTAACCCGGACTCTGCCACCAGCGGGGCACCGCCCCACCCGGACAAGCTTCAAGCTCCCGACCGGTCTCCCAGAATATGTGGTAGTGTAGTGCATGTTGTGTAAGTGTGTGTGTGGGTGTGTGTAAGAGGAGAGGAGAGGCCAACGAAGAGGCCAACAAAGAGGAAGGAAAGATCGCGCGCGGTCCGTGGCCTGTTTGGTAGGGTACTGATCCAGCATTCGCCTGGTGTTGATTGGAGAAACAAGGGAAACTACCGATCAGAGTAGCCGGCCGCTAGAATTCTCCTCCAGACAGCGACTGAATTCGACCTAGCTGAAAAGCTAGTGTTGAAAATCCTGCCGCAGTGGGGAGTGGGAAACCTAGGACCTCCCGGTCAGAGGTGCTGCAGTGACATCAGTTGATACACTTAACTTCTGCTCTCGGTGAACTATGGAGGTCAAGACGGGACGGAGGCGAAGGCGAAGGCGGAGGTGGTGGCATGGTTGTAGACGATGGTGGGGTGAAGTCGCGAAGGCGGTGGCAGGGTTGAAGACGATGGTGGGGTGAAGTCGCGAAGGCGGTGGCAGGGTTGAAGACGATGGTGGGGTGCAGTCGCGAAGGCGGTGGCAGGGTTGAAGACGATGGTGGGGTGAAGTCGCGAAGGCGGTGGCAGGGTTGAAGACGATGGGGTGAAGTCGCGAAGGCGGTGGCAGGGTTGAAGACGATGGTGGGGGTGAAGTCGCGAAGGCGGTGGCAGGGTTGAAGACGATGGTGGGGTGAAGTCGCGGAGGCGGTGGCAGGGTTGAAGACGATGGTGGGGTGAAGTCGCGAAGGCCGTGGCAGTGTTGAAGACGATGGTGGGGTGAAGTCGCGAAGCCGGTGGCAGGGTTGAAGACGATGGTGGGGTGAAGTCGCGAAGGCGGTGGCAGGGTTGAAGACGAGGGGGTGAACTCGCGAAGGCAGTGGCAGGGTTGAAGACGATGGTGGGGGTGAAGTCGCGAAGGCGGTGGCAGGGTTGAAGACGATGGTGGGGGTGAAGTCGCGAAGGCGCAGACGGAGGCGGTGAGTGCGTCGTGCCCGCGCCTCCGATCGCCAACCGCGGCCCCCGGCGCCGCACCGCGTGCGTCATTTGGGCGGCGGAGCGCGACGGCGCGGCCTCCGCAACGGGCGATCGCCCAGATCCGGCCCTCGGGGCGCTCCGCCGCACTGCCCCGCCAGCACGTACCCACGCACATAGTGAGACATAGTGCATTAAGGGTTGAATGAGGGCAGGCGTTGTGACGAATTGTAAGTAACACATCGATTAAAGTTTTACGCAGGATTCAAAATTCAAATCGCAACAAATAGTATTAAAACAATCAATGAATGCCTTAAGATAATGTTGAGTAAATTCTAGTTTAGCCTCTGACCGGGAGGTCCTAGGTTTGAGTCCTGACGGCGGCAGGATTTTCGACACTAGCTTTTCAGATAGGTCGAATTTAGTCGCTGTCTGGAGGAGAATTCTAGCTAGCTCTGATCGGTAGTTTTCCGTGGTTTCTCCGTTCAACACCAGGCGAATGCCGGAGCAGTACCCTACCAAACGGGCCACGGACAGCGCGCGATCTTTCCTTCCTCTTCCTTGTCCTATCCTCTCCCTTACTTACACTAACATGCACTACACAACCACATATTCCGGGAGACCGGTCGGGGATAAGAGCTCGTCCCGGCTGGGGCGGTGCCCGCTGGTGGGAGAGTCCTGGTTAGGAAACCCACTAGCCGGTAGGACGGTAGGTCGGCGCCGGATCTCGCCATCCAGCGGGGGAAGAACACCTCCATCTCCCTAGAAAAAAACATGCACTACACTAACGGGACTAATGGCCGTAGCAGTTGACGCGCCCGGAAACACGAAAAAACAATCAATCAATCAATCAATTCTAGTTTATTATTACTCATAAGAAACACTTTTATGAAGTAATCGAGGTGATATATGATCCTATAATTGACTGAAGATTTTTTAAAGGATCGGTGTATTTGATTACGATTTCCGTTTATCTTAGTGAATTTGGATGTTTCCTGTTATCTAAGATATAAAATTTTAAAAACTTTGCTTCCTAAAAATATATTTAATATGAAAATAAGATAAGATGGGAAACAAATTTATGTATCGGGCAATAGGTTATCCGAATTCGTAAAAAAAGTATGAATACAAGTGTATCATTTTAATCAAGAAGGACGATGGTAAGAATTCATATAGTTTATTATTCGAAATGAAGATTTAAGTTTAAGTCAATGAAATCAATAACTGATCAATGAAAAGATGGAAATTCAACAATATCCAGATTCGGAATGTATTGGAAGTAATGCCTGTCAATTACATTGGAGTTCTACTTACTACTCTGTGGAGGACTCACTGCTTTTATGACGTTCTTCAGTGTGAGAATTCATTTGCATGCTTTGAGCGCGTCATATTGGATGAATGTTTCAACCGAGTTTTCTTTATTTGCTTATGCCACTTAAACATCAGCTTAGTGTCCTTGATACCACGGAGATCTCTTTCCTTTCATCCTTGACCCTCTTAGTGAACACACATTCATACCCAGAAGTAAGAGTCGATACTGTTTTTGTAGAAACCTGCAGTCTTAGTAGAAATCTACAAATTTTAGTTCACTAAATACCTGAAGAATTTGTAAGAGAGGGTGCGGACCTGCTGGCGTCATGATGGTGTCAGTGCAAACCATGTTGTTTGAGCAAATATAAAAATTGGAAGCACTATAAAAGATGAAAGCAAGAAAGCGAAGTTCTATGATCCGACTTTCGGAGACGATGTTCTAGTGAGGACAGAGTGCCTCAATAGTCAGGAATGTGTTACATCGTGATGGTAAAAAATATATTAACATTAATAATCATATAAATGATATTAAATATCATAACAATAATTGGAATACACATACTAACACAACAATGATACTCTTTATAATTATTATCCTAGAATCGAGCATGCTTCCGTAGCGTGATTCTATGGTGGGTTTCTCACTCCATCACAGATTACATTTGAAATATCATTCCAATGATAATGATTCGCCAATCATAATCATAATTATAATTTATTATTATTATTATTATTATTATTATTATTATTATTATTATCATCATCATCATCGTCATCATCACATTTTTACTTGTTTCCACACATGTTACTAAGAACCAGAGATACATGTTTCAACGTTTCAACTGTCATAATTAGCATTAGATCAACCACTAATATTCAGAAACTTCCTCACGATGTTACATCTGTCTAGTATGACAATCTTCTGCAGCTGGATGTATAAACCCCTTCTTCAGTTGCAGTTCAGCTAGGGATTCATGCAGGAACTTAGGAATTTCATCAGTGACACCTAGAATTATTGTTACAATCGTCACCATTTCCTTTATCTCATTTGCCAGAGGTTGATATTTTAAAAATTTTTCACTCCGTTTCTTTGGGATGTTGTTAGCTAGCGGGACGGCGACATCAACCAGATAGATCTTGTTTTTCTTGTCATTTTTATTATTATTATTATTATTTTATTATTATTATTATTATTATTATTATTATTATTATTATTATTATTGATCATCGATCGGGGAATTCTCACACTTTCGCCATCACGCAATATCTGTTCTCCGATGTAACCTCTGAGATACGTGGATGACAGGCTCGTGCTTGTAAGTGCCGGTGTTGGCGGCCGGGAGGGGGGGCAGGATATCCGGGTCGGCGGGCGGCCTGCGCTGTATTGCGCGGGACCGCTGCCCGCTGGCGGCGCGCGTGCGCCGCCGCCGCCGACCTGCTTTCGCGCAGCAGGTGCTCTCGCCCCGAGCGGGGCGCGGCGCCGCGCTGCTCACCTCGCGGGCGCCGGATGGCGGCGAAGGCGGCCGCCGATCGCAGGCATGGGAGGGCCGGGGGAAGGAGGCTTGGAAACGGGTGAGGCGGGCAGGTTGGGTGGCGGTGGAGGGCGAAGAGGAGGCCGGCAACGGGACGTGGGGACTGTGGGAATGGATGTCTGGATCTGGCTGAAGTGGGGCGGGACTGGACTGGGCAGAGTGGTTGGGTGGGGACTGGAGGTGGAAAGCAGTGGAACAGAGCGAGAGGTGCGGGGCGAGAAGGGCAGGGTAGGGTGAGTGGCGAGAGTCAAGAAGTGAGAGACGGGATGGAGCTCGTTGAGACGGACGGGTCAAAGCGCAGCCAAGCAGAGAGGGAGAAAAGGTCATAGCGGGGTCGGTTCGGGTCGGTTCGGGTCGGTTCGGGTCGGTTCGGGTCGGTTCGGGTCGGTTCGGGTCGGTTCGGGTCGGGTCGGGTCGGGTCGGGTCGGGTCGGTTCGGGTCGGTTCGGGTCGGTTCGGGTCGGTTCGGGTCGGTTCGGGTCGGGTCGGGTCAGTTCAGGTCAGTTCAGGTCGGTTCGGGTCGGTTCGGGTCGGTTCGGGTCGGTCGGTCAGGTCGGTTCAGGTCGGTTCGGGTCGGTTCGGGTGGGTTCGGTCGGTTCGGTCGGGTCAGTTCGGGTCGGTTCCGGGTCGGTTCGGGTCAGTTCAGTCCGGTTCGGGTCGGATCGGGTCGGGTCGGGGTGGGGGGGGGGGGGGGGGGGGGGGGGGGGGTGGGGTGGGGGGGGGGCGCGGCGTGGCGGGACTGGGCGGGGCGGGGCTGGGCGGGAAGGACAGGGAGAATCCTTGTTTCTTCTTATTACCGCCTCTGGCGATTTATTGAGGCTACCTGCAGCGATATAAACGGATTCGTGTCGCTCTGATTGCATTTGTAAGGGTCACTTAATAACGGCATATGTTACGCTAGTATTACAGTCGCGTAATAGACATGATGTGTGAAAGTGGCCTCGTATATCATGAGGCGAAGACAAAGTATACTAGAAATAATAATCATCCTATTGAACATGAAAAGCAACTTTCATCTCATGACAACTGAGCGCATCAGAAATGTACTGAAAATGTAAATAGATTATTTTGCAAACAGCACGTGTTGCATGATTACTGTGAAATGATGTCAATAGTAACGAAATAATTTTCTTTCGTAATTTTTCCATTAAAGGATTTTTAATCACGTTGTATTGTTTGAACAAATACAGTTAATTATGTTTACACATTTGTGCAGACATAAGAAATGCTGTTGTTTTTTTCATTCACAAAACAAAACAAATATTGCAAATGGATATGGTGAAGAAAGAATATCAGTGGAGAAAGATATCTAAGGAACGAAAGTCACAGTAATTCCTTCAGCCGGAAGTGAAGTCTGTTCTACGCATGAGTACGATAAAGATATGGTAGGAAAGAAAGTTCAAAGAAAATACTGAAAAAGAGGAGAAAGAAGATCAATAGGTAGACTACATGAAGTACAGCAGAAATAGAAAATAAGAAAAACCAAGAAGAAAAATTTAAGTGAGTGAATTATGTGTGTCGCGCCGTCAGCCCTCTAGCGGTTCCGTTGCCGAAGTGGGAGCTGTTGACAACTCGCTAAAATTCAACACCGTTCATTCCATTTACACCTTTGTTCTCGAACTGTACTTTGACCCACAAGCTACACAATGCAAGAGGTTACTGAATTCTTGCCACAGGAACTGATTCTTCTTTGGCAGCGATAGATAATAAATTCCATTTCTTTTTTGGGTACCTATTGTTCCGTATACTACTACATTGGTTAGGTGGCCATAAATAAATTTGCAAAGAAGAAACATGAGCCGGATTGTGGTAGGTTGGTTGTTAGTGATTCCGGGCACGTCAACTATCGAGGTCATTAGTCCCGTAAGTGTAGCGCTTCTTTTTTCATCGGGAGGTGGCGGTTATCTTCCCTCGCTGGATGGCGAGATCTGGTGGCGACCTACCGTCGGCTAGCGTGTTTCCCCCTAACCAGGACTCTCCCACCAGCGGGGCACCGCCCCAGTCGGGACAAGCTCTAAGCATCGGACCGATTTCCAGGCATATGTGGTAGTGTAGTGCATATCAGTGTAAGTGTGTGTGTGTGTAAGTAATGGGTGAGGATAGGACAAAGAAAAATAAGAAGGAAATATCGTGCGCGGTCCGTGGCTTGTTTGTTATGGTACTGCTCCGGCATTCGCCCGGTGTTCATCGGAGAAACCACGGAAATCTACCGATCAGAGCAACCGGCCTCTATATTTCTCCTTCAGACAGCGACTGAATTCAAGCTAGCTGACAAGCGAGTGTCGTAAATCTTGACTCGAACCTAGCACCTCCCGGTCAGAGGCACTGCAGTGACCAGTTGATGCTCTGAGCCACCTCTCCCTGCGCCGGTTACGCAAAGTAGCGCTGTTAAACAAAGGAACTTATCTTTGAAAAGTAATTTATAAATAAGTCGTTTAAAATAAATTATTAATATTATTTAATATTATTTATTATCATTAAATTATAATATAATATATGATTTATTCGTCAATAATTAATTACTTATAATATTTTTTTGTAAATTATGTCTGCATTCCGATTATAATAAACTTCGCAATATTTATATAACCAATTGGTTCAGACGATTCTTTCAGACTTCGTGCTTTGTAGCTTTCCAGCGCCTTAACCCAAGGTTTGTACGAGGGACAGCACCGATCGCCAATATCACTGCAAAATCTTTTTATGAGCGTTCATGACAGAATTACTGCCGTAAAACATGACACAGGACAGCAAGACATGTCACGGTCAAGCTGACCATAAATCTTTGCCATAACAGGCTATAAAATGAGAGAGTCAATAATTAGTGGTGTTACGGGATGGCACAGACGTTCTCGTATTAGTTAATTTTCTATGCTATTGAGTCTCAGCTAGCTTTTCGGTTTCCACCACCCTCTTACCAGATACGTCTAAAACGACGGCGCCTAAAAGACACGACGCCTAAAAGACGCGACGCCTAAAAGACAAGACGCCTAAAAGACACGACGCCTAAAACACAAGACGCCTAAAAAACCTCTTCTAACACGTGATGTGTCCAGAATCCATGTTTTGAAGATCTTTGATGCCGAAAAATCGAATGGCAGCAAAACGTCTGTCTGTCCGTCTGTGAACAACACTAGCGACTAAACCATTCAGCGGATTATCTCCAAAATTAAATTGAGATTACTCAATCGATCTGGCTGATGTCGTGGTCCCTTGAATTTGAAACCGATATTTTAATTTTTGGGAGTACTTTATTAAAAGCCCCTGGGATATTTTCAAGATTTTAAAAAAATGGCTACATAGTTTTTGATTATTTTTTGTTGGATAGCGTAAAAGATATTGGGAGGTCTCATGTTCGTTAAAAACTCTTTCGAAAACTACAAAATTTCAAATTTTTTTCAGCATCTTGCTACCAGTACAATTATGAAGATAGAGAATTTTTAATGAAATCTGTCCCTTAAAAATAAATTTTGAAATAAGGTCATGTACAATTTTTCAATAATTTCATTATTTTCGCTTACTTTGTGCGAGAAAATACGTGCTGTTTTAGCGCCACTAGTTATGTATTTTGCACCCTTGACTTCATCTCGGTGCTCTTACCATTGAAATGGGTAAGTTCAATTACACATACAGAATGCAAAAATGTTCTCTGTGAGGCCAATATAATGTGGAAGTGTGTATGAGATTATAGTAGTAAGTGGAAATACAGGAGGGACTCAGAAGGCCTCCTACGTACGAACACAACTTAGACACTCATGCTTGACGCCGATTTGCACACCACAGCCTTAGCGGAACTGAAGTAGGCGAGTTCAAGTGAGCGGACATTGAAGATGTTTTTCGCCTCACCTGCCCTAAGCTCCTTACACGCAAAGCTGAATCACTTGACCGTTCTGTTTGTAGATACGTTCCGATTAATCAACAAAATAATGATATGATATAACTAAATAATATTTCTAAAATTGACCTTTTCTGCATTCACGGCATTTAATGTGCTGTACAGCATTTAATTTACGTATATGAATAATTTTGAAGCCATTCGTTCCCATTGCAACAATGCAAATAAAGTTTCATTAGCGTTTAAATCTAGCAACAAACACACAGTAAGTAACGAACAATTTTCTCAAAATTATCTAATTGTGATAAAATATTGAAGGACATAATATTTACAGTACATACCTGTTGATACAATGGTTTAGTTTACTTTCAGGCAATATTTAAATTGAAGAAATTGTCTTATCAAAAATCACGGACATGCTGAATTTTGAACTCATTTTTACAGGAAGATTTGTATTTTTCGAGAAACTTCATAAGAAATAGTTTAAATCACATATACTCACAAAATCTTTACAAGTGTTGTTTCACTCTATTCTGTGAAGAAAAAAAAATGTCAGGCATTTTTGAGAAAATGTGTTAGGAGTTCGGAGGAATCCGAGTAAAGAACCCCAAAGTTTGAAAATTCTTTTCAAAATCGCATGGCTTTGAGCGGGACAGATCGAGCGAGGAATATTCATTTTGGGAAAAATCCTATCAGTGGTTTAGATTCTTCACAGACCGATAGATTGAATTCTTTTCACGATACTTATTTTTCTAATATTCTTTTCCCATGCAACTTCTGAAGTGAATAGTAGTCTTCTGAAACTTTTAACATCAAGACGCCAATCGGTAAATATTGCCTACTTCACTAGAAATTTCGAACTTTACGAATATTTTTATAGATTTTATTAGGTTTTTTAAAATTTAATAACATTTTAAAAAGATGAATCCCCGAGAAAAAGGTCAGGTAGTAGGGTCAAGAAAGTAACAGATTTTTGCTGGGAAAAGTGCACATCTCGCAAAGGATGACGAAAGACAAACTTCGACTTCCACTACGTCCTTTACCGAGTAAGCGGTTATAATGGCCGTTTGTGACTTTTGCACCATGACGCAACGCCGTGACACAAAGGTGATAAGCAAAACTTCAATATGACAAGGGGGAAACCCTCAAAATTTGTGCAGATGGTGCGTTCTTGTATGTCGTGATCCGCAAATCAGATTAGTGCACACGATACACAAGAGCTAACTTGGGAGATACATTTTTCAAGATTCTATGGGTATTCTACAAAAGTGCAACCGCAATTTTCCTATTGGGGGAGAGAAAATTTGAGCTGTTCTCCTAAAAAGAAAATTTTATTTTGGTTGGATTGAAAATTGACATATACACGAGTATGTTAATTTATAGTTATTTATCACGTATTCAATATATATATATATATATATATATATATATATATATATATATATATATATATGTATAATGACTTTCGTGACTATAGAATATTAGTAAAAGCTGTACTTGTGAATACGTTTCATCGACTTGAGGAGAAGCTCAATCCCCCCCCCCTTATGTTGCACCACTGCCATTACTTCGTTTCTCTTATTTTTCCTACTTCATCGACGAAGTTAATCGTAGAATTATGGTGCATTATTAGGCTTTTCCCCGAGAAAAAAAGTAGGGGGAAACCCCACTAGCCGACGGTAGGTCGGCGCCGGATCTCACCATCCAGCGGGGGAAGATCACTGCCATCTCTCGAGAAAATAACATGCACTACACTAACGGGACTAATGAGCTAAGCTGTTGACGCGCCCGGAATCACTAACCAACCAACCCATCAAAAGTAGATATATTTACTACACAAGAAAAGAAATCATAATGCTCGTTGAATATTATCGTAGTGTATTTTCTTCAACGAGTGCATAATGATATCTATTATTCACGAGTTGATGTTTACGACACGAGCGACGTAGGAACGAGTGTCATAATTTCTACGAGTGAATAATAGCCATTATGCGCGAGTGGAAGACTATACTCTCTTTACGACCTTATACTATTCAGAATACATTTTGTTTTCTTTCATGCTCAAGTATAACGATTATCTACATCAGACAGTTTTGTAGGATACATAATAAGTCAGAATTTATATTCTAACAAAATTAATGGTGAAATACTGTTGAGAAAGTTTTGTAAAGTAAGCCAAGAAAATGTTCTCTCTAAAAGAATTCACCTTATTGCTCTTTATCTGATCCATAAATGTTGTACAATACTTTCTTGATTTTTCTGGCTGTGGTTGTCGAATTCGCTATTTCATGAATGTTAGGTGGAGTACAACTCAAAAAGCACAAACTTGACATTAATTACCACACAGACACTCAAAAAGCTTCAAACTTGGACTATCACCTAATTTTACGCAGCAGCCTGAAGGTATTTCGTGAATGAGCCGGAATATGTCCGAAATGATCAGGTCGTCGCTTTTATTCTGCTTCTCTCCAACCTTGTGCAATGTATGCTAATGTGCAAATTAACATACTAATTTGC
This sequence comes from Teleogryllus oceanicus, assembly GCA_964035755.1. Taxonomy (NCBI): domain Eukaryota; kingdom Metazoa; phylum Arthropoda; class Insecta; order Orthoptera; family Gryllidae; genus Teleogryllus; species Teleogryllus oceanicus. The sequence continues at coordinate 57,602,870 of CAXIVR010000011.1, forward strand.
AAATTAGCCGCATTTGGGATTATTAAGTAAAAATGAAGACGCAAAACGTAAGTTCTAATAGAGTGATGGCTCTAAAATTCGGCACGGTGCTTTTAACCGGTGAAGAATCGAAGAGCGGTTATACTTGCGACTCGTTATACAACCTCAAAATGTGCTTAAAAAAAGATGAATATTCACAACAAAACCATGGTAGCTTACCCATTGTTAAAATGAAAATAGCAAGTGAATCAAGAGCAGAGACTGCCTGCAAGCTTTCTACATGTTGTCCTGAGGCATTTAGTTGAAGTACAAAGCGTAATAGAAGAATTAAAGAAATGTTTGAACAATGTCGGGTGTACTTCTTAAGCTCCTTATATTACATAAATTCGAAGATATGTTTAAAAACCGATACATGTTTCCCACGACTTGCAGTTTTCCCGTTCTGCTCTTCAGACATTTAGAAAGGTTAAAACAATTAAATGTAAGGAACCTCAATATTCAATAATTGTTGTGTTATGTCTGTCAAAAAACGAAGGGGTTAGAAAGATTCAGAAAAACGAACAAGATGAAGAGGAGGAGGACAAAAATAATATTTAATGATTATTTCGTGTTTTCGGTCACGTCAACTGCTATGATCATTATATGAACTGTAAGTGTAGTGCATGTCTTAACACGTGAAGTAGCAGTGTTCTCCCCCCTGGATGGCGAGTTTCGGCGCTGAACTACAGTCGGCTAGCGGGCTTTTCCTCATCCAAATACTGACGATGGTGTTACGGTTAGTGTATCGGGCTGTTATAACCAAGTTCGCGAGTTCAAACCCGACCGAAGCCGTTATTCGAAGTTAGTGGGTTCAAATCCCATCGAAGCCGTGAATCGAAGTTCGCGGGTTCAAACCTGATCGAAGTCGTGGAATTTTAAGGGCGAAAAAAAAATCCTTCGTACGCCTTCCTTCGGAGGGAAAGTAAAGCCGGCTGTCCCATGTTAGTAGATTTACTGCACGTGAAAGATCCTCAAGCCTAAATGAAGCCTTTGAGCTAAATTCAAATTGCCTGTTTCGTCGCACAAGTAATGCCTTCGTTCTCCCCAAGTAGGTGAAAGGTGCGTAACGAAATTTGCGTGGTCAGACGGAAGGGCAGGCCTCATGGCCGAGTTTCGCCACGTAAAATGAGGCATTCATTCATTCATCCAAGTATCTCCCACTAGTGGGCACCGCCTCATCCGTATCAAGCTGTAAGCTTCTGGCTGGATACCCGACAACTGAGGTAGTGTACTACATGTAAGTGGGTATGTAAGTAAGTGGTGAGGATACGGCAAGGAAGAGAATGATCGCGCACGGTCCATGGGCCGTTGGTACTTCTCCGCCGTTACTCTGGTGTTGGTCGAAGAAACTACAGAAAACTCGCGATCAGAGCAGCCGGCCGCTACAATCATCCTCCAGACAGCGGCTGAGTTCGTCCTAGCTCTCTAGCTATGTCGAAAATACTGTTGTCGGGACTCGAATCCTAGGACCTCCCGGTCAGAGACACTGCAGTGACAAGAGCTGATGCTGTGAACTACCGCAGCCGATAAGAAGGAAGGAAAGACATAATTTTATTCTGACAAATCTGCAAGGGTTTTTTTCTAATGAAGGTTTTATTACACTGAAAAATCAATACTGTCACTACTGTCATCACTGTCACTACTGCCATCACTGTCACTACTGTCATCACTGTCACTACTATGTACTTTCAATACTGTCATCGGTCAAATTAGCATCCATAGGGGAAAGTGTATGCTTGTTTTAGCGTTGCCAGCAATGTATGTAAATGCAGCCGTGTGTGCATGTACTGAGGCGATAAACATATATACCCTTTCCTGATTTGATGATTGATTTAGGAACGTCCTGAACATGAAGCCGAATAACATGAAAGAAACATCTTGGAACCCTTCTCTTCCGAAAGTAACACAATCTCCATTGAAAGGTAATCGAAGTGGAAGGCACTGGAAACCGAAGCAAGTCAGTCAAAGGGAAAGCGGTGCAGGCGCCGCACATAAATACCGAAGCTCTAATGGCGTTAAATCTTCCGCCATTCGGGCGAAGGGGCTGTTTCCTCGAACGAGGAGGCTTCGTGACACGCCGCGCAGGGCGTTAAACTGGGATTCGATTTGAAATGATCGCCCGGTGAAAGTCGGCAAGAATCTGCGCACTCGATAGACTGCAGACAGTCTCCTCCGACGATTCGTTTCTAGAGATCTAGATGGCCATTATGACCGACGTGAATTGCTTCTCATGATCGGAACGGGCGTAGAAAAAGCAATTAATCCCCAGAGTTCGCCGGCAGACACGATGTCCAATTGGCTCTGAAAGCATGTTAGAATCGGCACGTTGGAAAATATAGGGGATGGATTTCGATCTTTTTTCGCGCACGTGATACACTGAAGCATTGTTTCACAATTGAAATATTGATACTTTAATCATCAACTATGAGTGATTAAAATATTAACGAATATTTACTTGTATATACTATAACATTTACTAACAAAACACGATTAATTGATTATTATTCATCTTTTTTAGTAGTTTTTTCAGCCAAGAATATGTTTCAGTTCATTTTTTACGCATTTTTGACATTTTGTCCGTATTTCATTTTTTTTCGGTTTTAATTCTTGTTCCGGAAAACTTTACTAGATGGTAAAAAACATTACTAGTAGCAAGTTTAAAAGCCAAGTTTACAAAATCTAGAAAGACTCGTTAAGAGGGGTTTCTCAGGTAAGAGCTCGACTTTTATAGCTCGAGACGCGAGTTTTGAACTCCCCTCGGCCATCAAGTCGCCGATAAGAACGGGAGCGCCCGTACGCGAGCAGTCCAAGTTACACAATGCAAGGTCTTGTGCTCGCTCGTGTTGGTCGTTTGTTATTGCCTGCAGACAGACCCCGGAGACTGAGGGGATACGAGCTCACACGTATCGCGAATGTGGGCGGAGCCTTGACTCCGAACACGTGCATGGAGCAGGGCGGAAGCTAGGCGCGGTTACAGTTATTCGGCGCGGCAAGCAGTTGCGTCTCTTATCAACCCGCAACCCCTTGTTGTTCGCCAAAGACCAATACTTAAACAACTTAATGACGCACAGATACAAACACTGACGTAAGAGCAGAGCACCTGTGAAACCACACAGTTCTCGCTTTATGTCTACTGCGTCAATGCTGTTGGTGAACAAAGGAAGAGCCTTGAACGTATGTGTATGTTTTCGTGTCTAGTAATTTCATGTCTAGCAAAAGCTCTTTAGTTTTTAGTGTATGCACACGGACGTAGTTGCACAACGAATTCAAAAGCTAGAGAGGCTATTAAGTGCACGCTAAAGTGGACTATGATCCTTGTTTTTAACATGTTTTTTAGGCTTCTGACAGGTTAGAAATATGCAAAATGATTCGAACAAATATATTATTTGTTCAAATGCGTTAAGGTAAATTAAGAAATTCAGATCAATTTAGGGCATATTACATTTGCCAAAATTGTGTTTTTGTTCTTGTGTGTTTTATTCCGTATTTATTTTCTAAATGCTCCTCTAAATGCTCCCATTTTCACCATCAATTGATGATTGATTTTCATAACAATTAATTAGCTTAAAAACGTCATCTTGAGTTCGCAATTACGATGTCATTAATATTTTTTACAACTATCCATTCACGTACTATACAAATTTCCATTATAAAATATAACCCGGATAATCGAACCCCGTCTAATTGAGGTCTCTATGCAGTTACAAATTAATAAGTTACACGCAGTTTCCAAATTGCAGTGTAATTACGAGAATCAAGAATAATCTTGAGATTACTGAAGAGAAGAATTATATAATTTCAATCCAGTAGTGTGAGAGGTACACAAAGTTATATGCTATATTTTCTTTCTCAATCATTCCACCATAAAATTGTCACTTGGACATTAAATTCATTGTTAACTATTCCATTCACTCGCCACTTGAATGGCAATTGTAAAACACCTGTAGTAACGCTGCGGCCTTGTTTTCTGTGGCTCTCGTATCGAGATCCGTCCTTCTCGAAAGTAGTATAGGAAATACCCTTCACTTGCCAGAAGTGAATGCCTGGTGGCCCCACAGAAATTGTTTGAGTTTCTCTTTCATGATTTCTTGTTAAAAACACAGGGGGAAGGAGCATTACACAGCGAAGCAGATTCATAAAGTTTCTGGTGCTACACTACAATTCACCTTATCTTTTACAAATAACGCTCAACTTTGTTGCATTAAGAACACCTCACGCTTTATTTTCTGCTAAAGAAAGACACTTCCTTCTACTTTTTCAACCCGTGGAGAGGAGTTTGCTACTATAAGGGATTCATTTTTTCCTTACAAATGTAAAAACCAAAAATTTTAAATGGAACGAGCTTAATAAAATCCGTGAAATTTTCTACCTTCGAATGTGTAAGCTCCTCAAACGATTTGAACCGAGTGCACCTAAACTATTGATTGTACTAATAAAATATTGAAAATTGGGAATGGGGAATAGGTATAATTGTGAGAAAACCGGAACTCACAGTTAATGCTAATTAATTCCTTCAATAGTTGAAAATCGTATCAAATCATAGCCGATGTATTACACTGTCGCGTCTCGATCCCTAGAATAACGTGGCCCAAGTATACTACATCGATTTTTGCCAGCGTCACTTTCCTGCGGGACGTGACCTCGTTCCAAAGAGGGGAATCGCTGTGTTCGTTAATCCTCGTGACCTCTGCGAAACAAGACAGCAGGCAGCCGGGTAACGATGCGGCATCCGGAAACATAAGACACCTCGTTTCGTAATAAGCAACCGGTCTGAAAGGCATAAACCTCTCTTCCTTTATAACGACGTTACATTTCGTTCGATTAGGACAGTAAAAAAATGATTACTAAATAGAGAGTCGTCACTTATGGCGTTCGTGAAGGTTAGGAAATGTGAACAAAAAAATTCACGGTAGTTGAGAAACAAGAGAGCGGACATTTTTATGAGAGATGGTTGACTGGATATGAAGAGGTTGAGACTAGGCATTGAAATTAGTAAGTTGGTAGGTGTAAAAAAAGTTTATTTAGCAGCAAGTACATTTGGATAGGATTACAGGGTCTAGATGTAATAATGTATATGTCTGTCCTAAGGTTCAGGATGAAAGAGAACACTTACCACCAGATCAACAATTCGAAGCAATCATCCATTCCAAGCCCTACCAACAGCTTATTACAAGAAATATATAATAAAATATAAGTGAATTTCGGTACATTTTATCATATTAACCAAGATTGACTGTCGAGTTATGAATTTTTAAATAATCTCACTGGTTGTGGAATTCTGATGTGGTGTTGTTGACGTTCTTATGAGAAGAAATAAAAGAGGTCATCTTCGTCAACATAATATGTTGATGAAGATGACGTCTTTTATTTCTTCTCAATCTCACTGCTATTGTAATCACTTTTCTGCATATATAACTAATGTTAAAACAAATATTCACATACATACATTTATTTGAACTGCAATTGGGTATGACCCAGTGGCAGTGAAATAAAATAATAACAATAATAATAACAACAATAATAATAATAATAATAATAAATAATAAGAAAGGAGTACAGTACAAGCCGAACATGCAATAATCATACTATCACTAAATGAAGTATTATAACAAATATTTCAACTCTGTCTTGATATCCAATAATTATATGTCGGTGATGCTAAAATGTAATACAAGCTACATAAATATTGGCGATTTTTTTTTTAATTCATTGATCGCGTTCACTACACTTAACTGCACTGCACTGCACTGCACTGCACTACACTACACTTATTTCAAAGCTTCGGACACTTAGAGGAAAAGCTTTGTTCACACACTTCCCGCATTCACAGCACTTCACGCACTTACTCATTTAATGTCTATTACTCTCATATTGTTCTAACTTATTTCAAAGCTTCGGACACTTAGAGGAAAAGCTTTGAAAATTGCTGCGGGTAAACTGTTCCAATCTTTCATTGTTCTGTTACAAATGGAAAATTTTAAATGTGAATTTTTAATTTAATATGTTAAATATTGTAGAGTCGCTCAGAACCTTCGGTTGGTGCGACTATAATCAATCAAAAAAAAAATACTCTAGAGGTTGGTTTACCTCAGTATTTAAAAACAATTGGAGGTGGCGCGGGTATGAAGACTTAAGCTAGGGAATGAGTTGAAAGCAAAATAAATGGTTGAAAGAAGATAGATTGTTTAGAAGATAGACCATTTAGAGGAGTGGATTCTTGATTCATTTAGAGGAGTGATTCCTGAGCAGGACGAGCCGCGTCTCAGACGACGGGGCTGACGTATCGGCCATCTTGTTGTGGCCTTCTTCAAAGCTATACTGCGGATCCCGGATCATCCCGGACAACCTAGAATCCAATGACTCCGGCCGCGGAAGCCCACGAATCTATTTAGAGGAAAGGTGATGTTTTAGCATCACTAGTTTATCTGCGTGTCGATGCCTCTCAAACCTCTTTACAACTAAAATTGACTTTTTAGTGGCATTCATTGCTAACTGTGCTTAGGAAAACTATATCTATTTATCTAAACGACCTTCAATAGCATTCGTTGCAATTGTAGCAATGTTTAGATGTTTCTTTACATTTCTCCGTGGCAGTCATCGATGAATAGTTTTCTCAAAATGAACTACCTGAACGTGCAGGTAGTGTTTTACAATTTAAGATCCTAGTTAAAATAAGAGTTTAGTTTTTTCTCCTTGAAATATTTATTTTGAAGATGAATGAGTTTCATTAATAACATGCACTTTTTTTTACATTTTCTCAATCTTTCGTTCCCTAATAGCTTAATTGAAACTAAACTTTCAGATCATCGTAGATGAGATAAACTACTTATCAAGTGACCTTTCTCGGAGGAGAATATAGAACCATTTTTCAGAAAATGTCGTTTGAGTGTTTCTGAAAACACGCCTTTTGAATTTATTTATAATCAAAAAATTTTGAAAATTCTAAAAATTTATTAGAGTTCATTTAAAGCATGTGTGTCAAAACAAAAGTTAATTATATTGTTACATACACCTATAATTAGAAGAAGAAAAAAGAAGAAATGAAAGAAATTCCACAAATTCCACAGAGAAAGAAATATCTGGCTTAAATACTGAAGAAGTAAGTCTGGTTTGGAAACAAATTTAAACTCTCATGAGTCTGAATAAAAATCGGAGCTTACCATTTTGTAATTTCTCTAATAGAACATTTTTTAAAAATTACAGCCATTTTTCAGAACATTTTGAAAATGTGAAAGGGCTTCAAATAAATTATCCACAAAATTTTAAATATCTAAATAATCTCTAGAACGGCGCAATTAGACTTTACTCCGCGTATTTATGAAGTTTCAGTTCAAAAGCTTCTAACATCGCAGAGTTGTGAGGGAGACAAACTTCCAGCCATGATCCAGACATCACGATTTTCGGATACAAAATTACGTGTACCTCCTCATCACCTGCACCAATTTCATCCATCTTTGGACTATCACTTTGGAAGACACCTTTATTCTGACGTGTTCGCAAAATTACAGTTCAAAAAACTCAAACACGTATTTCAGATCATACTTTAGAGGTTGTATTGTTGACATTATTACAATACCTTTCCTTCCTCTAATGTAGTAATGTAGGGTAAATCTAGGTCAAGATTGGAGCTGATTGCGTAAATCTATGTACGTTTCATTAACCATTTCACTCAAAATTACGTAAAAATACTCATATTTTGTAAAGTTCACCAGACATCATTTAAAGATTAAATTTTTGAAGAATTAATAGCATTAAGAAAAATATGCCTATTTTCAATAAAGGGAGACCAAAACTTTTTGAAGTTTTGCAATTTTCAAATATTTAAGGGTTTTACTGAAATTCGGCCTGCGCCACTTTTATTATCATATTTTCTGTATTTCAATATAAAAAAGATCGAGAAAAATTTGGGTTCGTTTTTGTTTTATTTAAATTTTGTATATATAATTTCTAAAAGTGATGAAAGAGGAAAATTAATAAAGATTTTTAATCTACGACAAACACACGTTTAATTAGAGTACCTTAGAGAATATTTTAGTAAAACATTGTCTAAAACAGATGAGAACAATGAAGCCTTAAAGAAGGTGCCATTGGTCCGCTGCATTCCGCAGAGACATTCCATTTAACCGCACCGGAAGGTGAGCTACGCCTCGTACGCCTCCCTCGTACGCCTTCATTCGGAGGGGAAGTAAAGCCGGCTGTCCCATGTAGTAGATTTACTGCATGTAAAAGATCCTCAAGGCTAAAAGAAGCCTCGGAGCAAAATTGAGATCCGCCAGTTTCGTCGCCCAAGATAATACCTCCTTTCTCCGCTAGGTGGTGAAAGAAACGTATCGAAATTTTGCGTGATTAGACGGAAGAGCGTGCCTGATGGCCCGAGTCTCGCTACGTAAAATAAGGCATTAACTAAACTAAACTAAGCTACAAGACTCTCAGGTGAGCGGTGAATCGATAGTCATTCTGCGCGTCAAATCAGTCCACATGCGGTCGTGACCGAGTCCCACAACCACAAGATTCTCTGTAATGGGGTGATCAACAAGGTCAGTGGGCGGTGGGAGGGAGGGAGGGAGGGGGGGAGAGCGAACGTGAGGGTCCCCAGTGGTCAGTTGGGAATGGAAGGGGCAATGATCGATGGAAATTGTGGCTCTGGAGATCCTCAAGGAGACAGTCTGATGTTGGTTACAGCAGTAAAATATAATAAACTACGGAAACAACAGGTTGATATTTGGAGATAACAATTGAAAAAGTGCACCTGCCCAGGACAATGAGGATAAAGAGTTTCGGGGTTGTGACGAAGGTGAGAAAGCCATTGTTAGACAAGCAAAAGGAATCACATTCATTAAATCTATTCACTGGATAGGGTGTTGGGCAGACAAAGGAACATGGGGAAAGAATCTAAGGAGGATTTCAGGGCGTGGGCAGTGTTGTAGGTAACAATGTAGCAAGAACATAAAGTATAATATAATATAGTAGTAGTTGCTCTACAGCTGTCACCGTTTCTCCTCTCTCAGTCCCCATGCCTCTCTATTTGTCCACAGTTATCATGCATTTTTCTTGCTGTCATTTCCCTTGCCAAAGGGTTATCGTCTCTTCATCTGACTTTCTGCCTGGATCCATTGCAGGACTCGTTTCGTCCATCTTTCATATGTCATGCGCATAACATGATCATAGCAGACAATTTGTTTTTCTCTATTTAGACAAGGCTAGTTTTCTTTATGTTCATTTTCTTTCTTATGTCATCGTTCCTGATTCTGTCACGTCCGCTGTAACTGCAACTGCTACGTCAGTAGTGCATTTCAAGGGCCAGTAGCTTCCCTTTTGATATTTTATCAACCTCCCAGACTTCTATACCGTACATTGTGACACTCTTGACTAGTGTGGAGTAAAGCCGTCTTTTAGTAGTGTTAGTTTTGTTCTATAAGACAAAATTTATACATCGTGTCACGTTTCTCTCTAAGATTATTCGTCTCTCAATTTCTTGGCCATCCTTTTTGTTATTAATATTTGTGTACTCCTTTCACTCTTCCTCCATTTTCCAGATGAAGATCTACCTCCTGTTCCCAACTGCCAGGTATTCACACATGTCCATGATAATGGTAAATGCTGCTTTTAAAAGTATTCATTGAGTTTACAGATCATGAAATTTAAGTCATCTACATCCTTTGCATTGACTACCTGGGCATCGTCAAAATATAATGTATTAAATTTATTCTCCTCGATTGTCATTCCCATTACGCCGCTGTATTTCTCCACTGCTATAAAATTTGATGTATTATACTTTCAACACCGTTGGAGGAATACAGCAACCTGGCAAAACCTTCACTGACTGGAAATGGATCCGTCAGCTCAGATCTTAATCTGAGATTGTTATACAGATTCTGTGGCTCCAACGAATTTCTCACTGATTTTAAGTCTATCCATTTCTTCCCATACTCTAGCAACCAGTACATTGTCACATGCCTTCTGAAGACCAATGAAACCCAAATGACCTCCGCTACTTCTCCTTGTTCTCTTTTCTATAAGTTGTTTTAATATAGTGTACTAACAATCTACCAGCAGTGAAACCTCATTGTTCTTCTCTGATTTTCCTTTTAATTCTTGTTTTATTTTATTTCGAACGAACTTTATCAGAATGAAAAGAATCATAGACCCGAAGATAGATATGATATTAATTCTGTGGTGGCAGCGGAGATTTTATGGTACTCCATGATAAACTATCTGGGATCAATGCGGTATCTACCACAATAGTATTAAATATAATTTTAATATGATTACGTATAGCCAAACACGTGTTTCGGAACACTCTTCCCATCCTCAGTGGTTCTACAATTTTAAGTACATAAACAAATTACACATGTATCAACGTCAACCTAAATACAAAATCATATATAAACTAATGAACAATAAAATAATTATTTAAAATTAGTACTTACCCAAGTAACACAGATTAAACACATAAGTTCATGGAAAGTCGTCATCAAAGTATGACGCCATTTTGTTCGTACGCTGTGCGAATGCAGACTGCGGAAGCTAAGAAAGGAAATGAAATATGGTAAAACTAGTCAAATAATAAATTTATGATGGGGCTGGATGTTACTATGGATTGTTCATTGAGGCATAAAACGTTGGGATTTTTGCATAATTTTAAGATTTCTAAATTTTCCAAAATATTTAATTTATTTACCTTTATTTTCGAAATGTAGAATTTTGAAATTAGTATCTGGGGCGTAAGAGTGGTTATTTTGAATAAGGTGGTGGGCAAATGTGGAATGGTGTTTCAGTCTCCAAGATCTGAGGTGTTCCTCTAGCCTACAGGAAAACTTCCTACCTGTAGGAAGGGTGTGGGACGAGTGTTCCCGAAACACGTGTTTGGCTTTATGCAATCATATTAAAATTATATTTAATACTATTGTGGTAGATAGCTCATTGACCCCAGATAGATATGTTACAGAAGATATACGTAAGTAGGCGAAGATGATCTATAAATGAAGAAAAGTGCAGAAACCGCGATAAGACAAATAGAGATATTTAGAGAGAGAGAGAGACAGAGCGAACATGCGAGCAAGAGAGAAAGAGAGAGAGAAAGAGAAAGAGAGAGAAAGAGAGAGAGAAAGAGAGAAAGAGAGAGAGAGGGGAGAGAAAGAGAGAAAGAAAAGAGAGAGAGAGAAAGAAAGAAAGAAGAGAGAAAGAGAGAGAAAGAGAGAGAAAGAAAGAGAAAGAGAGAGAGAAAGAGAGAAAGAGAGAGAAAGAGAGAGAAAGAGAGAGAAAGAGAGAGAAGAGAGAGAAAGAGAGAGAAGAAGAGAAAAGAGAGAAAGAAGAGAAAGAGAGAGAAAGAAGAGAAAGAGAGAAGAGAAAAGAGAAAGATAAAGAGAAGATAAAGAGAAGAAAGAGAAAGAGAGAAGAAGAGAGAGAAAGAGAATGACAATACGGGGGTGCGCATGCGTGTTCGTTTGTGGGCATGGGGGAGGCAAGGCTCCAAGCGGCATTTTTTCATACGCGCACGCACAGTAAGATTACTTTCTTAAACAAGCATTAACATATAGGATTGGCTGTAATACTTATTTTAAAGATATAACACGTAATTTTATAAATAAAACAGGTAATTTTAGAGATAGCACTGCGTAATTTTAGAAATAGAACCTGGCATTTTTAAATAGAACCGGGTAATTTCAATTATAGAACCGGCAAATTGAAAATTTACTTCCTGGCAGTTTTAAATTTAAACTACTTTATTTTATACAGGGCGTAGTGGCGTCGGGACAAGGCGGGCGGGGCGGAGCGGAGCGTGATATGTCGTGTCGTGTCGTCGCGTGTCGTGTCGTCGCGTGTCGTGTCGTCGCGTGTCGTGTCGTCGCGTGTCGTGTCGTCGCGTGTCGTGTCGTCGCGTGGCGTGTCGTCGCGTGGCGTGTCGTCGCGTGTCGTCGTGCGTGGCGTGGCGTGGCGTGGCGTGGCGTGGCGTGGCGTGGCGCGTGGCGTGGCGTGACGAGTCGGGCCGGGACGAGACGGAACGTGGGAGAGGTGGCGTGGCGTGGCGTGGCGTGGCGTGGCGTGGCGTGGCGTGGCGTGGCGTGGCGTGGCGTGGCGTGGCGTGGCGTGGCGTGGCGTGGCGTGGCGTGGCGTGGCGTGGCGTGGCGTGGCGTGGCGTGGCGTGGCGTGGCGTGGCGTGGCGTGGCGTGGCGTGGCGTGGCGTGGCGTGGCGTGCGGCGGGCCGGGACGAGACGGGGCGTGGCGTGGCGGGGGGTGGGGGGGGGTTGCGGGGGGGGAAACCGGGCAAGCGGGGGGCGGGCGGGGCGTCTGCGGTCGCGTGGGCGGTCTGGCGTGACGCCCCGTTGCGCAAGCGAGGCGGGGGAGGGGGAGAGGGGGCGTGGCACGGAGGGCGGTGTCCATCGCTGCTCACTCGCACCGCATCTCCTACGCGCAGCGGCGCGCTCCATTGCGCCCTCGTGCCACGCCTCCCTTCGCTGACGCAGTCCACGCTGAGGAGGGGAATGCTTTTTCACGAAACCGAACGTAATACAACGTCACAAATTCTAAATAAATATTTTTAAAAATCCGAACACTAAATTAAGAGAAAAGTTGCAATATAAGAGCGCGCTTCGGCTAAATGAACTCTCCGCATGCTTATGTTCTAACCCAGTTCTAGTAATGTCATGATTATCTCTATAAAATCAGTAGATTGAACCGATAGAAAAAAGCTGTAAAAAAAAAACAACTGAAAGTAATTAAAGTGATTTTGTTCAGACACAATTGATTTGGTAAATTTGAAGTAAATAAAACTTTGCATTTGAAAAAAAAAGTAATTTTTTAGAAAACGCAATACAACGTTTATTAATGCTCCTGACTATTCATTATTGGTTTTCCAAAACGTAGCACGCACATTGCTCAAGATAAAAAGAAATTCTCTCGTGTAAACTGCAATAATTAAATATTTTAACAAAACAGTCTTCACGAATACTTCGAGCCTTTGCTGTCACATGACGTCAGCCGTATGGCAAGCACTGACACGCATTTTGTTAATTCAGTCGGTATGCGCAGTATGAGAATTAAATATGGCCATTTTTCATTCCTGAAACTATCATTATTTTTAGATTTACCCCGAGTTTCTGGGTATCTAACGTAACCACACACATCTCTCAAAGGGCCGGAGGTTGCACAGTTTTCTTTCATTTTCTCGTGCATGGGAAATAAGTAACATACTCGTGGATTTCCTATTTAGCTATCTGTAACTAAACAATGATCCTCTTTCCAGACCGTCAATCTAAACGACGTACACTAATATCTGGCATTGATGTAGATTCTTACATTCTTCAGGAAAAAATATCCGATATACGCACGTACACTTGAAGATAGATTAATTATTTTCAAAAACACATTAGTTGAAGTTGTTAAGTTCTCTTTCTCAATTAAAGTCAAATAATATACAAGGTTTTATTCTCCATATGTTGAAAATCAGATAAGCAATTAAGAAAAACAAGCTTCAAGAATTATTACCTTTTTCGTTATACCGGTTTCTCGCTGGGAAATTCCAGTAATAATATTATTAAATATTTCACTAATGATACATTTTTACATATTATTAATATTTTGCTCTCCACGGCAGTTTCCAAAGCGTTACGTGTTCTTAACGAAATTTCAGTAAAATATAATTAAACTGTTTCGTCATACTTTTAAAAACTTATCACTGTTACGATTCTCAGTTGTAGGCGCGTTTAATGAAATAAGAGAAATATTGAAGAATTAAAAAAACGTCAGTAACACGAAAGTGTCGAAGAGAAATACAGACTATTTTCATCGATTCTAGACTCAATAGATGTATTAATTCATCACTGTTGCTAGTGTAGCAATCTATAATAAAGTTCATCTTTTTTTTGGTGCCTAACATAGATCCACCAACACAAAAAATACTTACAGATCGAAACCATCCATGTAACTTTGATTTTCTCGTTACTGTTACAAACGCATGAGAACTTGATAATTTACTAAAAGCAAATAAATTATCATTGTTTACTTCTAGTATAATGATTATCTTTTTGGATAAATGACGAACATTTTTAATATCTTGATCCATATATTATCATTCATGTACTACATATATAAGCTATGAGTTGGTATTAAATCTTTCTCCATTTAATAGTTCTCTGTGGTACTAAAAATTTGTTCGTATTAAAAATTTTAAACTCTAACAAGATATTCATTTCATTCGATAGATTACATCTATGTATTTTCACATTTAAAAGACTGTGATTATGAATAAGATAAACAATAATTTGAAAAACAAAGCCATACGAGTAGTCACGCAGAGAGTTCTTACAGGGAGTGTTACGTCATTTATGACTGTTTGTACGTAAATAACAGAGATATGGTCGGCAGAAATGTATACTTCTGGAAATAGTCGTTCATTACATTTTTGGAGGTGAAATTACGAGATAAGAGTACAGTACAACAGTCACATAGACACACAAGCGAATCATACACGTGCCTCAGTCTCGAACTTCGCTAGCAGAATGGATGACAGGGAGATCCTCACTCTGGAAGAATGGAATCAAATAGTAGAGCATCGCTTCAACCGTAAGGAATTCGATATAGTAAACTGCAAAGTGTCTAGACTGCAGACCACAGGAGGATATCTTGGTGAACACTTTACGGCCACTGTCTCAGTTCGTTCTCAGAACTCAAAACACTCCGGGAATCTTCATTTCTTTTTGAAAGCAGAACCAAAATGCGACGAAAGCCAACGTGAAATTGTGAAGCAGCTCAACGTCTTCAAAAAGGAAGTAGATGTTTTGAACACACTCTTCGAAAAGGTGAGATCAGTTTTAAAAAATGGTGGACGCGACATGATATGGACATGCCAATGTTACTTCACTCGGCCCGATGTGATCATCCTGGAAGATTTATCTCAGAAAGGATTTCGTACCTTCACTATACGAGATTCAGTGGATTACAAATATTACTCTCTAGCCATGAAGGCCTTAGCTAATATGCATGCAGCATCAATCATATTCGAAGAAATGCAACCGAACCAGCCATACCGTCTAGGAAATGTATATCCGGATTTGCTGAGTGAAGCCTTCTTCATAGATGCCCCGAATCATCCCGGGACACTGTGCGTGGAGGCTAGCATCAAATCAATATGGCTGCTAGTCAAGTTGATTCGTGGTAAAGGTGCTTTACTGAGAATGAAAATAGAAGTGGAGAAAGCTATACACTCTTTGTTCGACTTTCAGAAGCCATCCGCTCGTTTCCGAAACGTCATGTGCCAAGGGGATGTCAAAAGAGATAACATTTTATGTCGCCAAGAGGGTGGTGAGTCTACTGATGTGTGTATAGTCGACTTTCAACTTCTGCGCTATACTCCTCCAGCCAATGATGTCATGTGCTTTTTGTATATCTCTAGTAATAGAGATTTTCGACAAAAATACGCATCGGAACTCATCTCTACCTACTACGATCACTTTGCAATGAATCTCTCCAACTATGGTTTGGAGCCAAATGACATAATGCCTTGGGAAGAATTCAAAGAGTCATGCGACATTTACAAGACCCTAGGAATTTTAATGTCTGCTGTTTACAGTCCTGTAACGTATATTAAAGAAGAGAACTTACGCCATGTATTCACGTCACCGAGCGATTTTGAAAGATTTTTCAAAGGAGACAGATCGCCTGAAATAACGCATTCA
This sequence comes from Teleogryllus oceanicus, assembly GCA_964035755.1. Taxonomy (NCBI): domain Eukaryota; kingdom Metazoa; phylum Arthropoda; class Insecta; order Orthoptera; family Gryllidae; genus Teleogryllus; species Teleogryllus oceanicus. Next base: position 57,618,565 of record CAXIVR010000011.1, read on the forward strand.
TACAAAACTGATGAATTGTACAGAAAATATGTTACCGAAGTAATCGACGAACTTATTGAAGAATGTATAATAAAACCGCTACATCAAAAATGCGGTGAATGAAATACAAAATTCTTAATAGTGTCTGGGTTTCGCTCAGCTACGTTATTTCCACATAATATTATTTTTGCATGACTTTTGTAAACAAATACTTGTCGAACTATTAAGTTGATTTTCTGAATTCTGTTTTTTAATATGCTGTGCTCAGATTATTTGTAATAACTCCGTAGCTGAGGCGTAAGCGAAGTCGACTGATTCGCATTATTTTTAATTTTACAAGTTTTGTCAAGTGAATTTTCACCTCTTTATCAGCATGAATATAAATCTACAATGTGTCGCCTTTTTGTTGTTTATTGAAGAAAATGTTTTTGCTGCTTATTAATAAATGTAGTATTTGATTTTATTGAATTTGAATTATTAGAATTTACGAGCATATATTGTTATATGATAATCAATTTGTGCAGTCATTTTCAATATATTTACGAGTTTGAAAGTGCTGTGAAGTGTTTTGGGGGATGATGTGATGGAATAGCAGTCAACGACTAAGGTACGTATTTAAGAGAACTCAATGTGTAGAATTATGTTATTACTTATTATAATTTTTTAAACGTAAATTCATAGAAATAACAACTGGAGGAAATAATTTATACAGTGTGATTTATGGCTTTTAAAAACGACCAAAATTACGATAAACGTTGAAACAAAGCAAATACCGAAACAATTTTTTATTAATTAAAAAAGTAAATCAACAAATGTGTAACGTTCACATGTAATATTTTCTATATGGCTTATTAACAATTATTATTGTAATTTTTATTAAAATGATTGAAATGTTTTTAAACACATTAATATTACGATATCTTTACGGTTTACACCTGTAAAAGAATCAGCTTGCCTTTTACCGCAACGAAACTTGCATTCTAATAGAGAAATTAATTTAGTTATGACTTGATTCCAGAGAAGTCTTTTCACTGAATATTTTAAGAAATTTGTTTTTATGAATTTATTCTTATGAACACAACAGATTCATTTTTGGAGTTGTGTGAACTTTTAGCTCAAATACTAATGGAAATTATACATGTCTGAGAGTAGGTGGCGAATAATTTTTATGTTCTTACTTTAAAGAAAATAAGAATGTATGATTGATTGATGTTTTAATGAATGTATGAATAATTGATAGTGGTACGATAGCACATATTTTCTCACACAAATGGTCATTTTTACAATTTGAGAAAGTCAGAGAGTTTATGAAAATGGAACTTTCACTATTCGAGAAACGAAGTAAGAGAACTTATGAGTGAATTTTTCAACTTCTGTATTTGTATACATTGAAATTTTTACTGATCTAATTTTCTATTGTTATCTTTTTAATTTATTTCTGTCTGTTCGACAAGAATGTCTTTCAGTGTTTTTGACATTACAAATTGATATCATTGAAGATTTGGATATCACAGGAAATGTGAGGTAGAGATTAATAACAATATTACATTAAAAATATAAATTCTATTAGACTAAGAGAATTTTAATTAGATATGTAATTTTTTTATTTAAATGCCAGTTTAATAAAAAAGCTCCTTTCACAACAATTTTGACTTCTTCCTTAAAATTTTTTACTATATTTCAATATATATTTAAATTTTAATTAAGAATATTGTTTTGTGTCCTGTGTTATTATCGTATTATTTATGAGTCTTTTAAGACAATTTTCGAAGATTTGGAATTCTTCTTCAGTTCAACCTATTAGAAATTTATTTTCACACTAATAACCAAAACATCTTGCATTGTTTACTTCTTACAATTCCTGAAAGTTTCTTTGCAATGTGGTACGAGTTGTGCTGCAATTAACTTTTTGAATACAAGATAGCTCACTAAAACCGAAATCTTAAAAAAGAGCATTTAAAGGTTTCAGTGCACCTCTAACCTTGCCAGGTCTTTTAAACGACAGCACTGACTGTAAAGGTTGCAAAACACAAAAACATAACGACTTTCCACTAGAAGAAAAATAGGAGATTACTTAACAATAAAGACAAAAGTCAATTTTTTCAAGAAAATAACCAGTCATGGGACGCTTTAAAAAACTTGAAGCCATTTAGCCGCTTTTCAGAAAAATATATTTTTAATTGTCATCGCTTATGAGACGAAAAACAATCTTTTTCAAAACAATGTGCATGCCCTTATTAGAAGGTTTAATTTTTTAGAACAGATCTCATTCAGGAAAGGATCTCTATCATCACTATTGTAGTTTTGCAATGTTAATTATTTGGAATTTTTGTAAATACTGAGTTCACTGACAATAAGACCTGCACTATTTTACGTGAGTATTTTACAATGCGACCTGCATTATTGTTATAAGCGTACTTTAATCTATTCGAGAAAAAATGAAGAAAAAAATTAGGAACTTTTTTGAGAAAATATATATTTTTAATTTCCTATATTTCTATATTGGATATTTTGCAATTTTCGAAAATTCAGGGAGTTCAACGAAAATGGAACCTGCCTCATTTTCATAAGCGTACTTTGCTCCATCCGAGAGAATAATTTATTCCAAAAATTTGCTGTGTCCTCTTGCAAAGTATCCTCATAATTCAAATAGACCGTTTCAAATCCGCAGGTCCTCGAATTCCACCTGATCGATTGGATAATGTCAGTTTTGGAGAAATTTGTTTGATCAGTTTAGGCTCTAGTGTTGGCCACAGACGGGCGGATGGACAGAAAGACATTTGGCTAGAAACCAATTTTCCGCTTTCAAGGACCAACAAAATGTAGAATTCTTGCTACACAATTTGGCTTCACTGCAATCCCGCTGCAGCATTACAATACTTTTTTTCTTTATTAAGTAAGAATGTAGTATGCGAAAAAGTAAAACAAAAAAATTCTTTCTTTCAAGGTCGCAATACATTTTTGGAAGTTCAAGATTTCAATACATTTTCGCTCCCGAGTAATAAAAAATATTTTCATCCCAAAAACAACTGCAGGGTTCATTTTATAGTATTGGTGAGAAAACACCCCCATTCTCCAGCAACTAGTAAAAACCTCCACAAAACTTGTTCATAATGAATATTTATGTCTGGAAGCAAAGTAATGCTTTATCAGTTTTTGTTCAATGGATCAAAGGAAACTGAACAAAATCCTTGATCGAGATAAGGTTATTGACCTAGAAGAAGTACAATACTTGTAATACGCAAATGTGGTATTCTCGAATTATACAAGAGATATGGTAAGTAATGCATTTATATCAGTATTAAAATAAATATCACGCTCGTTTTTTATGTTCAATTTAATATCTAATTGTACAGAAACAGTTACGCAGCAGAAGTTTTTTTATTTGGCATTTCAAATTTTAAATCAATTTTAATTGTATAATGATTGTCTATCAATGTAAAATAACGTATGTGTACTGTACGTGGATTTCTCGTAAGGAACTCTGTACGTGGATTTCTCGTAAGGAACTGTTGACATACCTGATGGAGAAGATTCCTACTGGGTTGTAATTATAGATATTACAAGGAACCGAACCCGTCCCGTCGGTTCCTGTCCTCAACAAAGTCGGTCAGTTTTGACAAACCCCACTGATTACTAAATGAATACGCAAAGCAATGATAGTGTTTGAAGCTCAGTAAAGAGAGTGTTTCAGCAATCACGTGAACTTTATGTGAAACAATCTGTGTAATGAGCTACAAACATTAGTTTTCATTTGGAGAGCGACCTTCAGATAACTTGGATACTTTACCGCCAAACCAACGATAAGATAAGTAGCACAATGATGTACTTCGTATCTGGCGCTACCTATCCTCAGTGTTCTCCAAGTGGGCAATGAGTGACATCTGTGTTCTCTCCGAGGCCGAAAGGGTCCAGGTGGTGGGGCGTCGTCTGGCCCTGGCCGAATCGGAGTTCAACATCCTCAGTTACAAAGAGAGGCGCCTTCAGTTCTCTGGCGGCTTCCTCGGGGAACATTTTTTTGCGGAAGTCACAGTGCGACGAATACATTATGACAATTCTCCAACAACTCTCCACTTCTTTCTCAAGGCGAAACCTGTATCGTCACCCAGTCAAATGGTGTTCGTGGAAGGGACTGATGCTTTCATCAAGGAAATACGTGCGGTGAATGAAATTTTCGGTAAGTTTAGATCCGCGCTGAACGATCATGGTATATCAATGGAGTGGACATGTGAGTGTTACTACACACGACCAGATCTCTTGGTGCTTGATGACTTGTCGAAAAAAGGTTTTCGAGCTTTTAACTTAAACGATCCCATGGGATATCAGCATTTTGCTTTGGCGATGAAGGCTTTAGCGAACCTTCATTCGGCTAGTATTATATATGAAGAGAAACACCCTACACAGCCATATCGTCTCAGTGATGAGTATTCAGACGTATTAAAAGAGAAATTTATTTCTGACGAACCCGGACACCCGGGGATCGTAGGTGTTAATGTTACCATCAAAACTGTATGTACACTCATAGACCTAATTTACGACCAAGAGACAGCTAGTCGAATTAAAAGTAAGATACAAGTTGTCATGAACTTAATTTTTAAGTTCCAGCGACCTTCAGAAAGATTTCGCAACGTTTCGTGTCATGGCGACATCAAACGAGAAAATATTTTGTTCCTTCATGACAGGGACACACCAATTGATGTACGGCTTGTAGACTTCCAACTAATTCGTTATGCGCCGCCTGCCAACGATATAATGTGCTTTTTGTACCTGGCAACAGACGAAGAGATTCGTGACAAGTACTGTTCGCAACTGATGGCTACATATCATGCGCATCTGTCTCAAAATCTTCATCTTCACGGTCTAAATCCCGAAGACATTTTCCCATGGAAAGAATTAGAGGAATCATGTAGAGTATACAAGACCCTGGGAATATTAATATCTATATATTACAACCCTGTAACATTGTTAAAAGAGCAATTTATTAGTCATGTGTTAAAGAATCCTGAAGTTTGGTTTGCAAATGTGGATGGAAATGATGTATCTTATAGAAAAAGGATTAAAAACGTAACTGAGGAATTTGTACGGGAATGTATTGAAAAGACTCCTGAGATATAAATGAATGTGTAAAACATGTATGATGTGTTCATTAATTAAATATTAGTAAATTATTTGGAGCTTTTTTTATACCTTTCCTATTCATTATTTCTTTCATACAAAATGAAATATTTATTTATTCTAAATAGTTAAACTGAAATCTGCTTGATTTTGTTTCGTTTTAACTTACTATTTTATTTACTATAAACGTTGTTCTTAATGAATAGTAACGTACTTTTAATGATGCAATGTAAAAAGTGTATGCAAGAAGAATATTCAAGAACGTAATTTGGAAATATCTATATAACTAAAGAATCTATTGTACTAGGTGGAAAAGGTTGGGCGAATAGAACAATAAGCCTGGTGAACATGTCTCTGTACCTACTTCCAACAATTATTTTCTTTAATGTATCCGCTTGACTTCCACTCTCATCTACTATCACTCACACTGATACAGCACCTCACATCCTGACGCACGCCTACAAAGTCCAAAAATTACGAAAATTAAATTCAAAAGAAACATAAAGGGAAAATATTTTTCAATCTTATCCTCTTCCTTTTTTTAGATGATCGTTGTCTCCTACCTTTCTTCCACTTTCACACATTATCAAACCCTCTTTTCGAAATATTACCATCTTGCAACGTTCATAATTATCGCATCTCCGAGAGGAAGCGCTAGTTCTAGAAGTTCCCGACACGTATAATTTCATGAGGAGACCTCATTAACAGTCTGACGTTCACTAGGCCTTCGAATTTCAATCGGTGTGGAGCCGTGGTAACAAGAAGCGACTAAGATTGCAAGGTCCTGCAAAGGAGACAGTGGGAAAGTGGCAGCGCTCTCCTTCCCGTGCACACGGTAGCTCTTGAGATTTCCCTGCCCGGGAGTCACGTTCCCAAAGGATCAGATTGCAACAGATATCGGCGTCGAAGACCGTAGTGTACTGAACAGTTTCTCGAATCATATTACACAACGGTGCTAGTAGAAAGGAGAACAACCTCTTGATATAACCTACATTTAAATGAAGGACATATAGTGAAGTACTCAGATTCCGTCTTCAGAATGAAGTACGGTACAAAAACGTGTGATTCAATACAGTGAACGAACAGGAACGATCTACGGAGTCTAGTTCATTACGATTTTACCGCGGACGCGTGGAATGAGTTTGTATATTGTGACAAGTCAAGAACGCTGGGTTTAGTTTAAATGATAAAATCAGTATTCAGCGTTGGAAAATGGTATTGATTTCAGACTCGAACGTCAAAGAATACACATTGTTAAGACAACTGGTCAACAAAGTTTGATATTCCATGCTTGGTGTCATAGCGCTTTGCAAATTAACACGGCCACAACACATTATATGCAGAAGGTGTGAAGAGGGCGTTGGATGGCCGTGATCTTTAGAAAGGACGCAAGGGATCATTCCTCCCCAAAAATATTTGAAGCAAACGGACGTAAACTGTTGGTGAGGTGCGAACGGATTTTCAGAATAGTCTAGGTATTAGGTAAATGATAGTGAGGAGGGGATTTATGTTTAATTTGAGCTTTGAGAGTTTGGTCTTGTGTAAATTGTAATATTAAATTGTAATTGGGAATATAATTAATGTAATACTTGGAATTTGAATTTGATAGATTCCATGTTACGAGTGGATGCTAGGGTAGCTCCTTAGATGGACGGATTTTTTTAATAAGTAGCTGAATGTAGTCAGTCGAAAGTAGGTGTTTCATGCGAAACACAGATAGTGAAAGTCGCGACCGCTTATTAAATTCGTGGGAATATGAAGTCCAATTAATAGCAAATCGTTGAAGACATTTGAAACATTTATAATTTAGGCAAGAATGCAAGGATCGGTGTAACAAGGATTCCATGGAGACATTTTGCTAGTCAGCTGAGAAGCCGTCTGTCATGATATAATAGTAAGCTTACGAATTATTGTCAAACCCGTACGGAGTTTTAATGTTCTATATCAAAAGGTAATTCTCATGAGACAGAAAGAAATTGTAATATACATAAAAGAATAAATATTAAATTTTTATTGTTGAAAAAAGCTGATAATTTATAGTAGTTGTCATAATTTGCCTCTATCAATAAAACTTCCAAGAATCGTGATTCCGTGTAGAATTACACGTCCACATGCAACAGGTAAGGATAATATGTTGTATGTCAAACCCATGGTTAAAGTGAAATTAAATTTCATAATTCAGTGTTAAAAAATCACAAATAGCTAGCCCACTGCGTAGCTTCACAAGAAAGATTTATCACAATGTGTTCATAATACATAATACGTTCGTAATACAAAATTATCTTTATTATCTTTGGAGAAATTTGGAATTATCTTTGGAGGAACTTTATATATAATTAGAAACGGTACTAACGAAACGAAAACAGTTTTATTTGGAAAAGGTTGAATGTGGCTCATCTCATATATCCATGTTTGCCACGAATATCAATGAAATTTGTCATAAAAGTTTGTTTACCGACTGCGTGAATAGTCATAAAGGCTTCAAATACGGTTTATAATTATTTGTGTGTCTTCGCATGGAGTATTAAATTACAATACAAACACGGGGCGGTGCCCCGCTGGTGGGAGAGTCCTGGTTCGGGGGAAACCCCACTAGCCGAGCGACGGTAGGTCGGCGCCGGATCTCGCCATCCAGCGGGGGAAGATCACCGCCATCTCCCGAGAAAAACATGCACTACACTAACAGGACTAATGACCGAAGCAGTTGACACGCCCGGAGACACGATAAAATCAATCAATCAATCAAACACGAAATAGCAAAACAAGTGTAATACTTATATTAATAGAGAAAAACTACCTAATTGCTGCGTTGGACGGAGGCCAATGCCCGAGTACTCATAGTACGAATGTCAGCGTGAGTGACGGAATGTTGAAGACGAAATAGTGGATGTGAAACAAATGGATATTGCGACAGGTACATGAACTTCAAAGGCAAGGGTCCTCAACAACAAGATTTCGGAGACATTGATTAATACGCACGGCATTTTTATTGCGATTTGCTGTATTGGATGTCTTTAACAATAATGGTCATCGACTTAAAGAGGGGATAGTAATAAAAAAGAATAGAATGACTGGGGGGAACGTAAAACAGAAGACCTGGAGAATTCTGAATAAACCATGGGCAAATCACTATATAACAAACTCAATGGAACGACCAAGTTTGGATAATTGCACGCAGAACATTATCTACATTGCATTATGTTACCAATCGCCTTGATATTTCAAGAGAAAGTAACAGTTTTTCTTTGTTCAACAAACGTAGATTCTACTCTCATGAGTATTCAACGCCATTTGAACATCTTTCAATTGCATGACACTCTCAGATTTACATTATCCGTTGAGAGTAGAAAAACTGTATCCACTCAGGCAAACGCTATCCTCTCCGATGAACGCAATCCTCTCCTATAAACGTGGTCTTCTCGTCTTCTCCAGTGAACGTTATCCTCTTCAATGAACGTTATCCTCCCCGATAAACGTTATCCTCTCGGATGAACGTTATCCTCTCCGATGTACGTTACCGCCTAAAGTTTGATGAACAATGACCACCAACTTCAATTAAATTTTTCAGATTAGTGAAATCGGTGTTCGCAACCTTGAATCCTTGAAACTTACATTCATATCTGCCTTCTATTCCTAGAAACTGCTTATTTGATTTTCCGCGTGCGCACGCAAACACGCACGCAAACACACACACACACACGCGCAAACACGCACACACACGCGCACACACGCGCACACACGCATACAGACACACATACCCAGAAAGTGTTCTTATTTTCATTACTTTGACGAACTATTTTGTTTTTTAATCGAAAACTCTTCGTTACGAACGAACATTATTTTAAAAATCCCCGCATAATTTTCGTTTCTTGAAACGTGAATGGTGAGTCTAAATCACAACAATTAAATGCATTATCCAATAGTAATTGTTAGCTTCAATATAACATGGACATTTTTTCTTATTTGCACAGTCTAATTTTGACCTAAAATCCACCCTTGAGCTTTTACAGACACGAAATTTAATGTTCCTTTACTTAAAAAACTCTTTGAATTGGTCTCCAAGTACAGACATCTTCTAGACGTGACACATGACGCAACCTGCCTGAAAATGAAATAGTGGTACTACAACAGCACGTACTTTCTCGCACTTAGTACCGATTTCGAAGTATTGTAATTCCGCAATTTCTGTTCGTATTAACACATGCAAAATTCAGCCTACACTCTCCAGTGTGAATATGTAAGCATTTTCCATAACACAAAATCAAAGATTCTGACAGGAAATTTGCGAGTGCGCCCCTACTCAACAACGATGGCGTAACGGACTATGCATTACCGTTTCTCCTGTTGAGTTTTGCACATTTTGCTGCCATGCAGTGGATTTCCGATGATTAACGACCTTGGGGAGCATGATCATTATAATTTGGGAATTGCTTCAAAGCCATCAATTTCTAAGCTCTTATTCTTTGTGTAAATTGTTTGAATCTCGTCGCAGTTAATTCAGTTATTTCAAAAAATACTTTTTATTTATTTTATTTATTTATTTATTTATTTATTTATTTACTTATTTATTTATTTATTTATTTATTTACTTATTTATTTATTTATTTATTTATTTATTTATTTATTTATTTATTTATTTATTTATTTATTTATTTATTTATTTATTTATTTATTTTATTTATTTATTTATTTATTTATTTATTTATTTATTTATTTATTTATTTATTTATTTATTTATTTATTTATTTATTTATTTATTTATTTATTTATTTGTTAAGTCAAAAACTGTATGTGACGTATGGGGGAGAAAATCTGCGCACGCTCTCTTGAGTTTCAGAATCCCTTCCCAACAATTTAACTATTAATAGTTGAAAGATGAATAATAATAATAATAATAATAATAATAATAATAATAATAATAATAATAATAATAAAAACAAATTTAAAAAACGAGGGATTAACATTTCAAAAACTAGATATTTTCGTTGCTAAATTATAGAAAACTTATTTTTAACGGTAAAGGAACAAACAGATTTGATTTTTCTGCATTGTTAACAAAATAGAAACTCACCCTAAGCTCTACTACTTTATCTATGTTAACAAATCAATACTGATGCATCAGGCTACGTATCCCTTCGGAGATTAGAACTAATAACTTATAATCAACCAAATCCCTTCAGAGATTAATATCGACGTTCATTGACATTTATTGGCATATTAATGTCAGGCAATTTTTATACATAGGATTAGTGTCACCCACATTGGTAACGGTGCATCGTATAAATTACCATAATTGATTCAATACAATAAATATACATATGTATGTAGAATAAATTGAATAATGTACAAGTAAGTGATATTTATTTTTTATCTTCTAACATTTTATACCACAAAATAAAATGATTTTGAAATGTATAACCAGTAAGTATATCAACAATTTATAAAGGCGAAAGCTCAAATCTAAACCATTAAAACCATTAGTATTCCATTGAAGAATATTCATCAAATATATTTCTATTTTTTTAATTTAAGCAGAAGTAGATGTATCACTTCCTGAGTCTTCATTAAGTGGATTACTAATTTTTAATTTGTTTATAATTCTGGTGAATCTCTTTTAATGGACCTTTTTAGGAGAGGATACATATTAGTCCTCATCTGGATAACAGATTGAGTGTCACAGGGATAGTCTTTAGCTATTATAATAGGATTTTTAGCTCCAAATGGGTTTTCAAGGAAATTTTTAAACTGTATGTAATTGAGTGGAAATTGTTCAGGTTTTTGATCATTAATCTTCTGGCTAGGCTTAATTAGTTCATCAATAGTTTTGATTTGATTGTCATCTTGTGTTACTGTGTTTTCACTTTTATCATTTTTAATTTTTTCTTTTTCTTGACTGGTTGTTTCGGGATATTATTAGTAGTTTTGGATGTGCAGTTATCAGCATCAGCATGAGAGAAAGATTCAAATGTTAAAGTTCTTTTATTCATAGTTGGTAATAGTATGGTTACTGTTATAAACCATACTATGCTCTTTTATTTGCTTCATGGTGTGTTGTGGCACTTCTTGTGTTATCATTGACTCCTGTTCTTGACTTTCATTTAATTCTTGGTTAACAGAGTAACATGTAAGGTGGGGGTCTTGGTAGGGCATTGTTTGGCAAGATGACCGCTGTGTCTACAATTGAAGCATGCCATGGTGTCACTTGTAGAAGTAAATCCTGTATGTTGTATTGTCACAAAATATGGTCATAGAATCTGGTACCTTGTTAATGTCCTCTGGGTCAATAAAAACCTGTCTCCTAAAACTCATGTGTGAGAAATCAGGTTCTGTAACTCCTGCTTTGATAAAAGAAATTTTAGAGTGTTTTTTTTGTTTCTCTTGTTTAGCTCTCTTTCAATTACATCATGAGGTATGATAGGACACACATTTGATATGATAATTCTTTTTTGTTTACTTATTAGGGGCCTGCTTGTTAACAAGTGGTTTTGGATATTAATAATATTATGATTATCAGTAATATGCTCGGCGATTTTCTTAGTGCTTAATAAAACACAAACTCTGTTGTTATAAATCCTGGATATAAACCTTATATTCGTAGAGTCATGTGTGGCTAGCTTATTTAAATGTATTTTATAGTAAGTCCTTCCTTTGATTCTATAACTATAGCTTGATCTTTGTTGGGGCATACATCACTTGGCTGCGCTTGCATATGATTTCTTACCTTCAGAGTTGTTCATGTTGGCAGATTCTTTGGTTATGTTGCTGTCAACATTTGGCATAATAGGACTAGCCAGCTGCAAACGCAGCCGCCTTGAGTGTATTATTGTAGTTTGTTCAGTAGATTTTCCGTATAACTAGAACACTTGACACTTTATACTATTGCACTCGTATCACAGACTTCCGTGCGGACACGCAGCTAGAACGATTTGACACTACGGAATCTGCGAGTCGACTAGATTTTCCTTTTATTTTAATTCAAGTATACAAATCACGAAATTGGGAACCGTGTTACATTAACTCTGGAATACATAGGCAAAACCAACATGCGTAAATTAACAGGTTGGGTGCCACAGCAACCCAATTAAAAAAGTGATAATTTAAATGATTAGTCCTTGAAATAAAAGAAGAAATATAATTACAACATCAATTATATTTGATTACTAATTTTCAATTCTAAATTAATACAGAAAATTGAAAGGTTTACTCAATAAATGACACGCACACATCTTTCTTATTCTATAATCTATTCTATGTTCACCACAAATATGTATTTTACATTTGTCACAAAAATATTTTGTTTTTCCATCCTTTATTCTCGGACATACTCCCTCATACACAGATGGGGTGCTACAATACCGCCAAGAAAAGCACACAAAGTAGTAAAAGGGCATGTACAACACGAACACAGGAGCAAAGATAACTTACCCAAATGAGAATAGACCGAGTGTGACGAAAAAAGCTCAACCCCAGAGCGACTAGCGACAATTCAAAGTACTTCAGGGGTGCACAGACACCCGTCTGTGTACTCAAGTGTTAAGAACAGTTGTAGTAGATCAGACAAAAGTATTTTGACATCTTTGTTGGATTCACAGTTTTATCTGAACATCTAAGCATTGTCTCACTTTTAGTATTAGTGCTAAAAGACGAACTTTTAACACGCTGATGTCCTAAAAGTAAATGCTTTTATTACTAGATGTCTAAAAATATATTTTCGGCACGTCGAGTATGCGAACTTTTGCAACACTGAAGATGTCTGTCATTGTGACAAAGCACCAACGCTTAAAGTAGCATCAGGAAGGATGATGACAGCTTCCCTACTGCGTCAGTTTACGTAACACTGCTGGCATTTGTGTACGCAGCTGCGACACGAACTGTAGACGCATCAATATTCTTCGATATCAATGTTCGAAGTCCGATCAAACATGCTAAATCGGGACTTTCCTTGCAAGAAAATAGATAATACTGCACAAATTTTCTCGTATTCGTATTGGTAACAGATTTTTTATTTCAAGATATATAAGATTTTAAATTCTTCAGATCAGTCAAAAATACGATTATTTTTAAAATTGTTTAAATCAGTGTGATAGTAGAAGTTGATTATAAAATCAACATCATATTACTATTTGCCAACAACTGAAGAATAAATTGACTGAGGTTTCTTCGCTATGGCTTAACTGTGTATGTTCACACAATGACAATGTTCAGTTTTACAGTTTGGTTTAACAAGACATCGAGAACTTTGAGCATGTATAAAATAACGATTAGTCTCACTTAGCGTAAAGATGGAAGATTTCCACAATGGGAATAACATTCCTAGATTACCAACTGAAAGCAGAGGTAGATTATGTGAGAAACTGAACATACGAAGACACTATTAGCGCCGCTATGAACTATCAGATTTCGTCAACAACCGGAAGGATAAACTTTCGTTGAACAGTGATGATTTCCTCCGAACTTGAGAGCTACGCTGCGTTTTCATTCTAGGGATTAAAATGCAAATTTTTAAAAGCTTTGCATATAACGTTTTGTTACTTGAGTAAAAGCAATAATATTATATACGTACTATACGAAGGGTAGAAAGAGAAGGGGAAAAAGAAAGGAAGAGAGACAGGGGAAAAGGGGAGAGAGAGAAAAAGGAAGGAAAAAGGGAAAGGAAGGGGAGGGATAATGGAAAAAAAAAAAAAAGAGTGAACAAGAGAGAAGTGGGAAATAAGAGGGGAAAGGGGTACGAGAGGGAAAATGTAGATAGATAAGAGAGAGGGAGAGAAAGAGGAAAAAGAGAGAGATGGCAGGACAACGTCTGTCGGGGTTAGGCTAGTGATTATATAAATAAATGTTATCTGTTGTTACCTATATTTTTGTTTACCGCATATTCTTAGTTTTAAGCATATATATTGACTGTTTTAAATGCGCGCACACACACACACACGCGCACACGCACACGCACTATATATATATATATATATATATATATATATATATATATATATATATATCCAACTTTAGGTGCATGGTTCTATGCATATTTTTAACATTTTTAGTGTATGAAGTTCCCGGATCTAGTAATCACTTCGTCATAGTTAAGTAGTTAGAGTAGATTACATTTCTAGAATAATCAGTTACTTCTTTAATTGACAATTATTAATTAGTTTCAATTAAATTGATGCTATGGCAACATCGCTGTAGCCACAACGTATCGTAAACAGCAGCTACTGCCACAGCCAGATCGCGTTATTAAGTTCCAATTTTTTAAAGGCAAAATATGCATTTAAACGACGATTTTTTTGCGTTGGTATATTAGCTTTACAAGAATAAGTTTTTGTACCTTTTGTTAGAGAATCGTGATGAATTTTACAAATGATGACTGAAATGTTAATGGAGCAGCAATTGCGGTATTATAATATATCACATCCGTTACTAGTGTGAGAATGTACGTGCTGTTTTAGCACCACTAGTTTATTAATAATAATTGTGAGAATAATATTTACATCTTGACTCCGGATGGAAACAATTCCCCCAAACATTTCCCTGTCCATTTATGTTCCCCATTCTTTCCCCACAGCGAAAAGAAATACCATCTGGCACCCCTGAACCTCACCGAGTGCAAAGATTCCTCGCGCGAAGCGTATCTGTCGGTAGGTTTCGCTCGTGCGCGAGCCGTCGCACCGCATCAGCGCGCTGATAGCTGCGAGTCACAAGTTCAAGGCTGCCCTCATCGCGCTCTACCTGGCGAGGATGCTCGTCATCGTTGCCTAACACACGTTTTTGCTCGGGGAATGCCTTTGGTAACCCACGCGGGACGCAGATGTGTCAAGTTTTTGTCCGTTGGTTTATCATCACGTGACGTGAATTGCGGCAGACATCACAATTGTCTTAGCTCTGCAGCTCGATTCGCAACGCGGCTGTCCGCGGTCTCCCAGGTATGGTAGTGTTGAAAATGAGCTATGATGTCAGGAAGTAATAAAAATGGAGGTAAAATTGATAGTGAAATGAGAGGCTGTAGAAATCGGAAAACTCTTGACAAAATCACCCGCGATTCCACTTTGACTACACAAATTATTCAAGGATCGACCGATAAAAACTTTGGCACACAAAATAAAAGAAATTATACTGCGTAAACGGTAGCGAGAAAGTGAAACGTCAGGCCCAAAGGCTTGACATATATTTCTCCTGCATGTCGACGCGCTAAACCTGAATCTGAAGTCAGAATTGTGGCACCACCCTCCAGTTTTGTTTTGTTTTTTACCGTGAATTTTATAATTTGCAATTTCATGCTGGTTTTTCGCGCTTTAGAAGTCGGTCTCTAATTCGAATTCGTCGAATTCTAACTCAATATGAAGTTAGAATTGCATCATCACACTAGAGTGTGATGATGCAATTATTACTTCATATTGAGATTCAACTCGTCAACTTAAGTGTCAAGTCTTAGACTCATGTTTCTCTAACACTAGTAACCCCTGGCAAACAATCCCCGAAAACTAAAAATACAATGACACGGTGGTTTTATGCGATCTAAAGAAACTGGAAGATGGTGGCTCAATTCTGGATTCAGAACGTCGACATGCAAAGACAAACATGTGCTAAGTCTTTGATTGTGACTTTTTTATATTGGGTGCCTGTGTAATTGAATCCCAGGGGCCACAGGTGCAAAATTTACCTACAATGCGGGTACCTTCATGATTGTAAAGGAGAATAGGTGAACTTTCGAAGCTGACGCGAATTAATTTCCTAATTTTTCTGATGTCTAATTTGAATTCAAGTTCGTCACAAATTATCAAGATAATTTTATTGTGTGGAGAATTAAAGGTCTGGTTGTTAACTTTGCAGGTCCGCAAACCTTCTCAGTGTGCATGCACCCTCTGTATGTCAAAGGATTTCCAGTTCTGCTGATCTCGGAGTCGAGGAGATCGAAGATTATTAATATCTCTATCTCGCACTAGTTTTCAGTTCGCGAAACTTCTTTCTAGGTACGATTAAAGTAACCGGCAGTGGTTGGAAATAATTGCACTTCATAAGCTCTTTAATAAAATGACGAGAGTACTTACGTATACTCTGAAACTTCCATCTGCTTATTTTGTGTGCGGTGTATACATCTACCCATCGCTTTATCTTGATGTGAAAGTAATTGGTTTATACGCCGTTTCAATTTATCACTTTTCTTTCAATGACTCACATTAAACCACCTTTAAACTGCACCTGCAGGTTATGTTCGAAGTCGTTGCTGCGAAGTAATGTATGCAGATGTATGTTGCACTGTTGAACAGTATAACGTAAAATATCGCTCAACACTGAATGTAATTTACCAATTCTGCCATGAAATTTCGAAGTGCAACATAACGTATCAAATGATCTTCTGACATGCATTATTCATGGATGATATATACTCTAATGAAAAATTACAAAAAGTGCTCAAAAGATAAAGACTCCACATTTACATTTTGAGAACACATTAAATATCAAGACAAATTTTGAATTACGATAAATTAATTTTAAATGTATTGTAATGGGTTCCTCCTTTTGGCGGCGGCGTGCGTCCGTGTCGTCGTGTCCGTACACCGGCCTAGCCGAGCCACCGTTGTGCGGCCACTTGTAATACTCTCTACAAGCCCGGCACGTTATATTGCTACTTTTAATAGATTGCCCTGCTCTAGCCCTTCTTATGAACAAACAAACAAACACTAGCCTCGCGTTGGTTGCTCACACATAATAACCTTCCCATTCTCCTACTCACAATTGCCCGTCTGCTAGCTTACCTGGCCTTTGACTCACCTGGGCGTGGTCTGCGGTGCGTCTGTACAGACGCGAGCAAGGTACTACGCTCACGTGCGTGGATCAGTTCTAGTGCTACTCGAATGATTACGAAAACATATTCATTTTACAAATCATGACCCCAAAGATGGCCATGAAATTTATTCATATTGCCTCCTTTGGATCACTCCACAAACACGATACATGGATATATACTCTCTCATTCACACAGATTATTTACAACAACAAAAACAAATGCCATTCACACATATAATTAAACCCCAGAATGCATTCTGTCGAGATTTACGTATTAAAATCTATTAATTACATGACTTGGTCTTCGACAGAGCGTTCTTCACTTCGCAAAAAAACAAATGTCAAAATACTTTTGCTCACGTATGATGCTGCTCCCGCGACGAATCCGCGTGTCTGGTGTGATTATCCACGCCCAACAGCGCCTCCCGTTGTCGCCACCAGTTCCGGAACACTCGCGTACGCATCACTGTTCACTCAACCTGTCGGAATTCACGCTGCCATCTTTTTTCATAAACCTTTCAAGTTATTAGAAATCTCTGAATCCGAATCGAATTCCGCGCCTCTAATTGTAAATGCAACGCCCCACCGTTGCAAAATTTCTCATACTGCCACGCTCATTACCGTTTGCTCTCGCAAGTCCAACGGGCGTTGCCGAATTTCACAGTAATTCCGAAAATCCCCCCTTTTTTTTATGAAATTCCTTTTCACGAACTGTTAAACAATGTACATAAAGTATTCCCAGTTACTATTTCGAATTATGTCCATTACTTCCGCACTTTACAAAATTTTCAAACATCGCCTACGCGAACACACGTCCTGCCTTCACCAAGTCCAGGCACGTTCTGGCAAATCTTTTCCAACTTAGCATTGTTATTCTTGCTTCAACACTTTTCCCGATCGCTCGATAACTGACGATCGCGTCACCTTGGTTCTCTCAAAATATTTAATTTCTAACGTTTTCCGAAACACTTTATTTCCGTTTTAGTTTTAATAAAATTCTCCCGGCAATTTCCTAAAATTTGATGTTTTCCTCTTGTTTCCTTTGGTCAAAATCCTTTTATTTTCCCTATTTTCCGTTTTTGAATGTGAAATGGAACGCACTGCAATTGTTCGCTAATCGCTTCTTCTTGCTAAGCTTTTGCTTGAATTAATTTATCTGTTTTATTAAAATGTTGATACTTCCGTCAAGATATTTAAATGGGATAAATTTTGCATGATGCAGCTAATTTTCTTCTTTTGCCCCCCGAAAGTCTGAATTTGATATCTTATCGCGTTCTCTTGCAGTATTCGAAAAAACCCTCTTCTTTATAAGCGTTTCATCCTCCAACAATGGACTCCATTAATATTTTCCTTAACACAAATATACGAAATACGAAAATTTCAATAACTTCTTATTGCCTGACGCGATTTTACTGGGATAACTTTTAAAATGTTCCTAAATCAAAGCCGGATCTAATGTCTATGGTCCAAACTTGCACAAGTATCGGGTTCGCTTGATTTTCTTCCTCAATCGGTTTTATTTTTTACTATGGCGTCTTTGCTGTAAATGTTTTCGAACTGTTCATCATCCAAACGCACACCATCGGGGATCGTGTAAATCATTACAGTATATAGTATAAAGGACATACGGGAAATAAAATGGCGCTTACTACATATACTTCACTAATACTATTCACAGCTAAAACTTACTAATTAGAGGTGAAATGGAGCAACATTTTTGAAACAACAAAATGTGTTAAGTTGAAGCGGTCGGATGAATGGACAAGTGGAATGTATTCAATCAGGTACTTTTTTACTTTTCTTCTCGAAAAACAGTGATAAAGTTTTACGAGACTACCAACTCATCTACCAAAGATAACCCTAAAATGGCTAATTAACCAAACAAAACAATGAATAAATGACCATAAAAATTGTACATTATTACAGGCTAGGAACGCAAACTCACCTATCGCAATATCTCCAAACTACTTCCCTCGCGTCCAAACAAGCACCTTGTAGTTGAACCAGAATATTTCCGCACCTTGTATGATGTCTCAGCCGCGATGAAACGAGTGTAAGGTGAATCTAAGAAAAACGAGGTCGGTGTCTGGAAAGTCGGAAAGATCAGTTCTTCGGACACTGTTGTTGAGGCACTAAGCAACTAACGTTCTCAGACCCGTCTGGCTACTGTTTTCATGGATTCGATCCACCTTCACGATTGACGGAACAAGTCGACAGGCAGCGGCCGCAACCATCTTTGGCCAAGGGCGTCGCGTCAACAGCTGCGACCGCAGAGCCAAGACCTTCGTTGACATGGCCGGAAAACGACACGCTAGACAGCCCACAGGCAACGGCTGGCCATCTCCAGTAAACACCAGTCTATCAGATCAAAAAACTTGTGGTTTCGCAGCTTTAACGGGGCATTAGAGTTGCTGGATATTATTTCGTTGCGATGTTGGCACGGGAATTCAAGAGAATGCGATTTGCTAGATTTAAATAATTCAATATTCAGAATATTTTGTTTCTATAAAGCACAAAAAGGCCCGAACAGAAAGACCAAATTCCAAAAGGAATTTTTTTCACTATCTTAAAGTGTAAATTTCCCATTCTAATCATGCGAAAATATTTTGAAGTTAATAATTGCCATGTAGTATGCTTAAGTACTGTGTTTTCTCCCAACATGCGATGTAGTCCACGATTTATATCAATACTCATTGCATGATGGCGTTTGGAAAAGCCGCCTTTACGCAACACTGTAAAAGTATCTTGATTTTTTTAGTTAAATAGCAAGGTCGAATTCATCCGCTGTCTGGAGGAGAATTCTAGCGGTCGGATTCTCTGATCAGTAGTTTTCCGTGGTTTCTACGAACAACACCAGGCGAATACCGGAGCAGAAGTACTCTAACAAACCGGCCACGGACCACGCGCGCGATTTTTCATTTCTCTCCCTTGCCCTTAACCACTTACTTATAATTACATGCTACTAAACGTGTCAGGAGACCAGGAGGGAGTTTAGAGCTTGCCCCGGATAACTGAATGGAGAAACCTGAATGGAGATATCTGGGAGATACCTGAATCTCCTCACGCCAACATAGGTCGGTGCTGGAACTCATCTAGCGGGCGAAGATCACCGCTGCCGCCACCATCACGCGCGTTAAGAACATACACTACTGTTACGGGACTAATGACGGGAGTGGTCGCGCGCGGAAGGACTAATCAATCCATACGTCTCCTTAAATAACGGGTTGAAAAGCTCTTCCTGACCAAACAAATGAAACCGGGAGCGGTAGCTCAGTGCATCAACTGATGTCACTGCAGCGCCTCTGACCGGAAGGTCCTAGGTTCGAGTGCTGACGGCGGCAGGATTTTCGACACTAGCTTTTCAGCTAGTAGAATTCAGTCGCTGCGCGGAGAAGAATTCTACCGACCGGCTCCTCTGATCGGTAGTTTTCCGTGGTTTCTCCGATCAACATCAGCTGAATGCCCTACCAAACGGGCCAGAGACCGCGTGCGATCTCTCCTTCCTCTTCCTTGTCCTATCCTCTCCTCCTAACACAAACACTTACACTAACATGCACTACACTACCACATATTCCGGGAGACCGGTCGGGTGCTTAGAGCTTGTCCCGGCTGGGGCGGTGCCCTGCTGGCGGGAGAGTCCTGGTTAGGGTGAAACCCACTAGCCGACAGCCAGGTCGGCGCCAGATCTCGCCATCCACTGGGGGAAGATCACCGCCATCTCTCGAGAAAAAACATGTACTACACTAACGGAACTTATGACCATAACACTTGACGCGCCCGGAAACACGCAAAAACCAAATCATACAAATGAATTCCATTTCAACGCCCACGTGATCGCTGCCCACGCGCTCGCGATTCAACCAGGAGGAGGCGGCGGCGGTGGCGGCTCCGACAATCAATACAATCCGTTTCTCCGTGCGGGGCAGGCACGCGGAACGTCCGCGGAATGGGGACCGAGCCGCACCGCGCCGCGCCGCCCGCCGACAAAAGCGCCGATGGGGCGTGGAAGGGGGAGGGGCAGGAAGAATTCCGGCGCCAGATCGCGAGCGCCGCCAACCGGAAAGCGGGCACGAGGCCGCCAAGACGCCTGGCCTCGCCAAAGCTTTCTTCCCTACTCCCCATTTACTATTATTATTATTATTATTATTATTATTATTATTATTATTATTATTATTATTATTATTATACATTTATAATTTTCGTGTTTTAAATACAAAAGATGTCGGGGTTATCCTGCTCACGACAAAATCTGTCTGTACAATGTTTATGGAGATACAAAGAAAATAAAGTCTACAGAACACACACTTCACTGTTATTCTAAATTTTTAATCTTGCACGCTATTTCACAAACTTCTGGAGATGCATTAACTTCTCTGGTTATTTATCCCTCAATCAACACTCAAAAATTGTCTGGCAATGTTCGCTGTACCAAGTAAAGCAGCTTTCTGCATAGTTCTCAGATGTTTTTCTTGTAATTTATTATTATTATTATTATTATTATTATTATTATTATTATTATTATTATTGGTATGATTGGTGTTGTAATTCTTTGGACTTATGAATTTGATCAATGTTCATTGAGAATTAAACCAGGACATTCAAACTTCTTTTTCACAATAGCCAAACAATGTGACGGGTTTTCTGGTTTCATGAAATCGATTAGGCCGCGATAAAGTCTGAAGGCTTTTACATTTAAATTAAGTACAGGGAATATAATAGCATCAACAGAAATTAACCATTCTTACATTTCCCAATGAGCTTCATTTCGTATGCCGTCTGTCAGAAAAGAGAAATAATGTTTCAATAATGTTAATGTCTATTACTTTATTGAAACATTATTTCTATTATCTAATTTTTGTCACATTTGAATCTTGTTATAAGTGGCCTCCATAATTGAGATACTGACATAATTATTTTCTTCCAGCCACACATGGCTAGAAGAAGACAATTTTTTGTTTAGACAAAGATTCTTCTATCGTTGATGAAACTGCAACTGCTGTTAGCATGCTAATTTACGGGACATTTAAAGATAATTATTACAATACATAATTATACATTAACAAACACAAATACTCAAATGGGATACGAAACCACGATCGTCTCCAGGGCATACCCACCCTAAAGACATCGGCTTCCCGGGTTGCTTTTAATTGCTTATTGGTTTGGTTTGGTTTTTTCGTGTTTCCGGGCGCGTCAACTGCTTCGGTTATTCGTCCCGTTAGTGTAGTGCTTATTTTTTCTCGGGAGATAGTGGTGATTTTCCCCTCGCTGGATGGCGATATCCGGCACCGACCTACCGTCGGCTAGTGGGGTTTTCCTCTAACCAGGACTCTCAGCTCTAACCAGGACCAGCGGGGCACCGCCCCAGCCCGGACAAGCTCTAAGCTCCCGACCGGTCTCTCGGAATATGTGGTAGTGTAGTGCATGTTAGTGTAAGTGAGTGTGTAAGGGGAGAGGATAGGACAAGGAAGGGGAAGGACAGATCGCGCGCGGTCCGTAGCCCGTTTTGTAGGGTACTGCTCCGGCATTCGCCTGGTGTTGATCGGAGAAACCACGGAGAACTACCGATTAGAGCAGCCGGCCGCTAGAATTCTCCTCCAGACAGCGACTGGATTCCACCTAGCTGAAAAGCTAGTGTCGAAAATCTTGCCGCCGTCAGGACCCGAACCTAGGACTTCCGGGTCAGAGGCGCTGCAGTGGCATTAGTTGATGCACTGATCTACCGCTCCCGGTATGAATATAGAACAAAACTACTGTAATTACTTGAAAATCTTAGAGAGGACATGCCTCTCCCAGCCCTCGCCAGAGGCGTGTGATCATAATTATTTTTATTCGTTACATGCTTTTGACCAGCAGACTCCACCTGACCCTCTGTTATCAGATCCATCGCCCAGGTCACATTTTGTTTTATTTTTAAACGGCGGCCTTTTCAAGCGCCTCGAGAGGACGCAGCTACGGCAGAGCGAATACCTGGTGCCAGGAACGCGGAACATCCCGGGCATTGAAGGGCGACCTCCCGCCAGCTGGAGGCAGCGGACCGGCGCGGGATGATGGCCACCCCGGAAGGGGAAGTTGCCGCTCCAGCGACGGCGGAGGACAAGTTGCTCGTCGTTTTTCGGTACCGTTCAGTAGCCGATACTCTCGAAAAGATTTACATTCCACAGAACATTGCAGAAAATGGGAAAGGAAGGCAAAAAATGTGCCAAGTCAATCCGAAATATGAATGATACAAAAATGTAATATATGAGATATTATTTGATTGATTGATTAATTTTTTCGTGTTTCCGGGCGCGTCAACCGTGGTCATTAGTCCCGTTAGTGTAGTGCATGTTTTTCTCTCTCGGGAGATGGCGGTGATCTTCCCCCTCTGTATGGCGAGATCTCCCTCTGTATGGCGCCGACCTACCGTCGGCTAGTGGAGTTCCCCCTAACCAGGACTCTCTCACCATCGGGCAACGCCCCAGCTGGGACAAGCTCTAAGCTCCCGACCGGTCTCCCGGAATATGTGGTAGTGTAGTGCATGTTAGTGTAAGTGTGTGTGTAAGGGGGAGACAAGGGAGGGACAAGGAAGAGGAAGGAAAGATCGCGCGCGGTCCGTGATCCTTTCATAGTGTTCGAGAACAGCAAATACAATGATCTCGTTTAATGCTGATTCAATTTAAATATTTTAACTAAAACTGTAACGTCGTAGACTAGCTCTCTCATCCCTTTATGAGGGACGGTCCCGCCTGACGACTCTGACATCAGATTACCATGGTGCCTTATCAACATGTGAATATTGTTATTAGATCATCTGTTTTCCGTAAACGACACGCGGATGATATATGCTCTGTACAAATTCTAATATAGCCTTGTATATTATGTACAAATTAAATGTACACATATGAGAATCCTGCCGTCTTTATTCACGAAACTACAAAACAGTATTCACAAATACTGAAATTACCTAGTATAGTACACGTGGAAATCCAATACAACAGTTCTTTATATACAAAGAATATCAGAAAAGTCAGCTGTGTTGTTAGCAGTGATGCTCTAGTATGAGAATTCCGTTTGTACGTCCAATACGATAATAAGGGAATAACGATCTTTTTTCAAAATTTATTTTATCCTTGTTCGATTATAGACAGAATCTCTCAAGGTATTGAATACATTAATATAACTAATTTAAATAATAACCATTTGATATATCCATTACCTAAAGGATACAATTTAACTTATGTAAATAAATAAAAGAAAATAGAATAACTAATTTACAAAATAACAGAACCGTGCCACCCTAAACTCAGGATTTACCCAGAATGTAATGTATGATTTTTTCTGTCAAAATCCAAACACTTTCATTGATTTTTATTTTCCCCGAGCTCCTGGGAGTCTAATGACACCAAAGACACCTCTCACACGGTGGGAGGCTGCAAAGTTTTCTTCCACTTTATACTCGTATTGGCGAGAAGTAACGTACGTTTTATTCTTTTAGACAAATCATATTTTTTCACCACTGTACATGACAGATCTGATGCACGTCGAATGTTCGCAGGTCATAGATGAAAATAAATAACGTAGATAAACGCTGAATGTTTCCTGTCACGAAGTGATACATTATGCAATTTGTAGCAAACTGTACCAACAGTCCGTTCGCACCGTTGTAAACAAAAGCTGTTTGTCTAATGTCAACTACGGTGCTTAACTTACGAGATACTCTGTATAGAAATTGCAAAAAGGAAGAGGGGAAAAGAAACCACGTTTACATATCGTAATAATCTTGAAGCTGACTCGGTTAAATAAATCAAGGAACTGAATTGTTTGCCTTTGACGAGTAGCCTAGGGCACAGATCATGACACCATTTCGTAACAGTCGAGACACGTGCTTACACCAACGTATTTCTCAAACCGTGCAATTATCTTTATTCAAGGATCATAAGAATGAGGCTGAAATCGAAGCCACAATCCACAATGCACTCGTTCTCAGGTCTCCTTGGGTTACTGCTCTATAGATGGTTCCCATGATAAGTAGTGAAGTTGCTAGTTGGTAGAAATGGAACCTTCAAGAATACCTTCATCCGTTATATTGTTGTAGAACAGTATTCACGTTCGTATCTAAGGGGATGGCTTCAGGCTGAAAAATCTCGCTTGGAGTGTGATCAGTCCCTAGTTAAACAATTTTGCAATAAGTAATTGCTTTTGCAACTAGGGTGAGAATTTTACATTTACAGTCTAAAATATTCTCCAACTCACTCATACTAAGTAATTTCATGTGCGTTAGAGAGAAACAGGTCTCTGAATTTTGTAAACAGTTTTCTGAAAAGCAAAACGGTCTCTGATAATTTATACTTGAATGTCTTTTTGCCATATTTCCATTCATCGAGATCCCTTTGAATAAAAATTCTGGCCTTGCCACTAGTCTATCCTGTCCAGAAAATTTGTTATACTTATTTTTTAATTAAATTCTGCATGCATGTGAACTCAGAGGACAGCTGATTATCTGCAGTTTGGAGAAAATTACCTTTCTGCAGTATTATGTAACAAAGAGTGTGCACGAAGTACTAAATTTTCAAAAACTGTTAATGAATCTACAAATATTTTTCCTTCACATTTCCCTCTTGGAACTGGAGCTTCAACTGCACATACACTGTCAGCTGTATTACTTTAATGTAAATGGCAAACGACTCTACAGATTCGAAAGCTAGATGGACATATCTGGAAAGAATGGATGAATTAATTAATTAATTAATTAATGATCGTGGTGGACTAATAATTATAATTATATGATATGAATGATGAGAGATTAAGAAAAGGGTAGAACCTCTGCATTAAATCTATAGTGATGTTAATTTAAGAATTAAATTTAATGTACAAATATGTTTAACTATTTTTAATATACAAGGTATATTAAGTTTAATTAATAGTAATAAATTAATACAATAATCTACATTAACTTTATAATATTTCTGACATATACTTTCTCGTGTCATCTGTCAATCAACAGAAGAGCAAATCCAAATATAAACTCTCCTCTCGGTCTTCCCAAAATTCACAAGAAATAACAATCAAGGGAACCAAAGTTCGTGGCATATATCCCCAGTTAAGTATATATAGGAGTTCCTTTAGCCAAAAGACATACATGGAAACCTCATTTGAATGCAGTCGTAGAGAAGAAATTGAAATATCCAAACTAGCACCGATTATAAATCTTAGTTGGCCGTAGAGGCTAAAATGAATACTAATCTTCAAATCATGTCATTAACATTAACATGCGCTTACCCAAAAAGGGTAGCATCAGAAAAATAAACTATCAACAACCTAAGATCAGTTCAAAATAAATATCCTAGATCAAATACACCAAGGTTCATCCCCTATCAGCAAACCCGATGAGAATTATAAACATGTAAGCATCAGAATTCATCAAGATGATATTAAACAGGTCGACCATTTCTTCAATAACTTCTGTAACTCTCCCTGCTCTACAATGTGGGAGGACTCTACAATATGAACGACTTGTTATAAAGTCTCCAACGTTGGAAAAATGTGCATTCATTAAAATGAACACAAGATTGTGTAAAATTACCTTATTATGTTGGGTGAAGTTGTGTAGATCTTAAAATGCATGATTTCATAATCTTAATATTAATTGTGGGCTGTGTTTTGTATTCGATGCGTAGTTCTTCTACAGATTCTGAGTTCATAGTGCCACTTCCAAAGTATACCAATATGTGCTTACAGATCTAAAAAAAGCATTAGTTAAATATTCAGAATATCGCTTACGTGTATGAAGTTAAGATTTGAGAAATAAACGAAGTATGCTCGCTCGGTTAGCTGTTTAAACATAGAGAACAGTAAGAATTATTTATATGAGAACATTGTCTAGTGATACTCCAACAGCACATACTTTCTCTCATTATTTGTAACTTTTGTGATTTTCGAAAATTTAGAGTTCTACAAAAATAAAATCTTTGTAATTTTTATAAGCATTCTTTGCACTATTCAAGGAAAAAAATAAACAAAAATTTGAAGTTGTTTTTGAGGCAATATTTTTAATAAATTGCCTTTATTCCAAACAAAAATTAGGCGAAAGTTATTCATATTTTCGAAAAATTGTAGATGACCGTATTTGAAGATTTGCCTTTGAAGAATAGATTTGTCAAAAATTACCATTATTGATATTATAGTCGTCGGAAGAAGCCAAAAAGTTTGAACTTTGCAGTTTTCGAAAATCCAGAGATTTCAACGAAAACCTGCGCCATTTTTCAAGCGTGCTTTGTACTATCCGAGGGCAAATTTTGAAGGCATCTCAGAAAATGTTAAAAATATTGGTAAGTCCTCATGTAATATACTCCCAAACCAAAATTAACATTTCAAATTCCCAGGGCATTGAGTTCAGCAACATCGATTGGGGAATAATATCGATTGGGAATATCGATTTTGGAGAAAATCCCCTGAACGGTTTAAGTGCCAGCGTTAACCAGACAGACAGACAACCAGACAGGTTTCTCGTCCTGTTTCCCTGATCCTTTGAGCAAATGCTGAGATGGCCCCTTGTTTTGCTTCTGGACATAAATGTAACTATATTTTCTGTGCACGTCTTCTAGAATTCAGTGGGAAATATGCTTATTCAAATTATCGTTTCCATGTTGTTGCGGCAGGAAATATTATTCCTTGACGAAGGACATAATGGATGAGCCCAAAATTTATTGCTTATTTATCCTTGAAAATATTTTATTACGTAAGAGCTTTTTTTGTCAAAATTCAAGTAGTATATGACTTAGTGTAGGGATCACAGAATTTTGAAAATGTGCACAGAATTCACTTCTCCCCATAGCACATCATACGCAGTTTTAACTTTTTTTTGACGAAAAATAAATAAATAAATAAACAATCACAGACGTTCTGCCATAAATCAATTTTTCAGTATCAACGACTCACAAAACGTGAATTCTGACAGCACGTTTTAAAGAACATTTACTACAAGTAAGAATAAGAATTATCCACTTTTTCGAAGCCCCACAATATGAGTTTTTGTGACGAAAAATCGCGTTTCTGCCGCAGCTTTACAATAAGTTCTCTATATTACGTAAGTAGTTTGCTAGAAACAACTAGTGGTGCTACAGAATAGCACAGAGTTTTTCACATTTTTTTTCTTTTTTTCCCAGGGTTTTTTCCAGTCGACAGCTGGTTACCCTTGACGTTCTGATGGGACGCGTATTCGTCCGGACACTAGACCATGCAGTTGCGGGCTCCTCTGTACTGAGGACGGCAGAAAGCGAGGCCCTCCACGACAACATACACGTTAAGAGACAAGGGACAAACAACCATGCCCAAAGACCCTTCGGACCGAAGCGCTGAGTCGGTACACACATTCGGCATTCGCCGAGCAGCGAGGTAGTGCTCGCCCAATCCCGAGCAGCAGACGTGTTCGGCGAATGTTCGCTCCCTTTGATGTGTCTAAAAGACCGACACGCGGTGGGTAGGGCGAGCACCGAATGTTCGTCACTCGGCAAATACCTAGAAAAACTCATCCTCACTACTCGGGATTCGGCGAGCGGTTGCTCGCTGTTCGCCGAATAATGAATGTGTGGAGCCGCCTTTAGCCAACTCGGCCATTCAGGTTGGCGATTTATATTCTCTTCGATGTCTAAATGGCTACCAGAGCCTCCCGTGGAGGTGGTGAAAAGACTTCCGCTTCTTTTGGAGGTGGTGAAGAGCAGCTTCGCACCATGGATGACGTGTAGACTTATCTTGGTCCTGTCCTTTTACATATTTGTTCATGGAATTCCTTCTGGTACAAGGTTTGGAATGCCTCGAATACAACTGAAAACATTCATGACTTCGTGGGTTTCAAACTCGTAGCTTTAGTGTTCATGTACTTTGGCTTATCTGTCCCTCTTATCTCTCTTTGCAATCACTTTACCGTAATACTAAATGTATTACAGGTTTGAAATATAATAACTTTTATAAATATAACATAACCAATATGTATCTAAAGCTGATTTTTGTATGTAAACGCCGTCTTTATTGTGCTTTGTGATATTGCATCTATGAATCCGAAGCAATCTGAATCATTCGCTTCCAAGTTAACAGTGTAAACGAAGTTACTTTAGCATTAAATGTAGCAACAACGCACTCAATAATGAACACTTTTCTCAAAATGATGTAACTCCGAAGAAAACGTTGTAGAACATGTATTTGCAGCACATACAATGGTTCAGTTAACACGATGGTTTAGTTTACTTTCATGTTATATTTATATTCATATGTTATTTCATGTTATATCGAGAAATTTATATTTTATCAAAAAACCGGTTTTTCGACCTCCTAAAGAAAAAAATTGGAACCGGTTTTGAGAAAATATTGTTTTTAATATGTGTTATATTAATAATTTCACTGAAAATTAAGTTAAAACTACTGATATTTTTAAAAAACATATACATGACATTTATTAAATCTACTTTTGGAGAACAAATTCCATATGATGAAAAGATCTCCATCTTCAACATTAAAAAAAAAATTATTTAAGGCCACATTTTAACAACTATGTTCAACATTGTAGTTGTAGGATGATGCTGAAAAAATTTCAAACTAATAGCAATTTTTGAAATTTAACAGTCACCAGTGAAAATCGGACATAATGCCTATGTTTCACTCAAAATAGTACAAAAAATACTAGTAAATATTAATTATTCTTTTGAAAATTTCCAATAAATTATTTTGTTATGTTATGATTTATAAAATTATTGATACTTTTTAAACATTTTTATTTAATTCCTCATGGTAAGTTTTAAAAAATTACCCTAGATTTGCATTGTTTTCTGAATGAAATTACATGTGAACATTGCTGCCATAGTTTGCCGATAAAATAATTATATTGATTTGATCGTTACTAGTTACCTAACATTTGCAATCACTAGAATAATTATCATGCTTGCAATGAAAGGAAAATCTTAATAACAAATTCTTCAGGTAAAAGTAGGCATTTAGAATAAAAAAAAGCTGATCTCTGATAACATAATTGAGATTTTCACTTTTGTTTATTTAAATTTAAAAAAAAAAACCTTTCTTTAAATCAATGAGCTGTATGTTATGAACTTTTCCTATCACATTCTTAAGGATAAACAAGCATCAGTTGTGTAAAAAATAATCTCATTTTGGGAGTACCTTCATCAATTCTCAAGTATGTGACGTACTCTGTTACAACTCAGCATTCTATATGGTTCCACAGTGTTAATAAAATAATTCAGCTGAGATCCCTACAAAATATATAAAATTTCCAAACTTTTTACATAATTACTTATCATTAAAGATCTTAGAAGTGGCAATCTTCAAATTTGTTCCCAATCATAAATGCTAGTGGTGCATCCATGGAGGGTATCCTGGGGCTTCAATCATCCCCAAGTGCCAATGACTTTTATTCACAATTATAATAGGCTGTAACAGCAAGGATATATATTTTATCCTGGTGAATAAGCTGATGAGTCATGATCACTTAATTTGACAAGAGAGCAAAAAACAACATTTAAATGAATTAAATCAGGGATTAATGATATTCAAACAAAACTGTTTGTGTAGGTGTTGTTTGAATATCATTAATTCCTTATTTATAGCATTAGTTAAAAGTTGTGTTTTGCTCCCCTGTAAAATTAACTTTTTTTGACTTATCAGCTTACTCACCAGGGTCAAAGAAATATTAATAGGGCTCAGATAGTTTTGCATTAATAAATGCAAAATGTGTAATTATGAGATTTAAAATAGGTGTATACGCTTTGGCAACAACATTTTAACAAATATTGCCTTCCTTTTATAAATGACTTAACCATGTAAAAAAACAACAGCAATAAATATTTTGAGAGTGGTAATATTGTGATTATTTTTCAAACAGTGTATTACATGTTATGGCCATTACCAAGACATAGAATAAGCAATTTCTTTAAACTGTATGAAAGTTGACTGCAAAGGCTTGGACAGTCTCAAACAAAGGGGGCGAACTACCTGTGTGGACCCCTTTTTCCTTAAATGTTTTTCTCACATACAACACATTTTACTAGTAAATGAACAAACCATTCTACAAGGAGAATGAAATTATAGCTATAATGATACAATTAATAATAAAATTGATTTATGTTGAATATGTCACAGGACTGCCAAATTAGAGAACCTCTTCTCCAAATGTATAAAAATTCCCCAAATTGTCAAAAAAAAAAAGAAAGAAAATCAGGGCCTGAACTTATTAACAGCAATAAAATGTATTACAGAAGGCTAAAGGGGCCCCTTCCCAAATTTACAGGGGCCATGGCCTGCCTGCTCCCCTCACCTAGTGTGCATAGGTGATTGCTAAAAATAATAAACAATATTTTATTTTGTAATATATTTAAGAGTAAAGTAGGGATATTTTATGCATTGAATAATTATAATAAATTATGTGCATTTATCTAATACCACTTGTTTTCTGAAGTTTGTTGATATTCTACATGAGGAAGATTTTTTTGGAAGTCTGATCTGGAAGGATGTTTATAAAAAGAATGCATTTTGATAGGAAATAGGTGTTTTATTTCTTGACTTTAATTTATTCCAGTACTCTACAGATAGAAATATACATTCAAAGGACAATGTGAGGCAAGTCCCTATTGGCTACAAACATTAAGCAATAAACAGGGATTTCCAAAACTAATATACTTAGTTGCATGCTAGGAACAAGCAACAGTATATAGGGCCAAATTTATGGAAAGTGATGACTAATTTAGTAAATACAATATAGTAACGTATAGATTCTTAAGTAATACTTCTTTCTTTTTTTTTTTTTTTTAATGGATGGGCAAATGGAGAACACATAATTTTGAAAAACTGTGAGATACAAATGCACATTTTTAGTCAAATGTTTTGTAGTTTTGAATTAAACTAGAGATGTACTGGCCAAATATCAAATCTTCTGAACGACTTACTGGTACCATATATAACTAATTGATTATCACTTTCCATAAAGCCACAAGTTGAACCAAACATATCTGTATATTTTGTACAACATTATTTCCTGTCTCTGCCTCAAACATTTTTTTGTAACACTTTTAGGTCATAACTAACGTTATCTCAATCTTCTGGTGAACTGACCGAGATATCTTGCCACTTTTCCCATTTCACATAGTGATAATTTTATGAGTAAAGGAATTGTTTATGGAATTATGAACAATGTTATATTACATATGACATATAGTCATTGTTATGTATTAGAATAAGTCAGGTCTAATTTCTGTTTCACTCAATTGCCTAGAGCCAACAATAAATAGTATATGTCCAATTTCCTATGCAAAAAATTACATGTGCATTCCACTCACATGTACTGTATGGTATATTATGAATATGGCATGGTTGCAACTGACTAGACTAAAAGCAACAATGCATTGCTTATTGTGAAACAAAGAAGAAAACATTTAAAAAAACAATTAAGAAATGTCAACCTGGTCCAAATTTTTATTTAAACAAGAAAAAATTAATTGATTAAAATTTAGTACAGAATTACAATCATTATATTCAGTGGAGTTTGGTAAACCGGTATAGGAAATTGGTCATAACGACACTAACATTATCTGATGCTGAT
Organism: Teleogryllus oceanicus; assembly: GCA_964035755.1. NCBI lineage: Eukaryota > Metazoa > Arthropoda > Insecta > Orthoptera > Gryllidae > Teleogryllus > Teleogryllus oceanicus. Next base: position 57,651,026 of record CAXIVR010000011.1, read on the forward strand.
TGTAACATGGCTCATTCTATGATGAGATTTTATGGAGAGATTGTTTGGTATCACTTGTTACAGTGAGAAACAGTATATTGTTGACAGTTCATGAATGCATACAACATATTTCTGCAATGGAATGCTGCAATTAGAATGAAACACTTTCAAATCTATATTTCTACTAGTTACAAATGAAATGATGTGATGAACTTACATGTACAGAATGTCAATGAAAAAGTGATCATATGTACAAACCAAATGCATTGTTTCGAAAACCGTATTTATTCACGAACACAAAGACATGTTTAATGTAATTTGAGATTCCACATTCAATACAACACTCAAGTACTGATGAACTTTTCCAGAAACACGAGCAATAACACATCAAAAAGTACTTTTCATTCCCATTTATTAACTGTGTTTTTTATTTCTTTTTACACACTTAAAAAAGCAATGTGAATTCACATTTCTTTCAGTAAAATTATCTTCTCACGATACACAAAACCTGAAGCACATCAGTACAACGTTAAAACTTCATTGATTGAAATGAAAAAATGCAATGAATAAATACGGTCATTTTCATGCTTCTAAAATGCAAAATATTGTTGAATAATTTGTTGCACCACTCATTTGGTAGTGGATTTTATATTTGTGTCTTCATAAAATTATATTTACATTAAAATTAAAATTATTCTCAAATGAGACATATCAATAATATAGACAGCTGATTAAAAGCATTACAGAGATAATATTTCAGTGTGCACTGAAAATTCAAAGATACATTGACTAGAATACTGGTATGTGAGTTTTGCCGTACCATCACTACGCTACTGTATGGTGTCTGGTAGGCGCTAAGTACTAAACATTTGCACACTTGTTCTTGTAGGCAAGGAAATAAGCAGCTTCTCTTCCTTTTTAGAAACAAAGTGTACATGGCAAGTGCTGCTATAGTGCCCAGCCCCTTAAACTCAAGGCTTATTCTTGATTAAAACAGAAATCAACTTAATTACATAGTATGATCTACAATGCAGTCTTTTGCTTGGCTAAATAAAACAGCAAGCATTGTTGGGAAGATTTTTTGGACACATGACTGAACACTCATTTTTATCTATTTGGCCTCATAAGCTGATCTTTACGTCCTCTAGCAACATTTACTGAAACTGGAACATACATAGACAACTTTCTACAAGACTCAAACTCAAATCTAGAGTTAAAAAACAGATGACACTGATATCTGGACTGTCTAGGTTATACCAGATCAGATTTTCATGTTTAGAATTAGATATAGAGTTCTTGAACATACTTTCAGTATCTTTTTTCTGATAAATGTAATAAATATTAAGTACTGCACATTCATGTACAAAACACCCAACTTTCATTCAGCTTTTTCTGAAGGAGTGAACTGTGTGTATCTCTTTATGTGCAAATAAAGGCATTGTTAAAAAGATATCAAAACCAAAAGAATGCTATAAACACAAATCTATGTGTGTACTTGTTTAGGCTTAATGTACCTGACTGGAACAAATTCGTATTAGTATAGGTTTTGTATTAAAACTGTGTGGTGAGGAACACATGATGAAATTACCCCTTGCTTTCATGAATAATGCAAGGATTTTTGTTTTCTATATAAAAAGCTATTGCTCACATCTATCTTATGAAGATGTAAGAGACTTTAGTTCCTTCATTGAACTATAGCATTTCTTATAGAAGTACAATGAATGGGATGATTGTGTCATTATGATTGCATTCCAAATCTGCGATCATAACAAAAATACAATGCAACCACATTCAAAACACATGCACACACAGCATACGTTGACTCACAGAGACGAAGGCACCGAACATTTAATATAATACTTATGTTGATGGTCTTCTGCCATAGTAAAGACAACAGCTGACCACAAGGTGAAGGGCAAACTACCACTCTAAGTGTCAGAGTGTCTATTTCAAAGACGAGTAATACCTGCAATTTGAAATAACACCAATGCAGGTAGGAAATATCGAACCATGAGGGATGATGAAGAAGAAGGGGAACGTTGTCATCAGTTTCGGTAGCCTCCAGAAAATATCAGGTTCTTCACTTTTACACAGAAAATAAAATTTGAGAATCCATTCACTTCTCTAAATTTCTGTTTCACAAGCATCCATATTGCATTTCAATGAAATTAATCACCCTCTCACATGATCACTCACTACCTCTCTGCCACAAGGTGTCCAAATGATGCAGTTTAAAAATTCATTCCAGGAGTTCAGTGTCTGCATAGCGACCACAGCTTTGTTCGTCGATCAGGTGTATCTCACTGAGAAGGTCGCTTGCAGCAGAACCTTCAGGAGTTCAGTTCAGACCTATATATGAGTAAAAGATGATCATTATTTGATATTTCACACAACATTTAGCACAATAATCTTAAAGGAATAAACTTACTTAAGAGATTTATATCGTTCCTTCTCATGGTTGTTTTCTGGAGGCTCGCACTCAAATGATGCCAGTGCCAATGCTGAAAACAAGAGAAAAATCTTAATATTTTCTTTTTGTGGAAAATGCCTATTTGAACTAAAATATCATTCTTGAAATAGTTTCCCTGAATAATCACATATATAATTTATTTAATTTATTTTTCACCAAAAAATAGTTAAAGCTGAATGTGATGTATGGGGAGAGAAGCATAATGAAAATATTTTCCAATAATACAAAATCAAAATTTTTCTCTATGTAAATACTTGTTTACTGTCATTCTAATGTACATTTACAAAAATAAATGAATGGGTACTGTGTAATATTACAGAAGAGAAAAAAATAATTATTGACACAATAATATAACTTACCATTCTCTGTGAGCACAGGACTGGCTTGGAGGAAGGTTATGACCTTTGTATTCTTTTCAAAGGGACATGTCACTTGTTTCCAAGTGATAAATTCTGTCACCTGCTTGGCAAGCTGCCAAAATTTTTCAAAGTTGATGTGACCATTGGGAAGTCTGCAACAGTTAAAAAATATCATTAATTTGGTTCTTTATTTATCGAGACCAATTAATTATAAGTGTGTGATGGTTCCAAAATACAACGACTGACTCACGTATTACATATCTTGATTAATATCTGACATTGTGATTTGGCGAATAAGACAGTTGAAATTGTTTATAGAGAATGAAATTAAATTGATATGAAAATAGAAAGATAAAGTTGCATTTACTAAGTAGTTGTTTTATAATTACTACACAAAGCGTTCTGAGCTATTTGAATTATTGCTCATCTGCCCCTCTTCATTGCAATCTCCAATTCCATTACACAGATAAAGTTTTCACTGCCTTATAAGCGTAGTATTTGAAGTTCAAGAATTCCTCCAGATATTTATTCTGAATGCTTTTCATCTGTTGCTCTGAGAGTGAATTAATGAATCCTCTAATCTGAGTGAAACCAACGTAATGAAGTGTGTGGTTCTTCCAGCACCATTCTACCAGCAGAAAACTTTTATCATTAAAAACTTTTACATCTTGTTCAAGAGAAACCACTAAGTTTATGGGAGAGTAACAGAAAGCAAACTCATCCACAAGCCATGCAAACAGTTGCCCAGCCAGCTAAGTGCTCTTCACAGAATAAATGTAATGACAGTGCTACTTAAGACTCCATTATTTCATTTAAATAGTGAAAATTCCCCATTTTTTTTTTGAAGGGTTACAATTACTTAAAATTATTGTAATTACTACCTACATGGATTTTCAATTGAAATGCTAATCACATGTTGATTTATTTGATAGGCTACAACTCATTCTTGAAATCTGAACATTAGAAAGAAAATACTTGGTATTTTACTTGAGAAAACAATATCAAAAACAATGTGCAAAAAACGTGCTAATTGCTTTCAATTAGATGATGACATTGCCGTATCTCTTTTATCATCACATCTTCTTAGACGGCTTCACCTCAATGATTAACAAAAAAAGAAGTAAAACGTTAACTCAGCGTATTACATTTTCCTGGCAATGTCCGGAGGTAAAAATAAGAAAAAAAATTCTGATTTCAATCTTCATTATTCTTTTTGATCAGACTTTCTTCGCAGTGGCAGCAAGCCCGTGGACTATATTTCTTCTTTAATTTACATATTGTTCCCGTGCAATGGCGCGGACTTTCGGCAACCGCCGAGGGGCGTTGTGCTAGCAGCCGCCGACCCATTTCTCACGCACGTCCGCGGCATCACAGCAGATGAAGCAAGAACAAAAGCAAAATCCGAGAAAGCGCGGGGGAAAGCCGGACATTAATTACGACGGCCGGAGGCAATTTACGGCGGGTCAAAATTAAAATTTTCATTATGCTCTTTCTTTGTGGCGGTGGTGCCGAGCGGCGAAGTTCAACGGGCGGGATGAAGAGCGAAGGCAACTGAAGGAGCTGTGGTCGCCCGGCATTCTTCGCCTGTTTGATCTCCCTTTTCGCTTCCTGTACTTTCTTTCTTTTCGCGGAAGGCAAAGCAAGGGGTCAGATGTGCGAGTTCAAACAATTTGACTGGCGTTAAATCACTGTATCCATTGCATTGTGATTCAAGAGGAAGATACTCCTACATTACTATGACGAACATCTTCATGCTGTCGTTCTCCTCAGCATGTCCCGTTAATAATAGTATTAAATATTGACAGCCTTCCAGATTCACTTCTTTACGGACTTTTAGTAACATACGTGTCCATTTTTTGATTGCACATTAGAGAGATACAAAGTAGATCCATAGCGGTAAACCCAAGACTTTTTAAGAAAGAGAAACTGACATGGCGAAGAGCAGCAATGGAATGTTTTGCTGTCATAAATTATCATTTTATTTCATTCTTTGTAAATTGTCAGACATAACCTTCTGTAATTCTTGAGAAAGAAGTTTTTGAAAGGTTCTATAAACGTAGGAACTACGTACTTTCCCTTTACAGTATGAAAAGGGAACCATCTACACTTGAAAGAAAATTGGGACAGTGCGAGTATCTACCTATATTATGTAAAGTGTTATCTATAAGCAGCACCAAAAAATGATATAAAGGCAATCACAAATATACTTAATCAATTCAACCTCATTACACTATTAATTAATATAATCTCGGCTAATAAATTAAGAGGAGGAGGAGCTGCCATATTAGAAGAACTAAGTAAAAATCATCATAATGTTAATCTAGGTATCAAACATATCAATCCTTTATCAATAATGTAACGTCAATTACATTTATTAATAAATAAAATTAAACAAATACATTTACTTTGTTAAATGTGAATAAACATGTATTTATTATAATTCCCTTGAGTTCAAAAGTCAATATTGCCCCCTGGAGGAGGGGAAAGCTTTCAGTGGGACGCCCACTCACTTGTTGGAGCAGCCCTCGTTGAGGAAGTAGATGTCCTTGACGAGCAGCGAGAAGAAGGGGATGACGATGCGCTGCCGCTCGTCCGTGGCGCCCGCCGACCGCCACATGGCCGCCTTCAGCGTGGAGCGGTAGCTGCTGAAGTTGGACGACGGGTCCATCTGGTGCTCCAGGATGGAGAACTTGGCCTGCTGCACCTTGCTCCACTGCAACACGACAGACGCCGTCTTCGTTACACGTGAATACTACACGAGACAGCAGGAGCTTACATTCGCACTCGTTGATTGATTGATTGAATTTTTTTGTGTTTCCGGGCGCGTCAACTGCTTCGGTCATTAGTCCCGTTTGTGTAGTACATGTTTTTTCTCGGGAGATGGTGGTGATCTTCCCCCGCTGGATGGCGAGATCCGGCACCGACCTACCGTCGGCTAGTGGGGTTTCCCCCTAACCAGGACTCTCCCACCAGCAGGGCACCGCCCCAGCCGGGACAAGCTCTAAACTCCCGACCGGTCTCCCGGGATATGTGTTAGTGTGGTGCATGTTAATGTGTGTGTAAGAGGAGAGGATAGGACAAGGAAGAGGAAGGACAGATCGCTTTCTTTTCTTTCTATTCACGTTCGTGGCAGTTTTCTTTTACTAATTGTGAGAGCATATTGAGAGATTTTCCACACACGTAATTAAATTTAATTATTTCTAGGACTCGCGTACGTGTATATACCTTAGCGAAATTCTTAGACTTCTGCATAGGGATGTTTTCACAGGAGCCATTACCACTTTACGAAGAGGCGTGGCTGAAGAGCTGTCGCGGGGGAGGGACACTTCTCTGAATTACATGTGATGCTCACTTGTTACGCGAACCGTCACTTTGGCTCATCCTTACGAAAATCCTTCTATACAAAAGTGATATAACTCGTAACTATAACGGTTTTTCAAGAATCGCGACTCTTTCGTTGCGATCTCGTGCAAACTCCGAACAGTAACTGTGACTTAACTGTCCTACGATGACCAATTGTTAAGTTAACATTTTTGATGACTGCTTAAAGTATAATTTCGCAAATTCAATCAGAGTGACAACTCTAGAACGAAGGTTTTGCGTTTTCCCCTTTTGAAACAAGGGATACATGCGAACTTCGTCGCCGATACAGATGTCATTAACAGCGACTGAAGTGATGCGTGGCGATGAACTGCGCGAGGAATTGATGTCTTTGTCGCATAGAGAAAAGGAAAACAATAATAGAATGAAGATTATCGAAAGTCAATGCAAAATTAAAACGATCAAAACGTATTCAAATGTCCAAACACACATGTCGTTATAAAAATTTATACGTCCAGTTTTGAAAGCTGTGGCAACTCTAGAAACGTCAACCGAATATGTTTGACATGCACATTGCTTACCATTGAACTTTAACATTATCTTCTCTTGCATTCAAGGTTAATGAGCTTAACTACTTCCAACGTTCAACGCTATGAGAGAAATTTGATGTTCAGGTACTTTCTGATGTGATAAGAAAACTATTTACTAAAACTGAGCAAATTATAAGAGACAAACGTTTAACTAAAAAATATTCTATAAATTGTATTGCTGTCGTGTAAGAATACTCTAGACTTACTACTAGAATATTAAATATTAAATTCACATCTTACACGCGGAAGATAATCCACGTTAGATATATGTTCCTTGAAGTAACAAATCTCTTGAGAGAAGGCTCTCCAATTGTCTTCAGCATCTTAATAATAATTTCAACAAGATCAATAAAAATACTTTTCGATACTAATTAAATTATACTTTCAGGAAGGAAGAGTCGAACATTACAATTAGGCACCAAAAAGTTATTAAAAGAGAATTTCGGCGAAATGTAAGGGGAAAAAGCAAAATGTTCAATTAGAGTGATCAAATACGTGTTTGAACCACTGGTCACCGCTGTTTGAATTCATTTAGAATTGGTAAGTAATTTTATTAAACATAGATAATAATTATTATATTACTCTAATTATTATTTAATTCCAAATGTAAATTGAGTTTGCATGCACAAATATAACTGATGTACGATTGGTATCTAACAACCGTAAAATGAATGGGATATCAAACGACTAAATATATAGCTTCGGAAACGAACCCACGTACGTGCACGCATCAGTGACCCTACGCACCCAACACACACACAATCACATTTTTAAACTCTGGATGGACATTTAATGAATTTAATTTAAAAACTGACTTATGCAAAAAAAGCTTGAGTACGGCGAAAACGATTTTTATAAATAACGAATTAAAACTATATTTCAAAACGGACACTTTTTCATTTCCTTGGGTTGAGAAATAGAACTCTGATAGCTTCTTACACCGATTGATTAATGAAGCCGGACGCGACAACTGCTAAGGTCATTAGTCCCGTAAGAGATCACGTTTTCATTGTGAGAGGTGGCGGTGATCTTCCCCAGCTGATTAGCGAGATTCGGAGCCGACCTACTACGACGGCCAGCAGGGTTTTCCCCAACAAGATATCTTCCACCAGCGGGGCGCCGCCCCGGCCGGGACAAGCTCTAAGCTCCCGACTGATTTCCCGACATGCGTGGCAAAGTAGTGCATGCAAGTGTGTGTAAGTAAGGGGTGATGATAGAACAAGGAAGAGGAAGGAAAGATCGCGCGCAATTCGTGACGCGTTTTCACGGTACTGCACCGGCATTCGTCTGGTGTCGATGGGAGAAACCACGGAAAACTACCGATCAAAGCAGCCGGTCGCTAGAATTCTCCTCCAGACAGCGACCGAATTCGACCTAGCTGAAAATCCTGCCGCAGTGGGGAGTGGGAACCTAGGACCTCCCGGTCAGAGGTGCTGCAGCGGCATTAGTTGATGCACTGAGCTACCTCTCTCAGTCCGTGATTCGTCACGGGGCCGCATTAGCGCTCTGGCAACGCAGGTGGCGGTGGATCGCCTTCTTGACGCGCGCAAGACGGAGCGAGGGCGCCTTCGCCGTGACGGGGCGCGGAGGGGGGCGGGGCGGCGCTCGGCGGCCGTCTGGCGGCTGCGGCGCGCTCCATCACGCTAATGGGTTTAAGAGATTAGCCAATGGGACGTCAGCGCCGCCACCTGGTCCGCGGCGATTAATCGCGCCGGCTATTGGCCAGCCTGGCCCGCCGGCGGCGCCGGAGGAGGAGGAGGAAGAGCTGGCGCTGGCGCGGGTGCTTTCCTGACGGCTCCGCTACTTCCACCGCCTCCACCGCCCGCAATCAGTGCGCTCGTGACCGCGCAACCGTACCTCCCCTCGGAGGAATCGGGACCGTTTCCTGCATCCTCCGCGCTATTTCGTGTTTTGTTGCCGTTTCCCCTTCTTTCCCCGTGAGTGAACACCGCATCTATGGGTGACGATGGATGGGCGACGATGGTGTAACGGTTAGGTGGCGGCGATGGTGTAACGGTTTGTGGCGGCGATGGTGTAACGGTTAGCGTATCGGGCTGTTATACTCAATTTGTAGGGTTCAAACCCCATCAAAGCCGTGGATTTTTAAAGGCGAAAAAATCCTTCGTACGCTTTCCTTCGGAGGGGAAGTAAAGCCGGCTGTCCCATGTTAGTAGATCTACTGCATGTAAAAGATCCTCAAGCGTAAATGAAACCTCTGAGCTAAATTCAAATGGCCTGTTTCGTCGCCCACATAATACCTTCTTTCATCCCTAGGAGGTGAAAGGAGCGTAACGAAATTTGCGTGGTTAGACGGAAGAGCGGGCCTGAGTCTCGCCACATAAAACAAGGCATTCATTCATCTATTTCTCTGCCCTTTTGTACAATCAGCACGTGATGACAACGCCACTTTCGCCGCGGTCCTCCGTCGCAAGTCGGGCGGCGTCCTCCATCTCCGCTGCTCTCTCCGCGCGGCGGCGCCCGCCTCGGGCCGCCTCCGCCGAGCGGCCGGACCCCCCGCGCCGGCCCCTTGGGCCCCGCACCAGGCGCCAAGCCGCGCCGCCTGCTCCTCGGCGCCGTCCTGGACCGCTCCGCCGTCGCCTCCGCTGCGAGTCAGCCCTCAAAAACCCGATGATGAAGTTTCGGCCGCGTCTGTGCGTCGGGATGTTTAAACGCCCCACGCGCGGGTTTCGTGGATAACGAAGGAAAGAGAGCGCAAGCGCCCGCCGCCTCCTCCTCCTCGCCTAGGGGAAGGAGGAGGCGGAGAGGAAAGAGGGGAGTGGCTTTACGAGGGAGACGGCGGTGGAAAATTTTCGCGAGGCGATTTCGGGAGATCGTATCCTTTTAAACGGTCTCGTAAACGCCTTTAAAACGCGGGTTCCGCGCTGGGACGCGGGGCCTCTCGATGCGCGGCCGTCCGGACGCCAAGGAGCTCCCGGACGCCCCGGGCGGGGGCCATCCAATAAAATAAGTGCCTCGCGGACTACAACGTCAAAGGTGACGTGGGCGGACGTCACCCGCAAGAAATACGAGAGCGCTATTGGGGGGTAGGGCGGCGACGAAGACATTATCCATCGCAGTCCATACCCCTCGCACACATCTTCCATCCTTCTTCATTTCAGTTCTTCTTTCTATCATTCGCTTTTTTTCAAGCCCATGTTTCTTCTCGAGCCATTTTTTAAGTTCTTGAAACCATCACGTACTTTTTTAACCGCATGCTCTCTGTTTCTCTTTTGTCCTCCTTTATCCTTCCTTTCATTTCACGTGACCATCATGGTTTATATATATTCTTTTCTTTTCTGTTCATTTACTTGATAGTTGAGTGCCCATCCCTCTAAATGGCATTTCATATTTACCTCAATTCTTCCACTCCAATTTCCCGTCTCCCACTTCTCGGCGCTTATTCCTCTCCTGTTGTCTCACGCCCCGCCCGGCCTTGTCTCGATGGCTCAAAAGCTTTCGCGTCGCCCCGCGGCGCCGTCGACGATTCGCTCAGGACAGAAATGTAATATGAAGGACCGAGAGTGCCCATATCCCATAAAACTTGGGAACCAATAGCGAGCGAGGCGCGCCTCGCCGCGCGACGCGACGCGCCTCGCCGGGCCGCAACCCGCCGTCGCCCGGGGCGGCCAGGAATTAGTGCGGGCGATCAAAGGGGTGGGCGACCGGACGGGCGCCGCCGGCGCGGGAAGGCGGGGCGGGGCGGGGCGGGGCCGGGCGGGGCGCGTCCTCGGAGACCTGGAGGCCGCGAGGATCCGACGACTGAAATGTTTACCAACGCTCGTCCTCTTTGAGGGCGCCGCCGTCCAAAGTGAAGAAATTCGATTTCTGCCCTTTTATCTCGGAAGTAACTCCAATCTTTATCGGTGGGCGAGCGGTCGCGCCGCCTCCGGCCCATTGTCGAAAAGTGCACGGGGGGCGGCGGCTTCGGGAGCAGTCGTCGAGCTGCCTCGGGAACGACGGCGGCATAAAGGAAAAGTATAAAATCGTCGGAAAGCAGGAAATATAGAATGGGAAATTGTGAGGGTGTAGGAAAGCGCGGGGTTCGAAGCTCAAAGCGCGAGTGGTGGGAGAGACAGAAAAGGGAAGAAGTAAAAAAAGGTCGTAAGCAGAAGGAGTGCGGGGAGGCACGGGAGTCGCAAATCAGGGAAAGCGCAATTTGTTTTCGACGAAAAGGCGCGGGGCGGGGCGTTCGTTCGTCCCGGGGAAGCGCCGTCGGTCTGGGCTGGGCCGGGCGCTGCCTGGAGGCGGAAGGCGTTTTGTTTCGCGCGGCCGACGAACTGCAAGGCGGCAATTGGCGCAGGTTGAGGCTGTTTTCGCGCCACCCATCGCGTGCTCCGAAGCTTGTTTTGCAGGCGACGCGATGTCTTGAAAAGGCACGACGGAACGAGGGGCAGAACGCGAACGTTCGAGCTTCTTGAGACACGCATTTTTCACTTACTCGAATGTTTTACATTAATTAAAGGCGAAGTATTTTCGGTTTTCAGTGGAATTTGCATCAGATCACTCATTCAAAAGTATCGATATGTGTTTTCGATATTTAGTAATTTAAAACAAGTAATTAAGCCACGCTTTTTGAGTTTATATTTTTAAATTCTGTTCAATTATTTTGGTTTCTTCTTTCGGAACAAAAGTACAAAAACACAGCAAACATTGCTGAAACCCTCAATTCATTGAAAGATCTTATTTTATTATCAATACATAATACTACTATGGCTCTACTCACGCCATAGTATCCAAATCCGTAGATTTAAATGTGGACTGGTGACATATTTTTAATGCCGGTATGTCGATTACTATCAGTCCACAATAACATCTTTAGTTTGCCTTTCTTGATTAAAATTTTCAAATTTAATTTTTTAAAAATCCCTCCCTACAATTTTTCCTCCCTACATTTTTTTCTAAAATCCTGTAGAATATTCATATTAAATCAAAATAAAACCTAAAGCTTTCAGTAATGACATTTCACTTCAGTATGAATGAGATCCATAATTACACCCATCCGAACGAATATTTCGATAGATAAAACAAAACCGTAAGAAAAGAAACACCAGTCACTGTGCATCTAAAAATACGCAATACGCACGTGACAAAGTATCGGACTCACACAGGACAGCGGCGCAGAGCAGCCGAGCATCCACAAAGGCCAACGTATCAGAACATAAAGATGAGAGAGCATCGCGCATCTGTTCTGTTGGGAGAGGGTCGCGTCGCGCTAACGTAATTTTACCGTTTTCCAATCCGGCGCGTTCCGTCGTTTGTTACGTCGGGCGGTGGGGTTGGGGGTGGCGGCGTCCGGCTGTGGAGAGGAGCCCAGGTGAAACGCCCACAGATTCGAGCGCGACGTCGCTTTTATTAATTGGCGGCCCGCTGCTCGCAGCGCGCTACGCGCCTCTCTGCGCCGCTCGTCTCCCAAGTGGCTGATGGGTGACGCTGGGTAGGTAGCCACTGACAGGGTAGCGCACGATGGAATCGGAACGAATGTATACAGGAGGACTCTAAATGTTACACACTTCTAGGGCACGTAAGGGGACGAAGATGATGACGCCAAGTGAGTGAAATAATGCCAATTTGTATAGGATGATAATACGCGGTTGCATACAATGTAGTAGGTGAGACTCGAGTGTTTTTCACAAAGGGGGGAATTTAACAGGCGAGAGCAATGGGAAAGAGTGGGAGAAATTGTACAGGAATTTTTCGGACGGGAAGGTTGTTGAGAAATTGTGAATGTCAGAGAGGGAAACCGGAGTCGAAAAGAGAGTAAAATATAAAAGACGTTTGGTGGAATAAAAGTGTAACAAAAAACAAAAGCTCAAGAAGATAGCAAGAAAGGAGAGAATTAGAGGAATTAAGGTAGGGAAAGAAGACGAGAGAGAGAGAGAGAGAGAGAGAAAGAGGGAGGAGAGGTATAGAAGGAGAGACAGGGAGAGGAGAGAGGGAGAGGAGAGAATGAGAGTGAGTGTAGGGAGTGTGTGAGAGAGAAATTGAATTCGAAAGAATTATGAACGAAGAATAAAATAACCAAATTAACAGAAAAAAGGGATGAAAACGATGAAACGATAAGCTGTTTGTGGAGAAAGGGATGAAGCCAGCGTAGCAGAATGAAGAGGGTCGTCATAAACCACGAGCCAGCGGGGCGTGTCCCTCCGCCCGCCCCAAACCGCGGCCAACAGGTCGCGCGGCTCCTTTGTTTTATGGATGCGCCGCGTCCGCGTCTCCGCAGCCTCCGCCGGGGGGCACCAGGCGGCGCGGGGGAGGCGGCGGCAGCGGGGCCAGGGTCATCAGTCACTGCCACGGGGGCCCAAGATTGATTCGCGCCCACCACCGCCGCCTCCGCCGACAAAAGTCCAATATCCCGCAAGCCGCTTCGCCAAGACGACCGACAAGCAGGGGGCGGGGCGGAGGCACCCGGCTGCCTAGTCGCAAGGACCCCCGCAAAGGACCAGCGTCCACAAGAAATGGACTCCGAGGAGATAAGATGGTGTCGCCGAGCCTTTGTCTGAGGTCAACGCTCACTTGCACATACACTTCCTTCCTTACATTACTCTGGGTCAGTGCCAGAACGGAATCTACGAGGGACAAGTGGAGAGAGGCATTGTACATGATGTAGACGCATGCTGACAGGCGTTTTATCTAACGTAGTGCAGATCCTTTTTACTACTGAATAAAACATTCATAGAAAAATATTTAATCTGTATGACTACTAAAAAATAAAACCTTCTGTTTTCTGGATTATTGTATTGATCAAATTAATTAATTTAGAGTTTTGCATACAAAGCGAGAGAATGTATCAAACGACGATTCATTAATTGATTAATACAAGTCTATTAAGTTAAATATTGTAAAGCATTAAAATGTGATTAGATATGTTATTAGTAAAAAGAATTTCACTGCTAAGAAATAATATAATAAAAACCCTTCTTCATATATAGCACGGGATAAAACAGTATTGATCCGTCATGCTTGATGTATAGAAGAAGAAGAAAGAAAATAATACAGTTGTATCTTTCAATCCATTAGAAAATTTTATATCAATATGAAACAAATGAGACACCATTGGTCTTACAAAACAATAAATGCGATTAAATCACACCGGGCGCAGTTCTCTTGCTTCATTTTCGTAACCCACACCACGTGATTATTTAGCTTGACGGAGAGTTTCGACCTGCCATCAACCAACCACCCCTGAACTCATTCTAGGAGTTATCTCCCCTCACTGTTCAACCGCCAACGAAATGAGATCACTCCGCTGAAAAGCGAGTCGAGATTCTAAAACAAATATAGAATTCAGGTTCGTCTCTTCTTCTCCACCGCTTTCTCCGCTTCCTGCTGACTTTCAATTCATTTCCGAGGTAGTTACAACCCGCCGTTAGTACTCGGCAGGGCGAGCAACGACGATTCATCGCAAAGCAGGCTCAGCTCGTGCGTGAACGCAGCGCGAAAAAAGCGCGCACGCGAGATTTAACAAACGAGCGTAAAATATCCTCCCCCTTTCCCGCTTCGGAACCAGAAAAAGTCTGCGGCGGGTCGGGAAACACTGGGTCGCCAGATACACGACTCATTTGTTGCGTAACAGAAAATCCCACGCGAAAACACGGGACGCGCCAGCCGGGATCGGAAGCAACGTCGTGGTTTATGCGACGCTCTAATGAAGGGGGGTTGGGGGGTGCGGCGCGTTTAAGGGCTCTGCGTAACGGCCGCTCGTTGCAGCCGCGCCCCACGCGCTTTAACGCGCTCTACGTTCGTCCCCCTGCATCTGTGTGGCTCCTCACCACGTTGCATGACCCGGTTCTCTGGAGTGGGCGCTCCGAGGCGACACCTGTGTCCGCTTTCGAGCCACATTGTCCAGGCAGCGGACCGAAAACGAGATACAAGAGAGAAAATTGGTCGGGGCAGTGGATTCTTCCTGGCCTCATCGACCAAGAGCGCATGGATATATAAATAGTAAGAATAATAGCGCTATTTACAATTTTTACTACCGGTCATGACCAAGGTGACATTTTATGTTACCAAGAATTAATCGATGAATAAACTTACAACGTTCTCATTTTGAAAAAGAAAAGATAATTATCATTACTTTAGCAGTTCGGCGCACTTGCCTTCAGGTTGCGTGCTTCGCGTATACGAGACAAACACCACTTTGCCTTTTTTTTCATTTTTTGACGATTTCGAACCTCAGAAGCAATGATTTACGACGTTCATTTCTTGGTTGAACATTCCTGTTGTATTACTTCATTTTTCGTATATCATAGAAATTCCATTCAGGGCTTTTTCGACTGGTGACCAGGCACTTTTAACACCCACGCACATTGACACGGTGCTCACCATTTGTTTTATTATTTAACACACATTTTAAACTAATGCTGGCTAATTTCCCACTTACACCGTTCTTTCGTGCTTTAAGTATTGCCAAACAGTTGTAATTTAATAATCCAAAGAGGTACCTCGATATTTTAGGCCCTCTTATTTTATTTTGCCAGTTCCCACAATGCCCGTTTATGTCTGCATGTCACATGTAGTACTCAGTATTCTCTTAGACATTGAATGTGAACAGATTTTTAATTCACATTTCGGTCAGCCCCAGACACCGTGAAACCTTATCGATTGCTCGCGCAAATAGCTTTTGTACGGAGAGGCGGACATTCTTGTCTACATGTCAAACGCAGTACTCAATGTTCCCTTAGACATTTAATGTGCACATATTCCTACTTCCTTCATTCCCAGGCACCGTGCAACCTCATCGACATAGACAAATGGACTTCGCCCGGAGATGCAGACATTTTTGTTTATCTCATAATTCACCTTACTGATAACAGTAGAAAAAATATTCATTAACGCTCACCTGGCTTCGAAGAATAGCATGCGGGTGTTTTGATAAACGCGATATTCCACGTCCTTTCAGCAACCCGCATGACCTCGTGGGGCCGCGTTCTAATTTTCCTTCAATTAAAACTAGTCTCCGACCGTAGACCGGCGAATGGGAACGAAAGCGAGGGGAGCGGGTCGCGGAGGACGCTTGGAGGGCGTGGCGTGGATAAACACCAGGTCGTGGGCCCTGAGTTGATTGATCGATTGATTTTTTCGTGTTTCCGAGCGCGTCAACTGCTTCGGCCATTAGTCCCGTTAGTGTAGTGCATGTTTTTTCTCGGGAGATGGCGGTGATTTTCCCCTCGCTGGATGGCGAGACCCGGCACCGACCTACCGTCGGCTAGTGGGGTTTCCCCCTAAGCAGGACTCTCCCACCAGCGGGGTACCGCCCCAGCCGGGACAAGCTCTAAACTCCCGACCTGTCTCCCGGAATATGTGGTAGTGTAGTGCATGTTAGTGTGAGTGTGTCAGGCGATAGGATAAGGAAAGGGAAGGACAGATCGCGCGCGGTCCGTGGCCCGTTTGGTAGGGTACTGCTCCGGCATTCGCCTGGTGTTGATCGGAGAAACCACGGAAAACTACCGATCAGAGCAGCCGGCCACTAGTATTCTCCTCCAGACAGCGACTGAATTGGACCTAGCTGAAAAGCTAGTATCGAAAATCTTGCCGCCGTCAGGACTGGAACCTAGGACCTCCCCGTCAGAGGCGCTGTAGTGGCATCAGTTGATGCACTGAGCTACCGCTCCCGGTCGTGGGCCCTGGGGAACCCCGGAAGAGAAGGATAGGGAGGGAGGAGGGAGAGAGAGGGGGAGAGGGTTCGCAAGCGGTGCGTCGCTCGCTCGGCCTCTCGCGTCTCAAATTCCCGGCAGATCGAATTTCTCTTTGATCTGAAACCAGGCTCCGGGCGTTCGAGTCCCATACATCGACAGCACAACGCGCACGTCCTAGTAGGAAGGCGAGGGGGCCACAGCAAATGCTGCAATTAAAAGGCCTGCGGAAGATGCACGGACTCTGTATTGTGCTGCTTACGTAGCGATGATTGATTAATGGTTCTCCAGAAAGAAGAATCACAGTAAAATATACGCCCCCTTTTTCTGAAAGTTATACATTTTGCGTTAAAGTCCAGGTCATTTCTGGATGTAAGTATTAAAATGCGATAACAGAAAACTTGATATGGATGAATTCAGTGACGACTGCGTCGGTTTGTTTTTTCACAATTATCAATATACACATACGCGGTGATTAAATGTCTTCTTTCTTGTATTGTACCTTTAGTAATTGAATTTATAGCAATATTTCTAAGAAGTCAATGGTAGCAATAACATGATTTGTTTATTCACACCAAGCAAACCCATTGCAAAGACCATCACAACAGAAAATACGATGTATTCGTGCTTATAGAAAAAATATGAATATTAATTTCAAAGAACACAAACATATTTGATTAACAAGAGTGATTTAATAATACAAACGGATAAATAAATTCTGCATATGAAGAAAGTGAAAAATACAGTAGCTCTTCTAAAATCGCCCAGAAAAAGTTATTTGATTCCACTGAACTAATATAATGAAGCAGTGAAAAGACGAGAGTAAAATTTTAAGCGAAAATACTTAGCTGCAAAATGAGCGAGTACTTTAACGAGGCTCCGCTGAACTGCAAAAGAAGACGTAAAAGATTTACAGAGGGCTAAACGCACCAACGCACGGTAAACGGGAACCCCAGAGAGACTGCGCATAGAATGTTTAAAATGCACAGCAAAGGAGTTAAACGCGACTATTTATTTAATAAAACATATACCACTGAAACTCCAGGAATAGCATTTCACTCTCCCACAGTGGGTAATGCAGGAAAAATGTTGCCCGAGTCCTTCCCGACCACGAGCAGTCCACTTTGATGGACGATGAAGTGACACGATAGCTGTTGACAGACCAACATGGCCCTTTCAGACTTACTTGTTTACATTTAAGTCGTTTTACTCTTCTTTCAGAAAATGTACCAGAATCTGATGAATATATGATGGTTAAAAGAAACTCTTTTTTTTCAGAAAAATATGTAAATTCAGTCTTGTAGATGAAATCAATTTTTTCAATAGACAAAGAAATGTTTCTCATGAAATGTACAGCCTTTGGCATTAAAAACGAAGGAAGGTAGCCCAGTTTGCGAGTAAAAAATTAACAATTTCTTGGTTTGATTTCCCTTCCGCTTCAATAAATAAGCAAAAATTAATGCAACCAGCAACTAAAGTTTCCAAAAATGATCTTCTAGAATAATTCCCTAGCGTAATTGAAAAAGGAGTGAACTTGCTGTATCGAATGAGGCAAATTGTGGCTCATGAACACTTTCAATATAATCTCAATGACTTCTGCACCAAATACTCCACCAGTATTATGTTACCAATATATGCCAAGCCTCTTTCGATAGTTCACTAATGTTTTACTCTCTCAGGTTTCTGCAGCTTTGCCTCTCCGTGTTCTATTTTTCCAGATTCCTTTGAGTGCCTCCATTTCCTCTAATTCCAGTCCCACTGTTCTGGTTACCGCCCCTGACCTCCCAGATACCATCCCTCCACTCCCGCCCACACAGCGCGTTTCCACTTTGATGTCGCCGTCCTTCTCTTCCAGCTATCCGGACTTTGCATCTCAAAGTCTTCCCGAAGGGACCCTCGTTCGGATTCGACTCTATTTGAATTTCGCCCGTGAACGGGACGGAACTCCTCATTACGTGAATCCGGAAACCGCCGACCTACTGCTACCTCCCTAGCAACCGCTGCTGCGGGGGCACCACCCAGCCACTCCAACGATCACCATCACCGTCAGCTTTGCCTGGAAAATCTGTTGCAGAAATTCAGAGATGTCGAATTCGGGTTGATACGTACTGATGACCTTCAACCTGCGCTTTGGTCCTTCGACCTCATCCCGATAATTTCTTATGCTATCACGACATCTCCTTTAAAATTTCTACTTGTTAAAAACGTTGATCCAGCGTCTTCGCGATCATGTCCTTAATCAAGCTACAAGGCCATAACAAGTGCACTGTTTTGATCAAATGTTAGCTAATTTTTAGCAAGGTCTTGATCTTCCTACGCATACTGACAAAGTTATTCAAAACAAATTAAAAAAATAACAATTGAAAATACCTTTCCCCGCAAAATTAAATAAGATAATTGAAAGTCATTGTTATAATATAACGCGTTCTATAAAAAAATTTAATGGCTTTTATAAAACTTCAGAATTTAATTAAGGTTGCAAGATGAATGTAAACGACAGCATTGAAGTTGTTCAATGATTAGTAAAAATCGTGCATCAAACAGTATTTCTCCTTTTAGTGCTATCAGATGTTTGCTTAACGAGGCAAATAACATTGCAACAACCTCAATTTATTGATTTCAAATATCAGGCACACAACAATGGTTAATAAATCTATTACGTGAATTTGTCTTCTTTCTTTCAATGGATTAGGCATTAATGTATCTTCTGTCATCACTTGTACTTTAAGACCATCTCTTTCTTGGTCTTCCGATATCTCTTCGTCCTTTCGGATGATACTTCAACACTAGTCGCGGAATTCTTCCTTCATGAATTATTTCCACATGCTGCTTCCATAATTCTCTTGTATTCTTCTATTTTTTCATTTACACTACATGTACCCAGTTCTTTTGGGATATCTTCGTTTTTTATATGGTCTTGTTTTAAGCAGCCTTAACTTTCCTGAGAAACTCATCTCTGCTACTTGAATTTTGCTTTGATCTCCCTTCTTCATTATCCATGATTGGCTTCCATTCAGAAGAAATGGAGGAGCTTATAAAATTTCATTTTTGTGTCTTTCCTTGATTTATTCTGAAGAGTTTTGTTTATTATTCCAAATACTCATTGAAATTAATTCTAATTCTTTGTCCAAGTCATAACTGATATGACAACCAAGGAAATTGAAATTGGAAATTTGATCAATCACTGTGTCATCAATTACTATTTTTGAGCAAATGGGGGTTTTTATCATAATGGACCATAACTTTTGTCTTCTTGAGTGAATTTGTATTATATGAAAATAATGATTTACTTTTTTCTCAATTTATCGAATTTACACAATTTCGAGCTGCGCCCGAGCACTGGAATTAGGCAGATCCATGTTTGTACGAGCTCTCAGACCCTCCAGAAAAATGTCATTTCTGTCGCAATTTCCATCACCCCCATCACCACCGCTCCCTAAGAATGATCGACCGAGGGGGCGGCAATCTCCGGCAGCGGACGAGAGGGTGCCGAGAGTCGTCCAATTAAGGGCGACTTATTCCAATCAAGGCAGGCGAGGGCGAGGGCGAGGGCGAGGGCGAGGGCGAGGGCGAGGGCGAGGGCGAGGGCGAGGGCGAGGGCGAGGGCGAGGGCGAGGGCGAGGGCGAGGGCGAGGGCGAGGGCGAGGGCGAGGGCGAGGGCGAGGGCGAGGGCGAGGGCGAGGGCGAGGGCGAGGGCGAGGGCGAGGGCGAGGGCGAGGGCGAGGGCGAGGGCGAGGGCGAGAGCGAGGGCGAGGCGAGGGCGAGAGCTGCGCCTCTTCCTCACCTCGCTCACGCCTCGAGTCGAGGGCGCCTGCTTTTTCCTCCAACGCTCCCGTTTATTAGAGAAGGCCCATTGAAATGTAAAAATATGAACTTTTTGTTGACGCCTCGTAAAAAGGACTTGATCGAATTATCGATACCGGGCGTTTTCACGCTTCGCTGAATGCGCGGGGCCTTTTAGAAAGGGATCGAAAGGAAATTAAGGTAAGGCGGCCCTATAAAGATTTCGTAATGCAGCCCGATCCTGGTACGACGAAGACGGTGGCGGTAGCGACAGAAGCGTTGGCAGAGAGCAAAATACTCTTGGAAGCGGAAGGCGCAGAAGAAAGGTGAAAGGAGAGGGGCACAAGAGAGTCTGCAGAACAGAGGTAGCAAAAGATGAGTACGTGTCACTGGAGAAAAGTAGATAACGAAGTGGGAGGAAGAAAAGGGTTCTCGTTGGAAACGGAGAAAACACGAATAGGGAAAATGAAGGTGTGTAAAAGAGAAATATGGGAACGATTAGGAAGTTAAATTGTTGGCTCGAATAAAAAGGTTTGGAAATGCCGGACGAGTAAAGTGCCAAGGCAGGAACAACACTGACCGGGAAAAGCAGAATGCTCTTCAAAGGTGCAGAAGAACGGATAAAAAGAAGGCAGAAGGATAAGAAAAAAGAGTTAGAAAAGCTGAAAAAAAAAATAGAACACAGCCACAAAAAATTAAGATACCGCCCAGGGAAGCAATCAAGAATCTAAAGCTAAGAAACAAAAAAGGAACGAAATTGAACAAGAGAAACAAAAAGAACTAACAACAAAATAAAGTAAATTTTGGAAAAAACGAAAAAAATATTTTAGGACACGTTGACGAAGAACCGGGGAAAAAAGGAAAGAGGAGAGGAAAGACTGAAGGTTGGGAAAACAAACGGTAAGGTCCATTCGAGGGATGTGATGGAATAGGAAGTGGAATGTGTCTCAATCGGAATAAAACCGAGAAAATCCAACCAAGAAAAACGAAGATGTAGCACAGAGAAACAAGGAAAGCAAAGATGTGATGGCACAAAGAAGGAACGGAGCTGCAAACGCCAGAAGGACAAGAGACGAGGAGTGGCCGGGCCTTGCGGGGGGCGTGGCGCGGGGGCGGGGCTCGAGGTGGGGAGACGGAGCGCGGTGGCACGGCGAGAGGGCAAAGCGAGGGGAGGGTACTGGGGCGGGGGCGGGGAGCGGGGGCAGGGCGCGGGGCGCGGGACGCGGAGGCGGGGAGCGGGGCGAGACAGCGGGGATGGGGCGCGCGGGCGGGGCGAGAGGGCGGGGATGCGGCGCTGAAGCAAAGCGAAAGAGCGGGGCCCTGGGGCGGGGGCGAGAAGCGGGGGCGGGGCGCGGGAGGGGTGTGGGGGCGGGGCGCGTGGGCGGAGCGGGGGCGGGGCACGGGAGAAGGCGACGGCGCGTGGGCGTGGGCGCGGCCGCGGCCTTCGCGGAATTTGCGAGGCAATTCCTCGCTCTCGCTCCGCCGCGGCCCTCCGTCATCGTTTATCATCATCACTGTCTGTTGGCGGGGTATCACGAGTCGGTGCAGTGGCCGCGGCGCCGGCGGACGGACGGGGCGCCGGAGGTTGCGGCGCAGGCGACGTCGGAGACGGTAATAGCACAATAAGGAGGGGGAATCCGAAGCAGTGGAGAGGGTGGGAATGGCAGCGATGGCGGTGGCTGTGGAGGCGACATTTGCCGCGAGGCAGAGAGAATAATAATATTGGCGCAAGAGAAAGGAATTAAGAGAGTGGGAAAGGGAACGATGACGATAATTTTAAACTTTTGATTGATTGACGTGTCCGGGCACGTGAACTGCTAAGACCATTAGTTCCTTAAGTGTAGTTAATGTTTTATTGCAGGAGCTGGCGATGATCCTCTCCCGTCGGTGAGTTCCGGTGCCGACCTGTGCGTCGGCTTTTACGAGATTTCTTGCTCTAGGTATTTCCCCAACAGTGGGCACCTCCCAAATGGGACAAGGTCCAAGCAATCTATTGCTCTTGTGCCATGTGCGGTAATGTAGTACATGCATGTGTGTGTGTGTATATGTGTAATTACGGGAAGAGGATAGGAACAGGAGGACCAATAGATCGCGCGCGGTCCATGACCCGTTTGTTAGGGTACTACTACGGCAATCGCTTGGTGCTGATCGCAGAAACCACGGAAAACTATCAATAATAGAAGTCGGCTGCTAAATACCCCTCCAGACAGCGACTGAATTGAAAACTAAGTAGTTAGAGTAAAAAATCCGCCGCCGTCGGGAATCGAACCCTAGGATCTCCCTGTCAGAGCCGCTGCAGAGACAGCGTTAATGCTGACTCTGAACTAAATAACAGGCGGTGCTTTCGAGTTTCTTAGTGACCGTGGTTGCGATATCGTGGGAAGAGAGGTCCCGAAAGGGGAGATGACGGTGCATAATAATGAAGGCAGCTATGAAGTTAGTGTGATACGACAGGTCTAAATGAATGCAAGAGAGTAATAGTATTAATTTCTGAATTGTGCGTTAATTTCAAAAATGTAGTTATGGTGACTGCAATTTGTCGATGAATGAATACGCGATGATGACAACGATTAGCGGAGTCTGTGTTGACCACCTTGGCGACAGACGGCCTCGGCAGCTGCGGAGAGTCTTGGCGAAAGGAATCAAATGATGAAGAAGTGACGGAGTTCATCAATTCCAAGACAGTATATAGCTGTCATCTTCAGGAGCAAAACATACGGTTGAGGCGCGGCGGGCGCCACGCCCTGGCACGAACGCACGGCCACAAATGTTTTTGATTGATTTATTGATTGATTTTTTCGTGTTTCCGGGCGCGTCAACTGCTTCGGTCATTAGTCCCGTTAGTGTAGTGCATGTTTTTTTCTCGGGTGATGACAGTGATCTTCCCGCACTGGATGGCGAGATCCGGCGCCGACCTACCGTCGGCTAGTGGGGTTTCACCCTAACCAGAACTCTCCCATCAGCGGGGCACCGCCCCAGCCGGGACAAGCTCTAAGCTCCCGACCGGTCTCCCGCAATATGTGATAGTGTAGTGCATGTTAATGTAAGTGTGTGTAAGGGGAGGGGAGAGGACAAGGAAGAGAAAGAAAAGATCGCGCGTGGTCCGTTTGATAGGGTACTGCTCCCGCATTCGCCTCGCGTTGATCGGAGAAACCACGGAAAACTACCGATCAGAGGGACGCTAGAATTCTCCTCCAGACAGCGACTGAATTCGACCTAGCTGGAAAGCTAGTGTCGAAAATCCTGCCGCCATCAGGACTCGAATCTAAGACCTCTCGGGCAGAAGCGCTGCAGTGACATCAGTTGATGCACTGAGCTACCTCTGCCGGTGCCACGAGTGTTCTGTGCGCCAGGTTTCCCAGGCGGTTGTGTGATTGTTGTACGGCCTGTGGGTTTGATCCCGTGCACCGCTCCCCGCATTTAAGCGAACGCGGACTTTCGCACGAGCTCGCGTCTTGCGTCCTCGGCGCCGGCAGCAGCGAAGACGACAGCATTCTTCAAAAAATAATGATGGGCCGTAATTCTGAGAAATTGTTAAACGAAATGGATTGTCAAATTGCAACATACAAAAACATCCTTAAAGATTTCAAAGGCAAAGAAAATAAATTGTGGTGATAAATTGCAACGATTAACCTGCGGTGCTACTGAGGAAGTTGGTGACATTGATAGTATTTAAGAAGTGCATCATACTGAGAGGAAATCGACACATTTACGAATTTTGTAAGGGATGGCGTTCTGGTATGCCGCTCCACGAACACTGCCCCAGCGGCGAATAGAAGAGAAACGCACGAGGGTCGAATAGGGCGTGGGCGGGGAGCAAGCAAAAGAGCCGCCGTGCCGGGGGCCCTAAATGGGGCGAACGCCGTGCTTCTTCTGGGGAGCGCGACCGGGCCAATGACGAAGAGCGGGGCGCGGCGGTGGCCTCTGCCCGCCGGCGACAGTTCTTGCTCGCGCTGCAGTTGCTCTGCGGCTCCGCCCGGCTCACAGACAGCTCTATAAAACATGGAGCGCTCGCTGCTGCGGGGGCGGGGCTTGTGTGGGGACACGGGCAGGGGAACAGGCGAGCATGCGGGCGAGAGTGGGGTCGGGTGCGCGGGCGGGGTGCGGGCGGGGACGCGGGCGATGGCGCGGGCAGATCTGAAGGTGGGAGCGGTGATGAGGGGAGGGCGGGGTCGCGAGCGCGGGCGGGGGCAGACGCAGGGGCGCGGGCGGGGACGCTGGCGGGGCAGCGGGCACGGGCGAGGGCGGGGGTGAGGGGGAGGCGCGGGCGGGGAGGGGCAGGCGGGTCGTGGGCGGGGTCGCGGGCAGATCTGAGGGTGGGAGCGGGGATGAGGGGAGGGCGGGGGCGCGAGCGCGGGCGGGGGCAGACGCAGGGCGCGGGCGGGACGCTGGCGGGGCAGCGGGCACGGGCGAGGGCGGGGTGAGGGGGGGGGGGGGGGGGGGGGGGGGGGGGTGGGAGTGGGTCTGAGCGGAGGGCGGGGGCGCGGGCGGGGGCAGGGCCCGAGGCACGGCGGCCGTGTTCCTGGGAACGCTCCCGCCGAGGGGATGTCCCACGCATCTGCCTGTCACGTGGGAACGATCAGCGCATGCAGCACATGGCCGGGATTATCAGCGGATGCGACGGCGGATTAGACGATTCGCCCCCAGGGGCAGGCGCGGGCGCCGGAACGATCGCGTGGAATTAACGAGTGGGGCTCGTGTTTTCTAATATCGATAGGTGGAGATTTGGTGAGAAAACGAAATGGTAAAATATTTAAATGGAAGCATGTTAATAGGTTTTTATTATAAGTGATACAGAAGAATCGAAGGAATTATTTCTGTAATGATAGAACACATTACAATTATCACTTCGCTTACCCGATCACTAGAGCTGATTTGCAGAATACTTGAACACAGTATGATTTGTGAACTCAAGCCAAAAAGAGTGTTATGGGATATTTCCATTGGTGATTAAAAAAGCATTCTCAATAGAAGATAAACGATGCAGATATGACATTCTTAAATTTGAAATTTTGATTGAGTAAATCAATACTACGCCTCCAACGCGTTGAATAGCATGTAATGGAATGTGTAAGAAGTTCTTCCTATAAAACAATTCAAATAGAACGTTTTCATGTTCTAACAGACATCCAGAGTATCTAGAATCACAAAAAGAAAAAGGCATGCAGTACTTTTCCACGAAGTTGAAGTTTTAACTTAATTACTACGTTCCGGGAAAATATTTCTCTGAAGATAAAAGCTTTGTCGATTTAAAAACTTAGAACTGAGCAACCAACATTTCCATTCGCTTCTGACTCCACATGAAGTTTCCTCTTCCAAACGCTCAAATGCTCAGCAGTTGTTGCACTGGGGAGTAGTGCACTTCACCGGGGCGGCATTACGTTTCTGAAGAGCGGTGCAGTGGAGAACGAAATGGAAAGAGCGTTGTCGTGTAAATTCGTTAAAGTCTCAAGTAATCCACTTGCCCACTCGCTCATTGGAGCTGGTCTGCAAGGGACTCGAACCCAGCTTGGTTTGTGAACTTGCGCGAATAAAAGAAGAGCCTTGGGAGTACTTACCAAGAGCCTTTGCGAAGGGAGGAATCAGGAGAGAACGAGTTCGGAACGCGAGTGTAGTGTACGCACCGACGAATACAAAGGCGTCAGGTTCCAGGGTGAATAGGGAATGCAACGATTCGAGGAACTGGAAACGTACAGTTTCAACGATTCAATTACTACACTTGCAGAGAAGGGAGAGCAGAGTGCACTCGCAGACTTGCAGAGAAGAGAGCATCAATATTGGAAGTACTCCTTAAACGCTCACAACACAACTCAATTACACTCTCAACTAATGATTATATTTTCATTATTCTTAAAATAACTGAAACATCTTTATTCCAGGGCCGTATGTTCATGCCTTTTGTCGAAGGAGGCAATACTATTAATTAATCAATCAACTGAAGAGAATAAAAAAAATTTACCTTGCTTCAAGAGAGTAGCTTTTCCGAGTTGGCAAAATTGTGATGTAAGAATGAATTTTATTTACAAATGTTATGGGATCCAATGACTTTCAAATAAGATGAATTTTGAACACGCTGTTATTGAAATGTACAATTTTGCAAAAATATTTACAGAAACTCACGCAAACTTCGGACAAACTTGTAAATGTATTTTACAAATGGTAATGCACAATGTGTGCTTAATTGATTAGAACCAAACATCAAAATCATTGTAGATTTATTGAATTTTTTTTATTTCATTCCACACTTTATTTTAATTACAATAGAAAAGCATATCATGTGCTTTTTCATTGATATGTTTATCTCTCGACATTCTTTTTAAATATCACAACAATTTCCCTTGGTGGTCTTATTCTAAAAAATGCTAAATATTTACAGACGTACTCTATAAACAAAGTTAACATGATAAAAACACAAAAATGAGAAAACTGCAGAAAAATTAACAGCGTTTAAGGAAAATATATTATATTTTTTTAACAAAATTACAAGTACGCCAGAGAAATTTAACACAGTGTCTGAAATTCATCCATTTCACATTCCCTGCGGTATCTCTGGCATCGTGTTTGCTCGCTTTTAGCCTTTACGTATGACCTCAACGTCACACTTCGCAATCTAAGAAGGGAACTTTGGGAACCCCGAGAGTCATATACATCTAGAAAACTTCCTTGCATCGCTCCAGGCTGGAATCGAAATTTTAAATTCGTCGAAGTTTCGGAGCTAATCAGTTCTCTCAAAGGACCACGCGGGCTCGTTCTCGCCCAAATAGGGAAATTTCTTTAAAAGAGTTAACTTTTGAACAAAACCGATGTGCTGCTCTCTGGATCCTAATTTCTCCAGCGATTTAAAAACATTTATTCTAGGAGAAAGAGAGCAATAAATTTTGGTGTTGTTAACTTTAATTCTATTACGTGGTCACTTAAAAATTATGGCCTAATTTTCTCGCCGACGTTCCGGGCACACGCGCGTTAAAGGGGTTAAAAATGCGCGCGAGAGAGGAAAAAAAAATCTGTTAAGCACCGAAAGGAATTAGGCGAAGTCAAGCGGCAGGGAGATGCCCGCGCCTGCAGTGCGACACCACTCGTGTCCTTCGGAGGCGAATGCGGTCGCCACACGCGCTCTCGTCTCGCCACGCCCACTTTTCTTCTCACGTGGCCTACGCACCCGGTGTCCTCCACCCCTTCCCCTCGCGTCCTCGCCCCTCGTCCCCACCCCCACCCCGCACCACTCTCGTTCCCCGCCCCACCCCGCACATCTCTCGTCCCCCTTCGCCCCACCCCCCACCGCACTCGTTCCTCTTCGTCCCACCCCCGCACCATGCTCTCGTCTCCCTACGCCCCACCCCCGCACCATGCTCTCGTTCCTCTTCGCCCCACCCCCGCACCATGCTCTCGTTCCTCTTCGTCCCACCCCCGCAGCATGCTCTCGTCTCCCTACGCCCCACCCCCGCACCGTGCTCTCGTCCCCCTTCGCCCACCCCCGCACCAAGCTCTCCCTTCCCCCCCACGCCTCTTGCCTTGCTTACACGCTTCCCTCCCTCGCCCGCCCCTCTGCGTCCTCGCCTCCACGCGGGTCGTTAAATAACCCACAATAGTGGGGACACTGGCCCGTAGACCTCGCGCTAAATGAGGCGTTCGGTTTTAAAGCAAATGTAACGCCGCCCTCTCCCTGCGCGGGAAGCACATTTTACGAGTCGATCTCCGGGGGCCGCCGGCCGGGGCTCTGGGTTAATCCTCGGCGGCGCGTCCGCACTGGGCGAGGCGCGGGGCTGCATGGGAGGAGATGGCTCTGTTCAAAGAATGGGAAGCGGGAAGTAAATCGTGCGATCCGATGGGATGGTAACTATTACAGCTCACGTGATAGAAATAACGACATCAATAGTAACAAATGCTGGATAATAGTGATGATGGCAATCGTGACATATCGATGGCAACAGTCGTGAAAGCACTCTTAAAGCGTCCTCAATGTTGACAATGATGGTGGTGACAACACGAATGAACTGAAATTTCCTATTCGAATGAAAATCCTAATACTTGGTGTTGCAATCTAATTAATTTACAATACAAATAACCAGAATACTGTTGTATTTTAATAAAGAAACTCGTAAACATGATGGCTCAACATACCTCTCTTTCCCTTGAAATTTTTTTTGTTCATGTTTGAAGTAAAATATTTCTCAAAAACATTTTCCCTAAGTACAAGTGCAGATAGTTTAATAGAATTTGCATTTTGACCTTCTAATAGGATGATCGGATTAACTTTGGTTAATCATGATCATAACATCGATAAACAGGCGTTCAGTTGCTTTGGCCTCTCATCAATGCACTGTAATGATTACGTATGTAATGTATTGAATAATCAGGAAGTGAGCAAGCGATAAACGAGGGAAATTGGTAAAACGAGAAGTGATGGATGTTCATCCACCCGTCTAAAGTAACATTGCTTGGAAACGAACAAGTGCTTTATATTAATCAAATTATTTCAGGAGTCATCAAATTACTCAAATGCGTGATACAACGAAAGAAGGTCGCAATGATAACTCACAGAATTGCGGAACTACGCCCTGTCAACTCAGGAAAGCATGCGACGATTGTGACAGTTTATTGAGCGTTTACGACGATTCTCTGTGATCTAAGTGGAATAAGTGGGAGCTCTTTTTTATCTCATTTTCTAAGAATGTTCCTTACATCATGTCTTTCCATTACGCAAAATTTCAAGAATAAACCAAAAACGACATTAAATTCATTTGGCTCATACAGATAAATTAATGTAGATGGTAGTCACAAACTGATTTTTTTTTCTTCTGCGACATGAAAAGTCAGTTAATATTAATTACATCCGAACACCTCAACTGTAATTTTTAAAATTGTAAATTAATTAAAGTGGCTAGGCGCAAGAGCAGGCCTTAAGGCCTGAGCCTCGCCACAAATAAAGACAATTTATTATTATTATTATTATTATTATTATTATTATTATTATTATTATTATTATTACTATTATTATTATTATCATCATCCTCTGGGGAAAATACAAGTTGGCAAGGTGATGGCGAGGGTGGGGGGCCTGGAGAAGTTTAGGTACAGAGGCCTTCGACAAAAAAGGTGAGTAACGATGGAGGAAGCGATGTGGCAGACGAGCGACGGGACAATTTGGGATCTTGACGACAAACTGAGTAGTAGTGACGATTAAAAGCACAGAGGGATGGGATCTCGTCAAAAGCACACCAAACTTCTACGCGAAATATTGATTGATTTATTGATTTTTTCGTGTTTCCGGGCGCGTCAACAGCTTTGATCATTAGTCCCGCAGCGGATTTTCCCCCTAACCAGGACTCTCCCACCAGCGGGGCACCGCCCGAGCCGGGACAAGCTCTAAGCTCCCGACCGGTCTCTCAGAATATGTGGTAGTGTAGTGCATGTTAGTGTAAGTGTGTGTGTAAGGGGAGAAGATAGGACAAGGAAGAGGAAGGAAAAATCGCGCGCGGTCCGTGGCCCGTTTGGTACAGTACTGCTGCGGCATTCGCCTGGTGTTGATCGGAGAAACCACGGAAAACTGCCGATCAGAGCAGCCGGCCGCTAGAATTCTTCTCCAGACTGACCTAGCTGAAAAGCTAGAGTCGAAAATCCTGCCACTGTCGGGACTCGACCCTAGGACCGCTCGGTCAGAGGGGCTGCAGTGACATCAGTTGATGCACTGAGCTACCGCTTCCGGATACACGAAATAACCATACGTGAGGTAGACGGAGGTGGATGCGGGGAGTGGTGGTGATGCAGGAGCCAGCGGCAGCGTAGGGTGTGGCACTTTTGGCCTCGCAGCCAATTCCACACGGCGCGGCCGGGCCGTTAAGTAATTGCTGGCCGGAGGTGCAAAAGAGCCACCCCGAGTGGCGCCAGCTCCCTGGAGGTCCCCGAGCCCTCTGCCTCTCTCGCCACCGCACTCGCCGTTTGCTGCGCCTCACACTCGTTTTTCACGTATCCACCGCTTCGTTTACGACGATCATCCCCGCTACGCACAATTTAACCGTACCTCCGTCGTGGTCTTCACCTCCACGTTTCCTTCTATACCGATGACTGCAGTCGTGCAATCGCCCACCAGACACTAACAATTCAGCTGCCGCTTCCAGCTTGGTTGTTCCGGCTTCCTTTTCCAGGTGATTAACAACTCCCTCTCTTCTCGTCGGCTGAGCCCTCGCTGCCAGCCTGTGCTTAATGGCGAGCGGACAGGCCGATGGGGACCATGTGATCAGGTGCAAGAGGAGAGGGAGCGGTGGAGATTGGCGCAATCAAAGCGACAGGAAACAGTAGAGCGGTGAATGGGGAGAGCAGTGATTCACGAAATAGTGACTGCAGTGAGAGAATTTTATAGCGACAAGAGATTCGTGTATACCTTGCGTTGAATGACGGGGGTGTTGTAAAATCTTTAACAATTCCAGAGATATGTTGAAATGACGGATCATGTTTTTTTATATTTTTTCGCATAGTATTTACGTAGGATAGAGAAAGTAAATTGTAATGCTATGTCAAAAATGGCGATTTTTTTACAAAAAAAATCGTATTATAGAGCCCTGATACCGAGAGTGGATAAATCTTGTTCCAATATATAGTAAATTAGTTTCTGTTTAAGGTCAGAATCCACATTTATTTTGTGGGGTCTTGATACCGAAAAAATTATTTGTGGCAGAACGTCTGTCCGTTCGTTCGTTCGTTAACAACGCTAACAGCTAAATATTGCCTGAGCAGGATTATCACCAAAATTAATTTTCCTGCTTGATCTTGCTCGTGTCATGGCTCTTCTTTATCACACGGATACTTTGATTTATGGTGGTTTCTTACAAGGAGCTTCAATATCTTCAAAATTGTGTACAAAATGACAATTGTCAAAACAATGGCTCGGTAACATTATTTCTATGCAATAATTAGGCGAGATATTGGATGGCCTTCAGCTCTAGATGTTTAATTTATAGACGTATTTTACTTTTAAAAAGATTTGATGACTGATTATCGTATAATCATTTAAAAATCGGAAGCTCACTTTGATGTAATCAAGGCAAGCTTATGTGAAGTTACCTAATTTTTTAGTATAATGCGCTACAAATTGTATACGCTGTAATTTATACAGTTTTTTTACCGTTTGAATACTGTTCCTGGCTGTCGAAATAATTGTAGATTCGCTCAGCAGGCGTACAGTTTGAACTGGTTTTAACGATTTCATGTGATGGTTGACGAATGAGTAGGGCAGAAATTGCAATATTATAATACTATACAAACGTTACCAATAATTAGAGAAAGAATGTGCTGTGGTACTATCATCGATTCCCAACCATTGGTTAGCAACATACTGCAGAGAAACGAGGTAGTAGGTATGTATTTTTTGGTTGGCTGTAACAAAAGTCCGTCGATATCACGTCAAGACAGCTTGAATATATGAATCCCAGTTTGAAAGCCATAGGGCGGAGCAATTACGACGTGGCGAATAGAGTATTAGTCCGCTCGCTACAGCTAAGTGATCAGCAAAGTGAATAATGGCAAACAAACCGCG
The DNA here is from genome assembly GCA_964035755.1 of Teleogryllus oceanicus. NCBI lineage: Eukaryota > Metazoa > Arthropoda > Insecta > Orthoptera > Gryllidae > Teleogryllus > Teleogryllus oceanicus. The sequence goes on from CAXIVR010000011.1 coordinate 57,682,693, forward strand.
GCCCGAGATAACCGAAAGTGATTTGTGGTGGTGCAGGTGTCACGTGTGCGGGGCGTGCGGTCGCTGGGGCTGGGCGAATGAATGAGGCGGGATGAGGCGAGGACGAGCGAGCGCCGCGCACTGCCAAACGCTGCCACGCATTCAAGGAGAGCGACGGGCGAAAATGCTCCAACGAGCTTTACTTGTACCGGGAGCGGTAGCTCAGCGCATCAACTGATGTCACTGCAGCGCCTCTGACCGGGAGGTCCTAGGTGGCAGGATTTTCGACACTAGCTTTTCAGCTAGGTCGAATTCAGTCGCTGTCTGGAGGAGAATTCTAGCGGCCGGCTGCTCTGATCGGTAGTTTTCTCCGATCAACACCAGGGGAATGCCGGAGCAGTACCCTACCAAACGGGCCACGGACCGCGCGCGATCTGTCCTTCCTCTTCTTGTCCTATCCTCTCCCCTTACACACACACACACTTACACTAACATGCACTACACTACCACATATTCCGGGAGACCGGTCGGGAGCTTAGAGCTTGTCCCGGTTGGGGCGGTGCCCCGCTGGTGGGAGAGTCCTGGTTGGGGGGAAATCCCACTAGCCGATGGTAGGTCGGCGCCGGATCTCGCCATCAGCGGGGGAAGTTCACCGCCATCTCCCGAGAAGAAAGCTTGCACTACACTAATGGGACTAATGACCAAAGCAGTTGACGCGCCAGGAAACGAGAAAAAATCAATCAATCAAAGCTTTACTTGTTTGTCGCACCGCCCACTTTTGTTCGCTCCGTCCCGTTTGTGCCGCGGCATCTGACACCGCAGCAGCTCAAACAGCGGACATATTTGTTAGAGATAATCGATTACCAAACTGTGCATGAGCTATTTTTAATTTGTTTTCGATGATCCTCAAACAACTTACTAATGTTTAAGATGCAATTTTATAAAATAATACATTTTTATTATTTTTCCAAGTTTATTACTTGTTATATAAATAAAAGTTTACGAGTCTGAAATGCATTTCGTTGTATGTATTATTAGAACTCAGCTGTTCCAATAATCCTTGGCCTCATTGTTAACTGCAATCAACATCAGTTTATCACAAGATTAATAGTCCATTTAAACAATAAATATAAAACTTACATAGGAATTTTTAGAAAGCGCATAAGTGGTTTTACAAAGTTCGTCTTGTCACGTTTTATTACGATAACGGTCTCGTTGGATAATTTTCTAAATTCGTTTTGTAACAAGATGACCTACGTTACTTGTTTCGTAAGTAACTCTTATATTATTATTTCATTATTTTGATTAAATTATACGCTGGTTTTCACGAATTTTAAAAGAGAAAAAATTCGAAATAGGAATAACTAAAAAGGAGAACGGGGACGAAGCGTTAAAGTAGAACGAATCTCTCTAAAATCTCACCATTCGTAAATACTGTTCCTAGTCGCACATTTGGAATTACACGTGACACGTGGAGAAGACCAGAACCAATTATCTCTCGGGCATCTAAAGCACTCTGCTCTTCACCTAAACGACCCAATCGAATGAAAACAGAGCAACGCAATGCTAGACACATTCAGACAACTCCCTACTCGACGACTCCACACTGCAACAGAAACTGAAGGCAGTTGCCACCCGTCCGATCCTGCCACGCTAACCGCGCGTTTAACCCGGCGGAAAACAAAAAAGCGACGGATACAACCACGCGAAAGTAAAAATTCTCTCGTCAGCATGAAGACCGGCGAGATCGCATCCGGGGAGTGAGTGTGTGTCTGTGTGTATATGGGGAGCGAATGTGTGTGTATATGGGGGGCGGGGTCGTGTTGCGGTGCAAACGGAAAGGGATCTGCAACGCACGAGCGCGAAGCCCCAGGGAGCGGGGAAACTCCCTCTCCCCTGGGAACGGGGAAACTGCCTCCCCCTGGCCTGAGAGCGAAGCAGGCAGAGCGAATAAAGGCGACAGAAAGAGAAGGGGGGGGGCAAGAGGCGGCGAGGATATGCCGCGCGAAATCCGCGTGCCGCGAGCGAAATACGCGCGCCGACACGCGCGAAACGAGGAGTTAAAAAGTTTAAATTTAATTTACGGAAAAATTCGCGAGGTGCGAAATCGAATCACGCGGTCGGACAGAGCGCGAGCAGCTCGCGAGACCTCGAGAGGAAGGGGAAAGCCGACAGGGTGGAGGAAACCACAGGTTTCGGGTTAGAAGCCTGGTTGATGGGCATAGTGGCGCAGCTGGATACGCGGAGCAAACGTGACATTAAGTGTTTCACCCAATTTTTCTCGGTACATAATTTGATTTTCAGGTCGGAAAAAGTTTATGGACGTTGCTGAATGGGATGCATACGTATATTGTGGGCAACCAAAATTATATTGTGGGCAACCAAAATTAGATTTTGGTTCATAAAACATTAAAGCACCGACTGATATTATATACACCCAAGGGAATGTGAAATATATATTATATATATTTAAATGTTTATGAAATGTCAAATTCTATTCCATTAAAACAACTAATACCCTTATCACAATAAGTTTCATTTGTTATTTGAAACATTGAACATTATGAAAATTAAAAAAATGAAAATAAATTGATTCCCCCCCCCCCGAAAAAAAAGATTTTTGCAATTATATTGAATTTCAATAAGTTTAATATTTACATCTAATATACGTTTTTTCTACTCCCATTGTATAATGCTGTCATTTGATGGCTGCAATCAGTTGCGTAATGATACTCATTACGATATAGATTTGATTATGATACAGGTTCTTGGCCAATTTCACAGAAGTTTACAAAATATGAATTAGTTACCAAGTATTGAGACTTACCTCCTCACTGAGAATCGTGATAGTAAATGTTTCGTTCGTATGTATACATTACAATTGCATTTAATATGTTTGTCAGTTTCAATTCCTTTTATTAGTAGTATTTTTTCGTGGAATATTGTTTTTTAAAAATGGATCGCAATTTCACCTTGATTCTATTTGACTAGTGCAGTACTCCCTCGAAGGCGGATTGGTAACCACAGCCACCTGCGGCAGCATGCGAGGGTAGCGTTAGGGAACTGTCCGCTAGGTAGCCTTAGCTGAAACCTGCATGTCAACTGTCACAAAACGATGAAATATAAAAGTTTAACGTCTAAAAGTTCCCATAAGCCGTAGAAAAAGTATCGTATGAAACTCGATGTAATGGATATTAACACATTCGTATGAAGTTTACGATACTCGCTCCTATCGTAATATCACACTCGTGAATTTATATCCATCATTACATCATCGTTTCGTAATGTGCCATTATCTTATAGTTAACAATAGCAAACTGAAAAGAATAAAATATTTTGTTGTTAAAATGAACGATAACCAATTATCACTCTATTGATACATTACTTTTTAAAGAATCCTTTGAGTTAAATTGCTTCATTAGTTGAAATGTAACAGAAAAAAACATTCCGCTGATAAAAGTAATTCGAGTCGCATCGACTGGAGAGCAATATTTCAAATGCCCCTAGTTTGCCAGCGCAGCGTGTTTTAGTAGGAAGCTAGGTTAGCTACCAGCGGGTGGGGGGAGGGGCACCGCAGGGAGCGCCCGTTCGTCCTGCGGGGGCGGAGATGGCGGACGAGCGGACGGGCTCCGACTGCCTAATATAGCATACAGCTCATCCGTTTGGGGCGGTCCTTCAAGGACGGGATCATCGGCTTACTGTCGGCCATAATTCACGGCCGGGATGTTCCGGTTTCAATAAGCAGCCGCCCCTGCCCCGCTCCCACCCCGCTCCCGCCCCGCTCCCGCCACGCCCCCGCCGCTGCAATCGAGAGCGAAGACGAAGCGGAGTCGGCAAACCAAGAGATGCAGAGGCCGAGCTTCGGAACGTTTGGTCTAGGACACAAGGGACATCAAATGAGAACTAGGAAACGCAGTAGGTTAAACGGAGATGAGAAGTTACGGCAAAAAAAGAACATGCAGAGTGGCGACGAGAATATAAATACGAAGAATGAAGAGATGGCAGCAAAAATGTGGATCGGGCCATAAAAGAAAATTGCTGAAATGAAAAGAGGGGGCAACACTATGTTGCCCCACACACAGTGTATCAACTGATGTCACTGCAGCGCCTCTCACCGGGGAGGTCCTGTGTTCGAGTCCTGACGGCGGCAGACTTTTTGACACTAGCTTTTCAGCTAGGTCGAATTCAGTCGCTGTCTGGAGGAGAATTCTACCGGCCGGCTGCTCTGATCGGTAGTTTTCCGTGGTTTCTCCGCTCAACACCAGGCGAAAGCCGGAGCGGTACCCTACCAAACGGGCCACGGATCGCGCGCGATCTGTCCTTCCTCTTCCTTGTCCTATTCTCTTCCCTTACACACACACACTTACACTAACATGCACTACACTACCACATATTCCGGGAGACCGGTCGTGAGCTTAGAGCTTGTCCGGCTAGGGCGGTGCCCCGCTGGTGGGAGAGTCCTGGTTAGCAGGAAACCCTGCTAGCCGACGGTAGGTCGGCGCCGGATCACGCCATCCAGCGGGAGAAGATCACTGCCAGCTCCCGAGAAAAGAACATGCACTATACTAACGGGACTATCGACGAAATCAGTTGACGCGCCCGGAAACACGAAAAAATCAATCAATTAAAAAGTCTCGCAAAGAAGACAATGAACGTTGTGAACAGGAATCATGCAAATTAATATAGATGGGCAAGGCGCACACGGGATCCCAGGAACAGCCGAGGAGACGTCAACGCGAGCGGCAGTGGCTTAGAGGGAGGCGTTAGTGGCCGTCAGTAAACTAATTCCCACGGGCCGCAACGGTTGGGCCACTGCTGGTTTTATGGAAATGGCGCAACTCCGCAATGGTGGACGATGCCGGCGGTGATGTCGGCGATGCCCCGATAGAGCGCGTGATTGGATTATGCATTCCACCGCGCTGCACTTCCTTCGCCCCTCCCACAGACAGGCACGGGGCGCGTTGTTGCGTTGTAGGCCACCGGGAGACCGAGCTTATAGGGAGTTTCTGATCCACCCCCTCGCATTTAGTAGGAGAACAATAAGCGAGCGAATTTGCATTTTACTCAGGACACACGTCTCTAGCACTGACTGGCAAACGACGCAATGCGGTACCATAGATGCGGCAACGCATGCATACGAAGAGCTTGTTATGCTCTAATTTTCGTTATCGTGGGGAAGTTTGATGTCAACATGTCATGATATGGAAAAAATATTAAGGATTTTGAATCGTTCCAGAATAATTGCAATGTGATTTTTTTATACAATTTCCTTTTTTAAAATTTATTTTTGCAATACCAAATATAATACCTTAGTTATCTGAGGGTATGGGTTGAATAATGTTATTCTTTCGGCTGTGTATCTTCTGATCTTTCACATACGAATGAATGAATGAATGAATGTTTTATTTTACGTTTCCATAGTAACATACACTTTGTAGAATTTTGATGCAAAACCTTTCTAAATATGTGACGAAACACTTTGATATGAGTATTCTGTATCAACGTGGGAACATTTCTCTTAATGAGAATGATGTTGGTAAGAGTTGCATATAATTAAAGTACCACCGAAAAATTTTCTTTTCCATAAGAATAAGTAGGCAATTTCTCCGTAGTTTTAATATATCCACCAAGCAGCTTTTTACCTTCAGTGTCTAGTAGTACCTACACAAAACTTTACGTAAAAAATGAGCCGTTCCCAATAACGCGATGACGCTCATCTCAGTATTTTGAACGATGAGGGAATCTGAACAAGTTGAAATGTTGTGAAACATCCCAGTTCTCGGTTGATTCGGTACGACCTGCAAATTTACACCCCCCCCCATCAGATTGATATCTGTTATTTCTCAACCCATGTATTAAAGACATATTATTATTATTATTATTATTATTATTATTATTATTATTATTATTATTTTAAATAGGTGGAGACGTCCCGCGTATGATCCCTATTGTATCGAAGACGGCCACGGGCTACGAACCGGAGCAGCGACGAGCAGACCTTAGTGCAAGCTACGTTTCTGGCGGGCTGCCGGCGCTGCAATCGATCTCGCACGGCCTCGTTGAAAAGTAGCCACGAGCCGTTACTTACACTGCACGTCGCATTAGCTAGTGTCTGCGCCGCCTCGCCCCGTCCCGTTCCGTCCTGCCCTGCCCCGCCCCGCCCCGCCCGCCCCGTCCCGTCCGTCCCGTCCCGTCCCGTCCGTCCCGTCCCGTCCCGTTCCGTCCCGTCCCTCCCAGTACCGCCCCGTCCCGCGCCGCGCCGCGCCGCCCGCCCGGCGCCGGCCCCGCCCCGCCCCGCCGCTGTGCGCCTAGCTTGTCTCTGCTCGAGTAATATGTACGTCGCGCGCAGCCCCGCCGCTGCACCAGCCGCCCAGCGCCGTACATCGCGCCGGGAAGCCCGCCCTTCTCGGCGGCCGCAGCGCCTCCCCCTCCTAAACATCCCCTGCGGCCCCGCACACCCCAGGCCGCTCTCTACAGCGCCCAGCGCTCCACGGCTGCACGAACTAGTTACCGTTTCACTCATACTTCGGGAACAGGATACGGAAGCACTAATCTCTTCCTATTGTCTGTTCAGCACTACTATCTTCCTTCTGTGAATCGAGGAATGGAATGTTGTCAGTTTCCTAGCAAGGCATTGAAATTCATTCATTGAATTCCGAGTTATGAATGAATTATTCCCGGCGAACCCCTTGCACATCGTTGATGAAAGAAAATACCAACAGTGGTTAGTGTTTATCTTTATAGGGCTTTTAGCCGGCCGACTGCCGGTTACCCGGTACGTACGGTTAGGACGCACATTCGAACATACACTACTGAACACCAACACTCTTGTGGGATCCTCTGAATGGGTCAGCGGAACGCCAGGCGCTCCGCAACAACACATACATGAGAGACAAGGGACAAACAACCACACCCAAGGTGGGACTCGAATCGGCGACCCTTGGGACCGAAGCGCTGAATCGGTACAAGCTGTTAGCCTTCTCGCCCATCCCAGTTGGCACAGTGGTTAGTGTGCATGATTTTGATTTTAGGAGAAATTATCACGAGAAGAATTATGCATCTAAACTATGCATCTGTTTGAGCAATGACTCATTTACGTATGCTAACCATTATTTTGATAATAAATTTTACCTCCATCAACGAATCTTTGAATAACAATTCCTTGAACACTGCATAGTTTTATTCTATATCATTGCTCAAAATATATTCACATTCATTAACACTATTCTCCAGTAACTTAGGGACGGGTGATTTTAACATATTCACATCAGTACATCCGCACATTGTTGTTCCAATGACTTCTAATATTGATTTTCTATGAAATGCTACTCAATACTTTTAACATTTTAACATAGTCTTTTTAAAATCCTGGGGGCAAAATAATTTTTTTCAAAAACCATCGTCGACACGAGCATCTCAACTTACATAAACGGAATTGCTGGAAAATTGCATTAATGAGTCTTTTGAGAAAAATGTCAGAATATTTTAAACATTAATAACGAAATAACAGACAACTTAAAATTTAGTCTGTATTGTGAACATCACTTCAACTACTGAAAATGTAATAGATTAGAATCAATGAATCCACATGCTCGGAATACTATGGGGGGCCTTTTTTACTTCAGAAATTTCTTTTAATACTTCTAATAAATATTAAACTAAAAGTACGTAAATGAGAATGTTGTTGAGTGAAAATTGGAACAGCAATGTGGAATTCTGTATTAATGCATTTTATGCCAATTTTCATTACTCAACAATATTGTCAGTTACGTACTTTGAGTTTAATATTTATTAGAAGTATATTATTCATTAGTAAATTAACAAGACCATATTTAGTATTCCAAATCACCTTTTCAACACCCTCAAGTTGAAAATGAATATTCAATTCCTGTCAGCCCCCAAACATTTTCCACTCTCGTGCACACCCGGTGCTTGCACTTCGCGGCCTCCTCTCGCAGGCCCATAGCTTCGGTTCGGCCGCGGCCTCCCCAGCCGCTGTGCCCTGCAAGCGCAACGCAGCGCTTCGATCCCGCTCGGCGCTAGGCAAACAAGACCCTTCCGTACACATGTTTTCGCTGCCGCCGCCGCCGCCGCGTGAATGAATGTCTCAAACACGCCCGGCCCCGACGCTCGCCCGCCGGCGGACTCCGTCGTTCACCGCTCTTTCGCCGCTCGACCAGCACGCCGCCCTGATAAGGCCGATACAAACGGTGTGTGCGCGAGCGCCGGGCAACAAGATACACTACGGGCCCGCTCTCGACAAGGAGCTTATTCGAGCGTCATCCCGACGGATAAACCTTCGATTTATTGATTTATTTATTTATCGTATGGTAATACACATGGTGATATATATATATATATATATATATATATATATATATATATATATAATATATATATATAAACAACTTATCTGCAGAAATGGAAGATATTGTACCAAAAACAAAACAAAGAGAATAAATTCATAAAATACAAGTTTATAAGCAAACATTTAAATATTTATATATTCAATTCACATTAATATATTCAATTGCAGCACTAGTTGCCGTCAGGAAATCGTCAAATGGTCTGTCATACGCTCTATCAGGGCATTCCGTTATGATGTGGCGTACGGTTTGTCTAGTTGCTCCACAGTCACAGTTTGGCGTCAAGACCTTACCCCCATTTATGTAGGGAATCCGCGCATCTTCCATTATTAGTCCGTATTCCATTGATGGTTGTCCAAATTTTGCGTGGTTGATCAAAGGCAGGGGGTTTCGTTCTTATGCAGGGAAAGTTGCAGCAGTGTGGTGGTCGGATCTTTGTCCAGGCGCGTTCCCAGGTGTCTATCAAGTTGAAGTGTGATGTATGTAACTCCTGGGCGGTTTTCAAGGTTGGGTTTCCGGATCTCAGCCTATTTCTTTCAAGAGTGTTGACATCTTGATGGATTGGGAGGTTGCGGTTATCCCGTATACGATAAACATTCGAATTACAGCCCAACGCTCTATTGAATACTTCGCCGCCGAGGTTGCAACGCACGCACAAAACGAATCGAATTATTATCGTTTTTAGTGCACGGTTCACTTCAGAATACAAATTGATTCGAGTATTTACATCGTGTTGCAGATCCCACCCCGTCGCATTCCGCGCACAGGCGAAGCACGGGCGCGGCTCGTAAACCATATTCCGATATTTCCGTATTAACCATAACATTTGGGTATTACGCACAATTAAAAATCCACCCACTCTCGCCGCTGGTGATTTCCGGCCTCGGCCTATTAATTCAAACAGGCGCCACCGACAGCGCGCCTGCCTTGTTTCTCAACCACGCGCGCGCGTTTGGGCGGTGGATGATGGGATTTAAATTCCATTAGGTCGCGGCCCGCGCCCCCACTCGCTAATGGAACCCGCGACGGCGCGCCGGTGGGCCGAAGGTGCGGCGGTGGGTGGGCTGGGTGACAGAGGAAAAACGTGGCGGGAGCGAGTGGCACGAGAGGAAAGGGAGAAGAGAAACGAAGGGAAGAGAGGTGATGAGAGTATAATGGAATGGTGGAGAATCAGGATGATAGAAACGGCATTGGAAAATTTAGAGAGGTATAGGCATAGACTAAATTTGATTTGATTTGATTTTTTTCGTGTTTCCAGGCACGTCAACTGCTTTGGTCATTAGTCCCGTTAGTTTAGTGCATGTTTTTTCTCGGGATATGCGCGGTGATCTTTCCCCGCTGGATGGCGAGATCCGGCGCCGACCTACCGTCGGCTAGTGGGGTTTCCCCCGAACCAGGACTCCCACCAGCGGGACACCGCCCCAGACGGGACAAGCTGTAAAGCTCCCAACCGGCCTAACGAATATGTGGCAGTGTAGTGTATATTAGTGTAAGTGTGTGTGTGTGTGTAAGGGAAAAGAATAGGACAAAGAATGGGAAGGACCGATCGCGCGCGGTCCGTGGCCTGTTTGATAGGGTACTGCTCCGGCATTCGCCTGGTGTTGATCGGAGAAACCACGGAAAACTACCGATCAGAACAGCCGGCCGCTAGAATACTCCTCCAGACAGCGACTGAATTCGACCTAGCTGAAAAGCTAGTGTCCAAAATTCTGCCGCCGTCAGGACTCCCGGTCAGAGGCGCTGCAGTGACAACAGTTGATGCACTGAGCTACCGCTCCCGGTACATAGACTAAAGAGGTAATAATTCTTTACTCTATATAGAATAGAAGGTTGGGAAATGTTGTGGATGCGACTGTCAGAAAGTATGTCAGTGCGAGATACGAGAACGGTTAGAGGCGAACGGAAATTCGGCAAGTAGCGTCAGATGCGTGGAGACGATCGGGAAGGTAAATTTGGGGGAGTGAGGAAGTCGAAGGGCTGAATTAGAAGTGCGGGGAGTTCGGTGAGGGGAGAGCGGTAGCGGAGCGGGGTTTTTGGAAGTGCTCCGGCAGCCCAGCGCCGGCCGCGGGCCGTGGCTGATTAGGTCAAGAGCGTCTCGTGTAGCGACCCTCGCCTCGCGGCGGCTCTCGGGGACTTTTTGGTGGTCAATACGGACGGGCGGGGGGGAGGGGAGGGGAGGGGAGGGGAGGGGCCGCAACGGGCTACGGGTCGCTGCGAAGTGCTGGCGCGGCGCGAGGAGGAGGAGGTGGCGATGGGGAGCGGCCGCGAACGAAAGAATCGCTGCGAGGCGGAGCTCAGACGCGGAACGTTCACCGCGGCGGGAAAGCGAGAGGCGCGAAACATAATCACAAGGGCTTCGAAAGAGATGCAGAAGGAAAGATATAAGAAAGGCGGCCTCCAAGACAGTGGCGAAACACATTCATTTGACACCTCGGGACGTGTGAATTGCAATGGAACCAGCGAGGAAAGCACGATCGCGATAAGGTTATTGCGGACGAGGTGCCGGAGACAATAGAAACTGACACAAAGAAGCTCAATTAAGAGCGGGGTACTTGGAACGTGTCACAGACAAGGGAAGGACGAAAAGAGGCGCCCTCGAAATTCGGTTAGCGACAAAATGAATACAGGGGAAAATGGGAGGATGTAGGAATGGCAACGGAAGAGGAACAATGAGAAGAAGAAATTCTTACTGAGCAGATGTGACAGAAACACAAAAGAAAACGCGTGAAGTTACCGACAACGGGGAATAGGCACATTCACTAATAAATATGAGGGAAGTCAAGTAAGAAAGCGTACAATGTGTAAAAATTCAATTACCAACAAATATCCCTGAAATAAAAGACACAAAAATTGCTACGTAGAAATAGATTGTGGGAAAAGTAAAAGAAGCATAGCTTCTTCAACAGAAGTTTGCAGTAAAATACAATGTAAAGCAACAACAAAATAAAGACGTCGGATATATTTAGACTGGCAAGGCGGACAAGAATGTCTTATGAGACTGATGAACTGACTAGCAGCGCAACCGTACACTGCCGGCAGCAAAGCAGCGAGAAGTTGCCTCGCAGAGCTCCGCTTCCGCTCGCTACGGAGGCGGCCGCGAGGCATGTGGCCGGAGAGAAGTACAGTCCCTGGATACAGAGAGTAGCGCATTCCTTTGCGACTCTGGTGCCGCCATTTTATATCCAGTTGAACTAAGCGGTATTGTGGGTGAGTTGGGAACCACCAATATGCCAAAAAACCAATGATAATATATTCGAAATTCCTCATAATGCCTTCGCCTGTTATCATTTGTCCTCAACTCTTGAATGCTGCCTGTCGGGGCTTTCGAGTGGAAGGATATTAAATGGCGGCGGCCGTTGGGGTTGCGCTACTCTCTGTGTCGAGGGATGCTAGAGAGGAGGAGAGTTCCTCGATACAGAGAGTAGCGCATTTCTTTGCGTCACCGGAGCCGACATTTTATATTCAGATGAACTAAGCGGTATTGTGGGTAAGTCAGGAACCACCAATGTACCAAAAACCAACGATAATATACACGAAATTCCTCATAATGCCTTCGCTTGCTATGCCTGTTATCATTTGGCCTCAGCTCCTGAATGATGCCGAGCGGGGCTAGGAGGTGAGAGGATACTAAATGGCGGAGGCCGTTGGGGCTGCGCTACTCTTTGTATCCAGGGAGTCTAGAGAGGAGTGGCCGGCAGCGTGCTTGCGAGGCGTGCGGGCGAAACGCGGGCTGCGCCCCAAGGACAGGACAGCCCGGCCGCTGCGGGCGAACGGAACAAAAAGAGGGCGGCGCAGAGGAAACCCAATCCAAAAGGGACACGTCGGTGGGGCTGCAATAGAGCGCCTGACCCGCCCGCCCGCCCGCCTGCCTGCCCGGCGTGGCAGCGCGGCCCTGCAGAGAGAAGATTTATTTCTTTGCCCGTGACGCCCGCCGCCCCCGGCGCACGACGTACCAACTGCGCGGAAATGAATTGCCTTCGCATTGGAAGTGGCAGATTTGAATAAGGAATTAAACTTCTCCGCGATTCCATTAAAAATATGGTAATTCGATAAACCGAAATGTCTAAACGTTGGAAGTCTCTGCCGAAGTAGTATACACTATTAACTACAGAACTTTTTGTGCAATACAAATGAAATTCCGCGTTTTGTTTGCGTAGGAATATTCCCTATCTTTTGAAACGTACTGAAGAGATGTAATTAATTGCCAGGCTGGCGATGTAATAATTCTGCAACTAAAATGTACTCTAGAGAAAAAGAAATGCAACCAGAATAAGTTCTTTTGCAGCTGATATCAAATATCCACGCCGAAAAATAAATTTGGAGGAATGCAACCAAAATACGATGACAGTTATTTTTCAGCTGATATCAAATATATTAGCCGAAAAATATTGTTTTTACTTCGGTCGTCAAACTTTGCCATATTTACGTTCAAAAGTGTTGCAGAGATTATTGCCTACTGGTTAGGGATATGCTACACGCAAAACGGCACACAGTTGTGTATTGAGGGTTGAGGGTAGTAAGGCGTTCTGTGAAACTATTCCTTCCAATATCATTGACGCATTGTTCAACGAAAGTAGGTCACCAACTTGAAGAAATTAAATATCCTGAAATTTACACGGCCAACTTTCTTCTCTATGCATTTAAAATATCGCTAAAAGGTTAGACAGTTGTAGAAAATGCACTTTGATTTTGGAACGTAAATTGCGTTTAGAAATTGTAAATATCACTACTTAAATACTTAAAACAGGAAAAATTGAGGGAAAAATTTTAAAATAGTAAAATATTTAACATTACGTGAATAAATCTGTATAGAAATGAAATAATTTAATGAACGAAAACTTGTTTATTATATTTTAAAGTTAACGTTTAAAAAATATTTTCCTGACAATTCATAAAGTTAAGACATTCATCTCACAGTTACGAAAATATTCAATGATATTTCATCTCTTAACTTTTCTCTGATTGGCCAACCTGAAAACTATTGTGATTTAATTAGAAGGCACATAAAAATCTTCAAGTTACCTAAAGTGTGGGAAAATATCTGAATAGAACGACATCCAAAATGAAATCCTATTTTAAGATATTCTGAAATATAACTTGCTTAAAAAACATACTTTATAACATTTTAAGTTCAGAAAAGAGAAAATATATATTGGAAAATATTTGATGTAGTACCAAGAGTATCAACGCGGTGTAAATAGTTTCCTGAACAAGAGTATAAACTAGTCACAGACACTAACATAGACACACAAACAGTAGGTAATATAGTTCAAATACGACCCGCATCGTTTGTGAACATTTTCAGAGCAGATACGTTATTACCATTCGAAAATCAAACCTCTCCCCAAAAAGTAGTAATATCAAACAGTAATATACACAATTCAAGTCACGTATACCACGGTAGGCATGCATTAAAAATACTTGTTTTCATCGTCGTTTAATGGGCGCGTGGGGATTGGAAACCAATTTTAATTAACGCAGTATTACCATTAAAATAAAACCTTCCGGATGATTTACTGGCTGTTCACATTGCGGGCTCCGTGCGGGGTGGATTTGAGTGGTGCAATTCCGACTACTCGCCGGCGGTATGCATATGCGATTCAGTTCCATTGCGTTTGCGGATGCTCAGGGACGGATTATGAACTAAAGAAATTACACAAAATTCCACTATGCACATTGGCGGTAAGCTAATACTCAGGTGCACCGCAAACATTCATATAGTCGTTGCTCTAGCAATACAGCATTTCAATTAGCCTCGTTCCAATAACTATTCGATAAAATGTCTATCAAAAGCAAATCACTCAGAGTCCTTCATTCTGCTATGTTATAAAAAAATACGATTTAGTAATAACAAAATAACTTGTGTTAGGTGAGATAGAAATTTACTAGCAAAAATGTTTCAAATTATGATTGCTTCAATTGAGAGGACGGTTCGTTAAATATGGCAAAGCGAATATTTTTGGCGCACACGATTTAATTTATTTTTTTGCACACCTGCCTCTGAAGTTGGATTTAACGGGTCATTTATAATATGAAAAACTTATCATTTGCAGCTGGGAGTCGGTGTGGCCAAACTGAGTTCGCGAGTCTGGAGGGAGTATCGAAGGGGTAAGGCCAGTACCTACGGGGGAACATCACAGTAACTAAACACAAATTGGAATTAAGTATTAATAAAGCGGGGAACTGGGAAAAACGTCTCTCGCACCTACTGCGATGTCAGCTCAGTGGATATAAGTGCATCATCGCCCTCTGATTTTGTTTCTGTTTGCGGTCATTCAGATGATGATTTAGGGGCAGCATCGTGATAACGTACATTACAAACCAAATATTCGTAAATTAAAGCCAAAGCAAGAGTATAAAAATTATTGTGTCATCTCGGTCACTTAGTTATTTTTTCGACCTCGGAATATAATCATCCTCGATCGAATAAGTACTACTTCTCGACCTTGATACAAAGGTGGGATTTTACAATATTGTGTCGGAATTTACTAATATATTCCATTCCGTACTAGAGAGAAAATTATTGAATGTCTTTCTAGAAACAACAATAGTTTTCTTGCGACATAATTGTAGGGTATTTTTACCTAGAATCAAACTTCTACACGGACGGAAAGTCGAGAAATATGAGATGCAGATAATGCTAACTTGCAAACTATGTGAAGTGTGATGAATGAAGATAGTGTGGGTAGCGAGAAATGAAATCTGCCACTTACATAATATCTTCTTGAAACATTAAAATGGACTTCTGTCGCGAGAAAAGTTTTCTGTTCTTTCTAGAAAGACGTTCATTAATGAAGCCACCTACCAATTACAAGTAACAAAAAATATGTGAGGAAAAGACAACAACACAGCATACAAATACAAACAAGTCAAGAACTACATATTCAAAATGGCCATCCCCATCCGCAGTGCACGCCCACTCCAAACAGGTGGCTGTTGTAGGCGCGGAAGATGGACGCGGGCGGGCGGGCCCGGTCGGTGAGGGACGCTGGAAAGAGGAGCGAGTGAGCCGTGGAGCACGCGGCCCGGCCGTCTTTTGTTCCTTCCGCGGCGGAAGCGGGCCGCGGCCGCGCGCCGCTTTGTGACGCTCGATTGTTCGCGCCGCGGCCGCTATTGTGCGCGAGGGGCGCGGGCGGCGGCGGGCGCAGCGTTCGCACACCGCCGGATAAATCAACGCACGGCCAACCGTCAGCGCACGGCCGCGAGCGGGGGCGGGGGCGCGGGCGGGAGCGGAGACGGTGGTGCGAGCTGGGACGCGGGCCGGGACGCGGGCGGGGGCGCGGGCAGGGGCGGGGCGCGGGCGGGGGCGGAGACGGTGGTGCGAGCTGGGACACGGGCCGGGACGCGGGCGGGGACGCGGGCGGGGACGCGGGCGGGGACGCGGGCGGGGACGCGGGCGGGGACGCGGGCGGGGACGCGGGCGGGGACGCAGGCGGAGGCGGAGGTGGGGGCGGGGACGACTGAGTGGGTGGAGCATGAAAGTAGTGCCGAAAGCGGGGAACGAGCGCTGGCTTGCGATGGTTGGTGCGAGTCGAGGTAGTCAGGCGGAACTGGAAAGGAGAAACCAGGCTAAAATGCCTTGAAGATATTGCCGTCACTTCACAAGCGAGGATTTTAAAGCAACGTCAATCTTTTGTTCACAACGGTGTCAGGAACTAATAATGAAATACAATGGACTGTCAGGATCTACCAACATACGATGAGACGACACTCAAGGAAAGGAAATAATGAACGTGCTTTGTAAGGTAAACATTAAGAAAGAGATCAATAAACCGTGAATGTACGAATTTTGGATACACGAGAAAATGACGACGAAATAAAATGCACAGAAAGCACGGAAATGTAAAAAATCAAAGAGCTGTGAAAAAGTGAAAATTCATACGCTTCAATGGAAAAATAAAAGCCAGGGATTAAACAACCGAGGTGAATTCCGCGGGGAGCTGCCCTGCTGGTTGGTTGGGAGAGGGGGGCGGAGGGGCGCGTCGCCGGGTAAGCAAGGGCAAGAACCGTCCGCGATAACGGGCGTGTGAGCCGAGTACAATGAGAGGTTTTCAATTCGCCTCAATGGAAACTGTAGATCGGCCAGCGGGATAGGAGCGCTGCCCGTTCGCGGCCAATTGGCAGAAATGGCGCCGCGCAGTCCAACGAAAGGAGATCGATGCGCGGACAGCGGGCGCCGCAGAGACGGCGAAAACGCGGCGCGGTTTTTCGCCGCCGAGAAGGTAACGTCACGATGTCGATATTAAATAACGTCGCGTGCCGAAGCGCGCCGGGGACCGGAAATTGGGCTGCATAGCCGCTCCGCGGGAGAGCGGCGCACCGACAAGGCAGCGCAGAAGGAAATGAAACGCGAAACAAACAGATGCTCCGGGCGCGGGAAATCGACGCGCGCGACGGCAGCGCTTCGCGAGCGGTGGACGGCGGCCAAGGCAGCGAAGGGATGGGATGGTCTGGGTTTGATTCGGTGGAAGTGGGTGGGGATGCGGTAGATCGGCAGAGGGATGGAGTACGCGGTGACGAAGAGGCTCATGACCGGTAATGGCAGGGAGTGAAGGGCTTGACGGGGTTGTGTGGGCCGGAAAACCGAATAGTAAAATTTCTGGTGAAGTGAGAATTGAACGTGTTCAGCTAGGTGAATAGCATGGCGGATTGGTTGGTTGGTTAGTGATTCCGGGCGCGTCAACAGCTTTGGTTATTAACGCCGTAAGTGAAGTGCATGCTTTTTTCCTCCAGAAGTGGCTGTGATTTTCCCCCGCTGGATAGCAAGATCCGGCGCCGACGTACCGTCGGTTAATGGGGTTTCTCCCTAACCAGGACTCTCCCAACAGCGCGGCACCTCCCCAGCCGGGACTAGCTCTAAGCTCCCGACCAATCTCCCGGAATATGTGGTAGTGTACTGCATGATAGTGTAAGTGTGTGTGTAAGGAGAGAGGATAGGACAAGGAATGGGAAGGACAGATCGCGCGCGCTCCGTTTGGTAGGGTACTGCTCCGGCATTCGCCTGGTGTTGATCGGAGAAACCACGGAAAACTACCGATCAGAGCAGCCGACCGCTAGAATTCTCCTCCATACAGCGACTGAATCCGACCTAGCTGAAAAGCTAGTGTCGAAACTCCTGCCGCCGTGATGAGTGGGAACCTAGCACCTCCCAGTCAGAGGCGCTGCAGTGACATCAGTTGATGCACTGAGCTACCGCTCCCGGTCGGGTCGGGTCGGGTCGGGTCGGGTCGGGTCGGGTCGGGGCGGGGCGGGGCAGGGCGGGGCGGGGTGGAGCGGGGCGGGGCGGGGCGGGGGGAGCGGGGCGGAGCAGAGCGGGGCGGAGCAGAGCGGGTTGGGGAGGGATGTGAACAGCGCGCGCCGAGCACAGCAGCCGGCTAAACAAGACTCCTTCCGGCAACGCGAGTTGACAGGCGTCGCGTCGCGTCGCGGGGCGTCGGATGTGCGGCTGTGCACTCGACGCGCGGCGCATCGTGTAACCCTTGCGCCGGTCGCCGACCGCTCTCCACACGCAACTCCACGCGCAGCGCTCGACCGCCTCCCTTCCCGTAGAGTGGATCTGCTGCTGCAGGACGCGGATTAGACACATCTCTCCCACGAACTGCGCGCTTGTACAGTAATAGAAATAGAACGAAAACAATTGAGGAACTACTATTGAAGAGGTTCCCTCTGAGCGCAGTCTACCGACGTTTGCCGAAAGCAGCGATGTTAGCAAAGCGGCTCAACTTATTATTCGATTATTCCCCCCATCTTAGTAATATTATTTGCTATTAATTATTATTGCTTTTTTTTTTATTGTTGTTGTTTTTTATTTTTTTTTTTGCAATTGAATGTATATTTCCTTATTTTAATTTTAATTTAAACCGCCAGCATTTCATTTTTTGCAATTTTATCTATTTGTTCCGTATCTTTTGCAATCACATAATGTGTCTTTCTTGATCGGTATTTTATAATTTTTAAGTTGAACTGCTACTAATCCTCTCGTTGCATTTCAATTTTCGTAAATTTATCTGCTATTTGTAACTACAATTTAAATGTATCTATTAAATGTAATTTAATTTTCTATCTTATTTTGTACTTTATTTGTAATTTATTTATATATTTTCTGTACCTTGTAGATTGATGATGACGGCAAAGCCGTCGAAAGCCGGCTATCTGAATAAAACTAATATGTTGACGAAAATGACCTCTTTAATTTCTTCTATGGAAGAGGTCTCTTGAAGAGGCTCATGGCCGATAGTGGCGGGGAGTGAAGGGCCTGACGAAGTTGTGTGGGCCAGAAAAGCGACAAGTAACATTTCTGTGCATAGTGAAATGAGAATTGAATGTGTTCAGATTGTTGAACAGCACAGCAAAGTAACATGCCGAAATGAAATGGTGGAAATGGTATTTCCTTAAAATGCAATTTTGCAGGAAGGGGAAATTAGAAAATTATATTAATATTATTAACATCTCAACTCCACTGCTTTAGGACACTGTATTTCTAGCAGCACGATGGAGAAATGTCTGAAGAATATATTGACAATTAAAACTAGAAAACAAACGAATATGGAGAGAAGTCACAACCAAAATACGCTCTTCAATTAGTGATTTTTTTACCCATCGTGACATGTGTTCTCTTTTGTCCTATCTAGGCTTCAAAATATACTTAATTATAGATTATACTGACAATTTAATTTCAGTCCGTCAATCTGGCCATCTGACTGTCCATCAACAACGCTAGCTACACCGTAAGCAAGATTTTAACCAAAATTGATATTCTCCCATCTTACTGATGTCGCGACCCCTTGAATTTGAAATAGATATTTGAATTTTGGAAGGCACCTTGTATGAAGCTTCAAGGACATTTATAATTTTTTCTCAAAATCTGGCTTCAATTTTTTTTACACAGAAAAAAAATATAAAATTTCACCAGATAATATTTTGGTTTATTTTTCTGCATTTTCGAACATTGCAAAAGTTTAAACTATTTTCGGCGTCTCTCTACGACTACAATACTGAAAAAAGATTTTTTCTTGAAATCTATTCTTCACAATTGGTATTTAAATTAATGTCATACACATTTTTTTAAATAATAGTTTTCGCGCAATTTGGAGCCAAATATGGACAATATCAAAAACAAGATTTTATCAAAAACGACCAAAATTATTTCGTTATGTTTGTTGGTACGCATAGTGCTAAATGCACTGAATAGTATATCACAAACGCTATTTTAACGTCTACTTTTGTTTTATTAAAAAATTACAAAAAATGTATTTTTAAAATATATCTCACATCGTTAATATTTACCTTACGGGTATTTTATACTTATTGCATTCTCGAGAACAGGTGATTCAAATGATTTCTACTGAAAATTCTCGAGAATTTAAAAGTTTTCTCAGAAGACGAGCTCATATTTAGAAACACTCAAATGACATTTTCTCAAGTAGGACGGCTGGAAATTTTTCAACAAAATTTACATACAGTACTAGGTTTTACCCTTCTATAATATTAAGTCATATTTTGATTCCGTTATTAGAGGACCAAACAAATTTAGAACATGTGAAAGAAAAGTATTTTAGGTACCGATAGATAGCAGCTGGAAAGAGGGTGGGACAACACCGAAAAGCTAGCCTAGCCTAAAGCGTTTAGAAAACTAACTAGTGCGAGAAGGTGTGTGCAACTCTGCAGCACCACTAGTTTAACTCGCAGTAAAAAATAAACAACAGAAGTAAACAACTTTACGAGTTAGATACGAGCGTGTTGACTCTCACGGCCGTGCACGTACATGCGCAAACACTAGGTGATTAAATACTCTCACAATTCGAAAAACAGGGAGCGCCCAAGCACTATGTTGAGCCATTTCAATCCAGCAATAGAGGGTAAGTTCATGATCTATAGAACGCACCAGCGATTAAACACGCGGTTCTGTCAACACCATCGGAGGAGGGGCGCGCCGAGTCAGACGACACAATACCACGCCCCGATAATCATGATGGTGTTTTTTTTTTCGGATTTCCCTTCGTCATACACTTGGATACCGTGTTCAACAACGACAAACAACACAGCGAGCGGGGTGCGCCAGGGCGTATTTTTCAACCAGTAGGACGCGGGGAACATTCAAACCTGATTTTAGAATCGGTGGGATCGCACTTGGTTGCGTACGCACGGGTCATGAGTGCTACCAAGGATTTGCAAACGTTGATTGTTTCACAGAAACGCGCACTTCCATTCGCCAAGTGCTTCCAATAGGGGTAGCATAGTTCCTTTGCACAGGTTTTAAAGTGTCCCGAAGTCCGTGATTTAAATTTACGAAATGGATGACTTTTGAATTCGCGTATTCGACCTGACTTCCTACAATCATGAAGTATGCATGAAGTGTGTTTCAAGAGTAGTTTCTATTTAGAGTCAGTTGCCAATGCTTTTTATTTCAAACGGTATTTCAATAGCCCTAACAATGAGCATCCAAGTATAAAAATATCTAAAATATAATATACAATGAGATATACTTTGCAGAATATTATTTATATTAATAATTGCAGTGCCAGAATATTAACAAAAAAGGACGCAATAGATTACAGACAAATTAACATGAAAATTCATGATATCAAATAACTTTTGAAACATTTACTATTTATTCTTTCTACAGCAATTTATTGTACTTCTCCGCATAAATATACGCAATCATTTTACTGTTAGATTATTCTCACTTCATGAACGCAAAGTATACTTTCTCCCTTAACAATCTTACTGGTCGTTTTTCTGGTCTACACTATCCACGAACCGCCCTTTTATTTTAGAAAATAAGTATGTTGATATGATATAGATAGGATATTATAAATTTCTGAGTACGTGGGCTGCTACAAATCATTATCAATCATTAAATACAATTAAATAATAATGGAAAGAAACTACATCCAAACGCCCTCTGAGCACTCCGCGCCGAATCGGATGCCCCGCAACCAGCCCCTCGCCACTCGCCCCGCCAGCGAATGGAGAACCAAGTGCGCGGGCGCCACGAAACGACGTGGGCGTTGGCCCCAAAGAACCAATCTGGAAACAGGGGCGACATCCACGAAGGGGAGGCAGCCCGGGGGAGGGGGGACCGACATTTCCCGGAGAGTGTCAGCGCCAGGAGGAACTTCTAGGGATTCCGAAGAATTTGTTTATTGATTTCCGAGCTGTTTTGCCATTTATTTTTCCCGCGCGTGTTATTTGCTTTGGTTATGAGTAGGGAACGGATTTCCATGGAATTACATGTTTCTACAGGAACTAGATACCCACATTCTATTATTCCAAGCATGTCCGACAGCAGGAACAAACTCCAAGCGCCCGACTGGGCTCCAAATATGGACGGTCATGTAGTGTATGTAAGTGGAGAGGTGGGGACGGGGATGAGGAAGGAAAAACCGTGCGCTGCTGCTTGGTTCATTTATTAGGGTACAGCTCCGGTTTGGTTTGGTTTCTTCGTGTATCCGGGCGCGTCAACTGCTTTGGTCATTAGTCCCGTTAGTATAGTGCATGTTTTTCTCGGGAGATGGCGGTGATCTTCCCCTGCTGGATGGCGAGATCCGGCGCCGACCTACCGTCGGTTAGTGGGGTTTCCCCCTAACCAGGACTCTCCCACCAGCGGGGCACCGCGCCAGCCGGAACAAGCTCTAAGCTCCCGACCGGTCTCCCCGAATATGTGGTAGTGTAGTGCATGTTAGTGTAAGTGTGTGTATAAGGGCGAGAGGATAGGACAAGGAAGAGGAAGGAAATATCGCGCGCGGTCTGTGGCCCGTTTGGTAGGGTGCTGTTCCGGCATTCGCCTGGCGTTGATCGGAGAAACCGTGGAAAACTACCGATCAGAGCACCCGGCCGCTAGAATTCTCCTCCAGGCAGCGACTAAATTCGACCTAGCTGAAAAGCTAGTGTCGAAAACCCTGCCGCCGTCAGGACTCGAACCTAGGACCTCCCGGTCAGAGGCGCTGCAGTGGCATCAGTTGATGCACTGAGGTACCACTGCCGGTTACGGCTCCGGTATTCGCCTAGTTCTGATCGGGGACACCAAGGTAGACTAATGATGAAAGAAGTCGGACGGTACAATTTTCCACCAGGCAGCGACTGAATGCGACCTAGCTTTTAAGCTCACTTCGAACAATCTGTCAACGTTGAGAGTAGACCCCTAGACGCTCCAGGTCAGCGTCGCTGCAGTGGCAAGATTGTTGCCCTGAGCTAACTCAGCGGGTCGTGAGGAGGAACTTTTCGGGATTCACCTAACTTGCGCGCGTTCTTTCACATCGCCACTGGCCGCTTCTGCAGCTTCGGCTTCGCACAACTGGCGATGTGAAAATGTCGCCTGCTCTGAGCATTTTCGCCACACGGCCTTCGCGGAACCGGCTTCGTGGAAGTGCCGAACCCCGAAACGACGTTCGCGCTTCATTACGTGCAAAGCCCGTCTTGGACGTCTTTTTCAGAAACTTTCGCAAATATCATCGGGCCAAGATGGTACATAGGCGCTTTGAAACTTACTGAAACGTGAGACCTTAATTAACTTCAGAGAAATATTTCTTTCTCATTACATTACTTGCTAACATTTTTCGCTGTTGAACGTTTGCAGGAAGATCCTTTCAATAATTCTCTATTAACAGATAAGCAAGATGCATTTTAAAATATTTTTCGTAACGTAAGAGGTTTAAAAATAACCATTAGGTAATGAAATTTTTGACTAGTGGGTAAAATTTTGAGACAAACAGCATCCCCAAAGTCATTAAAATGCATAATATTAAAAAAAAATATTTTCTTGATTCACGTTTGGACTTGTTTTACTCACTGTAATATGATCTAGAACAATATTTAGGATTTCGTACCGTGACTGTGCTGTTCCTAAACTGAGAAATACTTGATCAGAAATATTTTAGTAGGAGCCATAGATGAGCAGTTAATCGCGAATATATATTTATGATGATGATTCTTGAAATAAAATATTTAATATTAGCAATTATGTATAAAGTTATACTTGTACACGAGTATTTATTTAAAATAACTTGACTATAGGCGTTTATATACTGATTTTCTATTTTATAATTAGTTCAAGTACTACAAAAAATATTTGGTAATTTTACAGGTAAATTTCCAAAGCTTTATTCTTCTGTTGCATGAAATAAATTAAAAGATTTGTTTCCCGCCTAATTACAAACAATACAGGGTCGCCACGTTCGCACAGCCCCGTCTTTGTCGGGGCCCTAGTTGGTAATGGCAATTAGGACGCTGTGTCAGAGCGGAAGCCACTGGGATGGGAAAGGGCCATCGGAGCGGATAGCCCGGTTATTATCCTTCGGAGGAGCTTAATCGTGCATAGTCTACTACTGCCCTATGATCCACTCCCCTGCCGTCAAATCCTGAAAGGAGGGGCATGTAGACAGTTCATTCAGAATTTACGCCCATGCTTCTATTTGAAGAAGACGTAATTCCGTACGGAGGTTTTTTACCTTTCATTATTTCAATTGAAACGATTTAAAATATAGGAAAAATTTGAAGAGTACAAAAATTAATTCTTTCCATTTACATTTTTGAAAAAAATTGTAAAAGAAGTCAACGGCATTTACACTCTCAAATTTGTGAAGCATTCCTTAGAAATTCTTCTCTCAGTGATTTGAAACAACAGTTGTCAACAAGAGAAACGAGCGATCTTTATTCACAACCGAGTTCCTGAAATTAAGATCCAAGTCATAACGCTGTAGACACTTCCTCGGTCGAGAAAGTAATTTAAATGTGTAATACGCACATAATACATTTCACTAGGCTTATAAAAAGGCCGGATCTTTACTTGATAGCTCCTGGGAGGCCGCAAGGGTAGGAGAAGCGGACGGGGGAACGTCGGTGATTTAAGGACTGAAAAAAATGAAGGAGTGAATTAAAAATGAGTAATGGGGAGGTGGAGCGGTGTGAGAGAAGTGCGGGGAATGAGTCTCAGATGAAAAGTTTAAATATTTAAGAGTCCACCGGCCCTAGAAGAATGGCGAGGAGGGCGGCCATCTCGTCGCAGAAGTGGAAGTGCGGGTGAGAAGACGGTGAGTTGTGGGGGCGGGGCTTCTGCGGGGAGGTGATTGGTGTGGGGGCGGCGCGACTAAGCGGCAGAGAGGCGACGTAGAGAAACACTCAAGAAGGAGGCATGCAACGAGGCGATGGAGTCCCATCGAACTCCGCGGACGAAGAAAATTATCAAATTTGATATTTGCGAAAATTATCAAATTTGATATTTGCGAAAATTATCAAATTTGAAATCTGTGAAGGGGGTTTCAAAATAAAAATTACAAGTGGAATACAACTTTGAGAATAGAATATACTAAGACAACACACTCTCAGAATGAACTGGAATTTCAGAATGACGTAAGAGAACGCTGTAAGAAATCCGTCACTGGATAATGTCGGGAAAGACGGCGGATCGTAGTTGATCAAAAATGTCAAGCTGTTAATATGAATGAACCAACGCCCGTCATTTGTAATGCGCTGCTGGGGATACTTTGCGCACAATATCAAAAAATAATAGTAGCAGACAATGATAGATAATTGGCTAAATATTTTTTTCACTTAAAAAACTCTGAACAGTAAAGGACGGAACGGTAAATTAAAAGGAGAGCCAATTTGGATATTTGATACCATTCGCAGATGTGCGAGTTGCTCTTTCTTTGTCAAGAGCGTAGTTACATGGGTAGAGTATGGAAATATGATAGTGTCGTAAATTACGGTACTAATGAAGATACAATTTTAACAGACGATTTTGTGTAAGTAGCAACGATTTTTTATTTGAGTAGAGAAATAGGGCCCGCTGAAACGATAGTAACTAAATAACAGCGTTGGCAATAGATCATTGAAAATGTGAGCAATCGTGCCATATACGTTCTGTTGCATCACCCCTAAACGTCCGCTACTCAGTGTGCGGGAGCTGTCGGATGTGTAGATTGATTGATTGATTGATTTTTTCGTGTTTTCGGACTGTCAACTGCTTTAGTCATTAATCCCGTTAGTGTAGTGCATGTTTTTTTCTCTCGGTAGATAGCGGTGATCTTCCTCCGCTGGATGGAGAGATCCGGAACCGACTTACCGTCGGATAGTGGAGTTTCCCCCTAACCAGGACTCTCCCACCAGCGGGGCACCGCCCTAGCTGGGACAAGCTCTAAGCTCCCAAATGGTCTCCCGGAATATGTGGTAGTGTACTGCATGTTAGTGTGTGTAAGGGGACAGGATAGGACAACGGAGAGGAAGAGCAGATCGCGCGCGTTCCGTGGCCCGTTTGTTAGGGTACTGCTCCGGCATTCGCCTGGTGTCGATCGGAGAAACCACGGAAAACTACCGATCACAGCAGCCTGCCGCTAGAATTCTCCTCCAGACAGCGACTGAATTCGACCTAGCTGGAAAGCTAGTGTCGAAAATCCTGGCGCCGTGGGGAGTGGAACCTAGGACCTCCCGGTGAGAGGCGCTGCAGTGACATCAGTTGATGGAGGTGTAGGAGGTGGCAGCGTGGGCGGGCGACACCAAGCCGGGGGGGCGGATGAAGGGGGCGAGTGGACGTGTCGCCAAGTTTGCGCTGGGCCGCGCTCGCGACGATCCCGACCTCCAGGGGCAACTTCGCAACAAGGCTCCGCCGCGGGCCGGGGCCTCCTCGCCCGCCCGCGCGACCCGGCCGGGAAGGAGGGGAAAATAAGTCTTTCATATTCTCGCGGAACTCGAGTTCTGCCGCGATAAGAAAGGCGAGGCCTCCTGAACACCGCCTCTGTCGCCGGCACGGCAGTGCTGAGCGGAACGCGAGTCTTTTGTTCGTACACCCGCTTTCTCCGTGTTGTGCCTCGCGCGAGAAAATGGAAATCTGAAGTCGACGTCTTTGGAGCGTGTTTGTACGAACAGAGAACGGATTTAGCCAATAAGGAATTGTGGCTGAGCAATGTTATTCAAGGGTACCACGGAATAGTAATAAAAGTGTATGAAATTTATACAAGATTTCTTTTCATTTATTCTACAAGAATGTGATCTAATGTTACTATTGAAGTCGCAAAGATATGGAGACATGAACACAATGGTAATTTAATAAAAGCGATGGATTTAGATTTTAACGCTAGTTGCAACTTGAACCTCGTCTTGTAAAAACACTACTGTTCACATAACTGGTCACAAAAAATTACATTCTGCTAGTGTCATTACAGAAACAAAAAAATAAATTAGAAATATGATTGCAAAGAAATAACAGAACTGGAATGTTTTTAGGAAGTATGTTTGTGCGAATATAAATATTGGGCTTTCCTAAAAATTAAATGCATTTTCATGTACTTCTTGAAACGGAAATACAAAAACAATATTTGCTTTATTAGCTTCACATTTTATCAAAGGACACAGGCAGGTTCCATGTAACCTACTTGGTCGATTTTAGGAATCCTCTTCCTCTTTTGGTGGAAAATCCGCGGAAGTTCTACGAGCGATCACTTCATCGGAAATAAAAATTTGAATTACTCTGCAATATTCCAGAGCGTCAGAGATGCATTACCGAGAAGTCATAAACCCGACAAAGGCGATTGTAATCCCGGTCCCCACGCAGTCGCAGAAAATCCATCCCCCTGTCGTTTACAGCGCGGGAGTACTTATAACTCGTGCATCCAACGCCACGACTTCCACGATCTAGGAGATTAACATTGAGAAGCGGCAGCGGCAGCGGGGGTGGGAGGCCGACGCCGCGTGCGGGTGGCAAGGCGCGGAAGGCACTCGGCGCGAGGACCAGGGCTGAAGACGAGGAGGTGGGGTCATGAAGTACGGCACAGAAGACGGAAAATGGGAAGTCAGGGATTTGATGACGAGGTGAGAAGCCGGAACAGAAAGATCGATAAAGAGAGGTTGAGGGGAGGGAGAGGAATGCAAGTGATCGGAATTGGGGATGACAATGGAAGATGAGAGAGGGAGCGAGAGAGAAAGCGATGGAGAAAACGAGAGAGAGAGCGAGAGGGGGAAGGAGAGAGGGAAAGAGAGAGGGGGAAAGCGAGAGGGAGGGAGAAGGAGGGAGAGGGAGGGAAAGCGGGAGGGAGGGAGAGAGAGGGAGGGAGGGAAAAGAGGGAAGGAGAGGAACGGAGGGGGAGAGAAGGAGCACGCGCGAGAGAGAGGGAGAGAGAGAGAGAATGTGTGCAGTGGGAGGAGTAGCGACAAAGGGAGAGGTGGGCGCAGAGAAACGTGAGGCGGAGGGGGCCCAGTGGGCGGCAAGTGCCACTGCAAAGCACAAGCAACGGGTGGCAAGCCGCAGACGGCGCGCCGTGTTGGAGACTGCGGTAGGGACGGGGTGAGGCGGGCAGTGTGTAGTGTGAGGGGGCGGGGGGCGGGGCGGAAGCTATCTCATTTCGAGGCGAGCGCATCCGCGCAATAACGCTGCAGGAACACTCGAAAGCACTCGGCGCCTTGCAGCCGGCCCCTCCACGCCACTCGCATTCGGCGGTAGGTGAAGCTGAGGTGCGGTGACCGGAGCAGGAGTCAGATGTGGGATGTTAGCCGATGATAAATAGGGTGGGTGAATGTAGCTGATGACTGAGAGATGGAACATATTGGATATGTTAAATAAAAATTGCTTGGTGTGTTTTGGAACACGGAATATATATGCGTCGCGTTCGTGAATGAGGGAAACAATAAATTAACAATTAAAATAATTATAAATTAATCATATGAAAATGGAGAGTAATAGTGATACTACTATACTTCCCTCAGATGTTACTGAAATCAACCACAATTCATTATGCTACGAAAATTGTAGCTTTTTAATCAAACGTTTCAGCTCAATTAAACTGTGAGTTTCAAGTGAAAATATTAGGTGGAATTATTATTATTATTATTATTATTATTATTATTATTATTATTATTATTATTATTATTATTAACTATTATTATTAAAAAGGCGGAATACTCAACCAAGTTTTCGAGCAACGAAAGAATTATGTTTCTAGTAAAAGTGAATGTAGTTATTATTCGTTAAAGACAACAGAAACTCTCTATATCATAAATATCTAAAGAATTTTAAGAAATGAAAAAAAAGAGCTCGTATTCTTACAGGTCGAAGCTTTTTTGGTGAAATCTTCATACTTTGAGCCCACTTTTGCAATGGCTTCGAGCCTGGCACTCGCATTACATTCTCGTTTACCGAATCCCCCCTAACAGTCGATCAATAGGCCACCTCCGTGCGCTATGATGCCCCAGGAATAAACGCAAGCAAATGTTGGGCTGGGCCAATCCAATAACGCCGGGAGGAGTGGACGGCTGGGTAGCAGCGCAGCGGCTGCGGGCGCTCTCGGCGGACACGCCGCGTACATTCGCTGATTGATTTTGACGACTTTTTCGTGTTTCCGGGCACGACAACTGCTTTGGTCATTAGTCCCGTTAGAATAGTGCATGTTTTTCTCGGGAGATGGCGGTGATCTTCCCCCGCTGGATGGCGAGATCCGGCGCCGACCTACCGTCGGATACTGCGGTTTCCCCTATCAAGGACTCTCCCACCAACGGGGCACCGCCCCAGCCAGGACAAGCTCTAAGCTCCTGACCGGTGTCCCGGAATATGTGGTAGTGTAGTGCATGTTGGTGTAAGTGTGTGTTGTGTGTGTAAGGGGGACAGGATAGGACACGGAAGAGGAAGGAAAGATCGCGCGCGGTCCGTGGCTCGTTTGGTAAGGTACTGCTCCAGCATTCGCCTGGTGTTGATCGGAGGAACCACGGAAAACTACTGATCAGAGCAGCCGGCCGCTAGAATTCTCCTCCAGACAGCGACTGAATTCGACCTAGGAGAAAAGCTAGTGTCGAAAATCTTGCCGCCGTCAAGACTCAAACCTAGAACCTCCCAGTCAAAAGCGCTGCAGTGTCATCAGTTCATGCACTGAGCTACCGCTCCCGGTACGCATACATTCGTCCGCATTATGGTTCCGCGGAATAGAAACGCGCAGAGGCTCTCAACACGCCCGCGTGCGGGTGTGGGGGTGGGGCGAGGGAGAGGTGAGGCAACCGGGAGGGGGAAGAGGAGGGACAGGGACGGGTGTAGACAAGGACGCGGAGGGGGTGCAGTGACGGTGGCGTTGGAGAAGTGAATCGGGCTAATTTGCAAAGACCTCTGCCGCGTCGCGCCCCTATCTTCTTTAGGCCTGATGCCGCTGAGTGCGTGAGAGGACGGCGGGGGAAGTCGAACAAATCTCGGAGGAGAGGAGCAGGAGGGAACCGAAGTCGGCAGTGCGTAGAGGAGACGCAGACAGTGGTAATGGGTGGGAAGATCACGATGATGACGGTGGAGATGATGGTGAATGTGACGGTGGCAGAACGGAGTCGTGAAGAGGTTTCGATGAAGAGAGGCGGTGGCGGTGGCGGTGGCGGTGGCGATGGGGTGGCGGATGCGGTGGCGGTGGCGGTGGCGGTGGCGATGGGGCGCGGTGGTGGGGTGACGGTGGCTGTGGTGGTGGTAGCTGTGGTGGTGGCAGTGGCGGCTGCCGTGGCAGTGGCGGCGGTGACGGTGGCTGTGGTGGTGGTAGCTGTGGTGGTGGCAGTGGCGATGTTGGTGGCGTGGCGATGGCGGCGGTGCGAGTGGTGACGTAGGTTTGGGGTGAGGCTGTGGGTTTGAGGGAGGGGCTATGGCGCCGTCGCGCGCAGAGATAACGGCGCCCATAAAGCAAGCGATTTACGCGGCTCCTGCAGCCACCAGTCGCCGGCTCTGCGGCTCAGGGCTCAGCACGAACATTGGGAAGGCGGGGCCGGTCCGACCATATACACCCAGGCCGGAGAAAGATTGTTTTCAACTAACGGCTTACTTTAACAATTTAAATTAATATTATGGTTCGGCTTACCGACTAACAATTCACATTAATATTATGATAAAAATCCAACGTTATGCTGGTTAGTGATATGGAAACTTTTGTTCGAAACACTTATTTTGTCAGTTTACGAAATATTTAAGATTTAGAAACATTAAAACTTGACACGATATTTTATTAAACGAGTAAGTAACTGTGAATAAAGTGAATTCGCACACATTCGCGTTAAAGTTATCACTCACATTGTTTAGCGAGAGCCATTTTCAAAACTACTAGTTGATAACTTCCAGAAAATGATTTTCAAAGTACGTCACTTCGATATTCCGTACCACGGTGTTTCATTATTTTCAACTCTGATCTGAATCGTTGAAACAACTATAACCTAAGTAATTTACACAATGGATCAGATCCCAGGAAATTAAATTCAAGTTCCAGAGTTTCGTGCATTTAATCCAACCGAACGTAAAATAGTATCTTCTCCACAATTCTTTGGTCTAAGATTTTTCTCAGATATGTAACGTTGAGAGTTATAAAACAAGTATCAAAACAATTTAGGTATTTAATTCGAATAAGCTAACTTTACTGAGTATATGAGCGGGTTATGTTCTCATTTTGGTCTCAAGATTATTCGGTTTACAATGCATAAGGGCACTATGAGTTATAAAGCTTGGGTTTATAGATGCATCTTTGTCTCGTAATTTTCTTTGTACGATGCAATGAATATTCAAATGTCCCAGAAGAATTTCTCAGCAAACAATACGTTGACTTCTAAATAAAGCTACTTTCATTTTTCATACTCAGAAGAAATCAAGTTTCAGATTCTGTTCTCAGAACGGATTTCGACGGAAATGTCACAGACGTACGTTAGAGAAACGTGGCTTTCTGACTGCGCCATAAAAGCAATGTAATCTGTAAGCTTGTATGTTAATTAGATATCATTGTTTCACATCAGCGATCGTATTTTCATTTGATCAAAATGCCACGAGATAATAATGGAAACAATCTCTACATGCAAACATTGGTTTTGCTCCGGATAGAAAATCGTGAAATCTCTTTTAAATGGCGAGATAAAATCCCAATGCTCTAAAAAGCTAATATGTAAAACCACAAAATCTATTAAACGATCCGCAGAATTATTCGGCTCGCATGTAGAAGGGACACATTAAACTGTATGCTGCTATTGTCATTTACCAAGTAAGGGCAGAATCACAGTAATATAATCTATACAATTGTTTAATCAAAGCGGGGTGGTGGTGATGATAATGATGATGATGACGATGGTGAAACAAATGATAGAAAAAGTACTGTGTAGAAATATATACTTAACAAAATCTTGCGAGTTCTTTCTGGCACATTTAATGATTCACAAAGGAATTTCAATCGTTTTTAAAAATCAAATAAATTGCCTTGATCTCATTTTTGTTCCATCTCTAAAAGGGCAAGATCAGCTCAAACTGCGTAAAATACTAGAAGACATTATTAGATGTTACCCCAACAAAAGGTCTTCTTTCACCCGCATGATATCCCATGACGGTGGATCAATTTATGGAAGGTCGCGTACGGGAGTAAAACGTCATACCCTTGAGAGCAGTCGAGCGGAAACGCGTCCGTTGCCCTTGAGCCGTTTACACCTCTGCTCAACCCAGCCACGCCCCCCCCCCGCGTGGGCTCTAACTTGCGTAATTAGGCGGCCGGAAGCAAATTTCCGGCCCCGTCAACGCTTCATCACCGGATGAACGCATCGCCCGTACTTATATCCGGGCGTGTATGCACTGCTCGTCGTAACGCATCGACTCGATTTCCTGAGATTCGCTTGGAATATTGTATATGAAAAAAAAAAGAGTACGTGAATGTTGTAACTGTCACTTGGGCAATACATTGTACTTATGTATTGTTACAAAGGTTGCAAGATACTATTAGTATACTTGGTATCGTAGGCTTGCGCGGCCAGAGTCATGATCTGGCTGTTCGGACGCGCGTCGAAGCTGGTGCCGACGTTTCGACCGACATATCGCGGTCCTCTTAAGTACAGCCCTGGCAGTACAACCCTGAAGAGGACCGCGATATGTCGGTCGAAACGTCGGCACCCCAGCCTTCGACGCGGCGTCACCCGGACAGCCCAGATCTATTAGTATACTTATGTCTTTACTTAGCAAGTTTGCCTTCGGTGACTCGTTTGTTCGCGGGCTTGCTTTCCACAGCGCAACTCCGGTTTCGATTCCCGATCGGGGCAAAAGTATACCTGAATTATACCTCCGCGCTTTCGTTACAAATGTTCCAGAATCTATTGCTGTGTGACGATGAGAAAGCATACGGTGGAGGCATGCCTTCGTGCTAACCACAGGTATGTCTTACCCATGGCCGAGAGGCTGGGTCACCGCTGGTCGACAAAGACCCGTAGAGCGCGGTCAAGCCAAAGAACAGAATAGGACTATGCAAGTGTAAACATTTTGACTTTCAGTCTTTCAACTTACAAAACTTACAAACTTAAACATTACTTTAAGTATGATGCTAATGGAAGCCAATTGAAATGAAAAAGAAATAAAAAACTAAAACAAACAAACAAGAACTAGTGTACAGATATGTTGATTGATTTAAAAAACTGAAAGTTATTCAATGGCTTCTTTACAACGAGAAGAAAAAACAATGTACTATACACATTATTCTCAACTCAGATGAACAATTTCATCATCTTACGATGTCTCCCATAAGGTTAGTACTGCTGCTCACAATCACGCCGTACATATCACTCCCTTCACCTCCTCGCTGTGATAAACATCCTGCTCCTTACGTACCCACATAAAGCCTCCAACTCCATCATTAACCCGCTCTCATCGTAAAAAAAGACGTACACCACGCGACTCACTACAAGGGCTGTTCCGTCCGCGCAGGCGCAGTAACATCCGCGCTAAACGGCGTTCGCGCGAAAGAGCGCCAATTACGGGGCTCGTTGAATTAGCGATCATCGCCGTCAGCGGCCGCCGGGCGCTTTCACGTCCGCTTAAGAACGTTTATTTTTCCGTCGACGGCCGCGCGCCGCCATACTTTACGCGACACGCACCGACGCCACGGCGCGCGGAGGCGTTAAGCTGCCGTTTGGGCGGGTTACGGGCGCGGTTTACGTCGGGCTGGCGATACAGTCAAATAATTAAATGTTTATGAGGAGAGAATGCGTAGACAGTTACATTTTAGTGTTATAGTGTCGCAATTTGATGTCAACAGCCAGGTCGATACGAGCACCTGTAAAAGTTCAAGCAAGGAATGTCGCACGCCAAGCGGAAGGTGCCGACTTTAAGCACTTTATGTCAGACCATTTACGTTTTAACATGCGAGTGTCAGAGTGTGTGTGTTTGTGCGTAAGAGTGCGTGAGTGCATATGAACGTTTGCTCGCCACTCGGAGGGATGTTGCGCGTTTTTACCGTTTTATGTTTGCCAGCCCAGTTGTTCTAATCTCTGCACTTGTGCTTGTGTACTACCCAGTATAACAAGCGAGATTAAATATGTAGCTGCTGACACACCAAACGTTTCTGCCGTAAAAAAAAGGTATCCCTTTTTAAAGGCGTTGCGTGCATATAATTAAAACACTTCTGTAACATCAATAACCATTTAGAAAATGTACGGAAACAAAATGTCATTATTCAGAATTGCTGACATCCGGATCTTTCTCATTAGGATTTCTATAACTGATTTTCAATCTCAAGGTGCATCAACCTCTATCAAGGAAATAACAGCGCATCATGCAAATGTAATTACACAGAGGGTTTCAATTTGCTCAGAGAACACAACAGTTCCCTAAAAGCATTGCTAGAGCCAACAATTTCGCGAAGCGTATAAGTCTTGAGCGTAGTAGCGCTTTTATGGCACAAAACAAAACTGGCGAGCGCTATGCATTCAGAGTTCCCAACAGGAAGTTTTCCCTGCGTCAATTCCAGCGATAGCGGCACGGAGATGCAGACATTCCCCGAGTTACAGGGCTCCCGTACATGAAACAGTACTTGCGCCGAGGAAAGACGCAACTTGTGCGAAACAGCGCAGGGGGCGTGGCGAAGAAAAGCCAAGGTACTTCGGACCGGCAGAAAGAATCCGTTCCATCGATTACTCAATCTCCGTACTTCGGGTGTGCTCCACCCGAAAGGAAAGTTAGCTTTAAGAGGAAGATAAAGTGCTGGATCTTGAATGAACACGGAAGAAGTATAAAAGAAAAGAATTGGGAAAACAAGAGAATGATTTATAGAAAGCTCAGAGATGAGTAAGAAGGATAGATCTTTAAGAAATATCCGAGAATAAAGGATTGGCGTAATGCTAACAAAAATGACTTTGATAACTCAGTGCCAACTAAAAGAGAAGACTATAGCTACCTGATTAAAAAGGTCGTGATAGCATGAAAAATAGTCGTGAAAGCATGAAATGGACACACAAAATTCCAATAAGGAACAATTTTTTTCATACCTCTAGGATGAAATTAGATGATTTCAAAGGAAACGATCACCCTGATTTCGAAAATAATTATAAAAAGTTTCTATCAAGCAGGACTCAAAAGATATAACATATTTAGTATTTGAAATTAAACAAAATTCTATTCTAATTTACGCACATTCACTCCGGTCATATTACTACAAAATTTTATGAGCATGTTTCATCTGAGATAAGAACAAGTTAAACATGGCATACGCATATTCGTGCAATAATATGCAGATATTAAATGGCTTCTTGTATTTTCCACAACAATTGGTAGAGCGAATGACTGATGTGAGCAGTCCATGATTTGTCCTGATCACAAACACGACAGCCAAAGTATAATGAACACGCAAGTTTTGTAATTCAATGTATTTTTTTCCTTTGAAATTTGAGTGTAAGTCTTCCCCAAACGTAACAGAAGTTATCGGGTTGATTCGCACACTTTAGATGTGAAATGACGAATTCCGGTTTATCGAACCGATTAAATTCTAGAGATCATATGGCGGATTTCACTTTATAAAAAACACAGAACTATAATATATTTGAGACACACCAACACCAGACACGAACTTCACGCGCCCTGCGGGTACAATTCGGCATGACACCGACCGACTCAGAATCTCGTACCCCAACAATTGGATACTTGTGTACTTGCGCTAAGGTAAGGAGCTAACATAATTCCTTTCGGTGACTGACGCGCAGTAGGAAATATGATGGTGCACGTGACTTGTCTTCAAAACATCCACTAAGATCACTAAGACCTAGTGGTAATTGAGCGCGACTTCCAGACGCGAGAATAAAGACGGCAATCTTCGAATGCAGAAGGGGGAAACTCGAAAGTCAAATTTTGTTGATATCTCATGAAAATGGCATAGATGAACTGAAAAAAATAGTTTAGTTTTAAATAGATTTTATGCGTATTGATTCCACATATCTTACAGGTGCAATTTAAATGTATTTGCATTAATAGCAAAATAGGTATGATACGGTATATTTAAAACATGTAACGTGATATGACATTTTTTATTGTGAGATTCATAACCTACGTATCAAAGTGAATATGTTGCGTACTCTACCTTCCGAGGGGTAAAAACGTGTTCCTTAGTGTTATTTGATCCTGAAGCAAGTTTCTTTAGTGGGCAGCCAGGGGCTGTCTGTATATTTTATTAGTCAGCCCCCAGCTGCCCACTTAAGAAGTAGTGGTATCGCTGAAATGATTCAAGGAGAAGGTGTTTTTAGAAACTGCATGAGACTCTTAATTAGGATCTAATTTTGTAACGTAATCGTTGGATTGAATTAATGTATTATAATTTGTTGTGCTTGTAACACGATCATTTATTGTAATGTTGCATGTTTCAGAAACATCGTGCCTTAGCTCGTTTGCCTACGTCTCGCGCGACATACGGTGACCGTCTTCAGGGCAAATGCGAATGAAGAATACAGTGTGAAGGTCGATACGTGGCCATCACTGCCTAGAAGGCAATGCTCTCGGTCTGCCAAGATTTCTTCTACTCCGGCCGAGAAACATTTGTCTACAAACTGTTTACTGTTTTTAACAAGACTTGGTCCGTGGTACAAGCATAACACCAGGCCATGACAGTCTTTTAAAAGTGAAACCAAAAAGCGGATCGGATAATGGAGGCAGAAAGCCTTAACCAGTGACACACCCAACGCAAAGAAGGGGCCAAAAGACTTCGCTACGTGCGTGGAGCAGTACATGTCTTCTCCTGGTTCGGGAAAGGAGTGTTGTGACGGCAGAGAAGGCTCTTCTTACGAGAAAAGTTTCGCCGCCCGCATTTGGACTCGGGCCAGGATAATTTATGAACTAGCAACTTTTCGCCGGCGGTGTCTCCTTGGCGACTGGCAGATGTCACCTGCCTGAGGGGCAAGAAGCGTGAGGAATGGCAAGCGAAAGGCGAGCCTGCCCGGAAAGAAATATGGCGACTGATAGAGCTTAAATAACCCAAAACTT
The DNA here is from genome assembly GCA_964035755.1 of Teleogryllus oceanicus. Classification (NCBI taxonomy): domain Eukaryota; kingdom Metazoa; phylum Arthropoda; class Insecta; order Orthoptera; family Gryllidae; genus Teleogryllus; species Teleogryllus oceanicus. The sequence continues at coordinate 57,719,245 of CAXIVR010000011.1, forward strand.
GCGGACGCCCGAGTAGACGAATGGATAGAAAGTTTTGTAGTCTCAAAAACGTGTGGTATAGGAAGACAGAAAAAAGATACCAAAGAGTCTGTATGAATTACTTCCTCTCTGACTGTATCAAGTTAGTTTGTCTCGAGCGGTATTGTAATATTTATTTTTGAAGATTTAAAACAAAGAAACGAATTTTAGATGCTGCTGTACTGAATTAACTTACGATATATGAACACATGACATGATCAAGTTAATTGAGCGCATTAAAAATCATGAAATTAACTAAAAGGGCGCATAAAGGGTTTCGATCATTTAAAATTCGTCATGCTAATAATAAAGGAAGAAAATCAAACCCTACTTAAATCGCATTAGGGTTTCATTAGGGAGTGTATTTTTAACGACGCATAATATACTCTCAAAGATGACGTGGAATTCTCAAATTTACTTTTCTTCATTATAATACGAGAAATACAATAAATATAGCTGCATTCTCTTACACGACACCGACAGGCAGAAAATGGACTCACCGTCTTTTTGAGGCGCGAAATGGGCGACATGTTGAGCCCCGCGATGATCGCCATCAAGGAGTTGAAGTTGCCGATGTTGAAGCACTCCCGCGCCGCCTCGATCCAGAACTCCATCACCTTCACGCGCTGCTTCTTCTTCACGTGCTGCAACATCAACATTCGCATTGCAGGACGCAGCTGTTTATTTATTTTACTTCAAAAAACAGTTAAAACTGCGTATAACGTGCTATGGGCAGATGTGAATTCTGTGCACGTTTTCAAAATTCTGTGATCCATACACTAAGTCATACACTACTTAAATTTTGAATAGATAAAAAAAAGCTCCCATGTAATAAAATCTATTTTCAAGGCTAAATAAGGAATAAATTTTGGGATCTTATCTATGATGTCCTTCGTCAAGGAATATTTCCTGCTGCCAAACGATAATTTGAATAACTATATCTCCCACTGAATTCTAGAAGTCGTGCACAGATAATGAAGTTACATTTATGTCTAATTGCAAAGCAAGGGGCCATCTCAATGGATCAAGGAAACTGGACGAAAAACTGATCGAGATGGGAGTCATTGACCCAGAAGCTGCGGTACAATACTTGTTACATATTGTTTAGAATTATACAGTCCAAATGGTAAATAGTACATTAAATATCACTGTTAAAATTAATGTTACTTTTCTTGTGATGCTCAGTATGGTCTTTAATTGTATAGAAACAGTTTCACTGTTTCATTGATCACTTGAAACTTTTCGAACGTAAACCAAACATTTGAGAGAGAACGTATGGGTCATGAACAATAATAACATGAAGAGGCATTTTAGTGGAAAGTAAAATTCAATATAATGTTATTGATGTGCTGATTAGTAAAAAGGGAACATGCTTTGTCGAACGCCATTCCTAAGTGCAGTGTTATTGCTTATTGATGTAATTAAAGAATATAGTTGACGGTTATAGTAAAAAATAGATTCTTCTAAATTGATATCTACTCATATTTAATAGAAATATGGAAACCTGTTTTCAGGATATTGTACCGTTACAACAAAATGACAGAATCACATAACGAATTGTCAACAATAACAACATGAAGGGGATTTTTAATGGAAAGCAAAATTCAATTTAATTTTGTTTATGAGCTGACTAGTAAAAAAAGGGAACATGTTTTGTCCAACGTCAGTCCTAAAGTGCAATGTTGTTGATTATTGATGTAATTAAAGAATACAGTTGACAGTTATAGTAAAAAATAGATACTTCTAAATTGATATCTACTCATATTCAATGGAAATATGGAAACCTATTTTCAGGATATTGTACCGTTATAACAAAATGACAGAATCAAATAACGAATTAAAAATATCAATTTTGCGTTAATTAGTAAACGGTACATTTGAAACATGCAGACCGCCATTGGCCGCCGTAAATTAGAGTATCACGTGTAGCAGCCGCAGACTGGCCACGTTTCCGTTGAATGTTTAATGGCGACCCAGGCGTAATGTGATTTTAAACTGGCACCGCGAGACGGGAGCCGCACCACCAACATTCGGGGAACGACGCTGATTCAATTACACGGAAAACAACGGCAACTCTTCGATGGCGCAAAAAATGTTAATAATTGGAATGGACATACGGGGGCGGAATAAACTGGCAGTTTGCAACGGCCGATAAATTGCGGGAATGAAACTCTGATGCGAAATGCAAAAGAAAATAAAAGAGGAAGAGTGTAGCAGAAACTAGTCGTGACGTTATTAGTTCAAAACTACAATTTTAATGGCTTTGCTGAACTTTTAGCTTCCTTTAAATAGATTTGAGTGTTTTAGATTCGATCCGCAATTACGACGTTTTAGATTTCAACCAAAACATGAAGTAATCGATTGGTAACTGAGAATCGAATGATCCTACGGATACTAAAAAAATGTCTTCTATCCTCTCCTATTTTATTTCAGTAGTATAAGTTAGTTTTGCGACTCTCAGACGCAACCAATCTTTATAAATGAAGTCTCTACCAGAAAGATTTTCACGAAGACGTGACGAATTGCCCTTTAACTATAAGAATAGGAGGATTGGTTGAAAAATAAACGTATATTTGGCCAAAAGCAACCCGTAACAGTCGGGCAACACTTTTTTTTTAATCTCTGTAATTATATGACTCTAAAAAGAAGCGTTTTGGACCTTAAAACCAGGAAATTTGGGGCCGGAAGCCTCCAAGAAACGTTCTTCACATCATTATCTATAGGATTAGATCTTCTTAGACATATTTAATTTTTTCTGGTTCGACGCTCCTCAATACTATCACACCTATTCAGAGACGTGCAGAATCTGCAACCGTATGTGAAATTAAACTAATTAATTGATATATTATGCAACTGAATTGTTTGGGTGTACCTCTCTGTTCGATGATAAAGTTAAATAAGAAATTAGTACTGACAAGGTGTTGTTACTGTTGTTACAATACGTTCAGTTAGTACACTTACAAGAAAACATAAAACTAGCGACAGAGGATAAGAGGGTCTTGAAGAAAAAGATATATACAATAAATTCCGGTTATTGTGAACTTCTGGGAACTAACAATTTTGGTTCACTATATCAGAGGTTTACTATATCCGATGATGTCAAAATTAAATAGATTTTTTCCACAACGAATGATTTTATTAATATGGAAATCCAGCAAAATACGCACGAACTAAAAATTTCTATATATTATTTGACCGTAAAAATCAATTATTTTCAATTGTTTGCTTTGCACTTTTCTTCGGTGTTTGTGTTCTCTCCATAATTGATTATGCATTGTCTTCAGTGTTTAAGTATCGTAATGCAGTCTTGACAACCTTCAATACCTCTTGCCCTGTTGCAACACCATGCCATTCTCCTATATCTCTTTTATTCGCCTAATAACATACGAGATCGTTTCGGTAGCGGGATGGCGAAACGGCTAATGAAACTGAACGCTTTTCCGCGGGACATGGAGGATTTCGTCAGGCTGGTACTGAGTCAATATATTATTTTTCAGGAAATTATTAATTTTCAGAACGTTGTATTTCTTATATTCACTAGAGCCGTGCTTCAGGTTCACTATAACCGAATCTTCTTATGATTTTTTCTAATGTAAGTGAAACGGGACCCTTAAGTTCACCATAATCGAGGGTTCGCCATATCCGAGTTCATTATAACCGGAGTCGACTGTAATGGGCTAGTAGAAGTTTTTTATACATTTTAAAGCAATAAATAAACACGTTTAGTTCACTTTCCCCTTTAATATGGAAATGAAATAACAGGGAAGGTGGGGTTTAAAAAGCGAGAATTTTTGCACGTCTACGCAAGTTTTTCTTTAATTTGCATTGGTTGAATTATTGGGCAAGTGCACAATGGGTGAACAATGACCATTGGCTTGGCATGTGTCTTGCTCTTGCAGTCTACTTCTCCAAGAATTCATCTAATTGAACGAGGAAACATAGTTTTCTTCTTGAGATACGAGTCAATTTAGAAAAATATATAACACAAAAACCAGAAAAAAAATCGTTAGAAATGTGGTGGTACTTTGAAAATAACCACTTCACGCCGCGTTTGAATCGACAGTACAATTCGGAAATGTAATTCCAGCACATCTGTCGTAAGCAAGGAATGTATCGTATTTGTCGGCAAATACAATACATATTCCCGCTCCTATTCATGTTTTTCCGATATTCAGACTAATAAAATGCACACATAAGAGCGTTAATACTCTCAATCATTTTCATACCTGTAAAATCATTTCCGACGTTATGACAGAATAATATAAAATGCATGAATGTAATTTTAACAGGATATTAAAAGTTACGAGCACAATGCAAGGCCTAACGTGCAATACCTGCACAGGATTTTAGAAATTAATTCAAACCTTTAATGAATTATGATCGAGCTAAACAACATTCAAAATAAAAGCATTTTCAGCGAAATTACTGAACGACAAATGAACGCAATAGCATCATACAAACGCAATAACTAGCTTATACATACACATTGCTCAGATCGTATTAGATCGTGAAACTTAATAGGAAAAAAATAATGACGCTTGCATTGTAGTTTGATTTTTTTATAAATCTAAAGGGGTCGGTATCGACCCTCCGGGATTTGATAGTATTTTAAAAGGGGTCAATAATGACCAAAGAGCTGATTGGGAATCGACATCCGAATGCATCGGCGATGATCGGTACAATAGAAGATCAATGGAAGATCACAATTCCACAGATTACAAAATGATGTTACTGGCTTCTAAAATTAACGTTTACCTATATAAAGCCACAAAACACCTAAAATAAATTACAAATCAACCAATGTTTTTCGCTTTATTCACTTTTATGAAGAGGAACGTTCGCAAAATTAGCATCTATGATTTTGTTTTTGAAAAAGTGTTTATATTTGTAAGATAAAAATAATACTAGTAAAACTATTAAAGAAACAATTCGACAAGGCTTTTGTGCATATTCTCTAATTATCATTTGTAAGTCAGTTAGGTGCTTTTCTTTTCGTATTAGCTGACACGTACCTTGCACACTTCCGTAGCGACGAAGTAGCTGAGTCGGTTGAACCACTGCACATACGACTCCAGGTTGCGCGTCTTCTTCATGTCCTTGAAGGAGGTCTCGAGGTGCGGGTTGTCCTTGGCGAAGGCCTGCACGAACTCTTCGGGCCCGATGTACGACAGCCTCTCCAACTCGATGTGCGTCAGCTGCTGGGCCAGCAACGTCGGCGACGGACACAGCTCCGTCACGTCCACCTGCGCACAAGAGCAAGGCCTTCGTCAACGGCAGAAAAGAGAAGCTGCATAACAGCAGGTTTAGTACAGCAGTTTAGAAAACAACAAAAATTCTGATCAAGAACAGCACTTAGTATATTGTAGCGTCGTGTCGCTAAAACAGCGTGGGCACGTGGCGCGGTGTGCACCGGATGCGTAGACAAAGGCAAAAGCTATGACGCACGGGTTTTTTCTGACAGGGTGTGCGCATCGCTAGGGCGGAGGCAATGGAGGCGGCGGGCAGCGTCGCGAGGGCTACTTAAGGGCCGTGAGAACAATAGTTCCTTCTTCTTTGAGATCCTGGCAGCGGCAGCGTAGGTCGTCCGTGAGAGGTGCGAGCGTGCACGCGGCGAAGAAGCCGGCAGTTATTGTCGTGACTAGTGACACATGTAGTCGGTCTCAGGGCAGGCGGTACTACGCACGGCGAAACATTAAGTAGTATGTGGCGGTGTGGTAGCCGTTGTAAAAATCTCTCCTAGCAGTGGGGTCTATTTAGTTAGTTAATTGTATACAGTGCATTGGTTATTTGTGACTACGGGCTAAATTGTGAATAAACCTGCTGTTATTACAGCCCACTCTCGTCTGTGTACTGATTACACCCGCATGACGCCACAATATTCTGGCTCATAACTTTGCAGTTCTGATTTTAAGTGGACTGCCTCATCGAGAGCTTTCTAGTTAGAATAGAATTTCGCGAGGTGTTGTTGTACTTAGTACCATGAAAGAAATGGCAAACCACTCCGATAAACCTAAATCTCTTTTAATACTGCGCTCCTTTGAAGATATTCTTCCGTACCATTCGCTGCCTGCACCCCAGTTTCGCTACTCTTAGAATCGAGATCACTAAAATGCGTCCAGAACGATTCATATTTTCTACCACATGTCATCATTATCTCAAGTCAGTGCAACCATGTTGCGCAACGCTGTTTACAAACCTCGGACATAAGCCAACAGCTTCTGTCTATTACGCTCAGGAATGCAACGTTTCTGACCATTGAAGGAACGCGTATGAAACGCCACAAGTGAAATTAGAGAAGCTTTCAACGCTAGATTCCACGTTTATTATCCCACTATAATTTCTTTGCTTCATTGCAATTGATCTAGTGAATATTCATCCAAGGTACTCTTCCCTAAAAGCACTTCACCAATAAATAGACGATAAATCTCTATTTATTTTCTCTATATCGATTTCTGGAAATCAACAGAATAATGACAATCAACTCAGGGTTACTAGAGTGTTTAATGAGAGCACACACACGTAGTATCTATCAATTTTATGTTTTTCATCTTGGCTAAATCAAACTCAGACATTTTTCGATAACAAAAATTAAGCCAATTACACGCTCGGCAGCTAAATGAAATTACTTCAAGGCAGTGGAAGATAAAGTTTAAGTTCCTAACAGATAAATGTAATTAAAAGGAAACTTTCGTAATATGAACAAAATATGAAACCAACTCTCGCAATAGAAAATGAGAATTATTAACTTCAAAGGGGAATAACAAAGCCGATTTTACAGTAATTAAATTCTGGGTACATCAGTATTTTGACTCACTTATTTTGCTCTCATTGTTACGCAGCTGGAGGTAATTCCAGGTCTTTTGTTAAATCTTCACAATTTAAAATATAAGTATTAGACAAAGGAAAATATAGATATTCCCGACCAATGAATAAAAAAATTGAAATGAAATTAAAAATTCTAATGTACAATACAATAGAATATCTCTATATCAAAACACGTTATATTTTTTTCATTATTTTGAACAATATCAGACAAGATAACTAAATTTAATTAATCAACATGAATATGTCAAGAATTGAAGACAGGTATTCTAAAAACAAGACAACCACTCTATACACTTCATTAAAATTAAATTCGGATATATTAAATACCGTCTCTAAATAATGAATAGTCGGAATTAATTGAATATCGAAACGGTTAAAAATATTCCACCGTTCTTACACCAACCCTCACAATATATAAATGTAAGGGATGATTAAGCAGAATCGAAATTTTACAACATGAAACCATGAGTTCACGTTTCTAATTGTGAATAACAAAATAATACACCACATAATTCGAATAACAACAAAATTGTTGCAGAAATCTCCGATAATTTAGTGCTCTCCCACTTGAATTGTCTAGTGAAAAACATCGCATAATCGATTCAAAGCAAAAGAGAAATTCATCGGGTGTATATTGTACACGGGTGACAACCAGAAAGGGGGCGCGCCCGCTCCGGAGGACGGAAACTGGGGAAGGCCATGTGTCTTGGCGCCAGTCAGCGACAAAGTTCCAGTTAGCGCGACGCGCGTATTTCTTCATTAGAAGCCCCGCCACGCGGCCCGGCCCGGCGGCCCATCCATCACGTGACGCGGAGGTAGCCCCGCCCCCTTCGCCATCGCCACCGTGCACTTCGTCTCGTCTCCTCTCGTCTCGGCTCAAGTCCGCGGCGTTGGCTGGCCCGCCCGCCCCGGCTGTGCTGCTGCTGATGAAATTGGGCGCTATAAAAACATTGACTTAAGGTAACGACCGAGGCCTCGCCGGGCGCCCCTAAGTGCACGCGGCGGCCGCGTGCCTTTTCACGCGCGACGAGGACAGGACGGTTCCTTCACGTCCTGCTTCTCAACTACTCCAGCCGATGTACGCCCGGGAGCGGCAGCTTAGTGCTTCAGCTGATGTCACTGCAGCGCCTCTGACCGGGAGGTTCTAGCTTCGTGTCCTGACGGCGGCTGGATTTTCGACACTAGGTCGAATTCAGTCGCTGTCTGGAGGTGAATTCTAGCGGCCGGCTGCTCTATCGGTATTTTTCCGCGGTTTCTCCGATCAATATCAGGCGAATGCCGGAGCAGTACCCTACCAAACGGGCCTCGGACCGCGCGCGATCCTTCCTTCCTTCCTTGTCCAATCCTTTTCCCTTACACATACACACTAACATGCACTACACTACCACATATCTCGAGATACCGGTCGGGAGTTTAGAGCTTGTCCCGGCTGGGGCGGTGCCCCGCTGGTGGGAGAGTCCTGGTTTGGGGGAAACCCCGCTAGCCGACGGTAGGTCGGCGCCGGATCTCGCCTCCGCGGGGGAAGCTCACCAGCATCTCCCGAGAAAAAACATGAACTACACTTACGGGACTAATGACCACAGCAGTTGACACGTCGGGAAACCCGAAAAAATCAATCAATGAATCAATCAACGATGTCTGATGTCGAAGGGTACGAGGGTACCATTTAGGTACGAAGAGTACCATTATAGGTATGTTTATTGACCGAAAGTTATCAGGTTTGTCGCTCACCCTACATACATCCGAAACATTTATACGTCACGCCATGTATAATTGATGTTTATAAAAATTATGAATGTAGATGAATTTGTTTCGGAATTAAATTTCTTCACATCTTTACTATTGCAGGTGATAATTTTCTACTCTTTTTTAATATTCCACAATTTTACAGGCAATTTGACAGTTATGTTTTCATACTTGACAATCAACAGTCAAGTTTTCATACTTGACATATATTATTAAGAAATAACTGTTTATAAGAAACGTGTTAGCAGATTCTTTCAAGCACTTGCCTTAAAAAAACAAAAAGAAATGCACATCGTTTCGTTCTTTTCCTATGCAAATCTTACGCGCAGTCGTTTCGATTCTCAAGGGGCCAATGAGAACGTAGAGCTTCGTCGCCCTCCTTTCAGTCTGAGAACTTCTGCGCCTGGAGGTCACGCGGGGAGTCGGGCCGCTGACGAGATGCGCCCTCACCCTCCCTACCCCCACCCCCGCCACCCGGAGGAGACCTCCCTCCGCTCAGTCGCCCGGAGGGAGACCAGCAGCCATTTAATAAACACGAGGCCCGGTCGCATCATTCGGCGCGTCCTGCTTCGCTAATCCCAGGCCGGCCACGAGGTCCGAATCCACGAAGGGACGGTGGGACACGAGGATCCTTAAGCAGTGCGCTTCGAGAAGTTTCGAGGATTTGCTGGCGATTCATGAAAATGTATACTGAGGGCGCAGGTTTACATTCACGGCGGTGGGTGCAATGAGAATCTGCACGTCTCGAAGTGGCTTGCTTTGTGAGATTAAGTGAGAATGATGAGAATGCGCTTGCGAGATGAAAGGAATGAGCTAAATATATGGACGCGGATGTGCGTTTCGATGACACTAGATCCTGTTTGAAGCTTCTGTTGGTTTCCTCAGTACTTACACGAGTTAGCGTTGTATAACCAAACGAACAGTGGCCTTTGAGACCTTTGGTTACTTACTCTTTTGTTATTAGAAACTATTTTTCTCTCTTTATCTGATGGCGTAGCAGCGAGATTTAGCTTTGGCACTGCATTTCAATATACACATTACTATCTGAGTCTTCCAAGATAATGGGTGTGAGTTTAATAGTGATGGGTGGAGCAGAGGATGTGTAAACTCGACCCTAAGGATGGGTTCAGGATGAGGGAGGATCCAGTCTACGCCGAGTTGTGTTACGTACCGCCCAGCATCCTCCTTGAAGTGATAAATGAAAGAAACCGATCAAAGCAGAAGGTGTCCATCCAGGAAGTGTTTTCTGATACAGCTACCTATCTAGGGCGGAAAATCCACTACCGACACCATTCGAATGCAGGACATACCGTAGAGACAGGGCATTGCAATTGTCTTCAACTTCACAAGCTTTTTGGCCCAAAACGTCACCAATCAGAATAAAGCAATTTCCCGGTACAAAAAAACGCGCATTGTAAATTTATAAAGCTGATGGACACACATGCAAACTCATGACTGGGGGCGTGCTAATACAAACTCACATTTGTCAGTTTAACGGTGTAAGGGTTGGGGACTGAATAAACCAAATATGCCGTTAAAAAGGTCAAGGGTGAATTATTGATTTGAAAGCTCGATAAATGGTTGCGGGATTAACACTATTCGCACCAGAATTGCAGTAAAAAGGTGTTTGCTGCATAGCCTGATCCCGTTGGCGCACAACAGAATTCATCTGAGTTTACACTCTATGAACTTCATAATTTATTTCTTTACTATTCATAAAATTATTTATTTCATCATCGCAAATGATGCGAAACAAGTTTCGTTTTAATTTCTTTACACTCGTGAAATTGCATTGCAAAAATTGAGATCAGTTTCCTCACAGTTTATTGTAAGAAAAAATATGCAAAATGTGCGTTTCAAATTACACAATATGTTACTAAGGGTAATTTGCATGAAAGCATTTAATGAACCCCATCAGTTTCGCATGCGATATAAATTTGATTTCATAATTTGTTTTGACGACATTCATTATATTTCACTTTCACAAGCTTCATTTTTTATTTTTTTTATTTTTTACGTTTCCATAAACATTTTCTTAATATTTACTCGACGGTAACATAGATTCGTTTATGAACATAATATTATTTTCTATTAAAATACGTTAAGAATTTGAAATAATTAGATACAAAAACGGGCAAAGTGAATTATAAGTTATTTTCTTCAGCCGTCTATTCTCATGAAGCTAGTAATCAATATATTTATGTTGAATGATATTTCAAACTGAACGGAATTAATGCTAAAATCAAATGAATTCACGTAATTTCCTTTAGTTGAGAGTAAAAAATAGGCGTTTGGTATAAAAAATCACAATGCGTGCTTGAGATCTTTTGTCTTTCAAAGTAACAATATTTTCAACATTCCTAGAACATGTATTCGCTCTGGAATTAACGAATGTTGAACTTAACTTCTTACTGCTGAGAATATCGCGATTTTGAGCTTTTGAATTCGTAACTTCATCAATTCACGACATTTCACTTGTTGTAGAGAAAAATAAATCTATATCAATAGAAACCATACGGACTGACTTTCTGAAGAACAGAAATACTCTCGTAATACTTGAAAAGGGAATGTATGCGATTTCTTGACTTCATAGTTTTGCATCTTCAGCAAAGATACTTGCAAAGATTATTTCAGGTACGTTGGAAGGAGGCCGGTATGTTCTAAACAACTGTACAAGAGTTTAGTGGAGGTTCTACATTACAAGACGATTGTGTTACCTAACTAGAGCTAACTAAAGACAGCAAAGAGCAAAGTTTTATACAATTATTATTAAGATACTACTATTTCACATTCCGTGGCAAGAAATTATTATTATTATTATTATTATTATTATTATTATTATTATTATTATTATTATTATTATTATTATTATTATTATTATTATTATTATTATTAAGAGAACTATAGACAACTAATAACAATAAAAAGGAAAACTATCATTCAATTCGAAATATAAATATTTTTTGGAAGTTCTGCCAAAACATATCCCTTCAGTAGTATTAAATGAAGTCATTATCAGTACTCATGAAAAGGACGGCTCTAATTGAAACGTCGCAACAGAGGTGAATGCCTCCACTATACGCCCATAGTGATCTTCACTGCGTGTGTCCTCCTGCTGGAGCGGTCAATAGGCGCGGGGGCGGCGCGGGGGCGGCGCGGGGGGCGCGGGCGGCGGGGGCGGCGCGGGGCGGCGCGGGGCGGCGCGGGGCGGCGCGGGGCGGCGCGGGGGCGGCGCGGGGACGGCGCGGGGCGGCGCGGGGCGGCGCGGGGCGGCGCGGGGACGAGTGCGCGCTAACCGCAACCGCAGGCATCGCCCCCTTCCCCGCCCCGCCCCCTCGCGGCCGCCGACGAGTGCGATGCGATCGATAAGGGCCGGGCGGCGGCGGCCCCGGGGCGCGAGGGCGGAGCGGCGCGAGGGCAACGGAGGCGCGCGACGGTCCAGGTGCCAGGTGGGCTCCATGATTGCAAGACACTGCACTGGAGGCGGTAGAATCGCGACACGGAGGGGGTCGACGTAATAAGATTGATTGATTGATTTTTCCGTGTTTCCGGACGCGTCAACTGCTTTGGTCATTAGTCTCGTTAGTGTAGTGAATGTTTTTTCTCGGGAGAAGGCGGTGATCTTCCCCCGCCGGATGGCGGATGGCGCCGACCTACCGTCGGCTAGTGGGGTTCCCCCTAACCAAGACTCTCCCATCAGCGGGGCACCAGTCGGGACAAGCTCTAAGCTCCCGATCTGTCTCCAGGAATATGTGGTAGTGTAGTGCATGTAAGTGTAAGTGTGTGAGTGTGTGTGTGAGTGTGTGTGTATGTATGTGTAAGGGGAGAGGTTAGGGGAAGGAAGAGGAAGGACAGATCGCGCGCGGTCCGTGGCCCGTTTGGTAGGGTACTTCGGCAGTACTTCTCGCCTGGTGTTGATCGGAGAAACCACGGAAAACGTGGAAACGTAAACCACGGATAACTTGGTACGTAATGAACTTCTCAACAGTATATCAGCATATATTACAATTATTGCAGAATGTGTACAGAACTGGTCGTTAAAATGATTAATTGCAATGATTGACGAGGTTATTTCTTTTGTTGTTCCTGAGCAGAGTGCTGCTTCTTTTCGAAAGGCATTTTGTATTTGAACCTCTGCTGCTACAGGCCATTTGTAAAAATAACACTAGACAGTCTCACGTGCGTAGTATGAAGAAAACACATAGTGGTACACCAGATTAAGTATTAGTTATTGAATATGATAAAAAACAGAACGCGCTGTTCAGAGGTGGAATGGGGGAAAACAAGAGAGAGAAAAAAAGCAAAGGCAAAGCTGAACGCATTTCGCCCCGCGGGAGAGGCGAGGCGAGCGGAGGAGCGCCCCCCGTCGTCCTCCGGGGCTGCTCATGACAGTCCGGGCTCTTCCCGCGCCCCGTCTCGACCTCCGTCGAATAACGGCAGCGGCGCGGGGCGAGGCGCAGCAGGAAGGAACGGAGACTGCCGTGGAAAGGCGCGGCAGCGACCGGGACGGCGGAATAGGCTTTTGAAATCAGTCCTGCCGCTGAGCAGCCTAGTGCGACCCGCGTGCGGGTCAACGGGGAGAGGAGCGGCAGCGGAATGGCGACGGGCGATGGGATAACGACATCACTGACTGGTGGAATGGCGAGGGGCGATGGGATAACGACATCACTGACTGGTGGAATGGCGAGGGCCGCTGGGATAACGACATCACTGACTGGTGGAATGGCGAGGGGTGATGGGATAACATCACTGAGTGGTGGAAAGGCGAGGGGCGATGGGATAACGACATCACTGACTGGTGGAATGGCGAGATGTCGGGGATGGCTACGTGGTGAAATGATGGGTTGGTTGGTTGGTTGGTTGGTTAGTGATTCCGGGCGCGTCAACGGCTTTGGTCATTAGTCCAGTAAGTGAAATGCATGTTTTTTTCCCTCAGGAGATGGCTGTGATCTTCCCTTGCCGGATGGTAGGATCCGGCGCCGGCCTACCGTAGGTACTAGTAGAATTTCCCACTAACCAGGACTCTCCCGCCAGCGGGGCACCGACCTAGCAGGGACAAACTCAGAGCTCCTAACCGGTCTCCCGGAATATGTGGTAGTGTAGAGCATGTTAGTGTAAGTGTGTGTGTAAGGGGAGAGGATAGGACAAGGAAGAGGAAGGAAAGATCCGATCCGCGACCCTGCTCCGGTATTCGCCTGGTGTTGATCGGAGAAACCACGGAAAACTTCCGATCAGAGCAGCCGACCGCTAGAAGTCCCCTCCAGACAGCAACTGGCTTCGACCTACCTGAAAAGCTGGTATCGAAAATCCTGCCGCTGTCAGGATTCGAACATAGGACCTCCCGGTCAGAGGCGCTGCAGTGACATTAGTTGATGCACTGAGCTACCGCTCCCGGTGCGACGTATTGCGGATGGTGGAGGGATGTGGGGGGTGTTGGACGGACGAGGAAGCGGAATGGAGGAATGTCAGAGGGGCGGAGTTGGCGTGACAAGGTCGGGTGGAATGTAGGACGAGGAGAGCGGTGGGACGGGAAGCGTAGTTAGCGGTAACGACAATGGCGGCAATGGAGGGGCGTAAAGACGATGCAATATTGGAATGAACGGCAGTGGGGCAGCATCTGGGGGCCGGTGACAGAAGCGAAACGCGAGGGCGAAACGACGGCGCCCGCGCGCTGGCGAAGCGATTTTCCTCCGCCCCGTAGGGCTCCTCCCCCCTCCGTCGCCGAGGCAGGTACAGGGGCAACGGGGAGAGCAGGAAGAAGAGAATGCAAGCGCAGAGAGGGTCTCTCCCGCGCCTTTCCTAATTAGAAACGGCTAAAAATTACGCAGAGCCAAAATAACGCAGAGCCGGCCCATCGGGGCGCGCGCCCTCCGAATTAGCTGTCGCCCGCTGCCGAGCTACGGTTCGCGTAACTCCGCGGGAACGGCTCTCCAAAGGGCCTCCTGCAGACGCCTTCATGTGGGGGCAACCACCACCCACACCCTCCTCGCATTCTTCAGATAATAGTAACGCGTACGACATAAAAAAAGTGTAGAACTAAAATAAGATTTAATTCTTTTGGTTGGAACTCTTCATTTAACACGGTTCATTCTGAAGACGATACGCAAAACGTTACCAAAATATTCTGAGTGGCGTTTTCTTTCTCCAAAATTTCTGGCAGTTAATGATACAGTCGACTGAGGAATACTCTAATATAAATATTATCCAATTCCACATTATTTGAAAATTATAAACGAACTCTAAAAGACATGAAATATTTTCATTATATCATTTAATATGATATTTAGAAAACTTCATTTACTGTAACAGAATACTTACAATACTTTTCATCACTTACTCTAAATTTGCATTTAATACCAAGACATGATTTGTCATATGTTTTATGTACTTATGGGTATGAATTATTGTACTTGACATTTGAGATTAGGAATCATATCTCTCATATATAAAATAATGCTTTTAGAAGTGCTATTGAATGACAAAACGCAAATAATAAAGTATACATTCCTACAATCTTCATTTTTTTAATTAAGCCAATCATTTAAATAGATGTTGCATAATCGTTTTTATTAGAAGTAAACTATTTCGTCAAGTGCAAACACTGGCCTACAATGAGCGAGAAATATGTGTGACACGTCCATTCACTTCATGTGTTCCTCCAATTTCATCTAACTCATTACCTTAAGAGCGCAGAGGGCTGTCTCCCTGCTAGTACCTTTCTGGATCGACACCTCTCCGGTAGCCTTATGATCCAGGCCTGTGGTCCCAGTCCGTCCGAACAACACATGTGTGTCAGGTTCAGAAATTCCTGGTGCCGAAGCTCAAGTGTGGGCGGAGAGGGTGGGGGGAGGGCGCCTTCAGCGCTGCTGGGCGTCGCACGGCAGAAGCAGAGACCACGCTACATTACCTGTCTCCGGCGGCCAGTCAATCGCGAATCGCGATCCATCGATTGGGCGCGCTCCGCGGAGCAGAAGGGAAGGAGCGCCGAGGAAACGCTGCGGCGGCGGCGGCGGGGAGGTCACGCTGGATGCCTGGGATGATGCCGAGGATAAGGACGTTACGCGGAGGATGAGGACGCGAAGGGAAGGAAATAAGCCTGTCGAGGAAGAGAGCCCAGAGTCAAATGTGGTGAGGTCGCAAGTGAAAACCTTACAGAGAGAGGAGAGAGGGAGAAAGGAGATAGGAGGAGAGGAGAGGAGAGAGAGGAAAGAGAGAGGAGAGAGAGGAAGAGAGAGAGGAGAGAGAGGAACGAGAGAGAGGAGAGAGAGGAAGAGAGAAGAGAGGAGAGAGTGAGAGACAGAGAGGGGGAGTTGGAGAGAAACAAATGAAATAGGCAGACTTTTAAACGAGGTATGTAAGTTGAAACCACGGACCAACAGAGGCATACGAGTGGAGAAGAGCAGAAATCACTTGCAGAACGTGGATGGTGCCGGGAGAAAGGCTGTCGGCAAAGAGAGACTAGATATCTCTGAGGGAGTAGGGCATCTTTGGAAAGGCACGAACAAACTATCGGAACAAGTGGAGGCATTGTGGGAGGGAAGATCTCAACATGCAAAAAACTGATATCCATAAAAAAAAAGCATGCACCGCTTTATCTGTTGGTTTTTGCCCTTGAGAATTGCTCTTTCAAGAGATACGCAAGAGCTTTTAAGGCCTACTAAGCTTCAAAAGGTAAGTGCAACCTCCAGGTAAAACTTTTTCAAAAATTCCCAGCCACGTTGGGGCTGCTATCAGAGGCTACATTAAGTTTAGTTTCCTATCGTGTATTTGAGTTTCCAGAAGGCCTTTTTTATGTTACATCACGTAGCTGTAGTTCGAGAAGTTCTTACGCAGGTTATATATGAGCGCCTATCCAGAATTTAGCCCTCGTCGTCCTTGTAAACTCGAATTCGGATTGCCAGCCGCGTTGGTCTCGCTCCGGGCGAACAGAGGAGAAGAAGTGAAGAGGCGGCGCGCTTTCTTTCTCGACCTCCCGAGAAACGCGAGGAGAAGGGCAACGCGTAAGCAGCTTCTCCTTTTTTCACGGGTCGACGGTGGCGCCCGCAGCGGCGGTTTCGCGCGGCGTTGATGGGGCGCGGGCCGCCTCGTTATCTGGAGGAACTCGCAGTGGCAGAGAACCTTGCTGCGTTGCTGGCTCGGGGTCGGCTGCCACCCACCCAATTGCCATCACCTACACCAAGGAATAACCTTCGCCCCCCAGTCGCTAGCGGCATGTTCTCCAACGAGGCAACCGTCGACGCCAATGTCACTACCTTCTTCATGACTGCAAGTTTGTTCTTACCACCCGCGAAGTAGCTACTATCTTTTCACGACATTTAGTCCCTTCCGACTGCCGCTGCTAGCTACGACTACTCCCTCAACGAATTACATCTCTGCCTTGCGCCCACGTCTTTGTAATCGCACCCATTTCTTTTTCATCTTCTCCGTTCTTCCCGCAACTCCTTCCGCCTAAGACGACACCACCCCGCTGTTGACATTGCCTTCTGCAGCGCCTTTATTGTGCAGGCACCTCCATTCCCTGACGCTTTAATCAATTCAATGTTTTTGTAACTATTTGCCTTAGCACTTTCTTTTTCTTCCATCCACTCCATACAATTTTCTTCGTCTCTTACTTCCCCAACCTTATCCCACTACTGAATTCATAGTAATATCAACGCATGTTTAGACTAGCCCACTCGTGACTTCAACCCCATCATCAACGCCATCTCCAGGGCCGTCCCCGTCGCTCTGCAGCCCTGCTTCCACCATCTCCGCACAGTCTCGCCACCGCCGTGGCGACGCGCGGGGGGGGGGGCGGGTTGCCACGCCATTTGTTACAAGACGCGGGGGGGGGTGGGGGGTGGGGGTGGTAGGCGCGCCTCCGTCGCCGCTCTCGTCGGCGACAGCTCGTTTAGCGCGCGGGAGGCCGCAAGCTTTTCCCGCAACGTCTGCGCGCCGCTGCCCCAGATGTTCCCGGGCACGACGTCGCTGTCGCGGCCGCGAAAACGCAGCCCCGCCGACCGAGGTGGGGGGGGGCGAGTTTCGTTGGGAGCACCTACAGCGGCAGAGGACACGTGAAGAAAACGCTGTTTATTTTTTATTTACTTAAAAAAAACAGTTAAAAACTGTGTATGACGTGTTATGAGGAGAAGTGAATATTGTGCACGTTTTCAAAATTCTATGATCCCTACACTAAGCCATATACTACTTGAATTTTGAACAAAAAACGCTCCGATGTAATAAAATCTATCAGCAATAAATTGTGGGCTCTTATCCCGCATGTTGTTCGTCAAGGAATAATACTTCCAGCCGCGACAACATGGAAACGATAATTTGAATAACTATATTTTCCACCGAATTCTAGAAGACCATCTCAGCATTTGTTCAATGGATCAGGGAAACTGGACGAAAAACCTGATCGAGATGGGGGTCATTGGCTGCGGTACAATACTTGTTACATATTGTTTAGAATTATACAGTCCAATGGTAAATAATACATTAAATATCACTGTTAAAATTAATGTTACTTTCCTTGTGATGTTCAGTATAGTCTTTAATTGTATAGAAACCCGTTTGGTAGGGTACTGCTCCGGGTTTCGTCTGGTGTTGATGGGAGAAACCACGGAAAACTATCGATCAGAGCAGCCGGCCGCTAGAATTCTCTCCCAGAGAACTCGACCTATCTGGCTAGTATCGAAAATCCTGCCGCCTTCAGGACTCGAAGTCCAGTACCTGCCGTTCAGAGACTTTACAGTGACCTCAGTTGGTGCCCTGTGCCACCTCTCCCTATTCCAATGTAAGTAGATCGTATAGTGCATTAGCAACAGAATAAAAGGTAAGTATTTGATTAACTACTTGTCAAGCCCTCGATCTGTAAAAAAACCTACTTCTTTTTAATGCTACCATACGACGGCAGCATTTATATCCGAGATGAACAGAAACGTGTAAAGTGTTTAATAGAACTATTTCTGAATGCGGAAATAAATCGTGTCTTGAAGTAAGCCGAAACATTATGTTAATATCTCTTCAAACTCTCGTAGCACACTCAACAAAATCGATTCCCCTCCATTGCTAGGAAGCAAGATTTCATTTTTTCTTCAAAGAAATTTCATCCGTTCATTGCGACTCGTCCTTTGCCAAATATTTCTTCTGTGACAGCAAATAAATGTGAGAGAAAGGAGCAATATATCGAAAAGGAACTGAAGAAGTGTAAAAGCATTTCACAAAGAAAACGGTGAGGAACATTAACTTTCGAAACATCTGTAGTCCCTTCTTTTCCTCCATTTACAGCTACATAAATATCCAATATCTAGAATATGAAATTCCCGTTTCCTTCTCGCCTCTACTGGAAGTCGGGGGACATGAATTATTGTCTAATTTGTCTCCTCGAGTAGGCATTTATCTTCTTGGCTTCAGCGCAGAATCGGTATTGAATCCATTCTGCGTGATTGAACCAGAGACTTTAGCATATCATCTTTCAGGGAGCTCTTAATGCCCAACTATTCTCTCACATAAACTGAAAATATCGTCTATTGATTAAAGAAATTCCTTTAACACAATAGATAACAGGTTTCACTACTGATAACAGTTATCATTGCTAATGCCTTTACTAATTAAAACTTGCAGCAAATGGGAAAGATATTTGAAAATTTTGACAACTAGAAATTATTAAAACCATTCCAATTTTACAGTATTTTGAATTACACATGGAATAAAACATTATAACCAAGATGAATTCTAAATTTTTTTAACAAATTGCATTTGATCAAAGAGGATGATGCTACTTTCCGATTGCAATTTTCACTGGGATAAACAAGTATTGTATTTTATATTGACATTTTAACACGCAAATATTTGTAACAATTGAACAAGTACTTGATGTATTTCAGAAAAAACTGTCGACATCAGGTAAATTATTCACATTGTTACAAAAATGATCACATATTCATACACATTTACTACGCATTGCGTTGTGTTACGTATTTTTTTACAGTACGTTCTTAGGCAAAGAACTACTTTGTAACTACCCTATTGCAAATATTGTTTGAAATTCCGCAGAAAAAGAATCGGCACTTTTCTACATTGCTCTACAGAATAAACAGAATATCATACAAGTTCGAATCGAATCGTACGTATCGAAGGACATCATGGATAAGAGCCCAAAATTTATTGCTTATTTATCCCTGAAAATAGATTTTATCACATGGAAACTGTTTTTTTTTTTCATTCAAAATTCAACTAGTATATGACTTAGTGTAGGGATCACAGAATTTTAAAAATGTGCACAGAATTCACTTCTCCCCATAGCACGTCATACACAGTTTTAACTGTTTTTTGACGTAAAATAAATAAATAAATAAATAAACAAATAAATAAATAAATAAATAAATAAAGTTCTCGAACTATGTGGATCATAATACAAGGTTTAAACCCAAGCTTCGAGATCACCGCTCTTCACCACTTGGTCAGCTTCACGATCAACGCGGCGGCACGCAGCCCGAGGATGGCGCCGGTAAAACACGAGACGGTTATCCTCGCTCTCACGCAACCGCCTCCAGCAACTTGCAGTCAACAAACGAGGCTCGCACTGTTTACGACTGCGGTTGCGGCTCCAGCAAATCCCGGGTTAGAGCACGGTAATCCAGCGGCGGCTGGGCCACAGCGGGGTCAAAGCACGGGCCGCCGCTCGAAAAAACTCCCTGATGATGGTCTATTGCCTGTTCGGCTCTTGCGGTTGCGTTAATTAATCTTCCATGGGAGTGTGTTTAATATACTTGCCCTTGCCGCGCATGAAATTGCGCTGTTTAGAGGATTAAATTCAATAACTATGTAAATGGAAGGTCTGCGGTTCTATCAACGGTTTCACATGTTGGGTGAATGCATTAACCCGTAAGTGGCGTTCGCGGTAGAATAGAGGTTCTGATAGATCGACCCCTAATGAGCAGTCACTTTTGTTTCCCTATTATAAACTTCTCACACGTTCGACAACGTTCAACATCGTTGCGTCTTCCCACATATTTGCGCGGCAAACGACCCCGTTTGATCATTTCGACGAAAAGAGCTCCTTCTAAATAAGTGTTTGTTTTTCGTTCCATTCCTGGCGCGTTTTTGCAGTAAGTGTAGGCGCGGTGGTGAATCTGTTTGGGAGCGAACATACAACCAAGGAACATGAAAGAACACTGTACCTTTTCCGAACTCCCCCTTTGAGCAGGGGCGCGCGGTAGGCCCCTCCAGAGAATGTATCTCGGAGACGAGGGCGGCAGCCACGACGACGTAAATAATTTCGCAGAAATAGGAAGCCGTACGCTCGCGTCGACGCCATTGGAAACTCGCGAAGCGTGGTGGCACGGACGGAGGCGGGGGCGGGGGCGGCGGCTGGGGCGGCTGGGGCGGCTGGGGCGGCTGGGGGGGGCGGTGGCGGCGGGGGCGGGGCGGGACTCGCGCCGGGAACTCCCTCAAGACCCACGGGCTCTTTTTTATCGGGAGTTTTCTTTTCAGAGGGCGTTTCGTTAGAGATTCATGGAAGATGGGGAGGGAGGCAAGGAAGGAGGCAGAGAAAGGAGACAGCGGGTCGGTGAAGGCTTAAAATAAATGGCCGGCCATTTGGGTGTGGTGATACTGCACTCCCGCTCCGTGTCGACTAGCACGTATCGGTGACGCGAAAACAAGTTCTTGCCGAGTTGCGACCAGCCCGCTGCTGGGACTTTTATTTTCTGGGGACATGATTTACGATACCTGTCCCTCCGAGCAATTAACCCGAACTTCGTATCCATCTGCTTCATCTTGAGTGATCAGCTCTATAAAGAAAAATAACATAATCAACGATGAGGACGAAAACCTATTTAACCTAAACCGACATTTCTGACACTAAGAAGTCAATCATTTATTCTGTGTTAACAATTTATTTCATGTATTAGGGTTAATTGATACAATTTTATTTCATGAAAAATTCAGTTCAAGGAATCCGCATTTTCAATTTTATCTTTTAATTGGTTATATCCTCATTCTAGAATGCTCAATAAAATTATTTGCTATGCATTTCGAAAATGTGGGATTTTAGTTGGATTGATTGATGTTTCCGGACACGTCAACCATAAAGGCAATTAGTTCTGTAAGTGCATGCTTTTGTGCGTGAAGTGGCGGTTATTTCCGCCGATGGATGACAAGATCCTGGCGCCAACCTACACGTCGGCTTGCAGAGATTTTCCTCAACCAGGTATCTCTCACCAGCAGGACATCGCCCCTGCCGGGACAAGCTCTAAGCTCCCGAATGGTCTTCCAATATGTGTGGTAATTTTCATTATTTTAGTCTGTAATACATAAATTAAATACAGTAATATATATATAGCGACTTTTCCCCTTCTAAAGTACAATTAGTGTAAGTATATTACATGCCTCGTTCGTACAAAATTCCTTGGTTTGAACAAAAAGGATTTCGACTTTATTACCATCTGACTACTCTGTGAATAAATCCATCCGGGAAAGTTAATGCAGGAAAATTACTTTAATGCATCCAATTAAGTAAGAGAACGTTCGATACTAACGTGATTAGTTACCAAGTTTTATAACGCGGCACTACTGGCAAAGCGTGATTGCGTTTAACGTTCGTATAAACGTGTTTCCTTAAAGCACGGGCGCTGTGGTCCATGCATGGACTTTAGCTCTTCGCCAACGAGAATTCCCGCCATTCCGCGTCATCAATGCCATTTCATTCACACAACTGAGTTGCAACTTACCAGGGTACAAGTGCTGTACAAGCCCAGGGCTGTGTTACCAGGGCTGTGCTGTACAACCCCTAGTCACACAAAAAACATGAGAGAGAGAGAGAATCACGTTATAAAAATTGTTCATAATTAATGATATCCATCAAGCGTACGCATTAACTTTCTGCTCTTGATTATTACACAACACTTTGAAATAAAATAATGTTCTTTTGAAAAATACTTTAAATTGGTCACGATGATCAACTTTAGTAAAATTAGAGCAAAATAAGGGCTCAAAATTCGACAGAAGAAAGAGAAGAATATAAGTAAATAAAAAAAAGAATATCGAGGAAAAATATTACGCGAATAAAATATAAATTAAAAGAAAGTCATTTAGGGAACGAAATAATTTAATTAAATAAATCTGAAAATATAACGTTTCAGGGACATTTCACTGGGTTTGGACATATTTCCAGAGCTGTATCAAGTTAATATAAAGGTGAAATTTGACGCTAAAAAGAAAATCTAGGACAATGTTGTTATGAAGGTTAAGAAGTGAGTTTTGATAACGATGAGGTAAGTAATGACATTTTCTTATAATGTTACCTATCAATGAATAGAAAAAAATAACACATTTTGTGCACTCGTTTTTAGCTAAGTAACGTTAAAAACGCTTAAACAACAGAAAATTAAATGGATGTTTTTTAAGGTTCATACATTTTTACTTGAATACGTGAAGTGTCTCCTATAAAAATCTTTTATTCTGAACATTAATATTGATGTTGGTTCCTTTGTCCTAGTCAAGACCACAGATTCCTGAAATTGCGCCTGTATCCTCACAGTTACGAAGGATGGCCCTTGGAGGGTGGGACGTATGTATGTGTGTATGCATATACATATAACTTAACCAGTTGTAGGTAAAAGAAAAATAAGAAAGATTTTGTAAGAAGATTTTGTAATGCTTTTGAATTTCAATATTGTTATACATTTTTTTACGTAAGTAAGAATGAAAAGTGGACATGTGCGATCCTAATCACTTCTTTTCAAGGGTGTAGTGGCATTCATTGTACCTAGAGGAGTCTCCGGTACGTGATATAGCTAACAAGAAGTGAAGCAAGGAGCATTGTATCATCTGTCGGCGAAAACCAAAACCAAAAACCAAAATGAAACGGTTTAGTACTACTATCTCCCACATCAGCGCAACAATGTCATGCCTGTTCACCTCGCCCACCCCGTCCCTCTCTCTTTTAATTTTTTCTGTGAGGAGTTGGAAGAGGCAGTGAATGCGTGCAAGAGCGCCCTGAGCGACATGAGCTCTCCCCCCACCCCCACCCGCGGGGCTAATCCTCAGCCTGCCCCCCCTCCGGCGGCGCTGGTGGCTTCAAGGGCCGCGCGTTCACGCAGCGCTGCAGAGGCGGGGGACAGGACGGGACGGGACGAGACGGGGCGGCGGGTGAGGCAGACGGGCAGGGCTGGGCAAGGCCAGGTTGGCGGAATGGGTGAGACAGACGTTGCGAGGGGAGGTTGGCGTGGGGAGGCAGGCGGGTACGCGGACAGGCAAGGGAGGCTGGCGGGGATGCGGGCAGGGCGGAACTGGGGTGGCGAGTGGGGTGGGCGGGAGGGACAGGACGCGATGGGCGGCGGGCGGGTGAGGTGGGCAGGCAGGGTAGGGCGAGATACGGCCAGGTTAGAGGAATGGGTGACGCGGGCAAGGCGGAATGGGACGGACAGACGTGGCGAAGGGAGGTTGGCGTGGGGAGGCAGGCGGGTACGCGGACAGGCAGGGATGGCTGGCGGGGGCGCGGGCAGGGCGGGGCGGGAGGTGCTGGGCGGGGCGGGGCGGGAGGATACGGGCGGGGGCGGGGCGAGGAGGGGATGGGCGCCGAGTGGCCCCGGGCGGCGTGGGAGCGCCCGCCCCCCGCCGGCTGCCGCTGCCGCAACGGCGCGGCGGGCAAACTTTAGGCGCGCGCGACCCGGGGGAAGACAGCCTCCGCGCCCACGTTTGAAGTCTTTTGTGTAGGCGCGGGCGGCGACGGAGAGGGCGGCTGTGCGGCGAGCCTTCGAGCGCGGAAACCCCACGACCCG
Organism: Teleogryllus oceanicus; assembly: GCA_964035755.1. Taxonomy (NCBI): domain Eukaryota; kingdom Metazoa; phylum Arthropoda; class Insecta; order Orthoptera; family Gryllidae; genus Teleogryllus; species Teleogryllus oceanicus. The sequence continues at coordinate 57,743,601 of CAXIVR010000011.1, forward strand.
CCCCCCCCCCCCCCGCCGACAACAAAGTTTCTTATCAGAGCTCAGACAGGAAGCGGCTCCTGCAGCGGTGTTAGCGGGCGCTGACGAAGGCGACGGGGTGCTTGTGGCATGCCTGGATGGGGGCGAGGGGACGGCAGGAGATGAGTATTTGATGGTACGAAGGGTGGTGATTAGTATATCTGCTTCGACGCGGTGAAGAACTGTAGAGAATGCATTGTTGTGGAAAACAGCGTTCAGGCGGCTCCACACATTCGTTATTCGGCGAACAGAGAGCAAGCGCTAGCCGAATCCCGAGTAGTGTGGATGAGTTGCTTGCTATTGGCCGAGTGAGGAACGTTCGGTGTTCGCCCTATCCACCCGCGTGTCGGTCTTTTGGACACTTCAAAGGGAGCGAACATTCGCCGAACACCTCAGCTGCTCGGGATTGGGCGAGCACTAGCTCGCTGCTCGGCGAATGCCGTCTTAGGAGAATAGTAAAGTCGCCGTCAATACTTCATGAATCAATAATCATATCCATGAATTGGATATGTGTGGAAGCCACATTAAACAAGGCAAGAGATCGCTGATGCCACTGCAGCAGCGAAGAGTTGCAACGAACTCCAGCGAAGTGGGGAATGGTAGGCAAATGCAGCGGGGGGGATCGCCAGCTGGGAGTGGCCAAAGGCGGCGGAGGAGGCCCAGGGACAGGGCCCTCCGTAACTGAAGGCGGAGGTTTCCGGGCTTTCCAGCTCCCACTTTGGCTCCCGCGACCCATCGGAAAACGACGAGCCGAGTCACCGGCGTCGCCCGCCGCCCCACCCCCTCCTGCAACTTGTCGCTCCGCTCACACTGGGCCAGAAGAGGTCAGGAGGGGCCCCTACCAAGCAAGCATCCCTTCACTCCCAAATATTCAATCAAGGATAAAAGGAGATCAAAGGTTGCAAGCTGAAGCTGTAAAATATGAGATGAGATGTCTTTAATTGTAATTCTGCAATTATTAGTGTTTATAAAAATATAAAAACGACGAAACGTAAAATTAAAGTTGCGATTCTAAATAAACGTATTTGCCACACTTCAAAAATAGACCAAGAAAATTTAATTCATTAATATTATTTTGTTCTTGAATAAGAAAAAATATTAATTTCATTCAGGTTTGGATATTTCTAATTTTGAAAAACAACCCTAAAGTAAGCAGAAAAGTTAAAACTGTCAATGAACAAAAAAACCTTGGTAGAAAACTGACACAGAAACAAAATCTAGATTTTAAAATATACTACTTTGTACGTCAATGTTTTGCAAATGTGCCACTACTCAATTAATGAGGCAACTGAATTACCCCTTAACTCTATGGTATAAATGTCTCCAAAAAAAAAAAAAAAAAACCAATGAAATGCTTGTCCCCAAAACGGTCTCATTTGAGCTACCATTTAAATTAGGTGAAACGTCAGTTATATTAGTTGGAAGAAATAGTTGAAGAGCTCATTTTCAAAAATACAATTTGTCAGGAAGAAAAAGTGTTCAAATACAGAATTTTTTTTCAAGACATAATTCTACGGTTTTCAGCTACCATTTAAATTAGGTGAAACGTCAGTTATAAACTCAATACTTGGCAGCATGATGAAGAAGCACCTAAACAATACGTGGATCGGTAACACTACAAAACAAACCGTAACGGAATTACGTCACTTTGTAAATAAGCTTTTCAGCTGCTTGGAAAGGGCATTCCCATGCCACGAGCCACCTTGTTGATTTGGCCCACTGTGAGCGACTCGCGGTCTCTTCGACTTGTCCCTCGGCTGCGGCTCCCGTCCCCGCGACGGCGCTCCGTTTGACGCGACCCCCCTCCCCCGGTGGGCCACCACTGGGCCGGCGCTTTATCGCGGGGGCTAGGCAACTTCCCGACGCGCGGCGGCGGCGGCGGCGGCGGCGGCGGCGGCGGCGGGGCGGCGCCGCCGCGGCGGCGGCGGCGGCGGCGGCGGCGGGGGCGGCGGCAGGAGCTCCTGCCCGAGAGTGCGCTGGGGCTCGCGAACTTCCGAGCGACCGCTATCGCGATTAAAAGCGACGGACGGACGCGCTCAGGACGGCGACAGCTGTATCTCGTTAACGTCAAATAAAGCTCGAGTGGCTCGCTCCAGGGCTAAACAGGCCTACGGAAAGTTGACGCGTCGGGGGAGCTCGGGAGGTAATGGCGCGTGAGGTCACGAGGTGCCCAGCGCCCTGAGAGGAAGATACGACGTCTTGCTCCACGGCCTTTGCAAGCAACAGCAATTGACTTCATATTCAATCTCGCTAAGAAATAAATAATACCGCTAGCAAATAGATATGCTCTCTCTTCATTTCTAAATATTTATTTCCCCTCTACCGTCCTTCGGTGTGGATATTTTCCTTATAAGGAATGGCGAAATCTCTATGGTTAAGAAAATACTCAAAGCATTATACCTGAAATCCAGATATACTCAATACACATTATCCAGAAATACTCAAAACTATAATACTTGCGGTTTTTTGTTGTTGTTTTTTTCAAATACATGTCAAAAATAGTAATGTAAATGATGTTGAAGAGAGTAGAGAAAGCTATGTAATTACTACGCAATCAAAACTAATTACCATCTAAGTATTTTGTTCTATGGAAGAACGGGCAATTCATGAATTTAGATTAGGAATGTTGAACATAAGTGTAACGACTTTGTGTTAATACGATATTTTTGGCGAAAGAAAGTTTTCCTAATTGGATTTTGATGATTCATGTTGTGAGGAAATGATTACCATTTGTGGTGGATTCTCTCTTTATCTTTCCATAACGAGCAGTCTTCAATAATCGGTGAGTGGCGCCGTGATTTCTGTTAAGTACTTTACCGAGGCAACGTGACGTGTACAGCCGACGCAGAGGGTTTTTGATTCATTGATTGATTTTTTCGTGTTTTCGGGTGCGTCAACTGCTTTGATCATTAGTCCCGTAAGTGCAGCGCATGTTGTTTCCGGGAGATGGCGGTGATCTTCCCCCGCTGGATGGCGAGATCCGGCGCCGACCTACCGTCGGCTAGTGGGGTTTCCCCCTAACCAGGACTCTCCCACCAGCGGGGCACCGCCCAGCCGGGACAGGCTCTAAGCTCCCAATCGGTCTCCCGGAATATGTGGTACTGTAGTGCATGTTAGTGTAAGTGTGTGTGTAAGGGGAGAGGATAGAACAAGAAAGAGGAAGGACAGATCGCGCGCGGTCCGTGGCCCGCTTGTTAGGGTACTGCTCCGGCATTCGCCTGGTGTTGATCGGAGAAACCACGGAAAACTACCGATCAGAGCAGCCGTCCGCTAGAATTCTCCTCCAGACAGCGAGTGAAATCGACCTAGCTGAAAAGCTAGTGTCGAAAATCCTCCCGCCGTAGGGAGTGGGAACCTAGGACCTCCCGGTCAGAGGCACTGCAGTGACATCAGCTGATGCACTGAGCTACCGACGCAGAGGGAAAGTCGCGAGCGCAGGTGTGGAAGAGCCCCGCACGGCGAGGGGGGCGGGAGCGGAGGCGACCCCTTCCGCCCCACCTTCATGTAATTAACTGCCCGACAGGCAGCAGCCGATCGTCCCTAACTACGTTTGCAGGCCGGCCTGGAGGCGTCCACGCGGCGCGCGGGGCGGCGGCGATGGCGGGGGCGGGGGCGGAGGAAATGGAAACTGCTAATGCACCTTAAATGGAACGAGTTCAATCTGATTGTCTCGGAATGATTCTTTCGCGAGTAAAGGAACTCAATTAGGAGGCGCACAAATGAAAACACAGGGGAGGACAATTATCGGATTTCTTGTGTTGTCTTTGGAAGTCTCAAATGATTTCTCAGGTGATTTGTAGACCCACTTGAAGACAAATTGAATTTCTTTAAGAATAAATGGTCTAAAGTTTCATCTAATTATGCCTCCTTCAGTGAATGGGTTTGAAATTATACATGAATGTTGACAAGAAAAACCTACCAGCAAAATTTTCTGACTAGAATGAAATTAGCCAGTAAAACAAACATCAACGTATCTTGAGAAGGGAATTTTTTCTCTTTGAGAAAATTCAATGAATTTCTTATGAATACTTACTGATTACATCATTTTCGCTTGACGTAATTATAGTTTAACAAGAAAAATGAATATAAATTGAACTGAACAGAAAGTAAATCGTTTAGATTTGCAACATAAGAGAGAAATATTTTATTTCTAATTTGCTACTTTACATAACATTGTAACTTAGTTTGTTTACTATGTCGTCTGAATAAGACGTTCAGAAGCGAAACAATTTTTCCTTTTTTCGCTCTCAGGTTTTCCAACCTGCTATGATTTGTACTTCATCTCATTGTTCATCCCCAGATGGCACAGGTAGAGCGGGCCAAACTCGCAGCAATTGCCAGCTCGTGACCCGTCAAATTGGGACGGCCGCCCTAAACAAAGGCTCCCGTCCGAGCCAGCGCGCCTTGGCGTTAACTGGCTAACTGAAGCGAGCGGAGTGGCAAGCCCTCCCAGGTGGGGCAAAGCGGATGGTCCAAGGGGGCAAAGGCCCGCACTAAAGGGCCAGGCTCATCGCTGTGTTTAATTTTCTGACACAAACGTTGACTTGCGTGGCGCTCTCCATCAACCAGCGGCCGCCCCCCCCCCCCACCGCCAGCGACTAATGACCGGCGCGGCCCAGAAGATCGTTCTAGAGTGGGCGCGCAACAAGCAAAACACGGCTCGAATTGCTTTTCCGCTAACTGTCAGCAGGGCCTCTCGCGTCGGTTGCAGAAAACAATTAGCGGAGCCCGCGCGGGGCCAGTCGCGAGGAACGGGAGCAGCGGGCGGCGCCAATGGGGTGGACTGACACACACGGGGCGCAGGAGAGGGCGGGCGCTCAGGAACCCAGTGAAAAGGGCAACAGACTAGGTTGAGTGCAACTGGAAAAAGAGAAGAGAAGAATTCACTCTATGAAAAAGGATAGTAGTTGACAAAAAAGAAAAATTTTATTAATAGAGTCCTATGAACCCGATAATTATCCAAACAACTCGTTCACTAGTATACTTATGAAAGGAAGAAAGAATTTTTTAGATCGCAATGAATGATATTTTTTAAAAACGAAAAATACGGATTTGATCCCGACTTTTTAAAATCATGCTCTAGCATCTGAAACATTAAAAGATTAAAAACAGATACGGTAAAGTTACGTCAAAGTAGGAACGTTTTAGAGAACAATCTGAGATTAGAGGTGAGTACGGTGTTATATGAGTATATACACACAAGTGGACTATTTCTTTGTTGGGTGAAGTAAATGTCACTTCCTTGTAATCGTGGAACAAAAGAATACTATCAATACAGGTCATACTGCTGGAAGAAGTGAGAAAATATACATGAAAACTGGTTGACAACTGAATGCTGGCGGATAGGTAATCGAATATGGCAGTAAATGTGAAGAAAAAAAACGAGTAGATAATTATTAATATCAAAACTTCTCAATTAGAGATATGAAACGTACAGTACGCTGTAGCCATGAAAACGCCAGTGCAACGAGAGCATAAAGCAAAATTGCCAGAAACGAAGAGAGAGAGAGAGAGAAAGTGAGAATTCGAAAATGGCATACAGGACACACGGAGGAAGTGGGTCCGGAGGCAGCTTTCACCGTTTGCCGTCTGGTTTCGGGCAGCTCAAAAGCCGAGCCGCGATCACTAGCGCCGTCCGTGTAGTGTTGGCACCACACTTAATGTGACGACTGCCATTTTGAAGCTCGCGGGTGGGGAGTTAAAATAGACTGCAGCAGCAGTGGAGGTCGTTAAGAGAAGTTCCATTCGGCGGATTCCGTGAAACGACGCAGACACAGCTTAACGTGCCCCTAATAGCTGCTGATTTATATCTTGTTGAAAGAAGACAGACACCCGCAAATTCATCTTCGTTGCTCGTGACAGAGGCGAATGAGAATAAACGGGCGGAATAGAAATTTGAACGTGTCTGCCGTCGATATACTTTAAAAGTGAGATTGATGTGCGTTTCCTATTTCACACACGAGGACAACAATAATACAATTACTCACTTTTTAAGGACATGAAAATATATACCTGATTTCGGACATTAATCACATTACTCCCTGTCAAACGTTGTTCCTGATCTGATATACATTTATAAAATTCCCCGCTTGTTCCAACGAATGAAAAACGTGCTTGGTGGGGTCAACAGAGAACCGTGATGCAGCCAAATGTTGAGAGTACAGCGCATAAATCACGGCAATGGGCTCGTGATAACCTGTAGCGACCAGGCACACAACGTCACCTCCCTCGGCCGGCGGTATCAGCTCCGGGGCCCAGGGCCAAATGGAGGGGAGTAACTCCTTGAGGCGGCGCTTTATAATAATAACAATAATAATTAGGTTCACATTGAAAAGTTTGGAATTTTTTAAGCGGGCGGGGGCCAGGACTGGAAGGCAGGGAGAGGGGAGAGGGAGAGAGGGGGGAGGAAGGATGAGGAACAGCGCAGGGTGAAGCCCTGGGCCAGCAGCCGCCCTCACGGCGGCCGGCCGAGGCCACCGCAAACAATCAGGCAAAGTTTGCGCGCGCGGGCCCGGCCGCGCTAGATTACCCCGGCGCCCAAGATAAGTGGCCGCGCTGGCGACGACGCGCTCGGCCACTGGGAGGGCGACACCGGACGAGACGGAGCAAGCAGGCACGCGGAGGGCAGCAGGGACGGGGAGGAGGAAAGGAATTCTGTGGTTTCTCCGGGGGCGACGGGGAAGGGCTGGTGATTGGGGATGCCGCGCGGCAGCGATGGCGATTAGCAGGGACGGCCGCGCGGAAGAGTGGCACTGTCGATGAAGTCATAATTTACTGTCTCGAAACTCTGATGTAGGCAAAGGATGGCGGCGACTGCAAAGAAAGGGAAGCGAGTGGAATTTCTGGCGTCTGGTAGATTGGAAAAGCGATCAGAAAGGCTAGCGACGGAAAGAAAATTACAACAGACCAGGAAAGAGACAGAGGCAGAGAGAGCGAGACAGTCAGACAGAGGGGCAGGAAGAGAAATGGATGCGGATAAAATAAGAAATTAACAAGGGTACTAAAAAACTGTATTTAAGTCAAGAGGCTCGGTTTTGATTCTCTGTGGGGGTAGGGAATGCTTCAAACAATTTAAATTACAAAGAAGGCAGTTCTGAAGCAAAAACAAAGGGCTAGAAACAAGATCGGCACCGATAGTACCCACAAGAAATGAAGGCCGGCACGCAACGCCAGCAGTATGACACATCAAGAGCAGAAGCAGGTACAGCAGCGGTCCTGCACGGCGGCCGCGCCGCACTCACTGGTGCACGATGACAACGCGACGCCCAGTTGTGGAGGAGAATTCTAGCGGCCGGCTGCTCTCATCGGTAGTTTTCCGCGGTTTCTCCGATCAACACCAGGCGAATGCCGGAGCAGTACCCTACCAAACGGGCCACGGACCGCGCGCGAAGTGTCCTTCCCCTTCCTTGTCCTATCCTCTCCCCTTACACACACACACACTTACACTAACATACACTACAATTTATTCCGGGAGGCCGGTCGGGAGCTTAGAGCTTGTCCCGGCTGGGGCGGTGCTCCGCTGGTGGGAGAGTCCTGATTAGGGGGAAGTCCCACTAGCCGACGGTAGGTCGGTGCCGGATCTCGCCATCCAGCGGGGAAAGATCACCCCCACCGGGGCACCGCCTCAGCCAAGACATGCATTGAAAGCCCCCGACTGCTCTTCCGATATGTCTAGTAGTGAGTGAGTGTGTAAGTGTACAAGACAGGAGAGAAGAAGAGTGAGAAAAGAAAAATCGCGCGCAGTCTACGGTACAGTGGTACTCCGATATTCACCCGGCACGGATTGGAAAAACAATCACGGAAAACCACGGATCACAGCAACCGGCCGTTAGACTGATTGATTGATTTTTTCGTGTTTCCAGGCACGTCAATTGCTTTGGTCATTAGTTCTGTAAGTGCAGTGCATGTTTTTCTCGGGAGATGTCGGTTATCTTCCCCCGCTGGATGGCGAGATCCGGCGCCGACCTACCGTCGGCTAGTGGGGTTTCCCCCAAACCAAGACTCTCCCACCAACGGGGGCACCGCCCCAGCCGAGACAAGCTCTAATCTCCCTATCGGTCTAATACGTGGTAGTGTAGTGCACGTTAGTGTAAGTGCAACCGGCCGTTAGAATTCTCCTCCAGACGGCGGCTGAATGTGACCTAGTTACACAGCTCGTGTCGAAAATCTGCCAGCACCGATGCAGTAGAAGCGAAGGCCCAGCCGCGGAGCTATCGCAGCCGGGACGTGCAAGTGGAGGTGGAGGCGGAGGCGGAGGCGCTTCATTAATATGCAATATGTGCGTGGGCCTGGAGCGGCGGGTTATCGCGGCGGGTGGCGGCGCCGGGCCGTGAGCTGCGGCCCGCCGGTCGCCGGGTCGCCCGGCCCCACTACGTCACGCGCGCGCCGCCGCGCAGCCGGCGCCCTCGGCGGGACATGTGCTTGGGCCCTCGCGAGCAAAGGGGACTGGGCAGTTAGTAATGGCCACACCACCAACGCACCAGAAATATCTTCTGCATACGTAAATATTTTATTATTCCTTATTACGTAATAATAAAACGAAATAATAATAAATTTTACTATTATTACATAATAATCATAAAACATAACAATAAATACTTCAAACGTAATAAACTAACGGGGAGCGGTAGCTCAGTGCATCATCTGATGTCACTGCAGCGCCTCTAACCGGGAGGTCCTAGGTTCGAGTTCTGACGGCGGCTAGGGTAGCTTTTCAGCTAGGTCGAATTCAGTCGCTGTCTGGAGGAGAATTCTAGCGGCCGGCTGCTCTGATCGGTAGTTTTCCGGGGTTTCTCATATCAAGACCAGGCGGATGCCGGAGCAGTACCCTACCAAACGGGCCACAGATCGCGCGCAATCTTTCCTTTCTCTTCATTGTCCTATCCTCTATCCTTACACACACACACACACACACGTACACTCACAGTACACTATCACATATTCCGGGAGGCCGATCGGGAGCTAAGAGCTTGTCGCGTCTGGGGCGGTGTCCCGCTGGTTGGAGAGTCCTGGTTACGGGGAAACCCCACTAGCCGACGGTAGGTTGGCGCAGGATTTCGCCATCCAGCGGAGGAAGATCACCGCCATCTGACGAGAAAAGCATGCTACGGGACACTTACGGGACTTATGACCAAAGCAGTTGTCGTGCCCGGACACACGCAAAAAATCAATCAAAATCATAATAATCTAACAATTTACTGTATTGACTGTATGACTGAATTATCAAATTGTTCTCGTCCTCTTTCTTCTCAAGGATAATATAATCGTCCCTAAAATGTAATATGAATATCTTGAGGAAAAATGTTCTTGAGAAAAACAGTACGTTTATACTATAGACATCATTGTTTAAATTCAACGCCCTATTTCTCACCAATCATATTCTCATATACTACATAGTAGAAATATTTAATGACAATTCTCTGATTCAAAAGAATATTTGCTGAAACGCACCTCAAGCAATCATGATGTCGTGAAAGTCGTGAACATTAAAACAAGTATCAAAACTTCACGAAAAGAACTGCGCGTTTCCGCAATCCTTCATAATTCAAAACTGAACAAAAGATTAGAGCAGGTAATATGCGACGAGAACGCTCCCTTGTTCCTTGAGGTTTATTTTCAGGCAGCCTGTGCGCCCGGCGAAGAGGCAGCCTTCTTCATCCGCTTTAGATCTTGCGGTCGCGCGCCTGCCACGATGATGCGCAGCAAACATAGATGAAAAGACAACAGAAAAGTAATTAAAGATTTCTTGCGCCAAAGGCAGATTAACTGCTACAGAGATAGTCTGCATTCGGATCTGTGAATATCAAAGAGCGACTTAGGAAAGACGGGTAAAATGAAAACCTTCCAGCAAAAAGGAAATTTAAGAATTCGATGCTTCTCGGTCGGCGGAATAAGGATCGAAAATTTCTTCATCTTCGCAGGTTGTAAACCGAAACATGATTTTAAAATGGGTAATTCTCAAAAATTAAATACACTGGTTGATGTTTTAAATATTTACCCTAGAATTGTAACAGCATATGTTGTGGAACTGCAATCATCAGTTACTGGGTAAGAGCCGGAGAAACCTTTCAGAATATTTCAAGAACAGAAGAATTTGATCAGATTTGCATACGTATCAGATTTGAAACTTAACTTCAAATGTTTTTTCTATTAACATTTTAAATACTATCCTATATTCCATTTTATAAAAAGAAGTCAGCACCCAAGTTTGTAACCACAACAAAAAATATAAAACAAACTCACTATCTCTGCAGCAGTTATAAATTTAACGCCAACCGGTGCAAATTAACATAAGTGGAAACGACCAATGCATTCAGGAGCAGTCAAGTAGTCTTATGTAGTGCGGAGAATGCCTGACTCCACAAAATCAACGTTAACGATTCCGGGTCAATTTTTGTACTTGCGGCCTCAAAAGCATTTCATCACGACGTGGTTTGAAGCTTCAGAGTAAAAAAAAACACATTTGAACTGCGTAATGGGTCGCACACAACTCAAAATAAACCACGCGCTATTCAGCCTGTTAAACAAACGCAGCTCAACTCTCAAGAGGGACGCGGGCCGTTATGAAAAGCCCATGAATAGCCCATAATAGGACGACTTAAATCAATCTCTATTCAGGATGTGTATGCGGGGGCTTTAATCCTCCCTGATGAACGCCATGTTGCTAGATGGTTTTGGGGGCGGGAGCCGAGCGGACGGGCGGGCGGGCGGACGGGCGGGCGGGCGGGCGGGCGGGCGGGCGGGCGGGCGGGCGGGCGGGCGGGCGGGCGGGCGGGCGGGCGGACGGGCTGGTGGTCGCCCAGGCGGACGTGATTTCTGCATTGTCCGGCGGACAGAGTAGGAAGTGCCGAACGCCGACAGCGAAGCTTGTGGTCTTTCCACGAACTAACGCTTTAACTTCGTCGGCCTTCTCACCCGGCTTCCCCAGGCTTGCCACAGCAAGACGCACTAATTAATGGCGCTCCCTTCCGACACACTTCGAGGGAGGCTGGTACCCCGGGATGGTGGGGTAATGACATCGGGAAGCAATCAGCTATCAAAATATTCATAATTCGTTTTTACGAGAAGAGCTTAATTAGCAATTTAGAAAGAAAGTTGAAAGCAATTTCGAGCTTGCTAAGCACAATAAATACTCATAACAGTTATTAGGGTTTGCATTTATCTCTTGCAATGCTGGAAAACAATTGCAGTAGAACGCACGATGAACGTATGACAGTCCCCAAAACACGAACATTGGAAAGAATTTCATTTAATTAGTCAAAACCATTCTACTGGTCTGAGGGGCCCACAAACCGAATTTTACCACATGAATCTCGACCTCGAATTTTGAGATAAGTTCGAGAATTTTTCTTCTATACTACATACAGCGCAAGAAAAATGAACTAGCGATGCAACAGAATGGCACTTTCTGGTTCTAGTTAGTTTTTCGGTTTTCGGTTTTTAGAAATTCAATCGATGGCCACATATATCCCACATCGATTGGGAAATATCAATTTTAGAAAAAATAGTCTGAAAGCTTTAGGCTCTAGTGAGGCACACAGGTGGACGGACAGATTTTTGGCCGTCAGCCAATTTTTCGGGGTCAAGGACTCACAAAACAAGGATTCGGACAACGCCCCGTGTTAGAAGAACCAATTTTCTACGTTGAAACGGGTTATATCCATTTTCTCGATATCAGGGACTCACAATTCGAATTTAATTATAAATAAAGCTTCTTTTCCAGCAGCATTCTAATACTTCCTCTATACAACGTTAAGAAGTAAGTGAGAAAATAAAAAACAGTCATTACAGTCGTATTGAGGAAATGCTGGTCATTGTCATTGGAAAAATGTATTTAAAGTATAGTTGGAATTGGTTCTGTAAACAGTCTTAGTTTTTACGTTTAATTTATGGATTTTGTATGTCATTCGACTTTATTGTATTATTTGTAGTTGCGACTTAGTTTTCAGTAAAAAATACGTGTTTTTTTTTTGTGTTTTCCTTACAAAGATCTGTTTATTTACTTTCAGTGATATTTCTAGGTATCGTGGGTGTATACTGTAGAAGAATCACTAGCCTTCAACGTATTATCAACTAAGCTTTTTTAATTCACTCATTCGCTGAACTAAGGAGCTAAATATAGGGCCGAGAGTTCTCAATTATAGCGACGGGCGAGGACAGTTTCCAGAATGCCACGCATCCCATCGTTTTAAGTTTAAAAGAAAGTACAAAAAACGAATAAATATTTTACTGTACAAGTTTGTAGGACTTTTTCGTCAAACGTCTGTGTATTCACAATAATGTAATATAATATCTAAGAGTTTTATGTGCAATGCTGCACAACTTTTTCAACTGTTCCAACAGCACTTTTGCAGCCAAACACATCTGAATTTCATATCTGACGACATTCAAACTCTTGAACTGACAAAAACACGAATTCTAAAGCTTTCTTTCGCACGACATCGAAATAGTTTCCACTTCCAGAAAGGAGAAAAACGAACATCCAACTCCCCACTTCAACAGTCGTGTCATACAATGTCAGGTGGCAGCAAGATATCTTGTTATCGAAAACAAAGGCAACAGGCAAACACATGATCGTGAGGTAGAATGCTCTTTGCAATGCAACGGTGTGATGGTTGACGCTGAAGAATCTATTAGCGTAATGCGATGATAATGAACCACACTTAGCTATGTTGATTTCGTTTGTTCAGAATGTCAAGACGCATTTTTTAGTCGTGTAATTGCATCGCAAAGTAGCAGAGTAACTTACGAGAGCAACTTTTACTCCGCATTTCGTTAAAAGATCTGCACTTAGCCGCGCCACTCCACCAGATAGGAAAGTTTAACGAGTCTTCGGTCTCGAGGGGCAGGAAGAGACGAGAATGCGCTAAGGTCGTGGGAAGGGAAACGTAGATGAGATGACTATCAAATAAGAGGAGGATTTTTCGTATTGGAAAAGAATTCTCGGGCTTCAAGGCAAATATTCTTGAAAGAAGACATCCCTTAAAAGTGGTGTTTCTCGAGGTGCCACAATTGTAACTAGTGGCGATACAGAATGGTGCACACTTTCTCATATTAGTTAGTTCTCTAACCTCTTTGGTCCGGGTTAGCAATTCGGTTCTGCCCCACCCTCATCCCAGCTGTCATCTATCGCCGCCCAAACCACATTTTTTTCACATTTTATTATTTCTTCCTTCCTCTAATGGTAGAACTGAAACATTGGCAATAATATTATAGAAAAGTAGAACTCGTTCTATATGAAAATTTTCGTTGAACATTTTGGAGCAGTTTTTCAGAAAATGGCTTTCGAGTGTTTTTGAAAAGGCGGAATTTCGACCTCATTTTCACAGAAAACTTTTGAGTTTTCAAGAAAATTTGTAAAACATCATTTGAAGCACTTGTACCCAAAAATACAACAACGTATTCAAATTGTCGGTAATGTAAATTATTAACGACGCAGGAAAAAAAATACAAAAATACATTTGTGTATTTTCTGAAGGTTTGTTCTACGAACAAACGTAAAACAGAAGAATACAGCGTACTGATGTTTATGTAATCTTCTACAGTTATTTAGCGCTAACCCCACTAAAAGTTTAAAGAAAAAATATGGAGCCGTTTTGGAGAAATTCTGGTTTTTGTTATTTTTAAATATTGTACTACTTCACTCAAAATTGCTCGAAAACTACTAAATTTTTAAAAAATTTCCTAATGACAGTGAGTGAACTAATTTTGGAAAACAATTAGCCATTTATGAAATTTCAAGAGTTAGCAGTGAAAATCGGACTTACGTCATCTTTATAAGTGTGTTTAGTCCATCTTTATAAGTGAGATTGAAAGAAAAAATGTGGAGCTATTTTTGAGAAAATTTTGAAAATGTCCAGTGGCTTCATGTAAAGTATCCCCAAAATTTAAAGAATCTTTTTCTAAATCGCAGAACTTTGATTCGAGTCAGATCAGTTGGGGAATCTTCATTTTGGAAAAAGTCCGACAAATAGTTTAGGCGCTAGTGTTGTTCACAGATGAACAGACGGACGGACGTTTTGCCGAAAATGAATGTTTCGTATCAAGGACACACAAATCTTTGATTTTGATTTTCAACCTGTTAGAGCAAGTAATTAACTTTATATTGGAACAAGATGTATAAATACGTACGTGTATGAGAAAGTAAAAATTCGCAACACAAAAGTATAGCAAATATAACACAAAAAGTGCTCCCGCTTCTGGATAAACGGTACACTTTATTATAGTATTCAACGGTGTACTTTATGAGGGAGGCCATATGGCGGAGTCAATTCAAAAAGCAAAAGCGTCAGCAGTGAAATACAAACCAATTATAAAAAAAATATCAAAAGTAATATTTCAATGAAGGTAAATTATAATGCACACTGAATTCATAAAACGTGTTTACATTTCATCTCCGACGTTTTATTATCCTGATACTCTCATATTAGGGAGTGTTCATTTGCGCATTCTATTTTCGTAATGCACAATGTTTGTAATTAACATGTTTCATATATAAGCCATAGTAACATGCATTGAATCTCAATGTATCGTATTTCAATCATAAAACACCATTTATGAAATTCTATTTCAGTAATGGCCTAAATTAGAGTAAATATCTTTGCCTGAAAATATGTGAAAGTAGAAATCATGAAATTCAACATTTAGAGATATGCTGATGAATCATTTAATTTAAATTACAAAATAGTGCCATATCAAAGCGGTTCCTTAAAAACCACAATTCAGGAAAAACAAAAGCGCAAATGCAGAAGGATGGCTTTCTGAAACTATACGTCTACTAATACTGTAAGATTACTTACTTGGAAAATTTTTAGCTATCGATGTTTCAGCTCTCCCTCCTTCATTGAAACGCTTAAACTACGTTATGAAACTAAAATGTCGAAATTATTATTGCAACAATGACTCAGCTATAAACGGTGAACACACTGATAATTATTGCTAAATCGTAAGAAACTATTTTTATGAAAACTATCGGAATATTGTCAGAAACAATGTCTCGAAACACTATATTGAAATATCGTTCGGAAACATTTTTCGAAATTCAATTTTTCCGTAAATTCTCGTGACGTTTTTATTGGTAATATCTACATTGTTTCATATAATGCAGTAAAATGACTTATCACGAGCGTGAAAGAAACGACTTTACCCAAAATTTCTATTCCCTTGCGCATTGGCAGTGGTGCCTATAATATGTATCTACATTTCGCCAAAACGTTGTACCTCTTTTTCTTCAGGTCTGAGAGGTTTTTGATAATCGTCACCGCTGCCAGATAAACACAATTTTCATTTATGCGATACGGTACTTGATTCATGTTTGCGATGCAAGCGAAACCTTTTGTTTGGACTTAATGTTAATTGTGTCATCGCTGAAGAATTGAGATTGTTTACTTTATGTGTAGAGTTGCGATCGTCTGTGTAATTGTGGTGTCACTCTCCCATACACAGTGCGTACCACCTACATTCACAGTCCTTGTGAACTAAATCCCCTCCTGAAATTAAAGGTAATTCCGCGTAATTTGTGGTGAGGTCAGCTCATAGTCATATCTCCCAGCAGATTAGGGGAGCAACTTTGACATTTAAAAAATTTCATAAGTAAATGATATGAAGTTATGCTACTTTCACTTCTCGTTGAGTTGCAAATCTACTTTCACTTCTCGTTGAGTTGAAAATCTACAACAATTTCCAACACGAGTTTCGTGAAGTATTATGTAAAAGGAATCCGTCAGTTCAGCCTTGCATAATGTTTCTTCAAATGTTCACCTGCAGAGCTCCCCACGAAAACTTCCCCACTCGATCACACCCGACCTGTGCATTGACAGCAGTCGAGACGTCGAGTCACACCCACATCATCCCTCGCGACATTTACCTCCAGCGCGTCCCCGAACAGCAGGGCATCTTCGACCTGATCCCCGCCTCCCGGCGCGCCCTTCCTCAAAGCATTTCGCCTTATCTCCGCGACGAGGCTGCCCTCTGCCCCGTGTCGCCTGCGAGCATTATCTCGCCGGGTGCACCCACGCATAAAACGCAGACAAAGCTCCAGGCGTCTGCTAGCACGCCTTGGGGGGAGAGGAGGGGAGGAGAAGGAGAGGAGAGGAGAAGGAGGGGAAGGGGGGGGGGAAGGGGGGGGAGGAGGGAAGGAGAGGAAGAGGGGAGGGAAAAAAAAGGAGAAGGAGGAGAAGGAGGAGAAGGAGGAGGAGGGGGAAGAGGAGGAGGAGAGATTGTCGAGGCGCGCGGTGGGCGTCGCCTCACAATGCGCGAATTGATGCGGCTACTCCGCCCGCGCTTCAGTGTCTCGGGGTGTTGGCGGGAGGTGAAGGGGGGAGGGGGGGCGGTGTGTGTGTGTGGGGGGACGAGGGAGCCACCCCCGCGTTCGTGTAGCTTGACGGGGATTGCGGGGGAGGTGGATTAGGTTCGTGTGGGGGGAATGGCGATGATGCCACACGCGGATGTAGGGGTGATGATGAGGGGAAGATGATTAATAGGGGGCGGATTTTGATGACTTAAAAGTACTATTAAAATGACATTAAAATCGATGAAATCTGCAAACAATGCATTAAAAATGACGGAAAAGTAAAAAAATGACTTATTAGTCGAAATCGACAAAAAATACAAAATAATGACGTATAAAAATGGGTCATTTCCTTTTGTCATAACATAAAATGAATTTCTATACTAAACGGTATTGTTATAAAGTGAAAAGAAAAACAATGGCATTTCATTCAAATCCGCCTCCGAACGATTACAAAGCTCACATGAAAGTGTTTAAGGTAGTGAGATGGTGTCCATGGGAGATGAAATTGAAGGTGAAGGTATTCGGAGAATGTCCACTCACGGTGTATTTGCCTGGTTAACATTTTTGATCATTATCAACCGCAACGCCACTTCTTTCAAACGCATCTTACACATCTTACCTTAATATTAACTTACAGTTCTTATATTCGAAAGTTCAACTCTGGGAAATATAAACACAAGCAAAATTGATGATACACTCCCCGACCCAGAACGTGACAGTATAAAGACTAACGTAAACTTGGGACCAGCCAAACAATTGCAACATCTCTAATCTTTATTATTAGGGAACCGCTTTTGATAAAATGTAATTTTTTTTCTTTTTACTTCAGAAAAATGCCGTTTAGTTTAGAAATTCATTTTATGTTATAACAAAACAAAAATGACCCATTTTAGATCTTTTTTTTTTTTTATTTCGTCGATTTTACTATTAAGTCATTTTTTTACCTTTATCGGTCAAATATAATTTTTTTTCAGATTAATAGATTTTAATATCATTTTAATCACACTTGCTTCAAATAATATTTACGAAATGCAACAAATGTTCTACACAGAACTCTCGAGTACCTATACTCCGCATTTAGTCAAGTTCCCTTCAACGAATAGAAGCAGCTTGGATTACGTCAGTAACACATCTAACACCTTGAGTTGTTCATCGTAATTGGTTTAGATCACTTCTTAACGTCATTTTTCTTTGCCTTAACCATATTTGGCAATGGTTTGGCAAACATTTTTAGCACTTTATTGATTTTTCGCGATGTTTTAGGCCATCAAAATTCGCCGTCTATTTATTATATTTGAAAGTAGAAATATTTTATGTGAAGAAGAATATTCTTCGCACAAACCTCTGTAAGGAATACGAATTATATCCGAATTAAGTAAGGAATATTAAATTCCTTAAATTATTGTACTCGTCCATATTTCACGTACCTACGCTGCTACACAGCGAGACGTCATTTGTTCTGACACGTGCACTTTTGCAAACTAGTGGGTTTAGTCTGTCAATGCAGAGAGGAATATTTCAGCTCTCTGGAATAAACCCGGAATGAGACCTGACGACCTTTGCGAATGTAATTACATTTCCTTCGGAGAAAACTTCCGGAAACTTAGTTGTGCTTGAGCTGACTCTGAAGAAGACTTCAAAGGCTCCCATGCGACTCGATAGTTGCGACCTGCTCACTGCATTTAGAGACGGGGTATCGAGGTAGGAAGCGATTCGTCTACTAACAACTTGCAGCTTGGAAAACTGCTGCGATCTCGACACTCGACAGTTCACATTTTCACGAAATGTTTCAAAGGAGAATGACAATATGAACCAGAGAAATATTTCGGGAATTCGACCAACAAAAGAAGGAAAATTAAAACACAGCTGTGCAAGATTCCAATAACATAGTGAAATGTACATTTTATTTGGAACGATCAGTACATTAAACGCGGTATGAAATGTCTCAATACTAACTTTCCTAATTAATTGTGAAACATAACCTACATAGCATTCAGAGGGCTGGCAAAACATACTTTAAGATAAAGAGATAATAGAAGATAGCAATAGGCTATCTGTTAGTAACGATTAACTAGAAAAGTTCAAATATTTATTTATAGACAGTCAAATTATAAAATTTTATAATTTGACTGTCTATAAATAAATATTTGGAACTTTCTAGTTAATAGATAAAGAGATAATGTTATACTTTTAAAAATTGGTCTTGTTTTCTTCAATTAATAACATTTATTAATGTTAATGTATAATGTTATTTATAATGTTATTATTAATGTTAGTTTATTAATTAATGTTATTTATTTAAAATTTGAAAGAATATTGCCCAAATTGAAATTTCTTTATGCAAGAGTTTACAATCACTCCAAACGCAGCACACGAGAATGAGAAGAGTAAATGAATTGACGAATAAGCTATGAGAAGAATGAATGAGGCAGGAGGGAGTGACGCACATTACGCTCGAGCGTTTGATAAATGAAATACATGAAACGATGATTTAATGCCCTGGGGAGGCGTGACTATTAATACGGTCATAACGAAAGCAACGCATCCGATGATGTTCTGCTCGTGGATGCAATTATACCAACACATCACTTTACAGAGATTCGAAATTATCTCGATAAAGGGATGGCAAACAATCATTTGTTAATCTTACCGATTGCGGGTGGTTTTGATTCGTAAAAGATGCTTCTCGTGGTTGATTCGCAAACGTGTATTATTTACACAGAGCCATTCTTAAAAAATATTGGCTTTTTCTTGAAGGCTAATTGATTTACATATATCTACAGTTCGGTTATCATAGAAGCATTGTGTAATATAATAAATACGTATGTTCTCAAACTAATTCAAACCCAAATTTCAAAATACCAAAATTGAACATTTAATTGGAAATTTTTAAAAAAAGTTAAAATTCTTGAAACAGATTTGTGGCTAATATTAGACTTGAGAAAATTAACAGCGCGATTCATAATAACTCAAAAGAATAAAGGAAGACTTAAAACATTTATCTTTTCGGGAGTGCGTGTCAAAAATCAAGAACGATTTTCTTCCACCACGGCACGAAAAGGTAAGGAGGCGGACTACGCCGCAATCCATCACAACACGGGGGCGCCGGATTCGAGAGATAGAAGTGTCAAACCCTTTCGCGAAGAAAACTGTACTTGGGCGAGATAAAGGCGCGCGTCATTGGCCTTCGTATCAGCACGTCGGCGACTTTGTTTTTGATAGATCGCCCGTCGCCCGCAGCGATACAGGCCTGGTGGCGCCCTCGCGGCCGGGCTCCGGTGCGGGAGGACGCCACTCCGCGCCGCTCCACGCCACACCGTGAATTGATCATCGCGGCGCCCTTATCTCCAGCCCGCGCAGCGGGGCACGGGAGGCTCATTCGTCTGAGCGCCGCCAGGAGCGCTGGAGCGTGGAAACCCGGAGGTAAAGGTGCCGCTTGCGAGGGCAGGAGTGGGGGTGGACTGCAACGGGGCAGGGATGGCAACGATCAGGGCTGCAATTGTGGTGGGTGCGACGGCATCGATGGCAGCAGGGGTAGGGTAGGTTTGATTGATTGATTTTATCGTGTTTCCGGGCGCGTCAACTGCTTCGGACATTAGTCCCGTTAGTGTAGTGCATGTTTTTTCAGGAGATGGCGGTGATCCTCCTCTGCTTGATGGCGAGATCCGGCGCCGACTTACCGTCGACTAGTGGGTTTCCCTAACCAGGACTCTCCCACTAGCGGGGCACCGCCCAGCCGGGACAAGCTCTAAGCTCCCGATCGGTCTCCGGAATATATGGCAGTGTAGTGCATGTTAGTGTAAGTGTGTGAGTAAAGGGAGAGGATAGGACAAGGAAGAGGAAGGACAGATCGCGCGCGGTCCGTGGCCCGTGTGGTAGGGTACTGCTCCGGCATTCGCCTGGTGTTGGTCAGAGAAACCACGTAAAATTACCGATCAGATCAGCCGGCCGCTAGAATTATCCTCCAGACAGCGACTGAATTCGACCTACCTGGAAAGCTAGTATCGAAAATCCTGCCGCAGTGGGGAGTGGGAACCTAGGACCTCCTGGTCAGAGGCGGTGCAGTGACATCAATTGATGCACTGAGCACCCGGTAAGTAGGGGTAGGGATTGTAGCGATGTGGAGGTAGCAGTGGCTGCGATTGGGAATGGCGGCGACGGAGCACAAGGCGATAGTGGGGGGGGCCGGGGGCGGTGTTAGCGACAACGGCGAAGGCAGCGAGGCTCTGCGTTGTGGAGGTTAGTGCCCGGGATGGGTGAATTGGTGAAGAATGCCCGCGGCTGGTAGAAACAGTTGAAAGAAGAAAAGGGTTGGCGTCGAGACGGGAAGAGGTACATTTTTCACATTAGTTAGTGAGTCCAACGGTAGAAGATAAAGAGCAGAAAATGAATGAAAGAACGCAAAGAATGTGAATGAGAAACTCAACAAAAATAAAATAAAAATATGATAACGATTAAGTAATGATCCATAAGTGGCATACAAACGAAATGGAGACAAATGAGCGGTGAGACATACACATCATGTTCGCGAGAAGTGACAAAAGCTAGCGACATGGAGTGAAAGAACCGAATGACTACATCGAAACGTCAACAAGAAACACCACCCAAGGAAACCGAGAGGCAACGGGGAATCGAAGGTTACGGCAGGAATGTGCGATGGGGGCGGGCGTTGGGGAGGGGGCGACGGTGGCGCGCCTCGTGTGCGCGGGCGGAAGAAGCGAGAGGCGTCTCCTCCTCCCAAGGCCGGAGCGGAGGAAGTCCGAGGAGAAAAGTGGGGCCGGCGAGGCAGATAAGAAAAAGAAAAACGAGGCGATTAAAAAAGATAAAAGACCCGTTGTTAGCCAGACAAAGCGAGGAGGCGATACAGCAGGCGAAAATATATATATTGGAGGATGCGTGATAAGCCAGGAGTGCCGGGAGAAATGGATCTGAGGCAACGTGGCAACGTGGGCGCTCGACTTGAATAAATATTTGCGAGTCCAATGTGAGCGCATGCAGCGTAACCAGGGTCTGTCGGCGCAGTGCTGAATCACCGGTTGACAGCGTTATAAATCCTCCGATGGTATGCATTGAATCAACAACATACGATCGAGCTATGAATGATTTTACACAATCGCATGGAAATTGGCATGGCAACTCGTTACTTTTACATTCAAAAACAAAATATTTGCTCCATGTTTTGCGTTGGGAGTGCTGAAACGAATTGCTGTTCCACTGACTTTGTCCGCTTTTTTCTGACGAACATTTTTTTTTTATAAAAAATATTATACCGCCAGGAAGCGGGATAGTATGGACTCTGATTTTCCTGTCTTGGTTGGGGAATCGTCTGGGCATCCCGGGAGAACAAAAGAGCAAACTAATGAATGTGATGTTGGAAATACGATGTGCAAGCATGTTAGAATATGCCGTTTGCAAACTTTGTTTTGGAAGCGAAAAATGGATACGCTTTTCAAATAATTAAAAAGCATTTATTCACAGAAACCAAGACGTTACTTTCAAATTCAGATATAAAATCTCAGCAACACCCATATCCCATCTCTGGGGCCAAGACTTTCTTCTAGATAGGGTTCCTTCTTCTTCACTAACCTTCCGCCTCGATTTTCCGTTATCAGTGCCGGCGGTTTACTTGGGCCTCGTCATCGCCGTGGTTCGTTCCGCAAAGGGGGCTGGCTTCCTGCGCATATTTGTAAGAAAGTAACCCTCCGCCCCGCGCAGTATTGGGCAGAGAAGCCCGACGCGGCTCAGGGTGGCGGAACGGGGGCAGGGGGCGGGGGAGAGTCATTTCCATTGAGCAAATAACGGCGCCATTGTGGGGCGTAATATTCCAATTTTGGGAGGGCTTAGCCGGCGCCGCCGCGCGGGCGTCGCCACAAAAGGCCGGCTCGTTCTTCTCGCTGCGCCGCGCAGCGTCCGGAGCGAAGGAGGGGCGGGGCAGAACAGGATGGGATGGAGCAGGGCAGGGAGGAGACGGGCGGCGGGGGCGGGCACGGGCAGTAGGACGGAGTAGGATGGTGGGGGGGCGGACAGGGCGGGGTGGGTGGGATGGGGCAAGGGGGGGGGGGGGAAGAGGCGGGGCGGGGGGGGGGGGGAGAGACGTGAGAGGGGGCGGGGCGGCGGGGAGGGCTGGGGGGAAGGGGGGGGGGGGGGGGGGGGACGGGGAGGGGCGGGGCGGGGAGGGGAGAGCGGGGAGAGGCGACGCTGCTCGGCTCCTCGCTGCGCCGGCGGAACTCCGATAGAAATTTGATCAAAACTTGGGCTGCGCTGAGGCGGCGGCGGCGGCGGCCGCGAAGTCCCCGGCGATCAGCGGCGGCGCGGCGCCGGCCCGCGGGATAACCCCGGAGGCCTCCGAGGAGCCCGGATCAATTACGGAGCGCGTGACGACCGCGGGCGCGGCGCTGGGAACAGAGGGCGGCGAGGTGGGGCGTTGGAAGGCGGTGAGCGCGGGCGCCCGGAGTTCTCGGAAGGCCACGCTGGAAGGGTCCAAGGTTGCAAGGCATTGTATGGGTTTCCACAGTAAGATACTCTATTGGACAAATGGGGTCGTAGGCATTGTATGGGTTTCCACTATAAGATACTCTATTGGACAAATGGGGTGCAGGCATTGTATGGGTTTCCACTATAAGATACTCTATTGGACAAATGTGCCATGGCTTCATTGTATGGGTTTCCACTGTAAGGTACTCTAGTGGTCAAATGGGAGGCAGGAATTGTATGGGCTTCCACTATAAGATACGCTATTGGACAAATGGGGTTGCAGGCATTGTATGGTTTCACTATAAGATACTCCATTGGACAAATGCAGATGTTTTATGGGTTTCCACAATAAGATACTCTATTGGACAAATGTGCCATGGCTTCAATGAAGGTCGGGAGCAAGCGATTCTGAAATTAATTGCGTGCTTGCAGGAAAATGGAGGATCAGAAACTGGTAATTCGGAAAATTTTGAAAACGTTGAAACACGGATCATTCAGGTTTTGGTTTTCAAATATTACAGTTCTAAAGAAATATAAGACCTGTAAATCATTTTGCCAATGAGAATGCACTTTTTGATTAACTGGTAAATGAGAAGTGTTAAAGAAACATATTACTCGTAACGTAGCTTTTTATGTACCCGTAATTACACTGTTTCTTAAAAAAGTTTCTTACCCTCTCAAAAACGTTAATTTCTTACCAAAAACATTTTTTCCAGCAGGGTACATGTTTCTAGTATATTTGTATTGAAAGAAAACGACAGCTCTTGGATCGCGTTGATGAAAATGTTATTACATAACCACGAACGTTACATAATAACGAACTTCCTTGATTAAAAGTATACAAAATGGTCATGGTAGACACCGAAGGTCGTTCGTAATACAAATCATAACGACAAACATGGCTTGGAATGTTGCATTACGTGGAATACAATCATAGCAGTTATACCATACGTCAACCCACCTCTTCAATATAGATCCAGATGACCTTAACAATGCGCTTACTACCATAGTGAGTAAGCTTTGGTTGGTAGTAGATTTATGTGCACGATAATTTCATCATCTAGTAAACGAATGTCGCAGCACGTTCAAGATATAAAATAAAAATATTTGATGAGATGTGGAAAGAGAAGCTTAGTTTGCGTCCAAAAAAAGCGATTTGTATGAATGTGTGTCTGTAAGGCGGCGGTGAAGTGTCCAGGATCCAACTTTACAAGATCCATTACAACTTGAAGCGTTGCTCATATGAATTGGGCCGGTTGTAAATTTTTCGGCGCCGTGTAGTTCAACAAGGCAGCTGAAGCAGCGAGGGCAGATTTACAACCGATGAAGGGCCGGCTGGGGCGAGGCTTTCCCGTGGGGGCGTGGCTTTAGGAAAGGCCGCTTGCACCTGTTGACCGCTCGCTCCGTCGACCGCTCCCTTCTAACGACCGCTTCCTTCAGTTCTTCCAAGGCGGAAGTCGTCTCCTCAGGGAAGAGGCACGTTGGCAAAAAGTCAAGTGAAAGAGCAGCTAACGACCCCTTGATAGAAATGCAGTTTTGGCGCCTTGCAAGGGAAGCAACGCTGAACGTAAAAGGATAATTCCCTCTTATACAAACAGATTTATTTGAAATAAATAAAATATACAAAAACTATTTTCGTTGTTTTGAATTCTGACTACCGAACGTGGTAGATGACATCAGGTACAACGTACAGAAACTAGATTTGTCCACTTTTTCATTAGCAGGGTTCGGCAAAAGAGTTTTCTGTCGAAAAAATCGCTGATTTCCCCACGTACAATTACAATACTTTCCCTTGTCAGCAAACAAAGCGAAAAATTAAAAATAATAAAATTGGTTGTTCGGTTAGTCAATATTCTTATGATAAATGCTGGACCCTGTAAAGAACTGAACTTAGCAGACAAATACTTGCGGAAAAGAATGAGAAAATTTTCTCTGATTCTGAAATTAGTTTTCCGATATAATAAATTATTCTATTATTTTATTTAAAATTTTTTAAAATAATTCGTTATTTGGAAACTTCAACGATTTCCTTCACCATTCCAGAAAGACCGCTAGTAATAACAAATTTCGATGCATCAGTTAATTGTTCACGAACCAGTGAAGGAGCAAGTGAACCGAAGTATAATTACAGCTCATTCGGATACCCAATTACAGCCCTAAAAATCAAAGCATTTTTGTTCGCGCGGACACAATGAATCCTGGACGGGAAATGCAATTTTCGGAAAGTGACTAAGTGTGCAAGCAAACACAGGGCAACGGAATTTTACAACGCAAATTGTGTCAGAATGCAACGATAAAATTGTAACATCTAAGGCACTCAGCATTACTGGATGTGGGTGAGCGACATAAATCAAGAACACAAAACAGACAAGCAAATATTTAATGTTTTAATAATTACCTTTTCGAGAACTCAAATTTCAATCATATTCAAGGAAGATCATTTTTTAAAAAATGGGAGAAGCCAAGAAAAATCTTCGTAAGGAGGCTTCTGAACTGTCAGGTATTACGCATTTATAAATCTATCATATTCTTTGGCATATTGAGAGTTTCATCACGAGTTTCACATTGATTTCACACACATTTCGAGAAAGCACATTAAAGAATTTTTAATGATACTTTTGATCAAAGACAAGGATAAAAGATAACATTGTACACGTTGAAAAAGTTTCTCTTGTGGGATATTTCTGTGTGTTATTTCTCGACTGTGTAGAATGTAGTCATATATTATCGCTTTTAATATTAAACCCTTCATCTGAAGTTTACAGCTATTGCATTGCATTGCTTAAAGCTTTGCAGTGTCACAACTGCGAAATACAGCGGTCAATCAGGCAGAACGTTGAACACGACAATTGAAGAACACATACACGCTTGGGAATACAACACCTGTAAATCTCACTTTGCATGAATGCACAATCATTTATTTGAAACAGAACACACAGACATTTACATACTCCGAAAGAGAAAATCAGTATTACATCAGATAAACTTTGTGAAACCATTACGTTGTTACTCGATAACGATGATTTACTCAACGAAAACTAAATAACCCCCCTTCCTGTGCTAAAATTATTATCAGACATCACCGCCGTACTCTGCATTTAATTCTTGGTAGGATTACCTAAATTACTGCCCTAAGTATTAAAATTATTTACCAATCACCTCTTCTTTTCTTTCATTTGTTATATTCAGCTAATTTCTCTTTCTCAAAAGCCTATATTTATTAATATTTTCAATGATTTATTTTTTGTTGCTGTTATGTTTTTAACGACAACCGAAGAATTGGAAAAAGTCGAGCATATATTTTTAAATATTTTAAAATGTATTATTGCAATCTTCGCAATAGAAATTTCAACATCCTCTTTGTTGTTATTTTGCGACTAGCTTTCCCTCATTCTTCCAATATTTTAATTTAAAATAATTCAGGTTTTTCTTTACGTACTTCAATTTTACTCCAAATGTGAATGCGAAAAGAGTAGTGTGATGGTTAACACTTTCCTTCACTGCCAACGCCCTAGTTCCAATAGGAAACGGCATTGCCTGTTACTCAATATCCTTTCAGGCATGGTATTCATACTTTCAGGCATGTTATTTATACTTTCGGGCATGGTATTTATACTTTCAGACATGGTATTTATACTTTCAGACATGGTATTTATACTTTCGGGTTTGAGCTGTAAATGCAGATTGCTCTCTTTAATGTTCTAATTGCTTACTGGACCCAATTTCCATTTCATAAGTTTGCAAGAAAACCGATCTTTGCGTAATATAACCAGAGGGAGTTACGCATGCGTTCTTTGCACTCCCTGCCGGGGACTCACCGGACTGAGGTTCTCCACGGAGTTGGTGGACGCCTCTGCGTTGACGCGCTGCAGGAACTCCTCGTACTTCTCGAGCGTGGTGAGGCGGTGCAGCAGGTTCTGCAGCAGCGTGGACACCTCCTTGCGGATGCCGGGCTCCGCCGTCACGCACTTCTGCGTGATGCTGCGCACGTGCGCCATGACGCGCTCGTCCCGGAAGTCGTAGGGGAACGTCTCCGTCCACTCGGCCAGCAGCTGCACCAGGTGCGGGATGAAGCGGCCCAGGCGCTCCTGCGGACGCACCAGCCATTGCACTCGCTTCTCTCCACGCTTGCAATACTACTACCACTACCACTAATAATAATAACAACAATAATATAATAAATTAATAATAATAATAATTAATAAATAATAATAATAATAATAATAATAATAATAATAATAATAATAATAATAATAATAATATAATAATATTTGTCTTTATTTGTGGCCATAAAGCTCGCATTTCAAAGGAACCTATTCAATGAATTTACATTCACAAAAATTATAGTTGAAGCGTTCAGACGTAAGTGTTATGACCTGGCATTTCATGTAACTCAAATAAAAAAAAAATTAAAATTTTGTGATCAGAAAATTAGTTTAGAGAAACTTTTTTAATTTAAAAAACCGTAAATCAGTTTTAATTAACTCCCACAAGTAGAGCCTAATGAATTACATAAATCCTTTTCACAAAGTGAAAGGGAGTCGCATAAGCGCAACCCGGGGCGTATTCCATTAGCTACCTCAGCAACCTGTCGAGTCCAGGCCGCGCGCGTGGCCTGCAACGTGCTCTAATGGAGTGTACCCACACGATAATCGCCACGCACAGTGTCAACAGGCGCTGCACGGGCGGCCTTTCCTGCGGGGGGAGGGGGGTAGGGCAGGCAGCTGCACGCGTAGGGCAGGACGATTCGGACGGTGGAGAAGCGGGGTGGGTCAGGTCTGGGCGAGAGGGGGCGGGGTTGGGCGGGTCGGAGCGGGCGGAGCGGGAGTCGGAGCGGGGCGTGACGGGGTGGAGCGGGGCGGGGCGGGGTGGAGCGGGGCGGGCGGAGCGGGGCGGAACGGGGTGGGGCGGGGTGGAATGGGCTGGGGCGGGGTGGGGCGGGCCGGAGCGGGGTGGGGCGGAGAAGGGTGGAGCGGGAAGGGTGGAGCATGGCGGGCCGCGTCGGAGCGGTCAGAGCGGGTCGGGTGGGGCGAGTCGGAGCGGGGGATATGGGGTAGAGCAGGGCGGGACGGGATGGAGCAGGGCGGGACGGGTGGAGCAGGGCGGGGCGGGGCGGTGCGGGCGGTGCGGGCGGTGCGGGTGGAGCAGGGCGGTGCGGGGTGGAGCAGGGCGGTGCGGGTGGAGCAGGGCGGTGCGGGTGGAGCAGGGCGGTGCGGGTGGAGCAGGGCGGTACGGGGTGGAGCGGGCGGTGCGGGTGAAGCGGGCGGGGCGGGTGGGGTGGAGCAGGGCGGGTGGAGCGGGGCGGGGTGAAGCGGGGCGGGTGGAGCGGGCGGGGTGGAGCGGGCGGGGTGGAGCGGGCGGGGTGGAGCGGGGCGGGGTGGAGCGGGCGGGGTGGAGCGGGCGGGGTGGAGCGGGCGGGGTGGAGCGGACGGGGTGAAGCGGGGTGAAGCGGGGCGGGGTGGAGCGGAGCGGGGCGGAACAGGATGGGTCGGGCGGAACGGGTGGGGCGGGCGGAACGGGGTGGGGCGGCCGGAGCGGGCTGGGGCGGGCAGGGCGGAGCGGGGTGGAGCGGGTGGAGCAGGGCGGTACGGGGTGGAGCGGGCGGTGCGGGTGGAGCAGGGCGGTGCGGGTGGAGCGGGCGGTGCGGGTGGAGCGGGCGGTGCGGGGTGGAGCAGGGCGGTGCGGGGTGGAGCAGGGCGGGCGGGGTGGAGCGGGGCGGTGCGGGCTGGAGCAGGGCGGTACGGGGTGGAGCAGGGCGGTGCGGGATGGGGCGGGGCGGAACGGGTGGGGCGGGCCGGAGCGGGCTGGGGCGGGCAGGGCGGAGCGGGGTGGAGCGGGGTGGAGCGGGCGGGGTGGAGCGTGGCGGGCCGCGGCGGAGTGAGCCACAAGGAGACGAACGGGCGGGGCAGAACGGACAACGGCAGAACGGAGAGAGGCTGGGGCGAGGCGGAGAGGAGCGGAGAGGGGCGGACGTACCGGGGCGGGCGGGTCGGGGGGCGGGAAAGGAGGGAGGGACAGCTGCAGCGGCGGGGGAGTTACGGGGCGAATCGCGGTTGCAAGGGTTGACAAGGACGCAGAAGAGAAACAGCCAGCGCTGCAGGTTCGCGAAGGGGGCGGCGTCGGCGGTGGCGGCGATGGGTAAACGAGGGGAGATGCTGCTGCTATACGCTGTATTCCGAGAACTCTCATGCGCCGGAGGGAAACGGTTCTAGAAACGAGCGCTGAGGTAGCAAAGACATTATCGTGGGTGTTAGATTCACGAGGGGAATTTTATGAAGAGGAATTATGCTGCAACAGAGTATTATGATAGTAGTAAATTGTATAATTTCGAATAATATCGTAAAAATCGTACTGAATGAGTAAATTAGTCTGTTGAGCGTAATCATAGGTTTCGTGTGACACAAGTGGGAATGGCTACAGTGTAACAAGAGAATGGTAAACCGATGAAGGAAAGAGGAGATCAACTACCGAGTGCAGCAGGAGCTGCAGGACAGATGGTAGCGTTCAAACGCCAAGGGCACAGGCGCAGGGAGCGCATCGAAAGGGCTGTGCGCAGGGCATTGGGCCGAGCGAGCGCGTGGACGGTGCTCGGCGCGCACGCTGCGCACACAATCTGCGCCCTGCATAATGGCGCTCGGATTTGCACCCGCGAGCGGACGCGCGGGGCGGGAGCGGAGAGCGGCGCGGTGGAGTGGGCAACGCGCGGGGAGGCGGCGCGGGGCGACGGAAACAGACGGGACGGGGTGAGGTGGAGCAGGACGGAGCGGACAGGAGAGAAAGGGAGCGGGATAAGGCAGGGGTCGGGCAGGAGTGTGATAGGGGTGGGGCAGGGATGGAGTTAGGGCTGGGGTGGGGCAGGAATGGGGCAGGGGGCTGGGGTAGGGGGGTGGGGCTACGGTGGGGTTAGGGTGGGGCAGGGGTGAGGCAGGTGTGGGGCTTGGGTGGGGCTGCGATGGGGCTGGGGTTGGGGTTGGGCAGATGTGAGGCCGGGGTGGGGCAGGGTGGGGCTGGCGTGGGGTGGGGTTTGGTGGGGTATGGGTGGGGCTGGGATGGGGCTGGGGTGGGGCTGGGGTGGGGCTGGGGTGGGGCTGGGGTGGGGCTGAGGTGGGGCTGAAGTGGGGCTGAGGTGGAGCGCTGCAGGGTGCTGTGGGCGGGGCCTCCGGCGCCCCGCGGTGCGACCGGCCCGGCGCAGTGGCTTGCGTGCGGGGAACTAGCGGCGGCGGCTGTATGCAATGGACGGCGCCCGCTCGCGCGCGCGTGCACGGCATTCAAACCGCCCGTCCCCGAAGCAGGCGCGCGCCCGCCACGCGGAGTTACAATTACTCAACAAAAACTGTTACCTACAAACTTGACTTAATGTCTCTCAAAATTTGTTCAACTTACGAGATAGGCTATAATTCACAAGTAAAAACAGACATGTATGAAATTTGTTCCCGCAATTGCGACAAACTTGGATCTACAATCTGAACTCTGGATAAAATCTCAGACACTTCTACTAAACAATATCGTCCTCAATGACTAACATAAAACATAATTTTTAAATCTGTATTAATGTGAAATTAAAAAGTAAGTCAAATACTTTTAATTTTTAGTGCAAATAAAATGCTGTAATTAATATTTAAAAAAAAATTAAAATTTACTATTAATTTACATGTATTAATAATGTATTCTACAGTTGAATTGTGAACTAACTAGTTTTGCTGTTAGATTTTAGGTTTATTATAGGTTTTTGGAATGATAAAGCGACCTCTAACTCTATTAATTCACTATATTCAAGACAGACGATGATGAGAAACTCCCTTCATCGAACCCCTTTTGTTTTCTTAAAACGAACAGAAACTCAGAAATAATGAAAAGAAACGCACAAATACGAAAACAATTTTCTAAAAGACCCGTGGTTGACATTAACCAAATTTGAAAATGCATACTCCGTTGCATATTCATTCGGAAACCCTTCGCCTCCATCCCCAGCGCGGAAAACGCTTTAACAAGAGCGCAGGTGGGCCCGGGAGCCGAGCGCGAGGGGAGAGAAGAGAGCAAAGGGCGTTGTTCGCTTCACGCCCAGCCCCGCCCCGCCCCCGCCCCGCCCCGCCCCGCCTCCGCCCCGCCCGCACTGCACCGCCACTTCCGTCCCACCCGGCACTGCCGCCCCGCCCGCCCCGCCCCTCCCCGTCCCACCCGGCCCGCCCGCCCTGCCCCACCCGTTCCGTCCCGCCCGCCGGCCCCACCGAGCCGCCTGCCTCGCCCTCCCGTCCCACCCGGCCCGCCCCGTCCCACCTCGCTACGCCCGCTCTGCACCGCCCCTCCCCGTCCCACCCGCCCCGCCCACCCCCCCCTCCCCGCCTGGCCGCTTAGGGAGCGCGCGCCGCCGCGTGGGCGTGGCAATATGCGCCCCGCGTGCGGCTACAAACGGCAGGAGCCCTTCGCGGAATCCAATTTCGGCGGGACGACAAAGTTAATTACGAGAGCTTAAGGGTCAGGCAGCGGGATGGCAAGGAAAGGCTCCGCCCCGCAGCGCCATCGCTCGCACAGGAGCGCGGCGCGGCGACGTCACGGCGCCCGTCTCAAGAACAACTCGCCGTGAAGGAACTTCAACCGAAGAGATGCCGGGAAAATAAACAGCTAGGGTAAGAAGACGACAACAGCGAGATGGACGACCAGGTAAGGAACAGGAGAAATATGAAAGCGGGTACATATGAGGTCTGGGTGTGAGCATGGAAAACGGGGTGAAATCGCGGGATAAAATCAAATTATTCGGTCAAAACGTAAGCAGGTAGTACAAATATGACACATCATTAAGGAATAGTGTTTTAAAAGACAGAGAAAGCAGAGACCTTTGATTTCAACCCACTCCCGTCTTTCAGTGAAGTAACTCGAAAAGACGAAACGATTGAAAGCACGGACACAACAGAGACGGGAAATAATGCAACATTTTTAACATTTGGTGATTCTCTCAACTGAAAACAGTCGCGAAGACACGCTCTTTCCGCACGAAACGCTCCGGGACGAGCATGAAGGGAATTTCTTCGTTTCGTGGCAAGCGTAGTCCACTTCGCAGGAGACCGCGACAGACCTGTGCCTCGCAGCGGAGCGAGCGTGCAGCGGCTGCTTTCGACAGCCAGACACACGGGTCAGCGGCTGGTTGCAGCAGCCGTCGCAAGAAACCGTTGCTGCATCCAGCAGCAAGAAAACACCCGGGAATGATTGGACTGAAACTGCAATACACAGCAGATCGTGTTCGTATCTTCTTTCTGTGCGTGTGTGTGGTGTGTGTGTGTGTGTGTGTCCGCGCGACAGAGATAGGTGGAGAGAGAGAGAGAGAGAGAGAGAGAGAGAGAGAGGGAGAGAGAGAGAGAGAGGGAGGGGGGAGGGGATAAAGAGAGTAAGTCTCCCAGCGCATGGACGTGTGTCTCTGTGTGTGTATGTGTGGTGATGTAGTCATGGACAGGACACGCATGATCTGAAGTTAATAAACCGAAATTGGCATGTACAAACGCAGGTAGTGAAAGTACGTGTAAATGATTATGAAGCAAATGTATTAGCTTGCAAATTTACAAGTTCACGGAGCGAGTTAAAGAAACCAATGCGTCATCTTTATACACATTTTATGATTCATAAACACGAAATGGCAGGAAAAGGACTTCTACAAGGAAGAGAAAGGATGCGAAATTTATTGCAGTGTGTTTAACGTAATTAAATGTGGAAAATTTACATTTTCATTCTGTTACGCACACTTTACATTGTAAATTTTACATTTATCATTAATCAGTAAACATTTTGCTTTCTTCCTTCAATAGTGTTAGTATCATTGTTTTTACCTTGGCAACTAACACCACACATTCATAGCTATTTTTAAAACATAACGAACATACGTTATAGTGTTCGTAAGACTCGTTATCAGGAATAATTGGAGAAAATGACACGATTGCTAGGCAAAAAATTTAAATAAATTCACCGTTTTCTCGGTTACCAAAACTTTATATGCCACAAACAAGGTTCCACTCTACCCAATGAACACACCTTTTACTGTTTATAAAAAATTGTTGCACTTCCGAACAGTTAAAAACAATACCTCCAAACACACTTGACACTTAAACACTTGGCTTCTCTCACCTTAGCAGCAGGGCTGCGCTCGCCCAGCTTCTGCTGCGCCTCGCACACCGCGCACACCTCGCCCAGCAGCTCGTGCGGCTTGATGAAGAGGCGCGAGCTCAGCAGGAAGGCGAAGAGGTAGGCGCGGTCCGGGTAGTACTCGGCCGTCGGCACCATGTGGCGCACCAGCGCCTCCAAGGAGCCCGCCACCAGGTTGCCGCCGTCGCGGTACACCAGCGACTGCGCACAAGACAACACGGCCACGTCAGAACAGCTCTTCCACCCCCTTCTCGATTGACTGATTGATTTTTTCGTGTTTCCGGGCGTGTCAACTGCTTTGGTCATTAGTCCCGTTAGTGTAGAGCATGTTTTTTTCTCGGGAGATGGCGGAGATCTTGCCCCGCTGGATGGCGAGATCCGGCGCCGACCTACCGTCGGCTAGTGGGGTTTCCCCCTAACCAGGACTCTCCCACCAGCGGGGCACCGCCCCAGCCGGGACAAGCTCTAAGCTCCCGACCGGTTTCCCGGAATATGTTGCAATGTAGTGCATGTTAGTGTAGGGTGTGTAAGGGAGAGGATAGGACAAGGAAGAGGAAGGACAGATCGCGCGCGGTC
The DNA here is from genome assembly GCA_964035755.1 of Teleogryllus oceanicus. Taxonomy (NCBI): domain Eukaryota; kingdom Metazoa; phylum Arthropoda; class Insecta; order Orthoptera; family Gryllidae; genus Teleogryllus; species Teleogryllus oceanicus. Next base: position 57,777,091 of record CAXIVR010000011.1, read on the forward strand.
CGTGGCCCGTTTCGAAGGGTACTGCTCCGGCATTCGCCTGGTGTTGATCGGAGAAACCACGGAAAACTACCGATCAGAGCAGCCAGCCTCTAGAACTCTCCTCCAGACAGCGAATGAATTCGACCTAGTTGAAAAACTAGTGTCGAAAATCCTGCCGCCATCAGGACTCGAATCTAGGACCTCTCGGTCAGAGGCACTGCCGTGACATCAGCTGATGCACTGAGCTACCGCTCCCCTTCTCGAACAATGCAGTATACAGGAGTTAGAAAACAAATGGGCAATGCAAATTAGCGTCAGTAATGAGTTACCCAGTTATGTAGTATAATGCGACAAGATGCTAACGAATAAAACAAATAAAACAATAAAAACATTTAAAATAAACACATAAAAAGCGAGTAAAAAAAGGAGAAGGTGAGATGGTATGCAACTGAGATTCGGCTGGAATTCCTATCCACAATACGAAGATTTAACTTACTCAAGGAACTTACACAAATTCCAGAGATACAGATGTCATAAATAATATTTCCGTAATGAGACTGGTCGAAAACTCTAGTACATTGTAGAGCTCCCACTATCACAATTATTGGAAATGAATACTCGACACTTCAGATTTCGACACTCTACTTTCGAGTTTATTCATCTTCAACTTTTCTTCTTCGTATTAACATGAATACAGTAACAGATGATTTGGTGGCAAGAGAAAACATGATTTCATTTTAGAGGAGTCACATGAACTTTTCTTCTCCAAAATATCAACGTAGGAATACTAACAAATGCAAAGGAGAAAATTTGTAGCTAACAAACCAGAGCACTAATATATGGAGGCGCAAAGAGCTATTAAGTAGCTATAATTTTGACAGCGAAAAATCACTTCTGCGAAGAAGTGATCTTTCAATGTCAAATGCAACTTGCCACGACGAGTAGGGGAAGTAGGCAACCCGTCAAAACCGAAGCGCGACCAGTCGCCTACCCTCAGTTGCCTGCCTTCTCATGCGATTCTCATTACGCAGAAGCGCAAATGAAAGCTGTCGGACACTGCATTGACTCCCGATTCGTCATTTTTGAGAGGACGTTTAAAATGCGTCGTATGTCTCCTTCTGGGCAGCTGGATGACAAATTGCGTCAAACTTTTCAATCTGGCAGAATACATACACGCACACGCACACAAACGCTCAAATGTAACATTTTTCGACAGAAAATAATGGCAACTATTTCGAACGTGGTTTCGCCGCAAGCGTACACAATAAGGGCGATCAGAAAAATCCCCGGAAAGAAAGCGCGAAATCTGACGATTTTCCAAGCTGTCGTCGTTCTTCCTCCCAAAGCTTCGCTGCCACGGCCTTCAGCTCTCAGAGCGTTGCGTCGATAGATGATACGCACGATTGCCGCCGTTGACAGCGGGTCGTTTAGAGGCACGAACGGGAAAAATGCGAGGCGAATCGCAGAACGAAATGCATCGACGAAGAATGCGCATTTATCTCTGAAGTGACGCCCGCTCCCAGGCTCTGTGCGGAATGGCGTCGCGCCCCTGGCGACGAATCATTTGTCACCGGAAGTCGAATTACTTCGCGAACCGGGGGTGCAGCGGAAGATGGAAACTGTTTGACCTGATGGTTTTTTTTGTTTCCAGGCGCGTCAACTGCTATAGTCATTACTCCCGTTAGTGTAGTGCATGTTTGTTTCTCGGGAGATGGCGGTGGTCTTCCACAGCTGGATGGCGAGATCCGGCGCCGACCTACCGTTGGCTAGTGGGCTTTCCCCATAACCAGGACTCTTCCACCAGCGGGGCACCGCCCCAGCCGGGACAAGCTCTAAGCTCCCGACCGGTCTCCCGGAATATGTGGTAGTGTAGTGCATGTTACTGTAAGTGTGTGTGTAAGGGGAGACGATAGGACAGGGAAGAGGAAGGACAGATAGAGCGCGCTCCGTAGCCCATTTCGAAGGGTACTGCTTCGACATTCGCCTCGTGTTGATCGGAGAAACCACGGAAAACAACCGATCAGAGCAGCTGGTCTCTAGAATTCTCCTCCAGACAGCGAATGAATTCGAGCTAGCTGAAAAGCTAGTGTCGAATATCCTGCCGCCGTCAGCATTCGAACCTAGGACATCCCGGTCAGAGGCGCTGCAGTGACATCAATTGATGCACTGAGCTACCGCTTCCGGTATGACCTGATGGTGCAGCAGTTCAATTGAACTGACGTAGGACACAAGAAGTTGCAGCGTTGATGCAGATAGCAGCTTTGTGGAATGCATCAGGTAGATTGTAGACGTGGAAAGATATTTGGAAAAATAGTAGCGCTTGGAGGTAGTAGGGATGGGTAACGTTTGAAAGTAGTTCAGATTATCAATTGAGTTTACAAATACTTGCAAAGGATTCGCTTGCTCCGACAAGGATATTCGGAAAGAATTTGTTTTGGTTCTTTAAGGTCTCGTGAACATCTAGGTCATTAGCGGCCACTATTGGAATTAACGTTGTAATATGCAGGTGAAACGAAATGGTGATAAGGGGTGATAGGACGAACACAAATAAAAATATGCCCCAAGCGGGACTCGCACCCGCGACCCTTCGGTTCGAGTCACTAAGACACTACTACCTGAGCGATCTCGGCTACCGGGCCGACAGCGAAAAGATTCTAAAGGTTCAAGCCGCGTAATATCTCACATTTTGTGGAAATTTCGAAGTTTTCATAAATGATAACATATGTGCTTGAGCTTTATAATCAACTGATTGATCATCGACAGTAGTTGGAGTAGCAAGAATAGCTGGTAGTTAAGGATGTTGTAGCAGACAAGCGATCTGCATGAAGGGCGTCAGAGAAGCAAGCAAACGAGAACGTGACAATAGAGAACAGACCTAAGGACAAACGAGCGAACTGTGGCTGAAACGCGACAACAGGCGGGAAATCGCATGCAGCGGCACGGGCCGGCCGGCGCAGTTCCAGGTCTGGCCGCGAGGCGCGCTGCGGGGCACGCGCTCAATAGCGGGCATCCATCTCCATCAGGCGACTGATAGCGTCGCGTGGGGCGACGCCGCACCCAGCGCCCCGGCGCGGCGTCAGCCCGAGGCCGCCAGGGCGACATGCCTGTGCGCGAGCAATCAACAGTAGAGTCAACTCCAGAGAGACCCAAAAAGACGGAATATGAAAAGAGTGTTACGAAAAAAATTTCAGGCAAAGCGGTGCGACTGTTAAAGAAAATATTCGATTGATTGATTGATTTTTTCGTGTTTCATGACGCGTCAACTGCTTCTGTCATTAGTCCCGTTAGTGTAGTGCATGTTTTTTCTCCGGAGATGACTGTGATCTTCCCCCGCTGGATGGCGACATCCGGCGCCGATCTACCGTCGGCTAGTGGGGTTTCCCCCTAACCAGGACTCTCCCACCAACGGGGCACCGCTCCAGTCAGGACAAGCTCTAAGATCCCGACCGGTCTCCCGGAAAATGTGGTAGTGTACTGCATGTTAGTGTAAGTGTGTGTGTAAGGGGAGAGGATAGGACAAGGAAGAGGAAGGACAGATCGCGCGCGGTGCGTGGCCCGTTTGATACGGTATTGCTCCGGCATTCGCCTGGTGTTGATGGGAGAAACCACGGAAAACTACCGATCAGAGCAGCCGGCAGCTAGAACTCTCCTCCAGACAGCTCTCCTGAATTCGACCTGGCTGGAAAGCTAGCGTCGTAAATCCTACCTCCGTCAGGACTCGAACCTAGGACCTCCCGGTCAGAGGCGCTGCAGTGACATCAGTTGATGCACTGAGCTACCGCTCCCGGTAAGAAAATATTTTCATTGCCCGATTTTTAATAACGAATTTGCAGAATTTCCACTCCACTTTTATTCCAAGAATTTTTGTTACCGCAATCTATTATTAATGTGCAAGAACAGTAAACGTCAAATGTAAATGTTTAAAATGACGTAATTCCTGAAATGTAATGGAATTTAAAGAGAATTGAAAAAACGTAACCATGTTCAACGCTTTAACGTAAAGAAATTCAAGTAGCCGAATTCAAATATGTGAAGACGCAGACTATCATAGTATTAAGCTTTATGAGGTCAGTCGAGACAGGCATAAGTTACCTACTCGAACCGAAACCTGAGCAGACGTTATTTCTAAGATCTGAATTAGTTATCTTCAGTTATACATATCAATACTGCGAAAATTAAAACCACTTCATTACACACCTTACAATTGCTATTTCGAACGAATATAAAATCGGAAAATAATTATTTTTGGAGAGAAAGAAAACAGGAGAAGACGAAAATAGAATTCGATCAAAAATCACTCACAAAAAATGTGTATAGAATAATTAGAAAACAGATATACCTCGATTTTTTACTTATATTTCCAAACTTCACTCGGGTGTCGTTTTCACTTTCACTAATGATTCTCAGAACAAACTGCTACAAATTGTTGCCCTCTCCATGCTTATCGTTGCGATGCGGAATTAGTGGCCAAGCCAGTAATGAACCAAAAAGTACAAAAACACTTTCCAACAAAACTTCCCACTTGCAGGTCTATTCCGCCATTCCGCGTAACAATCGCGACAAAATGGCGCGGGCGCCGCAGCGGTAAGCGTTCCGCCTCAGGGGTGGGATCCCATTTGAGCGGGCGAACGCGTGAGAGGCGGCGGTGGCGGTGGCCTCCGCGGAGTCGAAGGAAGGGGCGAGCGAGGAACACAATTGCCGGAGACGCAGTTCTGCAATTAGAGCGTCTCTTTGTCCCCCCGGGGTGCAACAAGTCCCGGCCGGCCGCCACCCCCTGCCTATATTTCACGGGATGAACGCGCGGCCACGCACAGCGTCGTCGAGCGCAAGATTGCCCGCGCCAAAACACCCACCTCGCTGCTGTTCGCGCGGCGGTGGTTGTGGGTGGAAACAGGCCTGTGGGCTAGGTCATCAACTTAGTCGGGCACAAAAACGTTACGATGATATCGTAGGCGTCAATCGCAGTCCAGCCCTGAAGAGGACCGCGATATGTCGGTCGAAATGTCGGCACCTCAGCCATCGATACGGCGTCACCCGGACAGCCCAGATCATGACTCTGGCCGCGGAAGCCTACGATAGGCAGTAAAGCCCTGAAGAGGACCGCGATATGTCGGTCGAAACGTCGGCACCTCAGCCTTCGACGCGGCGTCACCCGGACAGCCCAGATCACAACGTTAAGATGTTTTTCACATTTTTCACAGATGAGGAGTTTTGTACATATTGCAGATTTTAAAAAATATTTGCTATCGCTAGCTTTAGTGTTTTATACAAGCAATGATATTTCGGTTATGTTGATTTTAAAGAAGAAACAACGTTAAGGAGCAGAAACCTACGTAGTTTTGACGATTCAAATCATTCAAAATAATCATCAGGTTAGTTCTTGTTCGAGCTCTTTGTTCTTAGAAATAAACTCAGATGGGCTTTTATATGTTGGAAATGCAATATAGAAAAAAAAAATAAAACTAGGGTTTCGTCCGTTCGTAAGTGAAAATCACCCACAGTCAAGAGGGTTCTACGACCACAGCCTTCGCACTGCCACAGTCTGAGATGTATCTGATTACCGGATGCGCCGCCACCGCCCGGTGTAATAACGTTGCCCTAAAGGGGCGAAAGCGTAAATCAGAGGAGGTAATCTAAATTAATGGAAAGCGTTCGAGATCTCAGCTCCCCAGCCGTCTCGTGATGCAGAGGAGGAAACGGATATAACTGTGCTTTGATGGACACGGGTGGGGGCGACGCGTGCCTGGCCAGTATAGCTAACAGACGAACCCTCACGGGGATGTTTCAGCTGCAATATTAAGGCCTCGCGGTATACCAGAGATGTCGAGAAGCCATAAGCCCAAAATTATCGGTTCCAGAACTGAGACACATCCCCTTCTATTACGATGTTTGATGGATAGCTCTGAAAATAATGATTCAGTTTTGATCAAAATCAATACTGCAAGAGTTTGTTTGGTAAATCATATTTCACGCTTGAAATGCATATTTTTTAATAAATAATGAAATATAAAAAAAATGAAATCTGCACAAATTCAAAAAATATAATCAGCCACATTTTTACAGAAATCATTTCTTTTAAAAATATGAGCACCGTGAACCAACAAGTTGTTGATAATAATTTGCACATGAAACTTAATGAAAAACGTCCAGTTTTTCCGTGAATAGTTGCCACTCTGAAGTACGCTTTTGATGCCAGACCGCGAAATTCAGTGGCCAAAATGTATCGATAGAAAGGGTGCATTGAAAAAGACAGCGCCGGCGATAATTAACGTCGCTATGACCCTATGGCTTTGTTCCCGCGCGCACGCTCTCCAAACAAAAGCGCAGCGCAGCGCAGCCTGGTCGCAGAAGCGCGTGACAGGTGTGCAGCGTTTCACGTCCCTCTCCTCACAGAGAACAAAAGAACGTCGGTAACAATTTCCCCTCCCCTCCTCACTATTCCTGTCTCTTCAGGGTAACGCAGAGACGGCCATCTAGTGATTGAGGATATCAACTCACTAAGGATACCCAGAATGTTGCGGCAGGCGAAGGCATAGGGCATCAACTGATGTTACAGCAGGTCCTACTGTTCGAATCCCAACGGTGACAGGATTTTCGACACGAGCTAGAGAGCTAGATTGAATTCAGCCGTTGTCTGAAGAAGAATTATAGCGGTCGGCTGCTCTGATAGTTTTGCGGGGTCTCTCCCATCAACACCAGGCGAGTGCAGTATTCTAACCAACGGGCCATGGACCGCGCGCGTTCTTTCCTTCCTATTTCTTGACCTATCCTCACCCCTCACTTACACACACTTGTACCTACATGAACTACACTACCACACTCATCGGGAGCTTAGTGCGTGTCCCGGTTGGGGCTGCGGCTCCCTGGTGAGAGATACCTGGTTCGAGAAAATTCCCGCAAGGCGACGTAGGTTGGCGCCGGATCTCGTCAGCCAGCGGGAGAGATACTCATCACCTCCACTGATGAAAAACACGCACTACACTTACGGAATTAATTAATTTAGAAGTTAACGCGTCCGGAATGACTAATCAATCGAGGTGGGTGCCGAATAGAATAGCCTTTTTATGTTGACGAGGATCGTAGAACATTCAGGTATTGCTAAGGCAGTTCGATAATAGCCTTCGACAAACAACACTAATTTTTTAATTTTTGTATGTTGGTTTCTATTGGTTAATAACATACGTTTGCGATATCACCTATTTCTTCGATATTCGTTTATCAACTTTAAAAAGAAATCCATCAATTCGTCCATTAATTTTGACAAAAACACTGGAGTAAGGTTCTTCCTTTTTCAGCTCCTATAGTCTAAATTTCTTTCTATAAGAAAGTAGTTTTTAGAATAGAGAAATCTTGTTTTGGAGGACAATCAGAAGCGTTCTTTTTTATACAAAACATAAACCAGAATACGAATCAACCAGTAAATGAAACAGACGTAGAAAACTGGATACAATCAGAAAATCTCTTTTATCATTACTGAAAATATGTTTATTTGATTTCAATTTTAAAATAGGTTTACACAAAATGCTTTGATGCGCTCCGACAGAACCGCCCATTATCTTTCTAGGAAACTCCAATAAAGAACGAAATACAATTTGAGAACCAATGATCTAAGTAGAGAATTCTACTAAATGTCCAGAGTTCGGAAGGCCATTGAAGCAGAAGAGGGTTGTGCACGATTCCGCAGTAAAACTGCATACTCGCAATTCACTCCCCCCTCGCGTCCCCGCCTGGATCGCTCTGGGCCGTCACCCAGAGGGCCTCTCGAATTTAATGAATAGCAACTCGTGCACGGATATTACCTAAATGTCCGGAACGAGAGTTTCATATTATTTTTTTTATATATACGAGTACGTGATCTGGGAACTAAAAATATGGCTCTTCACGCGATTCCATGAGTAAACGAGGTTGAAGAGTAGCGTAATAAATAACCTTATGAAATGAAACATTAATATCTCATGAAAATATTCTTTTCATCGAGGTTCAAAAAGAGTTACACGCTTCGGGCGTTTTGCGTTAATACGTTATCGCATTCGTCATATTCTCGCCTCATTTCATTTTTGTAATAACTTTTCAAACACTGAGCGCGTTGCCCTAGCAACGAGGAAATTACCCAGCCACTATACTTTTCAAGTAAATAGGAAAAACGTTTTATGGGGAGTTGAAATGTTGTTTCGGTGCGTTTTGCAAGCGTTTGCGAGCGTACACACACACATCTACACAAAAACTTCTCCGCAGAATTGGTTCCGAGATCAAAAGGCGGCGGCAAAACGCAACTGGCGTTCAACAAAAAGGCGAGAAACAGGCGCTCAGCGGGAGAGGCGACGGCAACGATGGGCAGTGTGGCGACGGGATCAGGAGGGCAGGCGAAGGAAAAGTTGTGCTGTTCACAGCTAGGAAAAGTGAGGAAAAAGAGCAACATGAAGTGAATATGAAAGAGGAGATGTGGTGTTGACGGATGGAAAATCCTTACAAGAGCAACATCATGGTGAAAGAAGCTATGTAGGAGTTTCACGATTTATGTGTATAAACGCGGTAGTCAAGGTAAGGCTAGAAATAAATATTGATGGCGGTGATGGCGTATGGAGAAAGGTAGTGAGGGTGAGGATAGGTGGTGAGGGTGATGGAGGTTAAGGCAACAGGAGCAGCATTCAACAAAAGACTTGAATAGAGGAGTTACAGAGGGGCGGGTCGAAGGAAACTTTTATGGCACATCCGAAGCGATGACGGATTTTGATAAGACTGCCAGCAACTCACACGGCGACGATGTAGCCGAGGCAAGACGGGAGGTGTCGGCGGTAACGACGGCAGCGTCGGCGGCAAGCGTCGCATTCAACAAGACGAGACACAGCGCGTGCCAGTCTGAACACACGCAGCGCGGAGGTGGGGTGGAGGGGGGGGGCGGACGAGGGCGAAAAGAGGGATGCGCCGCGAGCACGAGGTAGAAGTGCGCCGCCGCGAGGACCAAAGAAGAGAGGTCGTGGCGGGCGGGGAGGAGGAGAGGGAGGGGAGCAGGAAGGCGGCTGAGAGCGGGGAAGAGTCGGCGGTCGGCGCTCCCGGCAAACCGTCTCCCGCGCGCTGCACTCTTTTGTCGGCGCTCCATGCACGTCAGGGCTCATTGAAAGCGTCGGCGCTCGCGGAGGCGAAGGAAGAGAGAGGCACGACGAAGTGTTCCGGCGGCGTCCTTCCGGCGCGGGGGCGGGGCAAGGCGCGCCTGGAGAGGTATTGCACGGGACGAGGAAGGGAGAGGAAGAGGTAGGTGTGGGAACAGCAACGGTGACATAATAATAATAATAATAATAATAATAATAATAATAATAATAATAATAATAATAATAATAATTTACTTTATTAGTGGCGAGTCTCCACCTAACCACATGAAATATTTACATTGTTTCTTATACTATGAAGAAGATCGAGAATACTCGGAGTGGGAGCTCCGTGCATCAACTGATGTCACTGCAGCGCCGCTGACCGGAAGGTCCTAGGTTCCACTCCAACAGGCGGCAGGATTTTCAACACTAGCTTTTCAGCTAGGTCGAATTCAGTCGCTGCGTGGAGGAGAATTCTAGCGACCGGCTGCTCTGATCGGTAGTTTTCCGTGGTTTCTCCGATCGAACACCAGGCGAATGCCGGAGAAGTACCCTACCAAACGGGCCACGGACCATGCGCGATCTTTCCTTCCTCTTCCTTGCCCTAGGCTCTTCCCTTACACACACACTTACACTAACTTGCACTACACTACCACATACTCCGGGAGACCGGTCGGGAGCTTAGAGCTTGTCCCGGCTGGGGCGGTGCCCCGTTGGTGGGAGAGTCCTTGATAGGGGAAACCGCAGTATCCGACGGTAGGTCGGCGCCAGGTCTCACCATCCAGCGGGGAAAGATCACAGCCATTTCTCGAGAACAAACATGCATTACACTTACGGGACTAATGACCGAAATGGTTGACGCGCCCGGAAACACGAAAAAATCAATCAATCAATTTTAAGATCGAGGGTGGCAGGAAGTTTATATTTACATAAGAGCAAGAGATAATAATGGCAACACTAGCAGCCATGTCAGTAGACGAACGTGAAGTTCGTGCAATGGAATGATGCATGTAACTCCAAAATGTGTCCTAGCACAGCACCTACCACTGAAGGTCGAAAGAGGGATTCCATTGCCTTCATGCAACCACTTCTATCCGAACACTCAGCCACGCCCTGTTGCGACAATTCCACGAGCTTCATTTCACGGGCACTAACCTCAGACAGGAGAACTAGGTGTATTGGACACCACAACCCGCAGGAGGATCAATGGGATGAAAGCCCTTTGTGCAGTTCATTTGTTGTACTTTTTTTGTGATGTCCGATACGTATCACCAAGGAATGAAAAAAGCCAAAACGAGAAAGATTAAATGATGCGAAAAATAAAGCTACAAAAGAAAATGAGTTCAGTAGGAACTAATTCCGAGGAGACCATCAACGGCAGTTGCGAAAAATATCTCAAACGACGAACGTGGAAATACGAAACCAACAAACCGAAATGAACGTTTTAATTGTTGGAATAAGTTAGTATTCGTCACTGTAGGTGCCTTTTAATGTCGATTTGAAGTTTTCAGTGATAAGTATACAAGCTTTCAATATTTTTTTTTATATAAACACGTGGCGATCGTAATATTATTCAATAGGTAAATACCACTTGTAAACTGGGTACTGTTTTCATAGGTGCAAATATAAGGATAATTTGTTAGAGCTCATAAAATCTACATTCTATCATTTGGATAGTGTGCCTTGTTTCTATTCTTCGTGAGACAGTTAGAGGAGAAAAAAAACTGCCGAAATAAATTCGAGGGGGCCCTGGGGGCGGCAGCGATGACGACGGCAGTGAAAAGGCAGTCGCAACAGCAGAAACAGTGGCGGCTTAGAGGACGACACTAACAGCGGCGACTGACGGCTACAACTATCACTCTGAAGTTGGTAACCCCTTCATATTAATCATACGAAGTATGATGTAACTTCATATTAAGCATACATGTATCATACGAAACATGTAACACCATAAAGAACACCACAGAACTACTTAATTACTCTAATTTTAAATAAATTACACCAGTCATTTTCAGATAAGCAACAATTCGACTAGCTTCTGATCGAATGTCTTTAAACCAAAAAACACTAAAAAAAGCTCAACAAAAAGTATGAAATATTTTTCAATAGTTTCCCATTATAAAGCATTTCGGGGCGGGAGGGGGCGGGGGGGGGCGGGGCGGGAGAGGGGCGTGGATGGCAGGAGCGTGATGCGAGAGAAGAGGGGCGTGGATACGGGGGGGAGGGGCGGGGGACGGCGGGCGAGGGGCAAGGCCGTAGGGTGAGAGGCGAGTGGCGTGGATGGCGGTTCCGAGCGGCATGGATGGCAGGAGCGTGAGGCGACAGGGGAGGGGCGTGGATGCGGGGGCTTGAGGCGACGGGGGACGGGGGAGGGGCGTGGATGGGGGACATGAGGCGACGGGGGAGGGGCGTGGATGGCGGGGGCGTGGGCGAGGGCGAGGGCGAGGGCGAGGGCGAGGGCGAGGGCGAGGGCGAGGGCGAGGGCGAGGGCGAGGGCGAGGGCGAGGGCGAGGGCGAGGGCGAGGGCGAGGGCGAGGGCGAGGGCGAGGGCGAGGGCGAGGGCGAGGCGAGGCGAGGGCGAGGCGAGGGCGAGGGCGAGGGCGAGGGCGAGGGCGAGGGCGAGGGCGAGGGCGAGGCGAGGGCGAGGGCGAGGGCGAGGGCGAGGGCGAGGGCGAGGCGGCGGGGCGCGCGCGGAGGCGGCCGGGCGCGGGAGAGCCCGCCTGCGCAGGGAAACCGTTCGCGCCGTTAGCGCCGGATGGGGATCGCCGCGGCGCCGCGTGGGCGTCGCCCGCGCCCCCGCGGGGCGGGGGCAGACGGCTGGGGTGGATGGGCGAAGCACGGAGGGAAGGATCACCGGGGAGACAGGGCACAAACAGCACTTCGTAGACCTGTTACAGAAGTCAGGCGACGGCGTGTAACAAAAACATGCATCTTCCCAACGACGCAGGAGGGTACACATATTAAGCGAAGTGGAGTGGAAAACATATTAGTACCCGTATGGCGGCAGACGACGTTTGGTGAGAAGGAGAAGTGGAGACAAAAGGTAAACTACGTGTGAAGCCAGAAGAAAAAATTGAAATATGTGAGCGAATGAGAGACAAAAGAGAAACTCAAAACAATGTGAGAAGCGGAAAGAAGGTGGCTCAGAAGGTCTGGGTAATGAGAGGATACAAAAATGACGAAATAAAAATTACTTAAAAGCGACGAAAGCGGAAAAGTTTTCAAAAAGGTAAAATCGTGGCACCGAAAGTTGAAACAAGCCATAGCCCAAAAGAAAGAAGATAATGTAAAGTCGTAAGGAAGGTAAGAATACTCCGAGATAATAACCACTAAACTGTTCTCCTAAGGAACAGAGAGGTCGAGAAGCTGGAAGCTGCGCAAGCGCGAAGATCCGGACGCCAGCGAGGTACAAGGTGAGCCCTCTCCCGTGCGGCGGCGTTGAGACGACGTGATGAAGGACGCGGCACGAGGAAGCCGAGCGCCGTCTCAGCACGCGAGCTGAGGGCTCAGAAAGGCTCGCGGGCGGAGGGCTGCGGAGGCGCTGGCAGCGAAATCGGGGGGAAGGGGGCGTGGCCCGGACGGAGTGAGAAGGGCGAGGCGAGTTGCGTAGGCAGCTACGGCGCAAGTTGAGTCCCTGGACACAGAGGGCAGCGCAACCCGAACGGTCGCCGCCATTTAATATTCTTCCACTCGAAAGTCCCGACAGACAGCATTCAAGAGTTGAGGACAAATGATAACAGGCGAAGGCATTATGAGGAATTTCGAATATATTATCATTGGTTTTTGGTACATTGGTGGTTCCTAACTTACCCACGATACCATTTAGTTAAGCATGATATAAAATGGCGGCACCGGTAGCGCAAAGGAATGCGCTAGTCTCTGTATCCAAGGACTCTAGGTGCAAGTACATCCGAATACTCCCTCAGTCAGCTCTGCCGCACGGCCCCGCAGCGCCGCGCCGCGCCGCGCCACCCCGCTCCGCTCCACGCCCCCCAAATGGGATGCGGAGGCGGCGGCGAGCTTCCCATTCCGCTCAAATACGCCGCGTAGAATTACACGCGAGGAGATGCGGAATGGGGCATTTTTCCTTCTCAAGACCCTGTTTTATGGCACGAGACGGAGAGTGAAAGGAACAAACGGCTGTCCGTAGGCGACGCGGTGTACTTACAAAACGCAAAGCACGTAAAACGTAGACAGGCAATTTCATGCCGTCGGTTCTCCCGATTGTAGTTTAAATTTAATCCGAACCTTATGGGATGACGGTCGTTTCCAAAAGAAGAGTTTTTAAACTGAGAACAGTGGGCGCGGGCAATGACGTCGATCTGAAATTACTCGTGTTGGAAATGATTTCACTGTACTTTCTAGAACCCTATATGCAGATATTAGTGCAGCAATTCAAAATACTGTTATACTATATTATCTTTGTAGACGCTGTTTAAAATTGAATATTGAACTTCGTTCTAAAACCGAAGAGAGTTGAACGCAACAAAACATATACGAAGATATTTCAGCTTTTTAAGGAGAATGTTACTACAAATTACTCCAGGAAACGTAAAACAGGTCTGGAAACAATTTTTAAGTTACCAAATACGGTATAATAGTATTTTGTAAAAGATTGACACCTTTCTTTAATAAAAAGCATTGTGCAAGAATAATTCCTCCACGATCTTCACATGTTAGATGCACGTGTCACCTTTATGCCCCCACGTGAATCGTGTTTGCCTTTTAGATATTCCGAAGTGTGCACAACGCATAGAGAATTCCATATCCTGTTTAGAATTGCTGGATCAACAATCAAAATCTCTTCTTCAGACGGCAGCGAGGTACGTCGCCGAAGTGACGGAGCACTGGAGTGCAGCCAGGAAGGAAAATACGGAGTGGAACAACCAACGGAAGTCTGCGGACGGACGGCGCGAGGGAAAACGACCGGAGGAAACGACAACGAAAAAAAAAGAACGAGTTCAGAATAAAAAAGAGACCAAGCCAGACGAAGATGTGAACCGTAATAAAAGGGTAAGAAAGGCAGGCGGTGTTTGCGTTGAGAATGGAATTCGAACGCAACGATGTAGAAGGCCAGGGTGCGAGAGAGAAGAAAGAGAACGATCTTCAAAAAAGAAGAATCTGGGTAGAGACAGAATCGACGAAATGGCAATACGAATGGGTCTCCTTGGCTGTAAGAGGAGACTCACTAGTCTGACATGAAGGGCGATGGTGGGGCTGCAGGGCGAGGGAGGAGAGGGGAGGGGAGGAAGGGAAGGGAAGGGAGGGGAGGGGAGGAAGGGGAGGAGGAGGGAGTGATGGGAGGGGAGGGACGGTGGGGAGGGAAGATGGGCAGGGGAAGGGTGGGAAGAGGGAAGGAGGAGGAAGGGACGAGAGGGAAGGGAGGGGGAAAGGGAAGAGTGGGGAGGGAGGCGAGGGGAGGAGGGACGAACGACACGAGCGCCACAAAAGCACAGAGATGCGCAGCGCGACACGAATTTGATTGCAGAGGAATAAAATTACAGTAACCAGGTTTTGTTCTTCGCGGTGGGAAAGGGAGCGACCTGCCGATGCGAGAGAGGATGCGGAATTGTGTCGCACCCCAGGCGCCCTCTTCGCGCGTACTTCCGGATTCCGGGAGCGCAATTGCCACCCCCGAGCACGAACCTCGGGCCGCCAGCCGCTTGCGTATAAACATGGGTGTGCGAAGTGAAACCAATTCACAGAAACGTCCTGCGATTGCGGGAGGCTATGTCTTGTACTTCGGCAGTTAGTGAGTCGGCAAAGAGCCTTGAAATAACGGTCTGTCGGTTTCAAAATCTCCCAGAGGGCAAGTGATGTCCTCTAGGGCTCGTTCCCGGTGCCTTAATGCAATGATGTCAACGCTTTTTTTCTTTCGCGATGAAAATTCTGAGAGTTTTTCGTAAAAATGTTCGTGAGTGGAAAAACTCGAGATTATGAAAGAAAAGTCGCGACTTCATCTTGGGAAGTATTTCGTACGTAACTTCTGACTCGTAATTTCAAAATAGAAACAGTACTTTAAAATTCACTTATATAAATCATTTCAGTAGAAAAGAATTATATCTTCCTAGCAGAAACTGAGAGAAAAGTGAGCACAACTATTGCAAATAAATCTTTTCATCTTGAAACCACTTGTGGCAAGAGAGTAGTTTCTGAAATCTCTCTGCAGGGCAAAAAATGTTTAGCACTACTTCAGAATAAATGTGCAAAGCATATTGTCAAAGAATCGACTGGGATGTTCATTTTACTTATTATAAAGATGTAATACATAAAATTCGTATTTAAAATACATATTTCTGAAAGAAATATGACAATAAATTGTGAAAATAAACTTTGACAGCTGTGAACATAAATTTTGAAGTTTTCTTTTGCTTTCCACACTGTTCTCCTCGACAATGTTGCTTTCTTATTCTTAGGCGACCTAGTTCACCCGAACTTCAAATCATATTAATATTTCCTAAAATCAGCTGAATCACGAATGCAGTAGTTCTTGAAATTTTCAACTGAGAAACCACTTTCACATTCACACTCATACTTCCAAAAAAAAAAAAAAGAAAGAAAGAGAGACTTCCGTATACATGCAAGTCAGATCCGGGCAGCTATTTCCGTCACTGTGGCTATTGTGACCCTCCCCTCCAGCCCTTCCTGGGCCCGAATCCCTTTCCCTTCCTCACGCATGGTCGCGCGTCCCTCTCCAATATGCCTTCGCCCCCCCATCATTCACCGGGCGGGCATACGCGGTCGCCTTATGAATGATTTACTGGGCGTCTCCACCGGGAAAGAAAGTATCTTGGGCCGGGAAAACTTCCGCCTCCCTTCTTCGGCTGTAGGGTGGCAGCGAAGCCTGCCACCAACTTTGTTTGCAACCCGAGACGCAGCGTGACGGAAGGTTTCGGTTTGGGAAAGATGTTACCTGCTGCACCGGTTTCATCTTGCGAGGTAGACGCCTCGCAGATTTATTAAAGAACCTTTCGATGGACGTAGTGAACAATGTCGTATGGTCTTTTAAGAACTGAGTTATTCTTAACAGAAACAAGGAATTTTTTAAAAAAGAAGACGTCCTTTCGGTTTGTTAGGGAAATAATGTTTTATTTGCTCCTTATTGCCCGACAGATATTTATCACTTATTCAAAAAAAAACTCGAAAGTTTGAGAACTTAATTAGTACGCATTTTTCCTTTTAATTCTAATCTTTATAAACTTCATCGATTATTTGGTTTACCAGTCGAAACTCATAGAAGATATTTTAAGTTGAGTGGGTAAAAAGAAATACTAATTTATCCAAAATATTCATTTTAGATAGATTTTTTTTCCTTTCATATGCCCAGTCCCATTTCGAAGAAATTATGACGGTAGTCGGGAGCTGTGGCCTCGCATGACACCAATGACATGCTGTTTCGTTTCATTGTGGAGGCATGTTGAAGATAACCTCAACTATCAAGTAGAACCTTGAAAACCCTATTTCTTACAAGTCCTCTTTTTGCCCCAAAATATGTGTGTGAGGTGCGAAAGTGACTGTCTGCGTGCCAGGAGAGTAAGCTTCGAAATGGGCCAGAAAGTCGCAACGTGAGCGCCACGTAACCGCCACTTACGAGCTTCAAGCGCCAGCAGACTTCGCTAGCAGCGACCGGAAAGCGTTCTCGGCCGCAGTGGACTTACAGCGGAGTTGCAGCGGAATTAAGTCAAAGGAAAGGTTACGGCTTCCCAGTGTGTGAAAAAAGGCAGTGGAATAATATAACTGACCGCAGGTTCGTAACAGAGGTTGAAATGTACGACCCCCCCCCCCATATAATCACATATAGAGTTCGATTTTCTACCACAAAGCCGAAGATAATTAAATGTTTCACTCATTTCGTGAATTTTAAAATTTTAGAATTCGTAAGTCGGGAAAGATTCATTGTTAAGCGATGCAATTTTTATCTTATTCCCTCATTTTGATATTTAATTTCTAGTTTGTAATGTCAATTACCGTCGTTTTAAGTAAAATGATCAAATATAATATATTGTTCCGTCTGCCGATTACTTACCAATGCTACAAATTTCAGCTTAGATACATATTGATATTCTTTGTTTATTTGCTTCAATTTTAATTATTCTATCACCCATATAAGTACATGAATATTACGTCAGCTACCGTTATTTTCCCATTTACGCCTTGTTGCCATTACGTACAGTACATATGATGCTTCAAAGGGACGGATGTTTGCAAGCTTACTCCAACATTCGCTATACCGTACTAAACACACACATACCGCAATGTACATGGCTCACGTCCCTTTTCGCTCCAAGACATTAATCTACTCTCGCTGGTAGAAACAACACGAGCACCAGAAATTGGGATCGATGTAGACATGGGGACTCCCTGGAAATGAAGAGAGAAGCTACAAATGAAATAACTCACTCGTCACTACTGTTGTTGATGGAGACAAAGAAAATCTTGCTTTGAGGGGACACAACAAATACGAAAGTTGTTTTGATGGATATTAAATTGGTAGGAAGAGAAACGTCGACTGAATTGAAGTAAACAAAAGGTGCCAAAAATGCAAACTAATGGAAGGACACAACCAGTTGTAGCAATGGAAGGGATGGGACAACAATGGAGATGATAAGGAAGACGGGAGGAATGTGGACGAGAAGAGGGTCAGATACAGGTAAACGAAAGCTAGAATCGGGATGAAATATTAAAATCAGAGAAACACGAAGAAAAACAAAGGAAATGGAGAGTGGATTGATTTATTTTTTTCGTGTTTCCGAGCGCGTCAGCTGCTTTGGTCATTAGCCCCGTAAGTTTAGTGCATGCTTTTTTCACGGGAGATGGCGGTGATCACCTGCTGTTGATCGGAGAAACCACGGAAAACTACCGATCAGAGCAGCCGGCCGCTAGAATTCTCCTCCAGACAGTGACTGAATTGGACCTAGCTGAAAAGCTAGTGTCGAAAATCCTGCCGCAGACAGGACTTCGACCTCCCAGTCAGAGGCGCTGCAGTGTCATCAGTTGATGCACTGAGCTACCGCTCTCGGTCGCGAAGTGGACATACAGACATAAGAACACGAGGAGATTGGGCGACAGGACAGGAACGCAAGACTTGACGACTAAGGAAGAAAGCCGTGAAACGGAAAGCGTGAGAGAAATGTAAATGGAATGAAAGAGTACCACAGAACCAAGCTACGCGAAGAAGAACGCTAAAATCCAGAGATGAACTGGGCAGCGGAATCGGACGCCGCGACAGCGCTATCCGTCGTGGACCCTGCGCTGGGCGCGTCCGCAGTCGCATCCATCTCGGTCGCTCCGGAGACGCCGCAAAACCCTTCCGCGTCCACCGACTCCCCGGCGGCGCCGCTAAATGCCATCATTACCCTAATGGCGGCATGTGATACCCGCGCGAGGGGCAACTTTCCCCCGCGGCGCCGCCAGTCCATCCAAAGTTCGCCGTTACTAATTGCGAGCTATAATTATACTCGTACCTTCCAAACACATCTTGCGCGTTCGAGGAAACGCAATTAATGAACCCCATAACGCGGACGCAACTTTTAATCATTTTGCGGTAGACGTGAAACTCTGGACTTCCGGGGGCGGAAGTGAACGTGTCCAGCAAGTGTAAGGTACACAAACGAGGCACAAATATAATTCCTTTCGTTGACTCGGAAATGGAATAGGCAAACATGTAATAACGACCCGAGGGAGAGATGACACGATAATCAACAGTTTCGATAATCTAACGTAGCAGATATTCTCAAATACCTATTTTTTATCCTTTTTATATTTAATAACTTGAATATATGAGAAAGTAATGCACGTGGTATTGATTGTGCCGTTAATAAGATTCGGAGAGTGTTAGCGAGAGAAATCCAATAACGTTTTATATTACTTCATTCGAAACTTTCGTTGGATAAAATCCTCGGATATAAAACAGCTCTCAGAGTCATATTTCGCTAATAAAAGATTTTTCATATCTAGTCTCCACAGCAGGATGTAAAAACCTCACAAAAATGTAAATTTAACTGAACACTGTGCGCTGTGAATATTGATGAACGCCAGCTACAACACATTCGTTCTTGGATAAAAGGCCATGTGCGAGTATAATGTTTTAAATCATAGTAGCATGTTGTTGGAAACCTCATAATGAAGCTTATTTTCGGTATTTGCCGGAATCATTACTTTCAAAGCCTGGCATTACGTACACGTAGATTAGAGAAATGAATAATTACGTCTACAACATTCTTTCTGTCATATTTTTTTTTGGTTCGTTGGGACTAAATGCCAACATTGTTAATAATTCTTTATTCACTTCAATTCATCACAAAAGTAATGAAAACATGTGCAAGTTAATTTTGTCATCAGTAACCTTACAATTTCGCAAATTGGACTTCCTTCAATTTAAATAAAACTAATGGATTGGGGTGAAGTGTTTATTTGTGGTGACATCCATCGATTTTTATACGATGCATCGACTTAACTCATAAAACTCCGCAAACAATGAATGTAACACCAGGTTTCGTCGAACGAAACTCTAAATTAAACCTTAAAATAGGCAGATGTTCAAGCATGTGACTGTCTGTCACCTCCAACAGTAAAATGTTGCAGTCTTAGTGCTTAATTATTTATTACTTCCGTAAACAATACATTAACTCGTCTTTGCTTCATTCGTGGAATAATTAATCAACTTCTGTACTGCAATTCCCGTGATAAATGTATACGCAAATAATACTCAATACTGGCATTCCATTCATGTAAATACGTGTGGTAAATAATGAAATTCGTATGAAACTGCGAAAGTGCGTAGTAGGGGCAAGTTGCACGGGCCACGAGGAGAATGCTTTCCAAACGCATGCATGCCTAGCACGCAGCCGCGGCTAGGAAACCGTCCCAAGCCCACACATGGCCGGTCGCGTGTGCGCCACCGCCGCGCCGGCGAAACCACGCCACGCCCCCACACATCGGTGCGCTTTTGCACAGCAGCAGCAGCGCCCCGGTGAGCGGGGGGGGGCAACGGGTGGGGGTGGTGGGGGCAGGGGGTGTTTACCGAAAGAATCGGGCGCGACCGACACCGCGCGGCGCGGCGCGTGGCGGGGAAGGCGGAGAGGAGAGAGGGGAGAGGGAAGCGGGTGGGGTGGGGTGGGTGCTGTTTGACGACGGAGCTGGGCGAGGCACTCCGGGGAGGACGTGACGCGAATTTGGACTCCGCCCACGCCCGTGGTCCCGTGCAGCCCCGCCCCGCCCGGCTCCCCACTCTCGTACCCGCTACCGCCGCCCCCACATCTCCCCTCGCTGCTGGAGCTTTCCCAGGCGACGCACGCCCACCGGTTATTGTTTACTGGGCTCGCGACTTCGTTAGCGGCGTCGGGATGGCGGCAGGAGAACACGCGAAAGAAGGGAATGATGAGAATACCCGAGGGAAATGGAGACGGGAGCAGAAGCAGAGGTAAGAGGAGCGGAGCACGATAGTGGCAGCGACAGTAAAAGAAGTATTCGCATCAAGAGCAGGGGAAACAGTAAAGCTTGGAGAAAACATGACAAGAACCTACAAGTTTATGCACCGTTTTCGGGTCGTATAACACGAAAACAGTATTTTCATGTAGAACTATTTTAGTACTACTCCTACTTTTACATGAAGCTCTGTGTGAGAAAAAAAACTTGAAAATTCAGTAAAAAAAGTCAGTAATAATGAAACTAAGAACTCATACATTTCGTGCTACAATAATTTTCATTTACAATCTTGTTTTTATTTACACATGAGGGAAGTAAAGCAAACAAATTTGCTTACTGACAAAACAAACATAAATTAAAATATATGCCTGGTGATATAATTATGACTGTCATTCTGGTACTTTGTTCACTACTCTCTCTCTCTCTCTCTCTCTCTCTTTCCTATTTTCAGGAATAGTTAACCATCTTTTACAATATTCAATTCGTAATCAACATATTTCTGATGAAGAACAACACTTAACACCGCCGTGAAAAATGCAATGTTTTGAAATTTCCTTCACGGTTTGCAATGTCGTGTAAACGTGTCAAGAGTCGTTTCTGATAACAATGCTTTAAGCTATTCGCCAGAAGCACACTATCAGCGATGTTTTCGTTTACATTTGCAGCACATTCAACTACGAATCAAAGCAAACAGTTCTGTTGTACTAACCTAAATACGCTGACTCTTCGAACCCACAACGAGCTGTGAACCAGAGAACAATAGTCCTGAACTACCTTTGGAAGATAATTTAATGGTATAAAGCTCTCGATTATCTCCCCGAAATTGTCAAGGGTACAACAGCCCGTCTTAATGATACTTCGGCGCAACTTAATTTCAGCTCATTTTCTCTCGGCGTTGCCGAATCTCGGGTGGGAAATCTTCTGCGCAGCAACTCCACACTTAAAGGAACCCCGATTTCGTGTTTCATTAAGATCCGCGTAGGTTCTAAGGATTAGCGCTTCCTTTCGCCAAGATGATTCTAATCTTATCTTGTTCTTTAAGCTAAATTACTTTCGCATACCGGAGTGAGTAAATTATGCAAAGGAATATGAAAAGAATGAAGATTAATATTGTAATATTATTTACACCATGTTCGAATATTACCGAATGAATGTGACGTCGATATTTACAACAAAATTAAATAAAAAGTAATATTATAAAAATTTTTAAAGATGGGATAAAATTTGGTTTAAAATCATTCAACATTATATAAAGAACTTTTGAAATGAAGCACTAAAACTCTAAGTAAAACATGATGATTAATCGATTGATCTTGATGGATAAGTGTGAGTATTAATTTTTATCTCGGCGGTCTCGAAAATAACAGTTTGTAACAAATCATTCCATTCACACATTCTACTGTATAATGTGTGATATGAAGATTTGGTATTCAATACAACTTCAGATATTTATTAATTCACCACATTGCTCGGTTAAATATTTGCGGAAAACAGAACACAATGTGGTTCAAAAACGAATGGCTCAGAAGCAAGATGAACAAGATAAATCGGCTCGCAAATCCGCGAATCGCTTGCAAAGGCGAATTCCGGGAACGCCAGTCACTGGCGCTCTCATAAAAGCCAATCTCGCAGCAAATCGCGCGCGCGCGGGAGGGAGGGAGAAGTCCTCGGAACGAGTCCCCCGTGGCTCCTCAGGCCTCGCGCGCTCTGCGAGTGCGGGCTCCGCCGCAAACGGAACAGGTGTCGCTGTGTGCTGACGCGTGAGGGGGCGCGGCGCCGCTTATTGGGCTGAGGCGCGTGCGGTAGCGACTGCCGGAGCACTGTTGGCGTCGCCCCCGCCCTCGCCGCCACCGCCGCCACCGCCGCTGCCGCTCTGCCGCCGCCGCCGGCAGCCGCGCTAATGAGATCCGAACTTGGAGCGGCGCGGTGGCGCGGGGCGGGCGGCGGGGCGGGGCAGGGCGGGGCGGCGCAGAGCGGGGAGGGGGGGGGGCGGAGCGCGGCGAGGCGAGGCCAGGGTGCAAGGGCTGACGAGCAGCAGCCGCCCCGGGCGCATACGGATGTTGAGCCTGCGGGGGCGGACGTTGGCTCTGTCACCGCCGCCGCAGCCCCGGCCGCTAACCCTGCTGTTACCGCCGCCGCACTCCCACAATCCCGCTGACGTCGACGCCTCGCTGGCTGGGGGCCGCGCCTCTCGACCTACCTGAGGTATTACTAATGCGGACCGGGAGCGGTAGCTCAGTGCATCATCCAATGTCACTGCAGCGACTCTGACCGGGAGGCCCTAAGTTCGAGTCCTGACGGCGGTAGGATTTTCGACACTAGTATTTCAGCTAGGTCGAATTCAGTCGCTGCCGTGTGGAGAAGAATTCTGGCGGCCGACTGCTCCGATCGGTAGTTTTCTGTGGTTTCTCCGATCAACACCAGGCGCATGCCGGAGCAGTACCCTGCCAAACGGGCCACGGACCGCGCGCGATCAGTCCTTCCTCTTCCTTGGCTTATCTTCTCCCATTACACACACACTTACACTAACATGCACTACACCACCACATATTCCAGGAGACCGGTCGGGAGCTTAGAGTATCCCTGCTGGGGCGGTGCTCCCGTTGGGGGGTGAATTCTGGTTAGAAGGAAACCTCGCTAGCCGATGGTAGGTCGGTGACGGATCTCGCCATTCAGCGGGAGAAGATCACCCCATCTCCCGAGGAGAAAATGCACCTACGGCACTAATAACCTAAGTCGTTGACGCGCCCCAAATCACTCACCAACCAACCAACCAACCAACCAACCAACCGATGCGGTTGTCATTGTCAGCTTCGTGACGCGTTCTTCCAAACGATCCCTTCCTCTTTTGACTTCGGATGTTCTCCATTTAACTGCTTGCATTGCAGCGCAGATGATCGTAAAATCTTGCCGATCATTTTTTAACGTAATTCTTGATGTTTAATGTAAATTACCATCCAAACGATGCCTTTCGCTTTTGACTTCGGATATTCTCCATTTAACTGCTTACATTCCAGTGCAGTTGATCACAAAATCTTGCCGATCATTTTTTAACTTAATTCTTGATGTATGATGTAAATTACAATCACCCATCAATAGTTTACGTTTTGAAAAGAAACAAAACATACATCCTGTTAGTCGCTGAACTATGTAGAGTATTCTCACTTATAATATACTGCCAATACTGACGTTGTAGTACAATCTAAAAGCAGTTCCCTTGTACAATCTAAGAAAATAATACCCTAGTGATTTTCTGGGTTATCCTCATGTTTAATATCATTTCTATTTCTCTTGTCGATTTGATTTGGTACACTAGCGGCTTCTGCCCTGGCGCACACCGATGCGGCTCAGAATCATGTTTTCGCAATACTCACAACTTTAAATTGTACTTCAAATGTAAGGAATTTAGCAAGTTTATCTTTAGAGAGCATTAGAATGTTTCAGAAGCAAAAATGTCATACGCATATTTTTTGAAGATAGAACAACTATTCAAAGTAACTGAAAGAATTGCTGACTTTTTGCTTTAATTGTTTGTCGAGTACAATCCAATGTCGACATTCAAGTGGGCTCAAGATAAGTTTCAGGAGACATGGCTGCAGCTTTTCATATTAATGAACGAGAAGAACAATTTCCAGAAAATTTCATCATAATTTTCTACGACTTCAACCATCGATAAAAGCAGTTTTATTTTCCAGGACCTCGTAATACTTTTCCCTTCTTCACTAAAACGTGTTTTTCATATCTATCAAAAACAAAATTAAAAAAATATTGACTCATAAAACAAAGAAAAGTAAACGCAGAAAATAATACACGAGTCCTTCGTACCGCCTTCGCAGCAACTCTCGAAAACATCCTGAAGCCCTCAACGAAAAACTAGCGCGTGACGACGGAGCAGAATTTAATATCGACTTCTGTTTCGAACGCTTCAAAAACACACCCATCGCGGGAACGACGTCGTTTCAAATTTCCTCGAATCCTTGATCAAGTCGCGGGTCGCGTATCCGCGAGATTGTTTTGCCGCGACCCGGCGCTTTACGTTATTCACATGCCTGCGACCCGTCGGCTTCAGAATCTCATAAACGTAGCCTTCATCACGCGCTCTAGTTCTTTCCTGTCGTTCCGATTCCAATAAACCGAAGGGAATTTGATGAGCTTGCATTGTTCTTTGCAGTGTTTCATCTATATTGCGGCGTCTCCCTGTTTTATATCTCAGTTGGTGCGTGGGCGTTACGAGAGAGAAAGAGAGGGAGGGAGGGAGAGAAAGAGCGCGCAGTGGGAACGGGATTTATGTAAAAGATGGATGAAACGCACGCGTCCTGGAGCTGGCCCAGCACCTGTTGTGCGGGGTTTACCGCCGGGCGGTGGTGGCCGCTGCGTGGGCGGCAGCGGCGGCGCTGAGTGCGCGGGGCGCCAGCTATTGATTTTAGACGCTTCAGACCGCTGCCTCCCAGCAGCCTGCGTCGCTGTCCCCGTCCTCGCCACAGCCCCTTCCTCTCTCTCTCTCTCTCTCTCTCTCTCTCTCTCTCACACACACACACGCAGAGGTTGCCAATGAGATGTCCTACGCACGATCATTTTTCTTCACCTTCATTCACACATGACGTTACAGAAGGGCTAGACTCATGATCGAGCTAAGCATGAGTGCTACTCTATCCCTAGTAAATTACGATTATATCGACTGAATAGGCCAATGATGAGAGTAATGGAATCTTTTCCAATGATTTCACAGGTGCAGATCCTTTCAAGGAACGTTTTTGAATCGGTAGCTCACCTCTGATTTCTCTACACCATTTGCATTCCAGTCTTTCAGACATCAAAATGCTTGAGCTACTTGATTTAACTGTCGCAAAACTTTCTTTTTCTAGGTAGCATTATTTAAAAAGTACCTATAGTGACGAACCTCCATAATTTTCATTATAAATTAATGTTCTATTATTTCGATAATCATATATTCATCTTATTTAACAACGAAATATAAAAAAGTGACTGTAAAAACAAAAACCCTCTGCATATTTACTAAGTAACGTGCGCGTAAACATGAACAAAGTTCATCCAGCTTCACAAAACATTCACCAAGTAGCAAATTCCTTAGAAAGCGGAAACTATCTCCCAGGCAGCGGATGAGCGCTCCTCTTGTGCACGTGCCTGAGAAAATCCCCGAATTGGGAGCGTGGGGTCCTTTTACGGAACCCGCGATTCCCCGTACTGAAGGAAACGACGGCGCGCGCGCCGTGCCGTGCCGTGCCGTATCGTGTCGTGTCGTATCGTATTATCGTATCGTATCGTGTCGTGTCGTGTCGTGTCGTGTCGTGTCGTGTCGTGTCGTGTCGTGTCGTGTCGTGGTCGTGTCGTGTCGTGTCGTGTCGTGTCGTGTCGTGTCGTGTCGTGCCACCGACCGGGCGCTGGCCTCCGCTCCGAGTCCCTGCAAGCCCTCGCATGCGTAACGAGAGGATGTTTGCCGGTGTGGCGGGGGGGCGCGGCGGTGGCGCGGCGGTGGCGGCCGGGAAGCCAAACCTGGAAACCATCCCAGCGACGTCCCCAGCGAGCGCGCGTGTGGCAAGCCCTGCTTATCAATACGGGGTCCCCGTGAATACCAATCCGCCCGACGACGGCCGGGCCGGCACCCTCGCCCTGGGGAACTCCCGCAAGGCCCCAGCTATTCCAATTATCCCAAGCTCCTTGTTTGGGGGATGTTGTTCAGTGGGTTTTACGCAGCGCAATAGAAAAAGGGGTGGAGTTATAATTGTAAAGCGATAAAACATTTCCAAATTAAATTTCGTTATTAGCAATAAATTATGATAATTACGAGTAAACTAACAACAGACACAAATTGTATGAAAAACAAATCGTGGTACCATTAAATGAACAGGATCAGAAAAATGTGCTTTGTATCAAAGTATTACAGAAAATGTGGACCGTTAGAGAGCTGGTACTAACAAACGTTGGGAATTTCAAAGCTTTTCCAATAATTTATAGTTATATTTTTATTTGAAATTACTACGCTCCGTAGATTTCCAATAATATTTCTCAGATATTTCGTTAGAAAGGAGGAGGAAAATGAGCATTCAAGTCGCACAAGTAGATGATTTTTCACGACAATAATTTCAAGATTCATTCGAGTGTGGTATACTTGTACGTAAAAAAAAGAGCTATAGGTATCATAACGTATTACAGACATAACATCTCCGGTATCCTGCATCAGTAATGTAAGACATCAAAGCTTAGTAAATCGTCAGAAGCCAAAGCAAAGAGAAATGTATATTAAAGAGAATTTTCAATATTACCTAGTTACGCCTCAAACGTTACCGCTTACGAAAGTTCACGACACGTTAGTCTCCGACCGGCGTGGCGACGTCTAAGAGTTGGATGAAAGTTACTGCTTTGCCCTCGGACTTCTACTCGACTGAGCAGAAATGGTCATCCTGCTTAGGATTTTCCCATCCAAATACACCTTTCTACGCCTGTAATAACATAAGTCTCTCACGTTTATAATGCGGTGGACTTCGAATAGACTTTACGTGAAAGCAAAATAAAGCAAATTCCAGCACAGCAGAGAATGCGTCCTCCGGAAATATTCCAGGAACCCACTAGCCAAGAAACGCCTCAGTAACTCACAGCTTGTCCTGAATTTACGAAACCTATCTGGTACAGTTTTTGTACTTAAGTAGTACTCTCACCTTACATTTCAGCAGTGGCATTGTTTCCAATTCCATTACATGCACTGTTGCGTGCACAGAAGAAAATATAGGAACTGTATTTCTATGTACGTAACGAACTACCAGTCTCGTCAGCAGATGCAATCAGGATCATTGATTTATGGATTGATTGATTGATTTTTTCATGTTTCCGGGCGCTCTGGTCATTAGACCCGTTAGTCTAGTGCATGTGTGCATGTTTTTTCTCGGGAGATGGCGGTGATCTTCCCCCGCTGGATGGCGAGATCCAGCGCCGATCTACCGTCGGCTAGTGGGGTTTCCCCCTAACCACGACTCTCCCACCAGCGGGGCACCGCCCCAGCCGGGACAAGCTCTAAGCTCCCGAGGTCTCCCGGAATATGTGGTAGTGTAGTGCATGTTAGTGTAAGTGTGTGTGTGTGTGTGTGTGTGTGTGAGGGGAGAGGATAGAACAAGGAAGGGAAGGACAGATCGCGCGCGGTCCGTGGCCCGTTTGGTAGGGTACTGCTCCGGCATTCGCCTGGTGTTGATCGGAGAAACCACGAAAAACTACCGATCAGAGCAGCCGGCCGCTGGAATTTTCCTCCAGAAAGCGAGTGAACAATCAGGATAATTTCATGTAGAGAAGGCGTTCGTCATTCGATGTTGAATGAAGCATCATATTGGGGTTGAAGCTAGGAGCTTCGGGAAGAACCATGAGGCTGAGCATACATTGTTCAGACGCGGCAGATATTCAGCGCGGACGAGATTACAGATTCTTGGAAAGAGTCTCTCCAAGACTAGTATATTTGGTGCGTCATAACATCTTCTATCCTCAGATAGTTTACTGTGGATGAAAGCGCAACATGAAATTCATAGAACAGATATCTTGCACTCTAGGAACCATGATAAGCAACGGATTTTTATTGATAATACTAAGGCGATAAAAAGATTGGCATTTATTCTGCAGGTCTAAACAAAAGTTCAGCGATATTCTGATATACTTTAATACAAGGATTTTTCAAGTTCTATTATTTCATTTAAAAGACTGGTTCTAAAATTTTGCTCATATTCCACTATTATTTGTAGTTTATATCTTTAACGACCATTTTTCATTCGTACCTTGTATTTCTCATCTATTTCAATATAGTAATCGTGATAGTGAATCGTAATCAGAAATCCTTATCGAAATAATGAGAACGTTATTACCCACGATTATAGTAATGTTTGTTTATTATTACTACGATCACTTTCTATGTCACTACACACTTAATATGCTAGAATCTCATATTTTTGAAAGTATCATAAATCACCATCTTCGAAAGAAGATTTTTCAACCAACATAAATAATGTGGCACGAAAAAAAAAAGAAAAGGAAGCGCAAATAAGTAAAAGCATTTTGAAAAGTATCAATTTGATTGACGAGTTTTAATACATAACATTGATGACTAATGTCATATTATATTTTTATTATACAAAATTCTCCTGAAGACTCATCAATAAATGACATCAAAAATATATTCTACAAAATAATTATTATAATACAATCAAGCGCCCCAATGCTTTGAAGTATTAAGTCTCCAGCTGGATATAAGTGATTGAGGATAACAATATTAATGGCATAATAAAATATGGTAATGCTTGTACGTGGCCTCCCACATTTGTACACATTGGAGATACTGCCACATTTATACTGCTGACTGCCCATTAAACACTAACTTCATAAACCTTCCCTCATCGTAGCCATTCAACGCCACTTCAATAAAATAAATGTCCCAAATTGCGCAAATGTATTCAAGACTGTCAATGTTCACAAATAAACAATATAACAATGTTTATAATGTAATAATTATATAACCATTCACAAAAAGGACACGATGGATACGTTCAAACAAAAAAAAAATCTTTCGTACTTATCATTGTAGCTCCGAGTTCTCACAGGCAAAACCAAATCAATCCTGTAAATCAACAGTTTGCTAATGGTTTTACCGTTCCATTCCTCACAAACAAATTCAAACGCGAGCTCACATGGATTGCGTCTCTTGAGCAAATGGGTCTGCGGAGGCGCGGAGGCGGGGGCGGAGGCGGGGCGGAGGCGGGGGCGGAGGCGGGGGCGGAGGCGGGGGCGGAGGCGGGGGCGGCAGTGGGAAAACCCCTTTCCGCCGCCGAGAGGCGGTGCGGTGCGTTCAGGGGCCTTTGACAGAGCGGCGCCGTAGGTTCCCGCATTCGAAACCGTTCGGATAAAAAGCAGCGCGTGCCTGGGTCGAAGTCGGAGAGGCCGCCAGACCACCGCCGAGGAAAGACGACGCGCGCTACGCAGAGAAAGGTGAAAGAGGCACACGAAACGAGATAAAGAGAGACAGAATTACGACACAACATAGAGAAATTAATAATTCAAAAATAGAAGAAATCAATGGTTAAAAGGTAGTCGCTCCAGACGAAAAGTTCTGCGGGAAAAATAGTAATAGTTGTTGCATGTCTGAAATGTTCGTTTTAATGCGATGTATTACAGACGCAGAGGTAATACATTCGTAAAAATTTGACTAAGAAAATAAAAAAAAGAAGAAAGAAGCTACAAAAGATATAGAAAGAAAGCACGGTTCTGGGTCTGGGTATTATGCATGACAGAGAGAGAGGTGCAGCAATGGAATTAATTTTGTTAATCTAAGAGCTGCAATAAAAACCATAAGTCATGACAAAGTAAGTAAAATAAACAAGATTCAAAGACCTAATAAAATATCAGCAGACATCGAGATAAAAGAAGTGGAAAAATTAGAATTTGCTAAAGTAATCTGCTAAAGTAAAGTAAAGGTTCTTTAAGTACAGAAGGTGAATATGTCTAAGATAGGGCTATTATTTAGGGCTGAGATATCAACTAAGCGACGTATAACGTGTTGAAGAAAATAAAACGTCGCAAGCGATCAGAGATGAATGCGAGATTGGGAAAAGTGAAAAGAAGGAAGAAACAGATTTTCCCAAATGAAATCGTTTTAGTATAAAATGTAACATTTGAATAAGCGAAGAGGGGAGTCGGAGCGATTGCAGTATTTGAGAATGGGGGATCGCGAAAGAATACAAATAGAGCATGACGGATACGTCATGAAAGCCCTTTCTGAAAAAAAAGAGCATCGCTGAAAAAAATCTCAGGGTGTAACAAAAAATAATGACGGTCGGTACGAGAATAGTTCTATATCGATACGTAAAGAGAGAGGTAGTAACACATAACTGAATGCAGACATGAAATGGCCGCAATTGCGACAAATGCGGCAAAAAAAGCAGAAAAAAGAAAAAAGGAACAGGAGCTTCAAGCGTAGTTTTCAAAAGCTGCTGATAGTGCAACAAGTGCAGAATGACGGATATCAAAGTAGAACAGCTTCCGAGCTCTCTCAGTAGAGTGAACTACGGAAAAGCGGGCGCGAGATATGACAAAGCGATCCGCCCCCCACCGCCAGTGTGAGTGCAGCACAAATAATGTGATGAGTGACATCTCAGGAAGACCCGCGGGAAAGGAACGGCGACAAAAATAAGGGCATGGGGCAAGTTGTTGATGAACAATAAACACGGCTGTGCATTCGTGTCTAGGGGGGAGTAGAAACTACTTCGGAAGGAAAGGCTAGTGACCGTGCGGGGGCGAAACTGTAGACAAGGAGGAGGTATGTGGCAGCACGACACCGGTTGATCGAAAGAAGGGTAATGTGAAGAAAGTGTGAGAGCGACGAGGAGAGAGCGAAGTAGAATGAGCAACGAGAGATGAGTGACGAGTGATGAACTAAAAGAAGGAGTAAGGAAAGAAATGAGCGCGAGGCCGGGTGCGCGAGGCGGGTGCGCGAGGCGGGTGCGCGAGGCGGGTGCGCGAGGCGGGTGCGCGAGGCGGTGCGCGAGGCGGGTGCGCGAGCCGGGTGCGCGAGCGGGTGCGCGGCCTGCGCGGCGGGGTGCGCGAGGCCGGGTGCGCAAGATTAAGAGAATGACGGGATTAAACGTATGCGAGTGAGCAAAACGAATGAATGAGAGCGAAAGGACCTGGAACGACGGAGTCGGTGCCGGGGCAGCCGCGTGCGCTCATTTGGCACGTGCGGCAGGGAGGTAGCGTCGGCAGCGCACGACAAAGGGGAACCACGCAACGCTATCGGTGGAGTTTAAACTGACGTTGGCGTTTCCGTGCTTCCGCGTGCGCGCGCGCGGGGCGGGTGGGGGAGCAAGCGAACGAACGAAACGCGAAGCGTTTTTCCGCTGACGCTGTTTCGTTATGCCAGTGGAGCGCGCGGAGGTGAGGGGGCAGAGCCGGAGAGGTGAGAGGGCGGCAACAGCGCGAGTCCGAAAGTGTGGCAAAGCATCAAGCGACTGGGTGGCGCGTCACAGGGCGAATGGGTCGTTCATTGTTAAAAAAAAAAAGTCTCCCAGCATACTGCTATGGTTTTAAAATAAAAAAGGAAAAACATGATGGCGAAAGTGAGAGCGATATCTTTTCCACATGAAAACATTATCACTTTTATGCCCCTGGAAAACTGGAGATAATAGAAATAACAAAATGTGAAATTAGAAAATACATTTCTTGTGTATGGTACGAAAGTGGCAAAGTTTCCGCGAAGGAGTTTCTTCTATAAATAGAGGCTCACGACTTGCATTCAAGATTTTCAATGAAAACAAGGGTTGCAGAGGAGTTCACGTTTGAGTTGTAAATATTACAGAGAAAGCAAATTCTCGGCCGTATTTAATTCAACAAAGTAGGCATGATCTTCAGTTTAGCCCTTCGAGCTCATTTAATTTGTAATTTATTTATGCATGCTGAAAGAGAACGCGAAGAGAGAAGAAAGAAGAGAGAGGCAGAGAGCGAGAGGAGAGAGGCAGAAGGAGAGAGGAGGAGAGAAAGAGAGGGAGAGGCAGAAAGCGAGAGGCAGTGAGCGAGAGGAAGAGAGCGAGAGGAAGAGAGCGAGAGGAAGAGAGAGCGAAGGAGAGCGAGAGCGAGAGCGAGAGCGAGAAATTTAAAGACGTGTCGGTGTTTCTACCTCGGAGTCCAGCTTTCATCGGCACGCAAAGTCCTGAGTTGGCCCCCGAAATACGAGGAGGCGTAAGGATTTAGCCGGACTTTGCAACTAAAACAGCCCCGAGGCCCGAGTTCCAAACTCATAATAGGTACGAGTCAGGGATGCAACATAATGATCCCGCCAAAGTAGTTCTAACTAGGCGCTCTGTTCTCACAGGAATATTCATAAACCTCTGAATTTCGGCAAACTTACCGCTATTGTACACACTCGTTGAGTGTGTGAAGAGTTCCAGTTTATTAACATTCAGGACCGGCAGAAAAATAAAAACGATTTATGAATAGAAATGTGTGAGTTCTTAACGAATCTATTAATTCTCACCCCTATCACTAAGTTAAGCATGAGCATTTACAGAAACGTGGGGAGATGCTTGAAATAATCGGATTTTATGCATTTTCGTTGCCAAAGTTGTGCTCTCCCTTTAAATTGAAATGATTTTTTTTGCGTACATTTCTTTCATCGTTTTATCTCTGAACTTTTCAATATTTTGATCAATTACGTAGATCAGTCGCTAGATATTCAGATTTAATATGAAGAATGCATACCCACATGCACGTTGATTAATAAATGTGCAGTAAATACTTACACGCGCGGTGGATAACCCTGCCCATTCGTTCAGAAAGATAGAAGATGTGAGAGTACTACTGAATTAACAGAGTGCAGAATATAAATAGACCAATAATTAGAAAAGAAAGTGACTCGTGATTCACAACAAGCCCTAATATCCCACGTGGGTGTAACAAAGCCGCCGAATGCCAGAAGCCCTGTGCGCCCGACCACGAATGAAGAAAAATAAACACGGCACTCGTTTGCTCCTCTGGAGCCATGCACCGGCGCGCACTCGCGCAAACAAAGGAAGCGCGTGCGGGCGCGCGCGCGAGTCAACACGGCCGGGGCCGCTCGCTGCAAAATCGCCGCATCAAAAGCCAGGCAAATCTGGAACCTATGGAAAAAACTTGCCACGTTTTTCGGTGCGATGCAAATGTCAAGAGTTTTCAGAAATACATACAATACTTGGGTCAAAATTTGTGGTACCCAATTTGTTAAGGATTAATCAAAATCAATATTTTATCCATTGGTCGTTCAGAATTCTTCATATTAATGAAAAATATAACATTGTACACTCATTTAGAATAATATGGTAAATACATTTATACTACACTTTTACATACACCCTTCATCCTTGAACATGCAACTAGCGATGTATGATTGAAGCAAGTACAAGATTGATTTCCAGGTATGGCTCCGTGAAGAAAGATTGCTTTTTCGGAGTACTGTAGAAACTATCAGGAGACATACAATCACGTGTTTTTCACCGTGCATTCATAACGACAAGGCCGTTGAGTAAAAGAAATATTTGTATGCAACCATATCAGTCACAAAGTGTTGCAGATGGTTGCAGATGGCTACTAAGAAGATTCACAAGGGGAGTCACCTTTTTCGTAAGTGAAATGATAATAAACACGCTCTGACGAATAATAATTGTACATTTACACCAACACATGAGTGATGTTTTTTCGTTTTCCTCACTTATCTTAAACTGGCAGAAATAAAATGCACGGTTGACAATTACAGTAGTAGGTTACATTCGCTTGCCATTTCTCATAAGCAGATGGTCTTCATTTCTGACTCGTGTATTTTGCTTTCGTTAATTTTAAACCCATGAATCCCTTCCATTGGAGAGCAGCTGCAACTGCATCTTGACTAAGATATACCGTCGCAAGAATGGTTTTCCATAACTGTAATAGGATGTAGGTATTCATTATTGCCTTTGAAGTTAGATATCGAGGAAATTTTTCAAAGTGGATACAAAACAACATGTCAATGTCATATTAATCTCAATTAAACTTTAATTTGTGTCATAGCCAACTGTAATTATTTTTCAGACGTTGACTTACATGTGATCATATACGAGTAAAACAAATACATTTTTTTAATCTTACCCTTTTTTGATAATTATATGAAATTTATATGGTTTGCCGTGTTTTAAAAATTAATTTCAGAACAATACAGATTTAATTTGAAAACAAACTACGTATTGTACTATTTTATAAAATGAATAATTCAATATTTCTGCAGTGAAATTAAATTGAAGAGACTTTTATTACACAATTTCCTGCAAACAACCTAAAGCAATATGTGGGAATCATGTCTTTTAGAATGCAACATTAAACACTGGACTTCTAGGCATGAAATCCAAAGAATTGAAGGTATTTTTCATCAGCATACCTAAGCTACAGTTACATACCAAATAAAACATCATTAACCTGAGACCTTCTAAAATCAACCTCGCCAGACGTTTTTGACAGAGAAGTAAGTTGACAGCTAAAAAAAAAATGAACACATAAATATTTGTCATTATTACGCACAGGAAATTGGAAAAGATTAAATTGTTCTTGGAAATTGAGTAAGAAGGCCGACGCACATTTATTCAAAAAAGTTGGTTAATAATTTTCTTTATCCTTTTTACACGAATAATGTAATGCATGCTGCATTGTAACTTAATATCATTATGATTTTACGCAATCGTAAAAATATACTTTTTGTTTTTCTAAAGAATAGCATGCGATGAAAATTATGAGGTAAAAGTCCATCTTAACTTATATGCATGTTCTTTCAAATGACAATATATTTTATCTATCGATACACATTTGTTAAGACCACTAAATGATAGCGGTAGTTATTCACATAGTATTTTCAGTGCAGTGTTTATTTTCATTCCATTTTATTAAAATTTATTTTCTGCTAGAGGACAATGACCTGCGAGAGTTTATTGAGAAGTAATCAATGTCTACAGCTCTGCCCAAGTTGTTCAAATACTGACATAGTAGTCCAAATCAAGTTCAATAATAATAATTTAAGAAGTATTTTAACGTCATAGTTTTAAACCAGCTTTATGATCGAAATCTCTGAGATCGAAAGAATAAAATAGTACGATGCCGGCCTGGTGGCCGAGATCCTTCGTACGCCTTCCTTCGGAGGGGAAGCAAAGCCGGCTATCGCATGTTAGTAAATTTACTGCATGTAAAAGACTCTCGAGCCTAAATGAAGCATCTGATCTTCATTCAAATTGCCTCGTTCGTTGCACAAAGTAATACCTTCTTTCTCCCCTAGTAGGTGAAAGGAGCGTAACGAAATTTGCGTGGTCAGACTGAAGAGCAGGCCTCATGGCCTGAGTCTCCACGTAAAATAAGGCATTCATTCATTCATTCATTCATTCATTCATCGCTAAGGCAGTAGTGTCGTAATCTCGGACCGAAGGGTCGCGGGTTGGAATCGTATCGGGCGTGGTTGCATTTGTGTTCGTCCTTTCTTCCCTTATCAACAACATTTCGTTTCATCTTCATAGTTACCATAACTATAACTCCAATAGTGGTCGCTAGTGACCTAGATGTTGATGCGACCTTAAATAAATAAATTAAAGAAAAAAAGAGTTGACAAATAGAAACAATAGCTGTTGACTGTGTTATTTTGATCTTGAACGATATTAACTTCCAGCGTGGACCAACGAACCGTTAGGTCGTTGCGTGGCCGCACATGCCCGCTGGCTGCTTTCGCCCATTGGCTCCTTCCGAGGTCCGCCCCGGCGGCGCCCGGTCGCCTTCCCTCCGCCCTCCCGGGATTGTATTTGCGCCGCAGAGTGCGAGCGGCGGCCGACTTCAAAGCGCCCGTACCGGGAATATTGCCGGCGAAGTGGGTGCGCGGTTCACGGCCCGACCCTAACTTCGTCTGCGTCCCCTCCCCGCCCCGCCCCGCCCCCGCTCGATCCCCTCGCTCCTACTCGCCCCGGGCGCCTTCCGCGGCCCCTTTTCGGCGGGCGCCCCGACTAAGACAGTGCGCGCGGGAGTTGCCCAACGAAGGCGCCACGCCGACCGCTAAGCGGCGCCGCTAGCGCTGCGGGATTTTATGTGGCGGCCTCGGAACTCACTTGGCCTCGTTGGGATGGGCACGCTGGAGACACACTACTACAGCGGATGCAGGAATAAATGCTCTAAAGAAATGAAATGTGGATGGGTAACAGCAGGGACTTACAGTTTTGTTTTTGGGGTAGAACTTGAAGCCTAAAAGGATACAAGTATCGAGGCTGAAAGCACTAAAATAATTTAGAAGTGAAACACACCCACTGAAACACACACGCGTGCGCGCACATGCGCATATATATAAACATATATATACATACATATATATATATATCTGTGTGTGTGTGTGTGTGTGTATAACTTTCATGTGCACGGTGAATGAATTATGAATTAGATAATGAAAGAATACAATCAAATTCAATAAGTTATATTCCTATATTCGTATGAAAAATAGTATTTGTTAAGTTTTAGAAAGTACAGTAAATTAGACAACTGCTTCTCTGCGTCTTGGCAAAACGAATTCGACCAGATCATACAACGAAGAAATAACTGGAAAGCACGGTTGGAAATTAAATATTTGAAGTTACTGCTCTCATCAAACCCATTTCATAACATCACGTTACATTTTGCCACACCATTCGGTCCAAGTTATTTCATGACATTTAAAACCAAACATACACACGTTTTATAACGATCGATTCATCTCCTTCTTCCATTCCACTCACATGTTCTTATCCTTTCAAAGTGCATTAGAAGTCATTTATGCTGTAAAGAGATTTTTAAGAAAAGAATTTTGTAAACCTCGCTTGACATAGCAGGTCGCGAAATATGGACGATCCCTTTTAGCACACAAACGACGACTTGAAAACAATGAATGTAGCCAATAAAAGTTACCCTATCGTACCGATAACGACCAAAGCTCTCAACGTGCGCTCGTCGGCCGCAATTTCAGAGAGCGCAGTCGGTCCGAATGCCGGGCTCGCGCCACTCCCACTGTTGCGGCCTCGGAACGATCGAGGCGTATCAGAAACTCGTTAGAACCATTCAGTTATTTCTGTTACTCGTTTCTTTTTTCTCTTCTCACATTCTTGGACTTTATCTGCTGAATATTTGCTTTCCACTCCACGCAATAAGTCTCTGTTAATGTATCTTGGATTTGCCCAAACAGAATGTTCTTTGAATACTCGATTTTTCTAATTTAAAAATAAAGTAAAGAAGGAATTGTAGTCTGCCGCACAGCGAACACTATAAACGGAAATTTAACGTTCTGAAACTCCTTGCTTAAAAGTAAACAAATGCACAATTGCACGGCAGAGTACATTTCATACTCGAAAAATGAAATTCTAGATTTCATTTCATACTTTACACTGTACCATAAAATATCCTATTCATTGTTTTATTTGCACAAAATACAAATTAATACCATGCAGGGATAAAAAGATCGACGAAGACGTATCTTGGAAAGTCGGTTTAAAAGATCGTATATTCACGATGCAAGGAAATATTTATCCATTGAAAAACTGATGCTCCAAACGAGAAATTGTATGAAAAAAAACCATTTTTCATCCCTAGGGTAAGCCGCGTATACATCCATTTATTAACATTAAATAACGAAAAATCTTCGGCCAATGGACTTGTTTTTTTAAACAAATCGACCGCGATCTAAAGGGGAAAATACTAAATAGGAATTTGGCAAAATAATGAAAGCTCTGAGGCGTGGGCAGTGTGTTGTCTCGTAGCACGCGTGCTCGTCACAAAAGTACGCTCTCTGAAAGCATAAAGAGAACACAAAACCGTAAATTTGACAAAATGCCAAATTAAAAACGTTCACAGGGAGGAAATCCTTTGTGCTACACTTGCATGACTGCATACGTCCGTCAGTTGCCTCAGCATGTAAAGGCCAGAATGGCGATTTGATAGAAAGGAAGGCATAAGCTATTCATTAATCACTTGAGTATAACGAACACCAACATTTAATTCATAAAAGCACAGACACAATGCTCTAACGTAGGATGACTCAAAAGCTATGAAGCCTTTTTACGTTTAAAATGTAGATTTATACACACACAAAAGAAAGTAGAAAACAAACTGACATTCACTGCATAAAGTTAAGTCAACATTCGGAAAGGTAGATTCACTTTGAAACACATCCCGAGTACTTTTATTTGCGGTCGAATGTTTTCAGAAATTACAATATCCAGCTTATTTGCTTTTTATCGATCTTTAGTATCTACCTAGAATATTTATGCAAATGTAATGTCGTGGGACGGATTGATGGGTCTGGCACCACGACCAGGGAGATGGAAGAACTGTAAGGGCAGAAGGTGCTCTCTGGACCGTTCCACCTAAACGTCGGTTTGCGGGCGACTCGCCTCCCAAATGGTGACAAGTTCCAAGCTCCCAACACATACGTGCTCGTGTAGTGCACTGCAAGGGTCTCTCGGAGAGAGTCGTTGCAGAGGCCGCGGCAGTGCTGGCCACGAAGTAGCTCAGTCGATCCACGTGGTCTGAACAAGACACGATCGTTTCTTTTTGCACAATCATTAACCGTACAATTTGAGATATATCTACAATATTATACATCTTAACAACAAAAAACACAACATTTTCCCCCTTTTACAAGTCAACAGTTCCTTTATCTTACGAAATTAATTGACTAGATACCAAGCTGGATGGAGTTTCGCATGATTACCATACAAACAGGCATCGGCGTATTTCAAATACACCATTAAATTGAACACCGTTTATGATTAATTAAGGCATAAGTACACAAATATTGCAATAATAGCGAGCACTATATAATTGCATTTCGCTTGCTTCTCGTTGCGTCAACATGCATAATTGTATGATGAAACGAACGTACGAAAAAGAAGTTAAAGGGGATGGCTGTGTCCATTACTAGTTGCGCCCTGGTGGCCGAATCAAGTTATCATCAGCTGCGCTACACTGGGCGCAACCCCACATTTTGGACTTGAGCGTCCCGGTGCTGGCGAACACGTGCGCGTTCCCGCATCCTCCCCGCAGGGAGGCAGTTTCCACCCGCGGCGCCGCCGGAGTACAAGACTTTTCGGGCCCGCTTAATGCACAACAGAGCGCTAACCAAGTTAGCGGCCACCCCTCCGCCTGCCCGGCGGCCCACGCGCTCGCCCGCCCACCACTACTCCCTCCAACCCGCCCCGGCTCGGCTCGCCTCGCCTCTCCCCGCCTCGCCTCGCCTCGCCTCGCCCCGCCTCTCCCCGCCTTGCCTCGCCCCGCCTCGCCTCGCCCCGACTCGACTCGCCCCCGACTCGCCTCGCCCCGACCCGACTCGCCTCGCCCCGACCCGACCCCTCGCCCCGACTCGCCTCGCCCCGACTCGCCCCGCCCGACTCGCCTCGCCCCGACTCGCCTCGCCTCGCCCCGACTCGCCTCGCCTCGCCCCGACTCGCCTCGCCTCGCCTCGCCTCGCCTCGCCCCGACTCGCCTCGCCCCGACTCGCCTCGCCACTACTCGCCTCGCCCCGACTCGCCTCGCCCCGTCCACCCGCCCGCATGCCCCACCCCCTCCCGGCGCCTAGCGTGCTCCGCCTCCGCGCCCGCTGAAGCATGTTGCAAGCAATTTTGTTTATGGGCGCATTTGCATCAGCTGCAGCGCAGCGACTGCGCTTATTGGGGGACGGCGACGCGCAACGCCCCCCCCCCGCGGCGGCCGAGCGAAGTGACGGCTTCGAGGCTTATATACATTTGACGCTGGTGTTGCATATGCAAAACGCGCATTGTTTTTACTTGGGGCGGAATACGCGCTGTTGCTCAAAACGACAACGCTCCGTCATAAGAGTGGATATCGGGACGTGTTTGTTTCGGTGCCGATTTTTATAGGCTTTGACGGGGCGATTCCCACTAATTTCCGGGGCAGTCTATCCAAAGCAATGCGCATCCTGATGCACAGGCATTTACAGTTCCCCCCCCCCCCCAAAAGAAAACTCGTGCTGAAATCAAAAACGTAATTTCTTTTCGTTTAACATGCAAATACATTCAACAACTTCACTTCAGATATTGTATAACTATATTTCAAAACAAATCTGCACACTTCAGCCAAAACCAAGAATTACCGTTCACTGTATTATAAATCAAAGGTCAAAAGCTCGTAACCTCGGCCTCCTACCACAGAAAAGAAATATAGATCTTGAAGCGCATCGGGGTCAACAATTCTAGAACTTTCTCGATAAATAAAACCGGCGACCTCGGTGTCTGAAGAGAAGAGCTGACTGAGTGATTCACTTCCGAGCCTTTTAAAATATTTAGGCGTCGAGGAGGAGCAGTTCATTAAAAAGTCGACGCAACGGAGTCTTTAGCCCGCTTTCGTCGCAGCTGCCAGGCGGGGGGTGTGCATTAGTAGCTGCCGATTGCTAAACGCGAGTGACGTCCAACTAAGAAGAAAAGCTCCGAGCGGACTGGGTCAAAGTAGGCTAATGCTCGAAAAGCTTCAATGCCATTTTGAACTAAATGTTAAATACTAAATTACATGAAAACACTCATTTGGTATATGTAACTTTTTTTTTGTTATTTAAGGTCGCATCAACATCGTAGGTCATTAGCGACTACTATTAGTGTTAACGGTATGGTAACTATGAAGATGAACCGAAATGGTGATGATAAGGGGTGAAAGAACCAACACAAATACAACCATGCCCGAGGCGGAACTCGAACCCGCGACCCTTCGGTCCGAGATCACTACGACACTACTGCCTTAGCGACCTCTGCCACCGGGCCGATTATATGTAACTTTAATTGAACCCCTCATATCTTATGATTTGAATGAAGTTATAATTTTCTTTAGAGAAGCGCATGATATACGTCATTCAGTTACCACTAACCTCATTAGAGCGTGAAACAATTGGTTGTGTTGTTCCCAACACCCAGCAACGAACAAACATATATGTTAATGGTTGAATACCTCTAATATCTCAGAAAAGTACAAGAATAAGGAATAAAGTCAAAATTGATACTTTTACTTAGAAAACAATGCAACAAGAGACGATAACGGATTACACAAAGAAATGTTTAATTCTAAACCAACAGAGAAAAAACGGAAGATCGACAGTTGAAAAAATATTTGAAAGTCGGATGGTTGGTAAATAAAAAAAATCATCACAAGGAATACAATAAAAAATGCATATGACTTCAGATAAATTACGTTAATTACCCTCTAATCATCTAAAAAAAAAAATTAGAAAAATAAAGATTGAGAGATACAATTGATGGAAGGGATAGAGACGAGTTAAAAGTCGGGAGAAAATAAATTTTGGGAGCAACAGGCACTAATCCGAGTGCTGCATAGAAGAAGACGACCCAATGTTTTCCATAAACGAAAGCTGGAGATGACCGGATTTTGTGTTTGCCAGCGTAAAGAACTCATCGCTTCAAGCACATCCCTTACCCACCTATAGTACATTTTGCAAACAAATGTGCGTCATCTAATTCATTCATTTTTATCTTTGTACGTGCCCCCAAAACCGATCAAAATTTATAATAGAATTAAACAAACGAGCTTCGTTGTTTCATTAAAAGGAATTTCAGGATATCCACTTTTGCACACAACTGTTATCATCGTCATCCTACGCATGCGTTGAAAAGCGCCAGGTGAACACGCAAAGCCCAGAGCGCACGTTACTTGTTAGCGAGTCGCACCGCGACGAAGAGCAGCGAGCTCATTGGCTTATACTAATGAATCCACGCAAGCCGTGAAATAATCAGCTTACGTAAAACCCCCTGGAACACCCAGCGATTTTATATCTCATTCCACCGCCACTCTTTACTCAAATCGAAGCGTTAGATAAATACTAAAACTAAATCGAACATTAAAAAAATGTTATTGGCCAAATCCTATAACATATCCCCACAAGACGTAATGTGCGCACTGTTTTGTTTATATTGAGCTTTAATACTTTTTCAATAAACAGAGAATGTCCATTTGCAAGAGGTATTAAGAGGAATTCAGCATGGATAGTTATTAAGCGATTACAACAGTTTTCTATTCTATTGTTCATGCAGAAACATTCCCATACATAATTGTTATGAAAAATATCTAAATTGTGAACAGAGAAATATATTACTGGAAAGTATTTTTCGGAGTAAAAATAATTAAAACAAAGTGTTTTTCCGAATAAAAAGAATTAAACCAATTAAAACAACAGACAACTGAATATTACAAACAAATTTGTAATACTCTGTTCAATTTTGTCAGTATCACGACTAAAAATATTTTATTTGAAAGAAGTGATTTGAAGGCAAACAATGCAGAATTCAAAGATTGAAATTGTGCACAGCGGTGATTTTAATGTGTATGTTTTTGTTTTCATACGAGATTATTTCAACTTTTCAACAGCCAGAGGTAGACTTCGGAATCTACATTGACGGGTGCAACACCAACGACAGGATTCAACAACAATGCACATCTACAATCAATCAACGCGTAAACACTTGCGATATATTATTAATCCCATTATTAATTACAATGAAGTTTATAAGTTGATAAGGGACACAAAGTTTAGTAGAATTATCTGACGAAAACTTTTAATTCGACAGTTTTCTTTTAAATATTGAACAGGACTCAGTAGTGAATTCTTCAAAAAAGGGCTTTGTATTAAACATGTTAGATATTTTCTTGAATGTTCCTGTATGAAACCTTACTCTATTTGGTCTTAACTACTTTATCTTCACACACACACGATATTCATTCGAATGAGATTTACCGTGAATGGAAAAAGACATGCTGAAGTTCTAGACAGAGCAGAACGGAAGTGCACAAATTATCTCCACGGAGGTAATAAGTGTCTTTGTAACCCTTGGCGAGGCGGGGACGAAGGAGAGAGAGAGCGAGAGAGCGAGAGAGAGCGAGAGAGAGCGAGAGAGAGACAGAGAGAGACAGAGAGAGAGAGAGAGAGAGACAGAGAGAGACAGAGAGAGAGCGAGAGAGAGACAGAGAGAGAGAGACAGAGACAGCAGAGGCAGAGAGAGACAGAGAGAGGCAGAGAGAGACAGAGAGACAGAGAGAGACAGAGAGAGAGACAGAGAGAGACGAACAGAAACCCTTGGCTCCTCCAGGAACCCATCGCTCCGACATATTTAAGAGATGAAGACAACGCATTCGGTATCTTCCGGGAACCTACTCTTCGAGCACTTCCGAATCTCTCCTCTTCGAACTTTATCCGCTACCCGGGATATCTACGATGCAGAAACCCTTGGCTCCTCCAGAGAACCTCATCGCTCCGACATATTTCAAGTGCACAGCCGACCGCTTCGAAGAAGCAAACCCTTGACGCCAGTCCCGCCCGCGGTGCCGCTCTCCGGATCGGATCTTTCAGCGCCCTCTCCGCGCTCGCAGCAGGCCGCCCCCTGCGCCTGCCGAGCTGCGCGCTGCGCACCCGCCATCGACCTGCCTCTGGCGCGGCGCGCAGCCTCCCGCGCTCGCGGCTGCCATTTGGACGCGGGCCAGGTCGCGACCCTAGGACGTCCGCGAATCCGCTGAATGATTAGAACGCGTATAAAAACACCTCCCCATGAAACGCACATTCCAAATCAGCCCCTCCTCTCCCGCGTTCTCGTGTTCCCGGCCGACCCCGTCGCGTATCGTTTTCACTTCCATATGTCACGAACGACGCGCCGGGACGCGTTCCATGCCGAGCGCCAGCCGTTTATTTCCCAGACGGGCGCTGGCGACCGGGTCATCCGTCCACATTTGCGTCCTCTCAAGGCGCGAGGGATAAATTGAAACGAATAGCTGGAACCGATGGTGTCGAGTCTCTGACATATATCCCGGCTACTGTTCTTCGGTCGGCGCTCTGACGCTGGAGTCCTAGGGTTACCGGAGAAGAGCGACGTTTCGTCATTTCCGATGACAAATATCGGCGAGGAAAGGGGGTCGGGTCGTCTTCGGGCGACCGCAATTCTTTCAGGGGTGCGAACTCGCGCCTGGAGAAGAGACAGATTCCCCGGGGCGGCGGCGTTCCCTTTTCTGCTCGGCGAGTCGCGAACGATCGAGTCACGCGAGACGGCAGCGGGCGTCTGCCGCCGCGTCGTAGAAGGGATAGGCAACCCGCTTCGCTTCGCTGAGCAGCGGCACGAAGCGAGAAACCCGCAGGCGCCACAGGAAGAGCATTCGCAGTCTGGAGTGAATTATCGAGGTGTCAGACGAGCGAAACCTTAATACAACACATTTATACTAAGTTCATATCACATTATTTATTTTGTCGACCCAAACACGTTTATAACGTCTTCGAGAAATGATTTGTATTTCTCTTGTGAATGTTTTCCCTTTGAGATTTGCCGGCTGCAAGTTTTGAAGTGGTAATAATTGAACCGGTGTGTTTTATCAATAATGAAGAGTTGTGAAGAAATAGATTACGAATGAATTAATTTCCTTGTCTTAGTTTTTAGGTTCATTTTTTTGTTAAAAATTGTTAAAACCGACTGCACCACACCACATTCCCAGAAGGCATCATTTCTGAGATTTCAATCCGAGAAGAAAGTGTTGCATCAAAACTAAGTCCGCGAACAATACCATTCCCAAGAACAATTTGTGACCCACATTATAACTGCCATTTATAATGAAATGTGACCATCACTACGTAAAAAACTCAGGAAAGAATAAACGTCTGGGAGTGATGTCCACCATGGGCCATTACAGGAAACGCCCAGGAAGAAAAGAACGACGTGACTCGGGCATTATCTGGAAATACGCAGCAAAGCAGCCTTTCACGGCCAAAAGCGTCTGTTACGTTGGATATATGGAGGCTTGAGCCTCCGGGAAGCACCGATCCGGACACAGGCGTTTCTGGTTGTGCCTCGTCGACGATAAATTACGCTGAAAAATCGCGGCTTTTATAGGGCCGTCCGTCTCGGGTTTGGAAGCGCGCCACAAAAGCGGCTAGCGACTACCTGTAGGCGAGGCGCGCAAAACCTTCAC
Organism: Teleogryllus oceanicus; assembly: GCA_964035755.1. Taxonomy (NCBI): domain Eukaryota; kingdom Metazoa; phylum Arthropoda; class Insecta; order Orthoptera; family Gryllidae; genus Teleogryllus; species Teleogryllus oceanicus. The sequence continues at coordinate 57,822,087 of CAXIVR010000011.1, forward strand.
GTGGGCTGCTTAATTACACGGGGCAGTAAAAGGTTTAACGGTCCTCCTCCGACAATGGCGGCGCGGAAGACCCGCGAGTCGTTGGCCCCCCGCGTCCGGAGAGTCTCTCCGGTGTCCTTTGAATCTGGGCGAATTTTATGTCTCAGAACACTGAACCGAATCAACGTAGCAGATAATTCACTCCCTTTCTAAAATCAAGAATGAAGAGCCCCCTTGAAAGTCAGAACGGATATTTTCGTATTCGACGCGTGAAGTACAATGATGGAGAGATCGATTATTTAGTCGCTTGCGATGCCAAGACTTCCGAGTGTTGACATCGATTAAAAAGAACGCCAGGTCGAGCTTTTCCAAGTAAGCGTAGAGTTACTCGTGTGCCCAATGTATCAGCGCAATGAAAAGTTTTATTGCAGAAGCAATATTAACAGAAGATTGAGATTTGCCATCGCCGTCTGAAAAAGAAATTAACAAGTTATTTTTGGAAAAGCACGTTCTGAAATTTGATTTGCATATCGCAAACTATTCTTCGTCCTTATCTGCCCGCTGAACTCAATTCGATGTTTTCTTCTGCTAAGATGTAATAGTAGAATGGCGACACTCGTGGGTTGCTTGTTGGAGCTGAACTTCAGAGAAGTAATTTCACTTCTTATATAGAATCTTCTCATTTCCATCTTATAAAGTGTGGCTTTCATTCATTTCTTCGATATCTTCATCTTTGTTTTATACACTCACCGCCCCAATCTCGTTCGCTTTTTTCAGAAATATAAAATATAAAAAAAATCTCGTTTTCATCTACAAAGTTTAATAACCCATTCCGCAAGAATGGTAGAATATTATTACACTTCACTTAACAGTATTACTTTTTCTCTCCTTTTCAAGTTTTCCCGAAGCCACGAGCTTGAGCGTACTTCGCCTCTCGTTAGGACCTGCATTATGACTCTGGTGAGCTGCCCACTTAAACTTCCAATTTCTCTCTAGAAAACTTCATTGTAAATTAACTCTGAATAATCGCCGGTTTCTTTCACAAAGAGAGAAAAATACTGTCTTCTAAAATAAACAGATCCTTTCCCGTCGAACGGCAGCTTTGAAAAACGTGGCCGGAGAAAACTGCTTACTGTTTACGAGTTGGTAAGAGCGCTCTTGATTTGGAGAGGCGGAATATATTACAATGTAATCAGGCACATCTCGAGGCTCCGGGGCAAAAGTGATTTCCATACAAAAAGAATAACATTCAAACAAAAGAAATAGTCTTACAAGCCTTGAAAGACGGCATCAATTTCCTTAAACAGATTCAAACTTTGAAAGGACTGTTGAAGTATCTTTAGCAGATGCATCTTTGTTTAGGAAAGAAATAAATACCTTAAATGTTTAGGTGGTTTGGACGCGTAATATTAATATTTACTAAGTAGTGGCAGGTCGGCGTTCATCTTGTAGAATTAGTATGAACACGGCAGAGTTCGCGTCAGGGGGACGGGGACACATACCATGGGCCTATCCGTCGCTATGTAACTAATACCACCCGACGTCGCGCATCTCCACAAGAAGTTGAGATCCTAAAGTTTACGTAACATGTTTAGTGGCGAAGTCTCTCTCGCCTGGAGGTGGTTCAGAAAACCTCACGGTGGCTGCAGTAAATTCACGCTCTTCTAGAAGTTAGTCGCACCGCCGAAGATCCTACCGTGTTCCGCGCGTCACGAAAGCGGCGAGGGAAGAAGCAGAGAGAGGACGGAGCAGCATCGGAAGAGAGAAGGGAGGGTCAGAAAGGATAATTTCATTCTCTTACTCTCCTTGTGATAGTCTCTTTCTCTAACCGGTTTCCTCCACACCTGCGGACCTCACGGATAGTGTCGAGAAGGAAAGAGACACAGGCAGTCCGGTGACATCCAATACGGGCGCCCAACGGAAGTGAAGAGACAAAAGAAAAAGGGGAAGCTGGTTCCGGCACCAGGCCGTCGACAGCTACGCAACGAACTTCGCTGATGAAAGTGACCGAAGCGCAAGCCCACTTGCCAGACTGGACCAAGTTTTATGACCAACGATTCATGAGACCCAACCGCAGCGTCTTCGGATCCCAAGACCCTCCACTTTCTTTCTCTTTCTCGATGCCATCGCCAAGTCCGCAGACTTTTTGGAAGTCGCCAACTTCCCGGTGCACTCGCTCGCGAGTCGCGAAATTGATTCAATTGTGCGCCTTTCGCGAAAGGCCACTAAACTGCCCCGATTGATTTTTGTTTTCTCGGGAATATGGCGGAATCTCCGACTGCAGCACGTAACGAACCGAGAGGGAGTAATGAGGCGGACATTTCAGGCAAGGTGACGTCTGTCGTTTAAAAGAGAGAGGGGGGGAAAGAATTCCTGCGGGAGGAAACGATATAAATCGGAATCACACCGCAAGAAAGATGGCAAAGTCTCTCGGGACTGCGGTTTCTCCTTTAGCGGTTCGAATACGTTCGTCGTCCATCTCATTTGTGGAGACGAGTTTCCATTTTCATATCTGCATTCATCAGGCATACCTGTCGGATAAAACGTCTCAGCTACTACGTCTACTTCGGGAATTACACCCTCTGAATATCATCCCGTGAATTCCTCCAGATAGCAGCGAGAAATCGGAAACTGGGAGATAGGAGATCAAGATCGTAAAATAAGATGCGAACTCTCAAAATGGCACCTCTCATTTCCACCAAGTCAGTGAAAGGGAAAAAGTTCATCCAAAGAGATGAGCAGAAAACAAGACCGAATGCAGACGTCAGATCGTATAAAGGTAGGAAAAGTTTGTGGTAACGATCCCTGCTTGCGGAAAAGAGAGTATCGATTTTAAATCAAAGAAAATTTCAACATGGATACACTTCCGAGGAAAGGAATTTACTCGAAATTGTAAAGAAGTAGTAAAAAATAAATTGCATATGGAAGGTAACATGACGGTGGAGGACAGCTTCGTTATAGAAATGAATAATGAGGAAAATTGAGTCAGATTTTGGGTTCAGAAATTCTGGCACATATTTACCAGGTCATTAACAATTTTTATATTGAAATGCAACGTAGATGTTATAGTCGTACTGCAAGTAAACGAAAAAAAATAAGAGTAATAAATATTCGACAAAAAGCCATTTCTGAAGCGTTCCTGTTATCTTCGCTATTTTAAATGAATAACGACGAGTACATCATTCACAACAAAGGAGTAGTTTTATGGGAAACAACGGAACTAAATGTAGACAATATATATAATATACGAAGCTCCGAAGCTTGAACAAAAGAGATTAACGGATACAAGCATAGAAATGATAGGTAATAGGATGGAGAAGGAAGCACAAACTCCCAGCCTACCCAGCAGGTAATCCTGCACATCGCACAGGGTACCCTGCAGGTTCCATCAAGGAAACGAAGCACCTCACAACGAAGAGCGGCAATTCGCAGTCAAATCGGCAAAAGAGCTTACAGCACAGGCAGCGCGAAGGAAGATCACGAAACCAGAGAAGCATCGCAATGTCGTAGACGCTGGATGTGAGGGCGCTCGAGGCGCGACCCCTTGACGGTTCGCGACAGGCAAGTGGGACGCCGCGACGGCCGAGAGGCCGCAAGGGCAGAAAAGACCCCGGCGGGCCCCAGTGGGAGGCCGAACGGCGCAGCCGGGAAAGAGACGAGTCAGCAGCGACGGGAGCGCGGAGGAGGGGGAAGCGGGGGATCGGAGATGGAAGACGGCGCGCGGGAAGCCGAGACGTTCGTCCCGGGAGACCGCCGAGACGCCGGCGCCGATCACGGCGGCCGCGCAATCAGAAGCAGCGGGCGTGCGACGCCTCTCATCATGGCCTCCTTCCGCTCCACCGCCATCTTGTCTCGGCGCGACGTCGATACAATCTACTCGCCTCGCGGCGGAGCGGCGCGGCGCGGTGCGGCTCAGCGGGGAGGAGACCGACAGCCTCATCCAGCGCGCCAAAAAAAAAACAACCTAATCAGGGAGCAATTTTCTTATCGTGCTGAATTGATGATTAGGAATCAACCCCTTTTCCTACGCAGCGATTATGAATTTTATGTCCAGATATTTGCTTCCTCACTCCCTTCGATTGATGGACTGATTGATTTTTACGTGCTTTCGGATGAGTCAACTGCTTTGGTCGTTATTCCCGTAAGTGTAGTGCATATTCTATCGGGAGATGGCGGTGATCTCCTCCCGCTGGATGGCGAGATCCGGCGCCGGTCTACCGTCAACTATCGGGGTTTCCCCCTAACCAGGACTCTCCCATCAGCGAAGCATCGCCCAAGCTGGGACAAGCTCTAGGCTCCCGACCGGTCTCCCGGAATATGTGGTAGTGTAGTGCATGTTAGTGTAAGGGTGTGTGTAAGGGGAGAGAATAGAACAAGGAAGAGGAAGGAAAGATCGCGCGTGGTCCGTGGCCCGTTTGGTAGGGTACTACTCCGGCATTCGGTGACAGTTGGTGCACTGAGCTATCTCTCCCGGTACTCCCTTCGACGATCTGCACAGTTCTAATGAAACGAAATCTTCAATCGGTTGCTCTTCAACTGACCTTAGAGCTGGGATTGTTACGGGTGGGAGGAAGATAAACGCCGGGAGAGGCCCTGGGGCTGTTTCAGCTTCTCCACTATCACAGCGCCAGCGCGTGAGACGCAGACGAGACCAGCAACGCAGCGCCACGGCAAATGCGCTTGGAGATGTTTACACCGACTAATAGAACATCGGAGGAAAAACAAGCTAATTCCTCGAGTTGTTTTCGGTTCCTCCGTCCCTAAATAGCTACTTTGCGTACGGAAGCCCACGAATTCTAATAAAATTTCGTATTCATTAAAATTGCATTACAGAGTATTTTAACGAGCCGGTTTATATTTTATTTACTGTCAGCCGCAAGGGACAAAGATAGTTGAAAACGTGCCACTTCCGAGCGGAAAATAAAACAGCTGAAAGCGACCAGCGAAAAGCCATTTGCTTTCTTTATGTCCCCGCAGTGCGCTCCTGGAGGCCACCGCTGCAGCCGACGACGTGAAAAGTTGGCATCACTGAAACAGTGGGGTAACGTGCCCAGATGCAGGGTGGCGAGGGTGCTGGGGAGGCTCCAATTAGGAGTTAGGAACCCGCAGAATTCTTCACTGCTCAGTACTGCACTTCTTCATTCATCGAGCACTTAAATTCTGCATAAGAAATCATTGTCAACAAAAACACGTATTAGTAATATTATTGGTTTAGTATGAGAAACAGGGAAAACGAATGCCCACCTGATAACTTGAACACTGATTTGATAATCTGAAAAGAAACGCCAATATCAACTCAATCAAGCTTTTTCTAAAGCGTAGACATTTCCAGTGTGTCAACCATTCACGCAGGTTACTGACATATGTATGTTCAAGTGACACGTCTTCTCTCAAGATATTAAATCATTCCCAACACAATTAAGTCAATCAATTTACGTTGAAATAACCTGATCTCAATCCTAGGACATCTATCCTTTGGGTAAACGGATTCCACACAGATCCCAAAATGAAGTGCAACCGAAAAGATAAATTAATAAAAATGTACTAAAAAACTAAGAAAACATAGTAATAAGAATAAACTAATTAATAATTTACTACAATCGTAGAGTTTCGAGGTGGAAGAGGCAAACCAAACATATGGTCTGAGCAACGAAAGTAGACCCATTCGTTGCGTATGAGAAAGAACTGGGCTAACAAGAAGGCCAGAAAGTGTTGATTCCGCGTTGTTCTAAGTGACCCATTCGCGAAGAAGGAGACCTATTCGTTGCCTATGAGAGAGAACTGGGCCAACAAGAAGGCCAAAAGTGTTGATTCCGCGTGGTCGTAAGTGACCCACTCGCGAAGAAGAAGCAGACCTATTCGTTGCGTATGAGAGAGAACTGGGCTAACAAGAAGACCAAAAGTGTTGATTCCGCGTGATCGTAAGTGACCCATTCGCGAAGACCTATTCGCTGCGTATGAGAGAGAACTGGGCTAACAAGACCAATAAGTGTTGATTCCGCGTGGTCCTAAGATTCGCGAAGAAGAAGAATAAAGACCAACCCAGTGAGGGGATAGGCGAACAGGAGCAAGACAGTCCACTGCGCCCGTGGTGAGTGGGCGTGCCTTGTGGCTGCAACAGGGAGCCGCCCGCTTGCGGCCGGGTGGCCAGCGCGGGGCGGCGCCGGGGCCCGCGGTCCGGCTAATCGGCAGCGGGGAGACGGGCCCTGCCGGCGATTTTTCTTCGTTTGCGCACCGCTGCGGCGCGCCCTGAAAGCGCTCATTTTTCCGCAGCGCCCGTGCAGCTGGCGAGGGCGGAGAGACAGAGAGACGATAGGTTGACGAGAGAAAAGGGAGGGAGGGAGAAAGGGAACGAGAACGCCTCGTTGTTTACGATCGATCCGTTCAGCCATTTATTTTGATGAACGTCTCCCGAGGAAGGCTGAAAACTCGAGATTGTAAATATTGTCAAATTCGCCGGTGCGACGCGTTTCGTGTTTGGAATTCGCGGACGGAGCCGACTGGTCATTATTCTTCTTCTGTCGTGTGGGCAAGATGGCATCCCGTGGAACAAACAAAACGACATGATACGTGCTACGTTCGATCGTATAAAAATATATATGTTGCAGTTTTAAAAAAAAGTAAAAGAAAAGTTAAACCTCAAAAATGATTTATTGAGAAATTAGTGCTTTTAGAGAAAAATATGTGCGTTACATATTCAGGAGAGTATAATGAATACTGATTCATAAATAGAGAAAAGTCCATTAATTTGTAATTTATCTATTAATTTTCTTGTAATTAATGAATGGAACAGTATAAGATAATATATGGATACGTAAAACTTTACATTGTTTCATACATTAGAAAACGATATTCCTGCAATATTGTCACGACAGTAGATTACATGCACTAGAGATTTTCTTGGGATTACAATGGATAGAAGTTTATAATGTATGTGTATCTACAACCGTAATAGTATAGTTATCATTATAATGATTAATTGACACCATACACTAGTGTTAATAGATAAGTAATAAGTTGGACCGAAACGACAATAAATATGTCAGCTGTAACATCACTTAGGATTTATTATAACGTTTATGTAATGAACCTAATTTAAAAACTAAAACAATAATTTATTCTACGTTTTGTAATGAACCTCATTTAAAAACTAAAACAATAATAATAATTCGGTCTATAAAACAACTCTTCTCAATTCCAAAATATTTCTCCAACTATCAAACAGACAACGCAATATATTCTTCCCAATAAGAGGGCGTGGTAATTGGGCCAGGCGCTCCTTTAAATTTCAGGATTACAATTCCACTGTTTTGAAGCTTCGCGTTGGTGATTATCGGCTTGTTTCGCTCTCCTCCGTCGCCATGGATCGCGGGCGGGCGGGCGGGCAGGCGTCGCCGGAGGTCCTTCGAAGGCGTCCTAGGACGAGGAGCGCGACGCCGCCACCGCCGCCGCCGCTAATTCGAATTAATTTTCCCTTCGCGAACGTCCGCTGCGCCCGCGCGACCAGATATCTTGACGAGCCGCCCTCGTCGCGAAGCGAGGGGTGGGGGGGGGTGGGCGGGGTGGGAACAGAGAGTCTCTTAAGGATCTGAGATGGAACGACAATTCAACAGAAACTTACCACGATGACAAATGAGCATGAAGAACATGGGTAACAGACAAGAATTGCGTGGAGAATGGCGACGTAGATGAACGATATGAAATGAATAGCAATCACTTGAAAAGAATACTCTTATTTTGGGGCAGTTCTACGTAGAAGAATGAAAACTAATAAGGCAGAATATAATGGTCGATGAAAGATATTAAGACTAATACAGGGAGACCAAAATCCAACCGTGTACAAAAGACAGGCATGGCAACAAAACCGTTCATAATTACCGAGAAATAATAGATTGCAAAATGTAGAAGTGGTGCTAGGAGACAAGCGTAATGCAGGTATCAGCGGGACCAGAAAGGGGAGAAAAGTAATGAGATCAACGAACTTAGGCGGGAACAAGGGCGGTTCGCAAACAACAAATTCGGAGAGCGCGCGGTGAAAAGTGCGGTGGAAGAGCGGAAAATGGGGCGAAGAGGCGAAGCAGCGGAGGCGCAGACTTCGTGCCGCAGGGGACGATGCCAGCGAAAGCGGCGGCGGCGAGGAGGGGGAGCGGAAGCGGGGGCGGGGGCGGGCGCGGGGCGCCCGAGGCGGAGCGTCGGTGGGGGCGGAAGCGCTCGGCACAGAATCCGAACCAAATTAGCGATCTGAGAGAAAACACTGCCACGGAGCGCAGAAGGTTGGTAGTGAGGAGCCTGAATTTCCAGTCTGTCTCTGAAACGATTCTATCCTTCACCCTGGGCACGTCGCCTCCAAGGACGAATTGTGAGAGGTTTTCTTGCGCTATGAGCACGTACTTCCTAAATAGGGAAAATTCTAGATTGTTAATTTAAATGAAAGTTATGTCTTGAGTTAATATCCGCTCGTAAACAACTTCGAAACTTAAAATATATAATTACGTTCATTTGTTCTGCTATATATAGTATCTTAAATGAACACTGCACACTAATATTTAACACAACATTGCCACAATTCTAAATTTTATATGCATATAGTTATTGCTATCAAATATGAACAGTTGAGAATATACGAGCATATTAACAGAGAATTCTATCGATTAGGGAGGAGCATTATAAAGCCACCAAATACAAAAACAATGAAACATATCTTTCATTTAACCGCAAGAACGAAAGAAAGAAACAAAGAAATTAAAAAAGATTGAAAGAAAGGAAACAAAGCAAGGAAAAAAAGAAAAATACACTTCACAAATCTACAATTCAAATACACCCACCAGTTGATACCTAATATACGTCGTAGGTTTTGAAATATTAACTTAAATATTAAAATTGCTGTGCTTATTAAAAATTTAAGGTATTAATTTCTCCTACTCCTAGACATTCCTCAATTAGTAGAAACTCTGTGCTACAAAGAAGACGCTAACCTAAAACCCTGCCCGTATCCTAAACTTAGCAAGACCTGAACCACGGCGCGGCGGGCAGTGCCAAATGAGAGGTCAGTCGGCAGCTGCTGCGGCCGCCCGAGGTTCGACTCGCCTTCGGCGGCGCGGCCACGAAACCGCGCAACCCTCCGTCTTGCCGCCGGCGCGCACAGCGGCCCGGGCCGCGGGCCGCCCGCCGCCGCCGCCGCCGCAGCCTAATGTTTCGCGCAGCTGGGGCGACCGAACGGGCGGTCGAGGTGATACATTATTTAAGCGTGATAAAGCGTCGGAGGGGGCGGCGGCCTTAGCGGTCGAGCGACCAAACGGCGCCACCAACCCTCCCTTCGCAAGCGGCCAGTTCTCACCGGAAATGGCTTTATTGTTGTTTCAGGAAGATAGTCTGATACGATAACTGCTACTTAGGTTGATTTTGGTGGATATGTAAGGTAGGATGCGGAATTTTGATACTGAAAACACATAAGTATAGGATGGAATGGAATGGGAAAAATATTGGTGGTGAAGTGCCGTGATCTGGGGTCCGAGAAGTATCGTTAAAACCTCATTGGGACATCAAGGTTAATGTACCGGCACGTATTGATTTCAGCAAGGGGAGCACACATTGACTTTGGTGGCGAAAGTGTCTACAATGACAATAGCGACGACGACAAAGACGGAAACGACAACTGTTGGACTGGGAAGGCGTAGCGCACTGCAATCGCATTTTTGGCAACAGTGACGGCGATAACGAGAGCAGCAATGTGGAAACGGTGAGGGGTCAATAGTAAGTCAAAGAGCAGCTTCCGTACTGCATCGGTATCTCTACTCCCGCGATGTAATGACGGTAGGAAGGGTGCGAGGATGAGGACGAAGGGGAGTCTAGGGGCGACGGCGAGAACAAGGACGAGTGCGAAGACGAAGGACACGGCGTGGGCGAAGACTAAGACGAGAGCGAGTGCGAGGACGATAGCGGAAGTGAGGGCACGGGCTTGGTAGTGGCTGAAGTTGTAGTGTGGGTGGCGGTACCAGAGGTGGGGACGGGGGCAAAGACGAGGGCGGCGGCGGAGATGGGGACGGGACGGGGTGGAGACGGGGCGGGGCGGAGACGGTGGCAGGGGCGGAGACAGGGGGCGGGCGGGGCTGATACGGGGGCGGGGGCCGGGAGGGGGACTGATTCAGGGGCGGGGGCGGAGAAGGGCGGGAGCGGAGACGGGGGCGGGGGCGGGGGGGGCGGGGGGGGGGGGGGGGGGGGGCGCGGGCGCGGGCGCGGGCTGGGGAAACGCTGCTCCGAACGGATTTGGCGGCGCGCGATATCCCCCTAGGGAGCGCCGCCTGCGCAGAGAAAAATCTGCCCGAGGCAGCGCCCGCGACGTCGCCCATGCTTCGCCCGGCCCTCGAGAAGCCGCCCGCGGCTGTGTGCAGTGCCGTTCTAGAGAGTTGGCGATGCTTCTGCTTGGCTGATTGAACCCTGGGGGATGCCGTGTTGAGGCAATAGCAGAGGATGCACCAGAAATGGCGTACTTTGCACGCTGTAGCTGCCGAGTTTGGTCATATATTTCAAAAGCCGAGAGAGACGTTTGCAAACACCGTATGTAAAGTTTGAGTATAAATATATGTATTCAGGCCATAAATATGTTTATGTCTATCATTTTTTCCAAATAAATCAAATTCATTTTACATAAAGTTAATAATAATATCACAGACGAAAAGAAATTTAAAATTCTCTAAACTCTGCTGAATTTTGTTTCCAGAAATAACATCAAATGTTAAAAGCTAGCTTTGTAAACTCTTTAGAGCAGATTGTGGAATTAAAAACTGTGTTCTATATGCTTTGTGAAACCGTACACTGCGTTATATATTCAAGCCCCCATTACAAGGCTCTTTTTCAGTACCACCCACGCATTATGCTAATGCTCGCTAGCAAACATTTCCTATATTAAAATACAGAAAAAGGTTTATTACAGAGCCAATTCACTAAGAGCCATCATGTTAAAAGTAAAAAATGTAATGTATGTGAAAAAAATGCTTCAAATATGAATTTCTGAAATGGAAAGAGCAGTGAAAATTAAGTGAGTCTATAACAAAGGAAGTAGCGACAGCACGTTGAATTCCAAGAATCGAGACATCACGGGCAACTGTGATTTTCGTGTCAGTGCTTTTGACTTTGAAAATGAGAAATTGTTCCTTTGAAGAGATAGGAGGAAAGGTTTAAAGTCAAAACTACAAAGAACAAATTAATTTTATCAATACTGCATACACTGAACAAACGCAGCAACTTAAACAATTCAAATAAAATATTATTTCACCTTGGAACAACTAAAACGTTTCGCCTTTACACCACCACCAATTTATGTGAAAAAAAAAAAAAAGTTACGTGACAGGCAGTGGCCCTTTCATGAGGGTTGCCTCCACCTGATTCGAGCCAAGCAAATAAAAATTGAATTGACCATTGTAGAATTCACGACCGTTATTAAGTAGTAGGATATGGATCAAGAGATCGGGAAATTAATGAAATACATTAGTTCGCCAACGTTTCGGAATATTTAATTCCTTCATCAGGGCTAACAAAAAAACACAATCACAAGGAATAAAGACAATGTTGTTGTTCAGAAAAGTTGTCCTTATTCCTTGTGATTGTGTTTTTTTTTTGTTAGCCCTGATGAAGGAATTAAATATTCCGAAACGTTGGCAAACTAATGTATTTCATTAATTGACCGATCCCGTGATCTATATCCTACTAAAAACTGAATTGCAGAACAACCTCTTTCAACCGTCGATGTCCTAATGGGGCGGACGTCTGAGAGCGACGTCGAGGGTCGAGCAACTGCCGGGTGGATCGCGAGCTGTGCGCATGCGCAAAAGCCGGCGGGAGACAAACGGCGCAACGCTTAGCCTTACGGGATACGCCATTTGGCGGAACGCGCGCATAAATGGGCCGCGCGCGGACGAAGACGAGCGAAGCGTAAGTAAGCTCGCTGCGCACCCGGCAGTCAGCGGTTCAAGGCGCGGGGGCGGGCGGGAGGCCTCGTTCGCTTTATCTCGTGATTTATCTCGCTCGCGACGAGGCGGACTCCGTTCAGGATCCATTTCCCTTTATCTCTGGCGCGTCGCGAATAAATCACCTCGCAAAGTGGGGAAGGTGCGTTTGAGGTACGCGTGAGGAGTGTAAGTGGCGGCGTGCTGCGGCCGTCAGGAGAGTTAAATCCTTCCTTGCTAAATTTGGTAATATAGGTAACTGTCGATCCATGCAATGTCAATGTCAAGACGTTCAAATATGAATCATTTCGTAGATAATAAATTCAGATCCGTCCTGGATGGCCGAGGTGGCTAAGAGCGAGTACAGACTCAGCGCTTCGGTCCGAAGGGTCTGTTCCCACCTTGGGCATGGTTGTTTGTCCCTTGACTTTGTATGTGTTGTCGCGGAGGGCCTCGCGTTCTGCTGATCCCAGATCAGAGGAGCCCTCAAGTGTGTTGGTCTAGTGTACGGTCGAATATGCGTCCCATCGCGGCGTAAAGGGTAACCGGTTGTTGGCTGGATAAAAAGCCCTAAAAAAATTCAGATAAGTTCATTAATAAACTTATCGACTTTTAGCGTGCGTTAGTGCAAGACACGTATTAAGCAACAGTATTTTCCTGATAAACTAAAAGGATTTTGAACAAACAAAAAAAACTGAACTCTTCCCCGAATAGGCATCTCCTAACGTGTTATCGCAGTTACTAAGTGAAACACACCCATTTCTACACAGAAAAACCAAAAGTATAGAGAAAGACCGTCTTATTAGAAAATTCCAAGTCTTGTAGCTCCCATATTAAAAACCCTACGGAGTCAATGTATTCGCGAGGAAGACTCTCCGGCGGGGAAGAGCCAAGTGCGTCGCCGCGCGAAAAGGTCAGGTCGCCCCACACGCCCGCAGCCCTTGGCCGCAGCCGGCGCGCCGTCGAGGTCTGTGCGGTTTCCTCGGCTTAATTTGATAAGTCCCCGGGGGCGGGGCGGCGGCGAAGTCAGCCACCGGGGCGCGCGGGTTGCACTATCGCCCAGCACCAGACCACCACCGCCTTCGCCCAAGGGTAGGTGGTGACGATGCGCGGGTGTTGAGATTTAGATAAGTCGTGGCTCATGAGAAATGACGGAAGTGAGTTAAAGCTGATGATTGCGAAAGACAGCGTGGGATAAGTAAGGGCGAACTTAGGAGGCTGACGAAGCGAAAGGAAAAATCGAAACAGATGATTGAAGAACTGGAAATAATGTAGAATGACGGTCACATCACGGAGTGGAAACTGCAGCGACGGGGGCGACTTTATTTTTTTTCCTGAAGATAAATACATATATCGTTATTTTAACTATACATATGTAATTTTTATTACTTACTGACTAACTTATTTTAAACTTACATACTATACAATGGGGAGGTTGCCCACTATGGGCCCTCTAATCTGGTTCTATGTTAACGAACTTGATTTGAAAGATATTGAAAGATTTTTGAATTCTGGTTTTATGGGTTGGATTTTTAGCGAGTCTGAATTCGGCGAGTGCTGGGGTCGGGGGGACTGTAAGAACAGGCCGCAGGAAGGGCAGTCCGTTGCGTGGGCCATGACCAGCTTCTCTCTACGCGGTCCGACCTCTCCTGGGCGGGTACTCATTTCCCTTCGCCCTTCGTTCGCGAGTTTGCAGTTTCGCCGGGGGTCAATTTGAGATGAGATTAACTCGTAAACTCGCGTGATGCGACCTACGAGTAACGATACTGCAATTACGTATACGACGCAAACTGAATTTACCAGAAAGAACAACCTTCCGTAACTACAGCTATTCTACAAGTTCGTGTGCAACAACCCCAGCAAGAGTGCAAATTAAAATGTAGCTCCTATATTCATAAAGTTTAACACAATGGTACATTACAACTACGTCCCTCAGTTCAAGCGAGAAATATTTTAAATTATTTTACATTCCTTTTTAACTTTTGTTTTGTAAGGGATTGTGGGGGGCATTGTATACACATTTAAACAAAAATCTACCACTCATTAATTAAATTTAAAATTCTCAATATAAAAAAAAAACAATTTAAAAGGCTTATTACATTATTAATTGCGATTTTCAAACGTTAATTTTGAAATAAATGACGAAAGCAATAAGAGCAGTACAATATTGTAACATTTCTTCACATTTTCTTAAGCTCTAAACGTTATAAAACTTTCGTACGCCTTCGAACTGTTGATTACAATTTATGAACGTAATGCGTCTTGTGGACAGTTTCATACCCGGAACCACCCGCATCATCATCCTGCAGTAAACTAAAAGCCAGAATGTCCCTGCACTACCACTCTATGACCACTTTCCTCTCCCTCGTATGGGGGGGACGCGACACCGCCACCCGTTTAGCGCATCTAAGCGACACTTTCAGTCGGCAGTAAAAGGAGCTACTAAAACAATTGCCGCCGTAAAGCAACTGCAGCCGCAGCAGATTTGCCGCCGCTGCCGCCGGAAGGCCCGCGGCGGAGTCGCCCCGCAGCACGTCACGTCCGCCCGTAAGAGCCGGAGTCGCCGGTCTCCGGGCCGCGCCAGCCGCCGTAAAACAGCATTACGCGACGCGGGCCCGCCCCGCTCCGTGATATTGAATTTTTGTCGCAGAATACAACACACGTGACCTACATCAGAGATAAGGCAGGAAGAACGTCCGCGTGTAGTCTTCGTTTAATGGCTTTAATAGATAAAAAAATGGATTTCATGTGCGTCTAGAAGGATTCGAGAAGTAATGTGTAAAAAAAAAGGCACGTAACGCTATTTATGTGAATGTTGAATAAGTATAATAATATATTTTTTATTTATGTAATAGAAAATAATAAGGCGCGCTTAACATTTCATTCGAAGATTTGTCTCCAATGAACAATTGTTTACTTCTGCAATTTATGATATTGATTGAGATAATGATTTTGTTCTAAAACGAAGGACTGAACACTTTCAGAAACATGGATATAGGGAAAATAAAATAAATCTTCCTCCATGCACAGATCATCAGGTCATGACGCGTATCAAGTTGCTATAAAATTAAAAGAGAACTCTTTTACGAGTCGCTAATCGTAAAATGGGGCAATTATGTGGTGATCATTGGATTACAATCAGGATATCGAGAAAAAGAAAATCCGAGAAACAAAATTTAATTGAAATAAACAGATACTTATTATTCTCCTTAAACTTAGTACCAATGTACCGACATTTTTTTAAAATTCTGAACAACGTATGTTACAATACATTTTATATTAAAATAATTCGTAAATATGGTAAAACTGTCATTTGACAATGACCAATTTTTGAAGGTGAAGGTATCCCAGTGGCACATTTCACCGTCTTCTTGCAACTAAGACAAAAAGTGTGAAGTTGGTGCTCTTTTAGGAATAACTGTAACTATATATATATATATATATATATATATATATATATATATATATATATATTAGTGACCAATTTGAAAATCAGCAATTGAGTATTAAGGGTGTAATTCTAGGTAATTTGCAGGTTCCTTCACTTTTATCAAGGAGGTCGATGGCTGGAGGGTTTGGGTGATTTTCCAACAGCTCTAGCTATTGTCGCATCAATGAGAACATAACACTCATTTGCTGACAACGCTCTCTCCCTGACAGACCAAGTTTACACACGAATGACTCCCGAAACGTCGTCGATGGCCGCGAACGCTCTTTGCTGGCGAAGGCGCCGCCCGCCGAGAGCTGATGGAGCGGCAGACGGCCGTAAAACGACGCGCGGCATTGGCCGCCGCCACTCGGTCGCTTCTGCGGTGCATCAACTCATGTCACTGCAGCTCCTCTGACCGGGAAGTCCCAGGTTCGAGTCCTGACTGGGGCAGGATTTTCGACACTCGCTTTTCAGCTAGGTCGAATTCAGTCGCTGTCTGGAGGAGATCTACTCTAACAGCAGTTTTCCGTGGTTTCTCCGATCAACACCAGGCGAATGTCAGAGCAGTACCCTACCAAACGGGCCACGGACCGCGCGCGATCTATCTTACCTCTTCCATGTCCTATTCTCTCCCCTTACACACACTTACACTAAAATGCACTATACTACCACATATTCCGGGAGACCGGTCGGGAGCTTAGAGCTTGTCCCGGCTGGGACGGTGCCCCGCTGGTGGGAGAGTCCTGGTTAGGGGGAAACCCCGTTAGCCGACAGTATCATCTTGCATCCTTTGCTTTGTCTCTGTTTCATCTCTATGTTTCTTATTTTTATTCATTCCTTCCACACTAGACCCAATGCGAAACACGTACCCCAACCCAATTCGCCATGCTCCAATTATTTACGTTATGACAATCATTTATTTTCAAATCTCTATGATTATGGCCATCGCCAAATGATCTCTATCCATCATCTCTATCAATTCAGTTCCGACTGAGTATTTTTCTGTTAAACAACACAGGCTTAGTAATTCTCTTCACTTTCTGGTAGCATCGCCTAAACTGCGCGACCGGGTTTATCAAGCGCTCCAATTCTGCTAACGCTTTCGCTCTCGTGCAGCACCTTCGCCATCGTCTTCTGTATCTCTCCGCCGTTCTGCTCCCCTTTTCTTCGCGGGCGCTGCGCCGTCTGCCTCGGAGGCGTCATCGCCGCGGCCGCCGCCGGCACCGCCCCCTCGATGCCCATAAACTCCAAGGCGCCCGATAAAGGGTTTACGGCCCCGGCGGCCGGGGAGAGAGCCGTCGACTGCGCGGCCGGCGCTGGATTTCGCTGATTCTGGCTCAAGCGAAATGTAATTAAAGTGAGAGGCTTCGTCCCTTTAGTGCTGCATCCGAGTGGACAAAGCTACAAATCTGCGCAAAGTGCCCTCGGCGATTTTGTATAGTTCTTTATCGTATATCTCGGCTCGCTCTGATAAATGATGAAATCGTAAACTGAGCTATCAGCTGACTGCAAGATGTTGACTTCCTGCGGTGTTTACCCATCCACGCAGCGAGATTCTTCCTTATGCCACTACTAAAAGTGAAGTTTGATCGCACTATAAACCGCAAAATCAGATAATACATTCCTCCCAAAGTTCCTGACGTGTTATTCTCATACTTTCATGGAAATAACGTAGGGATGACAATCCAACGTAGATATTCCTTGAAAACACAATATACTGAGTTGTGCAAATTTATAATGCAACTTCCATGTTAATTCTTTCTTTAAAGCTGCCACAGGGATGTTGGCAAAGTATTGCTCCTTGAAAGACAATGGGACATTTTTCTCACTGCTGCAATACATGGAGCTGATTTCAATAAAATCATACTTCAATGAACATCAGAAGAGATAAGTGGAAATATTTTTGTAATTCAATATAAAACCGATTTATCGGAAAGTTAATGTAATAAACGTTTCAAAGTTCCAGTTTGGAATTCACGTTAATTCTACATCAGATTTCATTTACCAATTGGGAGAACTTTCTGCAACAGAGTGAGTGATGGTGATTTTTCTGGGTATTTTACTCCGATTAATAATTAAAAAGAGAAGCAGGAATTTACGACAAGAAAATCATACATATAATAGATAGCAGCTTTTATTGGGCTAATGTTGCCCGGTGGCAGAATGTAGATAGGAACATGAAACTATATATAATTATATATAAAAAATAAAATAAATTATACTTTGTCCTATCAAAACTATAAACATATTAAAACAATTAAAAAAATGGGGATAAACATATTTACCTAACTGAACAATGTAAGGATATACACAATACCTATAATTATTACATGTGATATCGTTAATATAAATCAATGAATATCAACATTTGTCAAAATAACCTAGCAATAAAAGACGCAATAGAATGGAAATAACTGGGAAATAGAAAATAAATTCCTTCCAATTCACTGCACCGCTCACCACTTCACCCCAAACATTAACTGGTCAATACCTTTTATCTGTAGATTCCATAACTATCGCACCTTTCACGCTCTTCACTTTTGATACACGTTTTCATCTTAGTGACTAATTTTCTATAACTTTCCTAAAACCCTAAACTGAACAAGGAAAGGGCTCAAAAACTGCCGCAGGCAAATTGTTCAATCTACATGGTTCAGTTTACAAAGGAGAATTTGCCTACGTCCGTTCTTTGTACTCTAGTTATAATTTTACGTTTGTGATCAAAGAATAATGAGGTAATCTACACGCGGGTGTGTGTGTATATGTCCGACAATTCATTCACGGTGGTCTGCTGGTAGGAAACTAATTTTTTTTCAATTCTTTGTTTAAATAACTGTACCATAGTAACTAAAACGCGTTTTCTGACAAAAATAAGGCATCTACAAAGGTAGATAAACAGCTTATTATCTCGACTTATTATATAAACTCTTATTATCTCGATGAAGAGACTGTCACACTTATTAGTGTATCTTTCTAAAAAATCTCGAAAAATCTGGTAATTTTTGGGAGAACACAGCACCCACAAAAGTAGTACATAGCTGTGCAACGTGAAACATAACGAATTTATTCATTAGATTTACGATATAATGAAACATACATACTTATATTCATATATATATATATATATATATATATATATATATATATATATATATATATATATATATATATATATATATATACACACACACACGTTAGATTATTTTCAAGATATCTTAACAACCCTTACCCTTCTCCACTAAAGCGGGCAGCAGTGTGGGAGCTCTGCGGATCAGTTCGTCCACAGCGGAGAGGCGAGAGGGCGCGTCCATAAAGTCGGACGGGAGTTGGACGCCGACGGGGGGCGAGAGTGGGGGCAGGGGATGAGGGATGGGCGCAAAGGGATAAGGGGTGGGGACAGGGGGTGGGTGTGGAGGCAGGGGATGGGGTGGGGATGGAGGTGGGGATAGGGGGTGGGGGCAGGGGGCGTGGTTGGGCGTGAGCGGGCGCCGCGGCCTCGTAAACTGCGTGAAAGCGCGTGCGCCCGGGCGACAGCTAGGCGTGACGCACGCGCCGTTACGCACAGCCGGCCCGCGCGCCCGCACTTGCTTTCATTTGCTGGCCGCCCTGCGAATAGAGTGGCCTTCCGTCCCCGGCCTCGGAATTAAACAGATTGCTCGGCGTAAAAGTACCACTATATTGGGGAATAAAAATCACGGCCGTTACGAAAGAAAATGTAGTTGCTTCTCCGTTGCATGAAAATAATCGAGCAAATTTAAGGGCATGCAGTTTAACAGATGAGGAGTTAATTTATACGATGAGTTCGGCTGTACCGAAATGAGCAATTTAGCTTTTTAATTTTGAACAGAAGTTACGAACATTTTCAAAATTTGAACAGAAGTTACGAACATTTTCAATATTAACTGATTCATTATCATATACAACTTGTGGACTGCAGCAGCATATGTGCTCCCTAACAAAACCACACAAAATGTGTCTCTGAAAGTAAACACGAGCACTGGTCAGTGATAAACCAAATATTTTAAGAAAAACAGTCTTCATGAATTCTTCAAAAACATACTATAGTACATATCCATAAATACAATACTTCACATGAAAAATATTTTTAAAAATATGCTGTTCCATAACTCGATACGTGAATAGCAAAATACTTAATGGAGGGTGGCATCATCCTAGAACATTGCCTTGCTGACATAACGTCCTTTGTCGTGAACGGTTACGCACTAACAATGAGCTTTCAGCTGGTACGCATACCATGAGAAAGTTAGGAAGGAACATCAAATATTTTCATTCAAAATCGCCAAGTACCAATCATTGTTTCTGCGTTTTTACCGATTTCTTGGGCATTTAACGAAACCATAGACACATCTCCCATGACCAGACGTTGCGTACATTTTCTTCAATTTCTGCGCGCATTGGAAAATGGTAACGTAAATAAACATAGGAGTATTTGATGTCATTGAAAGAACTGTAATAATAAAAAAATATAGGGCATCTTTACTACCCCCACTACTGGTGAAACGCATGCATAATCACTACATTAAAATAAAATATTATCAACATATTTTTAATAAAATATCTTACTTGTAAGATTCTTCAGGCATTCATGGCTGCTTATTGTTAAGTTTCAAGATCTTTAAATAGGCTCCTGATCCTATTTTTTCTCTCATAAAATATTTGGACAATTTATTTTAAAAAACGTGCTCAGTAATAAACTGCCACATAACATGTGATTGCCATGAACGTCGTCTGCGGCAGCGTGGCGAAGGCAGATGGCGTAGAATGGGGGTGGGGGCACTTGGCGTGGGCGGCGAGGGGGGCGTGGCAGGCGCCAGCAGGCCTTTGGAGGCATTGCAGCGCGGGCCATCTCGCAGCCTGGCGCGCCACAGGAGTCATGCGGCTGGGCTGCGTTCAATTATGCAGGCGCGGCGCTGAAGCAGGAGGGGCTGGGAGGACGGGGCCTGGCGGGGCGGGCGGGGGGGAGGGGGGGGGGGGGCTGGGAAGGGGGGGGGGGAGGGGCGGGAGGGGGGGGGGGGGGCGGAGGGGCGGGGAGTGATGCGGAGGGGGGGGGCCGGGGCGGGGGGGAGGGGGGGGGGGGGGAGGGGGCGGGGCGGCGACTGTGCGTCGGAGCCGGGCTGCGATCCCGGGCCTGGGGCCGGCAGATGCTTCATTTGCTGCAGGATTCAGGCGTGTTATGGGCGAACCTCGCGGAATTACGCGTCCAATTGATCGAACCGGCAGCCTCCCACCCCCCTCGGCCCCAGGCCAAGCGCTTACCGCCCGTTCTGCCACGGCACACCTGGTCGCGCAGCCGGTCGCGCCCGTCTACCTGTGACCACTCCGATATTCTTCTTTGCTCACGAATCACAAATAATAGCACTTTATTTTTTACGGCAGCACTTTCAAGTTTCAACACATATTTTATAACATCGCACTTTCAACACTATTTTGGGTAAATCGCAAGTATCCATTTTGTTCGCATGCTGAAATAAAATTCTATTTACTCTATCCTACTGCATAATTTCTACGATGATTAATACGTCCTATAGTGATAATTGGAAGTCAAGTTCTAAAATTTACATTAAAATAATATGCAACACATTATTTCTAATCAATCTGCAATTGTTTTTAAGTGCAACAGAATATAAATTTATTATGTTACCAGTTATTCAAAGATAATGTGGTATTTTAGAATTTTCCCTTGGAGAGGTAAATTGTTTGACATTTCCATCAACAGTGTCGAATATATTACTGATGTTTTATATAATTTTAAAAGAAACATACAACACCAAGTAATTCTTAAATATGTCGATTCTACACTTTTGGTTGACGTTCCGGGCGATAAAGTTCCTTTCACGCTCAAATGCATGACCACCTATCATACACGGAAAGTTCCCAATATTTCAATAAATTAAAAATTTATTGTAAACGTTTGAACACAACTGATGATTCAGAGTGCGAATAATGTAGGAACACTCATCTCCAAAAGTTGTTTTCCTTTCTACCTCAAAATGATGTAATGATATGTCATGCCATTTTAATTAAATTCCCAAGACCACTTTAAGTACGTTAACAATATAAAAATTTGAAAAAATAATTTTAGAAAAAATCGGCCCAATACATACCGATAGATCTTACACTTAATACCATTTTAACTTTTTACCTTAGCAGACTACAAAAGATGCAATGGAAAACAATAATATCCCGTATCCAGTTATGAGTACAGCGTTGGAGCAAGAATATTACATTACAATTCAGAGGTGTTGTTATTTTTTGCTTCAATAGTCGTTCACACTAATACCGCAACATGATATTCGCCTACAGGAAAACCTAAACTGCACAGCAAGATGGATAACTCCAGGGAATACGAATTATAGTTCGGGTAATGTTGAGCGCAAATTGCATTATCACAAAGAGGTCACTCGATTTTGTATTCATGTAATAACAAGGCGTGTGCTGCGGTCCGATGACAGAACCAAATAATTTGCGATGCCACGCGGACAGTGTGCGGAAATGATACAATCGAGAGACTCGGCGGAGGAACGGGTGATGGAGGGTTCCATGTAAAATACATGGCGTGCTCTTGCACTTTAATCGGGGTCAGCAAGCGAAATGCTATGCGGTTACACCGTTAAATTAAACCTACACACCTGGATCCTACTCTTACAATACTTTTCTACAGCACCTTTGCAATGGGCGGCATGCAGTGGAATTCACTACCAACCGAAGCGGAAAATTGTGTGACGTACATTTTTATAACACATTCCAGATTTCATAGCGTGGAAAATGTGTATGGACGTTAAAAATTAATAAAAAACATTCTAAATTATTTTCTCCTCACCTGGATAATATGTTTTTTTAAACAAAATGCGCAGCGACATCTCTATTATTTACACAACTACTGTCTTGATTCATGTTACTTCTTTCAAAGATTAAGTAAATATATGTCATTGGTCATTATTAAACTTATGACAGGAATATTTTGATTTTTTTATTATTTCCATTAACAAAATACAAGACAAATTCTAGAACAGTGCATTCAAAATTCGCTTCAATACACTTTCATTCTAACACTATTTTCGAATCCGTTTCGATGTGACATGGCATGATTGCATCAACAGTGCACTCCATCAAATGAGCGGCACTTGATTACCCCATAAAACGATGATTGACAGCAGAACTCATTACCAGCATACTTGCTCCATCGCATCGCCGACCCATCCGGGCCAGTTACTAACACCACCTGCTCCGGCGGCTTCTAGTCTGTGTGGCCGCGAATACATGAATGCCTCCCAGATTACGGCCCGGCGCCCGCGCGCCAGCTATTTCCATATCCCGACCACAGATGGCACAACAAGTCGACTTTACAAACCAAATGGTAATGGATTTATTTTGCGCCATTATAAATGCAGGGATTATCAGAACTCGCTGCGACGCGGTCTCGGGGCTTGTGTAGCGCTTGGTACTTCGCCGTCGTCCCCGTGGCGGTGGCAAGGACGGACTCCCGCCCCGTGAAACGCTGATGTAAGCGTTGCTACCGCGATACATATGTAGATTAGTTCGGTTAATTCCAACGCTTCTCGCAACAGGTACATTTGCACGACTATTTTGGAGATATTGTTTGCGTAACTGTTGCGTGCCGCCCAGTTAAATATTCCAACCCACATTTTCGGCACCTACGTTACAAATGATGAGCCATCCCAACATTTCGCTCGGGGAATGGGTTTCATTTGTCAACGTATTGTGAACACTAGGACAGTGTTTCAATTTTACCACATGAGAGTACTTGCATTCTGTTTAGCTAATATGATCTAGGGCTAGGAACGGAAAATTTATAACTAGATGAGACCAGAATACAGTTTCCATATGCAAACAGACGATATAATAAAATAATGACATGTAAGAACAAAAGCTGCTTCTCTATTCCGCGGCATATTAAAAACTTCAATAAAATATTTTTTTCATTTCCGATTGTGCCACACACAAGTCTGGGTCTTTGTCCAGATCCGAGTTCTCGCAATACTGTTGGAGTTTCTCTACTTGATGGTGTCAGAGCCATCGGTAAACCAGTCCAATGCCAGACCCTGCAGGTGGAACTGGAAATAGAATTGGGATGGGAAATTGCGCGGGGTCCGTTCTCCTTTGCTTAATATACTGCACCAACAGCCGCCTAGTTGGTTTTAAACATAGTGTATTATTATTGCTATTATTATTATTGTTATTATTATTTCATTACCGATAAACTTTCACCTCTTTCTGTTTTTCTATATTTTGTTCTCACTTTATCACATTCAAACACACAAGGTCAGAGTTGCAAACGGTGCATTAAGTTTCTCGGGGCCCGGGGTAAGTTTTAAATGGTTAAATAAATAGTTCACATATTTATCGCTGCAATTATAGGATCTCTTAAAACAAAGTTATACATAAATATAGAAAAAAGTCATTAAAATTTTCCTTTAAATCTGATTAGTATCAAGAATTTTTATGAACAACTCTAATACGTTACCCAGTATTCATGTGTAATCAATTGCGAATGAAAAACGTCGGACAGAATATTTCCAACTTAAGGGGAAATTGCATTTTTCTGAACAATTTAATAAAAAAATGTCATCAGCAGATGTTGCGAGTCTACAATACGTAAACGTGAAGTGATAATGATACCATGACACCAGTTATGACGGTGACATTTACAGAGCACACAAAACTCCCTCATTCGTTGAAACGCGAGACAAGAGAATTCATTCTATTGTCACTTAATTACAAACAATGTGTGGGGTAGAACTGATGAAATGTTATTTTCGCAAAACCTTTACAAAGGCCCGTTCATTTCAATAATAAACAAAAAGACAATACTCCCTCGCTTGGAGTACAAAATTGACTGATGGAGAGAAATGTTTTCAACTAAGGTTACACAAAAACCAAGTGTAACCTAATTTTGTGGTATATTTCATGAGGCTACTCTCGTTCGTTTCTAAAAGCCAACGTCGCCGTTTTTTCGGTCTGCACGGGTATCTACATTGGGATCGACAGTGAAACCGTTTTACGAGGAGATCAATTGGGGAGGGAGGGAGGGAGGGAGGGAGGTCGGGACGGTCAATGACAAACAAAACAATCGACCGTCGGGTCGAGTGTGACCGGACGTCCAGTCGGCAGGCTCCATTACATGGACGGCGCCTGTGTTTACTCTCCAGAGGCACCGAACACGCTTTCACCCCTTCTGTTTTTGTATATCTTGTTCTCACTTCTTCTTCACACTCTTAACTCAGGGTCACTTTCGAGGCCATATGTGCATTATGCGTGAAGTTTCTCGGAGGCGCTGTTGCTTTTAGATAAAATGTGAAACGATTATTCAAAACCAGAAGTAGAATCATGTATAATTTTCAGTACATAGATGTTTTAAAAAAATTAAATAAATTTACATTTACATTTTGGAAATCCTGAAAGGTTTAAATTTTGGTTAAATTCTATTCATCTATAAATTCCAAAATTTTTTTACCTTAGAAAACGTTCTACGAAGTACTTTGCTTGCAAAATATCGATGACATATAATGTTAAAGAAATGAATTAATATACTGGATTCATTAAGTTAAAAATATACTTGTGAATTTCAATCTAGTCCAAAATAAAATTCCCATACTTTATTAGATATATCAGTATGGGTTCGTTGAAATTGGAACCTGGTACTTAGCCAGATCTAGATGTTTTAATTCCCCTCTCTTCCAGCTTATTCTGTGCATTCGTCGCCGAGCAGTGGGGAATTTTCGTCCTTGGCCGCCGCGGAGGCGAGTCGCGCCCGAAGCGACGGGACTGTGCAGCCAGCCGTCGCATTTGCATAACAACCTTAAATCATGATCCAGTTTGAAAGGCTATGGCGCTAGGCGAAACGCCTCGAATTTGCAATAACTAACGCTTTGTTCTCACACGGAGCCGCTCACAAATGGCGAGCGGCCCAGCGGCCCGGGGGGGGGGGCGAGCGCGCGTTGGGGCGGCGGAACGACGGCAATGAGGGGCTGGTGAAGATAAATGAATGATAGAGATTAAAAATACTGTGGAGAATTACTTGAAGCGCAATGATGTAATAACGGAATGAAAAAAATCATAGAATAAATCACTAAAAGGAAGGAAACCGAAACGATGAGATGAATTCGACAATAACAGATTATGACAAAGTGCTTTCTTCAAAGAAAATTGAAAGAAGATTGAAACAGCAAATATTAATAATTTGACAAAATTAATTATTTGTAAGTGAACGAAAATAAAAAAGACAACATGAAAATGCAGAACGTAAATTGAATAAGGAAAAAGTTGACTGAATAATCAAAATTGTGAACGAATACACGTTGTGAAGGTACTGGACAAAAAAGATGGACACAGGAATTAAGCAAAACCAGTAAATGAAACAAAAGGAATACCTTTGATCCAAGGAAGCAACAGAACAATTTTGTGCAACACAAATATAAACAAGGACTTGTCCTCGAGAGCACTTTGACATACAGATAAATGAATTAGAAAATCTATCAGCTAAGAAGAACATGCGACAACAGGGGTAGATTTCGTGGCTTAAATAAGTGGGAAGATGCTGCACTGAGCTAAGAATAAGAAGCCACAAACGTCGCACCGGAGAACGTGGGCGCTTAACCGCCCCATCCGCTCACTGAGAAACGCGAGGGTTGTAAAGTCCCTTGTTCGCAGGGAAAGCGAGCTAAGTCCTTTGTGAAGATGCCAGTCACACATTTCCCTCGAAGAGGGAGTCCATTATAAAATGTAGAAAGTCAAGTTCTATTCAGAAGGTATAGTAAATTACGAATATAACTAACAATCATTCATTTAACTGTAATCTTCTCAATTATTTTAAACTCTACATTCAAGGGAAGGTAGATGCCGAGTGACTTGCCTCTCTTTTTCAGTAATCACACAATTACGCGAGGAATTCCCGCACTCGGCAGAACTCTTTTTTTACTGGTTATTTACGGTCGCATCAATATCTAGGTCACTAGCTACCACTATTGGAGTTAATATATTACTAACGTAACTGTATTCATCCATCTAACGCCTCGCATTTTAAATTATTGTTCGTGACCTCTTTATAATATTTTTTTACTAGAGAGAACCCGTCAAAATTTGATGGTGAGATCTGAGATAAATGTAAAATACTGTGCCCAGACTAATGTTCACAATATGTTGCATTGTTTGGATGTTCAGGGTATAACGAAGATATTCTGTGTTCCCAAACTTTTGAACACGTATGGCCTATGACCAGGTAGCAATGCAATATCGACACCAAATGACACAAAAGAAAGCATTATTATACTGACGGATATTATTTCTAAAGTACATGCAAACTGTCAACACCACAATGCAATTATTACACTGAAACAAAACCTTGACGAATTGTAAACAAATCTCAACAATCGAAACAAAACATCAAGCAGCGCCACCATAAAGCAGCGTGGACTCGCATCTATCGTTTCATATAATCGATTTTGAAACAGCCACCCTTTGGAAGAAAACAATTGACTATTAATATACGTACCATTAAAGAATAATTTAATTAATTAATTTACACCGTAAATGTTGGTGAATGAACACAAACAATATCAGATAACACATCTAGGGATCACATTCGTTCATTTAAAGGAAAAAGTACTACAATCGGTTCAGTAAAAGCTCTAAACGAAGCCATGGCAGAATACCCTATTATTTTAAATATATAGATTAGTATCGATCTAAAGTTTTCTTATGTTTTCCCTTTCGTACGCTTCTTTTTCTTCGCGAATCCCGACTCCCGTAATGCTATTTTTTTTTATCAAACCTTAGCAATTCTACTTTTTATTGCGTTTCTGTTTCATCTCCACATCCGCCGCTGTCTTTTATGCAACAGGGCCCTCGCCTGAGCCGTTGGGAGGAAAGTAAGCATAAACCCCACGTTTTTAACGGCTTATTCTCAACCGAGAGCGAGGAGCGTAATCGGAAGAAAGAGGTTGCCGCGCTGCTCGCACAACTGCGGCGCATCCAGCTTGGGGGCAACGCCAGTGCTATCGCGCATGACTTCGCTCGATATGCCCCCAATACATTCTGGGCGTAATATCAGAGCGGGAAAGCCGCCCTGAAATTTATTTGGGTAATATTCGCAGTCTCGAAACTCTGACGCAGAAACAACAAACCGTGCTCGATTTGCCGACATCCAGGGCAATTATATTGGTGAAACACGACACGTAAACATTGTCGAATATACTACTAACGGGCGAGAGTTTACTTCAGTAGTTTGTGTGCGTTACTGAAGCTGTCGACTGAAACCCCTTTCACTGTTGGAGCGCGAAAGCAAACTTTGTAATCTCGTGCGCCGAAATGCATAATGAAATTGAAGCGTAAAGTGTTTATAAGAATTGAATTATTGAGAGAGTTCTCCAAATTACCTTATGATACGTAGAGATGAAATGCGAAGGTCATAATTTTTGCAATACTGAGGTAAAATTTTTAATCACTTATCGAAGATTTTCGAGGAACTCGACTAAATGAACGTAATGAATACGTATAAAAGTAATGGTAACCAAAGTAAAACCTTTAAGTTACTCATTAAAAAATACTTTTATAATGGTTTTAAAAGCTAAAGTACGTAAAACTATTTGTACGTTCATTGTACTATGTATCACAATGTTAGTATCTCGAACCATCACTAGTTAACATATACAGAGAAAGTGAAAATTACCTTTTGCATTTGAGGAACGAAGTTAAAGTAACTGCTAAATTCCACTGAATAAAAAATAATATTTATTTAGCTCAATAATTATAATGCATTTTTTCCTTTTCAACCATCACAAGAAGTACAAATCCTCGATCCATTCCTCATCCCGATCCTCATATAAAAATAAAATCATTGATCCAGATAAAAATAAAATCATTGATCCAGTCAATCGAGTTTTGAATTAGAAAACGGGCGAGCAAACTATTCGGCACTAGTGACGTAATAGCACTACTATTTGCATATCCCACGCGCTGCGCCCTGCTGAAGCCAATTCAGCGGGCAAAAGTTGCCGTGCGCGCCCGGGGGCTGCGCGCCAGAGGCCTGGGCGTGGGCGGGGCGGGGCGGGGCGAGGGCGAGGCCGCGGGCGAAGCGTGAATGGGCAGGCGTTCCGGAACGCGCCGCGCTCCCGTGAGGGCCGCGCCGCGCCGCACCTCTCCGGGGACCGACATTTCGTTAATTACCTGCGTGCTCCCGCCCCCTCCCCGCCGCCCCCGGCGCCGCAAAATTCACCGCGCGCGGGGGAGTGTCAGCCCGTTTGGAAACTTCGACGGCGGCGGTGGCTGCGGCGCCGCCTGCCGGCGAGTGGTGGAGTTATTTAATTAACCTGAGGGAGCGCTCGGCGGGACGTGGCGGGGGCAATTTGGGCGGCGAGGATGCCGGTCCAAGCCTATGGCAGCTGGAGGACAGTGGTTGGCCGGAGGGAGGGGAGAGAGTAGGTGCGAGCACGGAAGTAGATGAATGGAAAAAGTAGTAGCAAAGGACGTCATAGGTGATAAATGGATACCTTCATTTCAAGAGTTCGAAGAGCTAGGACAACAAAAGGTAGGGTTTCTATTGGGAGACTGAAGTGAACGCAAGACTAATGGCATATTACACAGAGGTTACGAAAACCAAAAAAGTTGGAATGGAGAGAATATTTGGATTGCACTAATACGATGGACCGGTGTTGTCACCTCACTAAGCAAGAATAGGACGAAGTAGAAAACCGACGCAATTATCAAGTTTATTGAAATCACGTTAATTCTTTGACAGGGAAGTCAAAGTAGAGCAAAGAAACACCGACAACCACCGAGAAAAAATCGCCAAGAAAAAAAAAAAAAAAAAAGAGTAACAACGAACAACTCGGCGGAAGTGCAAAGCTGCACCGGGCGCAGAGAAGCCGCTGCTCCCCGAGCGACGCACGTGCCACATTAGTTCCCCGCACCCGCACGCGTGATCCCGGACGCGCCCCCAGGCAGAGCGCAGCCCTCCTCGCGCCACCTGCGGCCGCGCACCGCCCAAATTGCGAGCTGTGGCCCCCCAGGGCCGCCCGCCGACGGAGGAACGCTCCCCTTCCTACTCTCACGCCACACGCCACTACTCCTAGTAAAGCCCTCACCCGCGAGTGCCGTTTTCTACGCGATACCGAACAGCTCCGCACAAATATATCGCTACGACACTGGCATTTCCAACGTTATTTGCGACTGAGCATAGTAGAATTACGGAATGTGCAAAAACCAGCCCTGATGAAAAAGGTTAAATAAACCAGGTTTCTGCGTCAAAAGTTCATTTAATTTGCGGTAGTAAACAGTGGGATGCGTTGGAGACGAAAAAGTTAAGAGCGCTGCTCTGCCTCAATTGTGTACGTTTGCAAACTGAAAATAGAGGTTAGCCACAAAGGTAGGATATGGAATGATGAAAAGGAAAAAAAATTACAACAAACTGAGGCCCGAATAAGAGTGGAAGTGACAGAAGTGTGCACAGGCCACCAAGGTTCTCACAGTCCAATCAGTGATTTCCAAATAGAAACTAGTGGTGCTACAGTTTGGGATAGACTTTCCTGTAGTAAAGTTTTCTAATATCATTGGTGTGGACTGGCTTTAAGGCCTTGCCCCATCCTCTTGCCACCTGCCATCTACTGCCTTTCGTTTTGAAAGATATAGATTTTTTCGGTATCAGGGGACCCCAAAACAAGTATTTTCGTTGAAATCCCGAAATCGATTTTCCGCAGCATTACATAAGTTTTTCTACACTACGTGTAATACTACGTATATACGTACGTATACAAGAAAGTAAACAGCCATAACATCAATAATATTTATTTTAATTTATATAGTTGGTAATGATGAATTAGATTACCATCTTGTGTCATTATATTGACTTTAGAATAGTGTGACTCCATTTATAAACATTGCGAAAATAGCTAGTAAAGTCGCTAACCGACTAATGTAGTAATAGAAAAACAATTCGAAAAAATACGTCGTTTGTATTCTCAAAAGACAAAAAAAGAATTATTAATGTTATTATTATTTTCATTATCATTAGTATTATCACCATCATTAATTATCTTTAATAATAATAATAATAATAATAATAATAATAATAATAATAATAAAGAAGAAGAAGAAGAAGAAGAAGAAGAAGAAAGGGCCGTTTTATTAGCAGCGTCTAGCGTTGGTGGCGCTGGAACTCGGGTAGCTGGCTGGGTGCCCACCCATCCGGAGCTGCCAGGCGCTGCACGCGGCAGGGCGGCCGGTGCCCGGAGGTGGGCTGACGCGGGGCCCGACCGGATGCCTGGGGCCGCGGGACGCCCGGAAGAGGAGAGCGCTGCAAGGCAGGCCAACGTGTGGCAGCGACGTCGCGCAAGGCGACGACAGAAGAAAGTGTGCAAGGGCGGCGCCCGTGGACGGGCGGGATTGTGGGACGGCCCTGAGGGGCAGAAGCCGCCGCTGCGTGGAATGGAAATAAAGCCTCCCGCGACTTCCTCCGTCCGGGAGATTTCATCGCAGCCTCTTTCCGGATGCCGCGCAGACGCCGTCCTCCCGCCGTCCCCTCGCTCAGCGAGGCTCGCCCGCGCGTCATACATATTACAGTCGCGCGCTGCGCTCCTCGCCCAGACCCCGCCCGCCACGCCAGCCCCGCCCCGCAACGCCCCGTCCCACCCAGCTACGCCCCACCACGCCACGCCATGCCACGCCACGCTACGCCCCGCCCGCCCCGCTACGCCACGCCACGCCTCGCTACGCCAAGTCACGCCTCGCTACGCCCCGCCCGCTCACTACGCCCCGTCCGCCCGCTACGCCCCGTCCCGTCCGCTACGCCCCGTCCCGTCCCGCTACGCCCCGTCCTCCGCTACGCCCCGCCCCGCTATGCCCCGCCCCGCTACGCCTCGCGCGCTCGCCGTCCAACGCCGTCTCCGGTCCGCGCGCTGCCACCTAGCTGCCTCGGCTTGCGCCTCTCCGACGACCTGCGCGCGCACGCATGCACAAGCGAAAAGACCTAATGGGATGAAAACTAATTCAAAAAAGTACGTGGTCACGATTCGGCTTTCTTTTACATGAAATAAAATCGAAGTCGCCAAAACAATAGGTAGGGATATATTATTACCTAACACCTGGCTTTAATGATTAACTATGTCTAACTTCATGAAGACAACAATCGTTTCTTAGCTTTCTTTTTTTACTGAAGATTAATATGCGTTAGACTAAGGCTTTTGGCAGAAGGTTAAGAAATATATAATTTAAGAAATATACAATTCTCAACTTTCGTTGGAAACGTGCTCTAATATGACGGGCTTCTGCTTAACAATGTATTTGCACAAATATAAAGATTAGTCGCCAGAAGCCGCAATGGTTATCGTTTATTTTTGAAATTTATCATTTAAAATTAGGGATATTATGCACAATACCTTTTCGTCTAGAAAATGTGAAAAAGTCAATAAAAACTATGCTTTAATAAAGTTCCAAATCCTCTGTCAATGCCAGTTTTCGGGACCTGTTTTACAATTCAGAGTATAATGCGTTTGCAT
Source organism: Teleogryllus oceanicus (assembly GCA_964035755.1). Classification (NCBI taxonomy): domain Eukaryota; kingdom Metazoa; phylum Arthropoda; class Insecta; order Orthoptera; family Gryllidae; genus Teleogryllus; species Teleogryllus oceanicus. The sequence goes on from CAXIVR010000011.1 coordinate 57,853,973, forward strand.
AATACAGTGCTCCATGCCCTTCTACAAATACACGACTTGTATACTCCCAAAGAAAATGTTGCGTGTGAAGAGTTGGATGCTTTAAAAGTATCTTATTCATCACACACCACCGAAATAATTTTGATCTACACTGGGTAAGCATCCCACTAATTTAGTCTTCTATACATTACGCAACCGAAATCCTACTTAAATACCTGAGTCATGGCTGTTGAGAATTCAGGCGGCGGCGATGAGAGTGAACTCGAACTACATAATCTTATGAAATCAGCAGGAGCCGTCGCCCTTTCACGTGAACATTTTGAGAGCTCGTTAGTATTCACAAGAAGCGCCCTCCGCGAGTCCCGGAGCTACGTCGGCGAGAAACTTAATTCTCGCTTTCTTCCAGTCACGAACGTCACCGACATTTGGTGCGATTACAGCAGAACAAAGAAATCCGAGAGGAAATTTATCAGCAGATGGCGGGCGACAGTTTGACAGTTCCAGCAAATACTGTATTGCTACTCAATTTACAAGTCTTTCCCTTTCAGAAAATAAGAGACGCCTTCTTCACTAAAAAGAACTACAAGCGATAAACATTTTTAATGTTATTTTCTGCTTCGAATCAACTATTGACGAATTCATTCACTAGGGTGTCCAGGAGGCGCCCTATCCTAGAAACAGTTGCCAACGTTTCGGTCGTTATTCTGAGACATTCCTCAAGGTGAAATGCCCAAACTGTAAAGCATTTCGCTTTGAGGAAGGATGCAGAAAGACGGTCGAAAGTTAACTGTACCTATGGCTGTCGTCTCCCGGACAGTGTATTGACTCCTGCTGCGGAAACGTACGCTTTCTCGTCGAAAGATATTGTCGCGCTTTTCTTCCTTCCAACTGCATTAAAAGAAGGAAGAAATAAAGGAATATCAATCAAGTAAACAGACGCTCATCAGAAAGAAAACAAATATAATTAAAAAAAGCCTTATTTTATTTCTTGAGTGAAACATTGCGTGTAGATATTTACTCATTTTTATAGTAGAGAATTTTGGAGAAATCAATCGCGATATTCAGTATCATCGGTACGATTGAATTTCATTGTCGACCATGAAAGAACGGACACATGACAAAATGAAAAAGAGCGTCCAGTGCCTTGTCTCACCCTCCGGCAAGCGCCCAACTGGCAACCCCCGGCGCGAACCGTCTTCATTCGGGGGCCGAGGGCGCGCCGTTGACCCAGTCGCTCGCTGGAGCGTTTAACCGCCAGTCATCACGGGCGAGCGGAGAAGGGCGGGGCGGGGAGGGTATGGGCGGGGGGAGGGCGGGGAGAGGGCGGGGAGGAGGGCGGGAAGGGGGACGGGAAGGCGGCGGGAAGGGGGGGAGGGGCGGGGAGGGGGGAGGAGGGCGGGGAGGGGAGGAGGGGCGGGGGGGGGATGGGAGGGGCGGGGAGGGGCTGGGCTGTGCTAGGCGGGGAGAGCGGGGCGTCGGCGCAATATCGCCGGCGGCGGGGGCGGGGCCGGAGGTGCAGAGGAGGGGAGGTCGCGACGTGGCGGCGCCGAGCGGCGCCAAATTGAATTATCCGACGGGGCGGCTGACGGCGCGCCGACCGTCGCGGAACGGAGTCTTGCTCGTCTGACGGCGGCGGAGGTGCCGCCCTCCCACCGGGCGCTCGGCACGTCCGCTCGCAGCGGGCGACGATCGCCCACGCACCCCCCGACGACCTGCGCTCTCATTTGTCGCCCCCACCGACTCAAGCGAGAGCTCTGTCACTTCGTTGGAACATCTGCTCGAGTATTTGGGACTCAGAGTCAATGAGAATGAATTTCTTTACTCACAGTTATTTCCCTTTCAAGATCATGTTGGACAACATGCTTTTACAGCTATGTTAATGTACTCTGACATTACGGTAAGAATTGAATATTCCGAAAAAATACGAACGGATATAAACGGCCACAGCTTACAAATGGCCATCGACTCAGCACATACCTATGTAGGGGCAACATACTTAGAAACATTAATATTTCGATTTCTTAAAAACACGAATATTATTCTTATTTTAATTAGATATTTTATTATTTGTCTCGTGGGCAATACTTTATTTACTGTTTATATTACTATGAATTTTTTTTGAATTGCATACGGGCAATCCCAAGTCATACAGATGTCATTCAAGCACATAATGTAATTGTGCTAATTTATCGTGGTTTTTGCGAGGGCATTTCAACACACATTTTATGCTTTCACATAATGTTTTATTCTCAGTCAGTCGCGTTGAGTGACTGGGAATTCACTACGAAAATCAGCGCTCCCGAACAGCAGCCACCATGTCTCCTCACGTATTTATCAAACGGCACGCCGATAATTGAGAATCACCTGTTGCCGGATTTCGGCGTATAGCCCACGTATTTCAACAGACCTAGGCGATCTGAGCTCTTGAAACTCACAGGTCACTTCTAATACGTTCAACTGATGTCACTGCAGCGCCTCTGACCGGGAGGTCCTAGGTTCGAGTCCTGACGGCGGCAGGATTTTCGTCTCTAGCTTTTCAGCTAGGTCGAATTCAGTCGCTGTCTGGAGGAGAATTCTAGCGGCCGGCTGCTCTGATCGGTAGTTTTCCGTCGTTTCTCCGATCAACACCAGGCGAATGCCGGAACCTCTGTCTGATGCGTGAATTGATCCAGAGCAAGCTACGTCCTGTCGAACACAATTCCGAAGTCTCAAACCTCTTCCCAGTTTTCATTTACAACTCCTCTCCTTGCCCTTTTGTGGATGCACGTGGCGCGCCGATGGCGTCTCGGGGAGATTTATGCGCGAGGCGCAGGGCGGGAGGGGGTGGGGGCTCACGTCGCGGCGGCGGCCGGCAGCTGGCAGCGCCCCGTAACGAGCATCTAACGGCACAATTAAGGCGCCTGGAGGGCAGCTGTCACTGGCCCGGCCTCTCCCACGCACGATGTGCCAACGGGCAAGGACAGGCTCCTAGTGTTCCTGGTGTTGTATTGTCGTATGGCATGGGTTGAAATGACGCAAAATATATAATTAAAAGGAAAAAAATTTTTACAGTCTGCCGCCTTTAGAAATTTGAGAATGGAAACGGAGAGAGAAATATCACGTGTAGTGTAAGACACTGTCAAAATAATCATATGGGTGAATTTGAGAATCTACGTAATCTAACGTAAAGTGTTCTGAGTTGCAGATGCCGTGCGCATGATATATGTAGAAGAAATAAATGGAATGCTAGGGGGAGATATTTCGTTGCTAGCGATGTAGATAGATAACCAATATAAACGGCAATGACATAGACTGCAGTTATGATTCTGAAGCTGGCGGCAGGAGCAATATTGAGCGGCCGGAAGGCACTTTATGGAAGAGAAAGCAAGACGAGAAACGCCTAACAAAGTGCGACGTGGCGAGGCCGAGCGATGACGAAGACGAGGGCTTAAGAACCGGCTACGACGACGAAAGCGGTTGCTGAGGAAAGCCCGTTAATGCTTGGATCCCCTCCCCTACCCGCTCATTCCCGAAGCCTCCGCTCGCCTTTAAGACGAGCCGGGCGCCGCCCCACGACCTCCTGGGGCTTCCGGCGGTGCCTTCGATGGCGTCCCCGGCCCTGCAGCCTGCCGGGCACTGACTTCCCAAGTCATTAATCTTAAAGGGTACTCCCGGTCGATGTTGCGGAAACTTCAAGTGGTAGGCGTTTACCGCGCTATGGCCCGCCGGTGTTCAACGGCGGGGAGGTAAACGATGTTCGCCCATTACTCAAACACGAGTGCCCCACTCGCGACGGTACTTTCATGCGCACACCGGCCGGGATTTATTAGCGTAATCCATGCAGCGGGGAGGTGGTTAAAAAAACACGAAAACCTGTCCATGTTCCAACTGCTGCCGCCGCGCCGCCGCCGGGATTTCCGCGCGGGCGCCACGGCGGCGTCACCGCTACTGGGCGGTGGCGGTGGTGGAGGCGCTGGCGGCGGCGATTGGGGCGGAGGCGGAGAAGGTGGTGGTGGCGGCTGGGGCGGCGGCGGGACGGTGTTGGCGGGGCGGGGCGGCGTCGGCGGGGGTGGCGTCGGCGGGGCGGCGTCGGCGGCGTCGGCGGGGCGTCGGCGGCGGCGGCGGCGTCGGCGGGGGCGGCGTTGGCGGGGGCGGCGTTGGCGGGGGCGGCGTTGGCGGGGGCGGCGTTGGCGGGGGCGGCGTTGGCGGGGGCGGCGGGCGGCGGCGGCGGCGGCGGCGCTGTGTCCACGGGAGTGCAAATGCACGAAACGGGCCGGAAAACGCCCAGAAAGGCTTTAACTTAAAAACAGGGTTGCGCTTTTCTACGCGAAATGCAGTCCGCCCACCGTGAAATACCACAGCATTCACAGGGAGCCCTGTCCGACGAAATAAACCACTACTGTCACCGGAGTTAAGGTAGTGGATATTTGGGGTGCCAGGGCAGAATTCAAGAGGCAGTGTGTGTTCGAATCTCGTAGAACGTGGAGAAGTAATGTAAAGAGTAAGGGCGATTAAGAAAAAAAGTGTTATCAAGATTAAGAATAAAGCTTTTAAATCATTCACCTTACAACAAAGAATTAAGGATGACATTAGGACAGCCAATGAACATAAAATGGAAGCTTCGCAATGAACACAAATGCCTGTGGATCAGAATATGACAAAAGGGTAATGTTAATGGAGATCACATAAAGTTTCAAAGAAAGAATTTTAGATTTAAAGTAGAATAAGAAATAAGCAACGGATATTATTTACGGGGGAATTTTGTAAGACACTAACAAAAAGAGCAAAGGAATATGAACAGTAAAATACACAACAAAGCCGAAAAAACAATAAAACAAAGACAACAGATGAAAACAACAAATAACAAGTGGTAAAAATGATTTGAGAGGTTCAGATTCTCGCACGTAGATCGAAGTAGTAGATACTTCGCACAGACTATCACGTACACGTCCAGTCGACACAAACGACAGGACGGCGCGTGCACTACATGCATATAAACATATAAGAAAGCGAGCACGCGAGGAGAGGGTACAAGCCAAGAGGCAGTAAAATGGCAGCCTCCGTCACGCAGAAGTGCATGCAGAAGCACGGCCAAGATAACGCGAAGCGATGCACGGCAGCGGCACGGCACGGCAGCGGGGCGGGGCGCGGCGCGGCGCCGGCGACGGAGGCAGGGTAGTGGGCGGCGAGGCAGTATGCAAATTTCGTTTAATATCCCCGGGCTCGCGCGGGCTGCGAGGCGGCGACGGGCCGCGGCGGAGGTCGGCGCAGGTCGCCCACGCGGGGAAAACAAAGCGCCAGCGACTGGAGGGGGTGGTAGAGGTGGCGGGGATCACGGTGGAAACAATGTTTATGCTGGGGGTGGTGGAGGTGGCGGCGGCGAGGGTGATGGTGATGGTGGAGTACAGGCATTTGTGGTGGGGGCTGTAGTGGTGGAGGAATGAGGTGGGGGGGGGGGGGGGGGACGGCCGTAGGAGCGGCGATAGTGTTAGCGTTGATGCTAACGGCGATGACCAGGGTGGGCGAGTGTGGTGGGAGGGTGAAAGGGTAAGGGTAATGGTAGGGGTAAGGGTAAGAGTGAGGGTAAGGTGAGGGTAAGGGTAAGGGTGAGGGTGAGGGTAAGGATAAGGGTAAGGGTAAGAGTGAGGGTAAGGGTAAGGTCGGTGGGGAGCCGCGCATTTGCGCCCTGCCTTCGCGGAGGCCGAGGCTACACGTTGCGCAGCCCGCCGCCTGTTTCATTTATGCATTGCAGCCGGGATGAAGCAAAACATTGGTACAAAGGTAGCGCAGAGACCTCAGCAGTTACGGGATTATTCATTCCTTTGCCATAATGGTTGTAAACTGAAGAAATGTAAGCTTGGAAAGATTTTTTCGGATCGATAGAGTCAATGCACATAAGAACGTTGCTAGAAGTTTCTTTAAGTTAGGATAGGAATTACCGAAAAATACTTATTGTAGTGCCTTATATTTAAAAATATTGCCATAGTACAATTTTTGCAGTAATACCAATACCTTCAACCACTCAGGAGATTCGACATTTGGTATTTTACAAATGAAATGAACAGAAAAATTAAATAAATGAAGCCATATTAACGTCAGCGCAATGCCTGAAAATATGCATTTGTTGCCAAGCACTAGTTATGGACACGATAAAAATGAATGCTCGAGAAGAGAAGGAACAATATAATAGAAAAAAGTACAATGTCACTAGTTTTCACTTGACAATTATTCACAATTTCGCAAAAACCTACAAGTCACACGTCAGTCACTTGGAATGTAGAGTTTGCTGAATGGTAAAACTAAACAGAGTGATTAAAATGTGAATGATGGGCAGTGCTGTTAAACGGAGTCATGAAGGAACAGCAAGATGCGTAGAATGTAGTGACCCGAGGGGAGCGGGGAGGGGGGGGCAGAGCAGGGCCATACTGGGAGTTCAGGGGTATTCTCCTATGTCGGTGAAAGCTCATTATAAAGGACGCAATATAGCAAGCTGGCGAAGCTAATAGTTATAAGGGATTGGAGAGTGAGAATCTTGGGAGGTAGCACAGTAGACGGGAGGCAAAAGAGTGAGGTGCAGGAACACGTCCAGAACAGAAAACCACAGGAAGGGCGACTGCGACGCGGATGTAGTATGGCGGGCGGAGAGCGATATGCGGTGCATTCGCAAATATACACGCAACACGCAAACCTACACCTGAGTTTGCGGGTATCCCTCAATCAAGCTTAAAAATCATGATATGTGGTAGTGTTATTCATGTGTGTGTAAGTGGGAGTGGAGGTGGCTCGGATGAGAAAGGAAAGGTCGCGCACGGTCCGTCCGCAGTGTGTTAGGAGGCTGACCCACCATTAATCTGGTATTAATTGGAGAAACCACGGGAAAGTAATAATTAGGGAAGCTAGATGGTAGAATTCGAATCCAAACAGTACTTGATCCAGCTACGTAAGTAGTCGATCGGCTCCGTCGGGACTCGCAACCTAGGTCCTCGCGGACAACGATACGGCCGAGGAGGCTGTGATGTCGCTGAAATATCGCAGTCTGTGGTAGACGGGAGGCGATATGAGAGTAACACGCGCAGGACAGAAAACTACAAGCAGCGGCGGGTGGCATGCGGCGGGCGAGCGGATGGGCGAGCGGGGTCAAGCGGGGCCGAGGGGTTCGAGCGGGGTGGGGTGGAGCGGGGATCGCGAACGGGGAGTGGCGAGCGGGGGTCGAGTGAGCAGGTCGAGCGGGAGGGTGGAGCGAGGGGTGGAGCGGGGTGGAGCGGGGGCGAGTGGGGGCGGAGGGTGGCGAGCGGGGAGCGAGCTGGGAATGGCGAGCGGAAAGAGTGAGGCTGGCGAGCGGGGGGGGCGGGGGGCGGGCGGCAGGCGGCGGGCGGCGGGCGGCGGGCGGCGGGCGGCGGGCGGCGGGCGGCGGGGCGGCGCGGCGGCGGCGGCGGCGGCGGGCGGCGGGCGGCGGGCGGCGGGCGGCGGGCGGCGGGCGGCGGGCGGCGGGCGGCGGGCGGCGGGCGGCGGGCGGCGGGCGGGGGGCGTGGCAGGCGGTGTCATACAAGCCCCGTGCGGGCGGCGCACAAGAAGCGCGCCGTGTGCGTCGAGGAGCGCAGCGGCAGCGGGCGCTTAAACAAAGAAAGCGACAGCCGACGAGAGGGGCCTCCCGGTGATAAATGAACACCATGAGCGGCGGCCGCGCAGCCGCATGAGAATGGCCGGTTTCCACTCACACCAAGAGGCGTGTTCCCGAATGAGGAGGGAAGCGGGGCGTAGTGTACGAGTGAGGTAAGACACTGAATATGTCTGGAATCGTATTCGAACACATCAGGGAATGAGGCGGTAAGAATAGTGTGAAAAACGTTTGAAAAGAATGTGATAAATCTGCAATGGTTAGCAGAAGCAAGGGCAGGCGTAAATGGAAACAAATGAGATAATTGTTTTAAAAAACGAAAACAATGAATATGCCACGCTACGAGTGACGATAAAACCAAATACAGGAAAGTGGAAATCAAATGTAGTCCAAATAGCGCCATCGAGCACTAATCACCTAATACGAATAATTCTAGTACTAGATAGCCGAATGCGAAAAAGCCGAATGCGAAAACAGACGAGCTTGCCGTCCAAAGAGGCCGGGGGGGGGGAGGCTGCAAAAGACGTGGCCGGAGCGCGGAGAAGCAGGCGTGGCAGCGTGGCCACCTCACTGGAGGGGCGTTTTTGCTGGGCGCTCCGCACCGCGGCTCCAGGGCGGAAGCAACAAAATATCGCCATTCAGCGCCGAAGGAATTTACGTCCACGAGACGAGGGCCGAGGCTTCTTGCCCGCGGAAACGGCCAACGCGTCTGTGGCAGGGACCGGCGGCGGCGGCGGCGGCGGCGGAAGCGGGGACGGAGACAAGGATGGAGGTAGCGGGTGCAAATAGTTGCCGAGGAAGGAAAAGACGGTGACGGCAGAACTCGGAACATGTGGAGCGGACGAAATACAAGGAAAGGAATACATACTCTAGTGCATCGAACAGAATGGTGCACACGCACTCTATTGTAAATGAAGGATCAGTTCATGTGGCATCACACTTCGCGAGAGGAAGAATGAATCTTAAGATGTGGAAAATCGAAGTTCACAACCGTATGAACGGTACATGACTGTATGCACAATGCCAGCTCTCTTTTCTCTCTCTCTCTCTCTCTCTCTCTCTCTCTCTCTCTCTCTCTCTCTCTCTCTCTCTCTCTCTCTCTCTTAGTTTTATTAACGCACACACATTCGCGAACAAATATTTCTAGCTCCAAAATGACTTGACCCACAAGTAATTGAATTCATATATTTTACAGTCCTACACCCAATATTCCATTAAGGGAGTCACAAATGTTCTGATTATTATTCATCGCGTGATGAAATAGTTATTTGGTTAAGTAACTTCAAAAATGAAAAAATAGTTATTTGGTTAAGTAACTTCAAAAATGAAAAAGGATGTATCGTTAAATGGGCGAATCTCTACGTATTATAAAAATTATGGATATAAAAATTCACATCAATATACACCACTTTTTCGTAAATGACCAAAACAAAAACTAAAACAATGATAAAAATACTAAAATATAGTAAATCCAGAATGGAAAGAAGAAAAAAATGGTTAACAGTCTTTCCATGAAGCAAATAGATGCAAACAATTAGTAATTTGTGTACACGACAGAGTATTAATTCGGTCCTCTTTTCCTGTTACACGCGTGGTCCTCAATTTCACACCCAAACCGGATCTGCTGCGACCATTATGTTCCGTGTTCCGAAGCGTGCTATGACATCGTGATGCGGATGCATTTACACAATTTGTTGTCATTACAGAATGGTATCACGAATTTTACCCATGTTATTTCGGACTTCGGGTGCTGAGTTTGCGCAGCAAATGCAACAAATACGATGAAATACTACCTTTCACAATGATACGTGCGCTATTTATTCGGTTTGCACGTTAGACCGAGTGCATGCGAATGAAATAAAATTGGAACTCAAAGCAGTCGAATTGAGTCCTTCGAAATGCTAATAACATTTCTCCATTGACAAATGAAACCTCCAAAAGCGCGTACAATTCACCTCGGAAATATATCAACATAGAAACAAAATCATCAGAGGTAATATTGAATCTCTCGTAAGACTAATCAATGAAATCGAAAATAAACATTGATTTGACAATTCAGCATGTAAGTTATTTATATTTCTGCCCTAAGAAGCTCTTCTGAACCTTATTTTGGACCGTTAATTTAGTAAACGAAAAAAACCTTATTTCTCATTACTTCACAGAAAAATAAAAACCCAAATGTAGCCTTTATACTCAGAGACTAGAAATGAAATATTTCTTCAGTTAAAAGACCGAACTGTTGTAAACTCATAAAACTCCCCAGAGGAAAAGAATATTTATTACCTCGGCAATAACAAAAAGCGTCCAAAAAGTTATCAGCGTTCGAAACAACTTCCGAATTAAGTTAGCAAGAGCCGCAGAGCCTGAAAAGAAAAGCCGCCCTTCCCGCAGGCCGAACAGGTGGGGGAATTAAGTTGTCCCCCGCAATAAACTTAATCTCAAAGCGCCGCCGGTGAGTATTTTTATAAGATAGCAATGTCTGCGGCGGAGCGCTGGTTGCACGGATCGACCACCCCACCAACACGAGGGCGTGGGGAGGATACTTATATGACTCGACGTTCGGGGAAGTAAAATTACTGACCGAACAATAATCACAAACTAGAAGAGGAACGTAAATAAAGTATGTCTAATTGCTTGTAATGTAGAATAGATTTTTAAGCGGTGGGGGAAATATTGTGAAAGCAAATATAAAACGTAGGTAGGCAGTTATAAATGCCAAACCGCGATTGACTAAATACATCGTTTAGATCATTCAATATATTAAAGGAAGGAAAACACAATTTAGTTATAAAACAACACTTAACTGAGGTCACTGCAGCGCCTCTCACCGGGAGGTCCTAGGTTCGAGTCCTGACGGCGGCAGGATTTTCGACACTAGCTTTTCAGCCAGGTCGAATTCAGTCCCTATCTGGAGGAGAATTCTTGCGGCCGGCTGCTCTGATCGGTAGTTTTCCGTGTTTACGTGTTTTGGGTCAACGCCAGGCCAATTCCGGAGCAGTAACCTACCAAACGGGCCACGGACCGCACGCGATCTGTCCTTCCTCTTTCTTGTCCTATCCTCTCCCCTTACACACGCACACTTACATTGAAATGCACTACACTACCACATATTCCGGGAGACCGGTCGGGAGCTTAGAGCTTGTCCCGGCTGGAGCGGTGACCCGCCGTTGGGAGAGTCCTGGTTAGGGGGAAACCCCACTAGCCGACGGTAGGTCGGTGCCGGATCTCGCCATCCAGCGAGACTCTCGACTCGACTCAGGACTCGAACCCAGGACCTCCCGGTCAGATTCGCTGCAGTGACATCAGTTGATGCACTGAGCTCCCACTCCCAGTCACTGCACTGTAGAAGACGGCACTAATTAAAAAGGGAAACGGAATTTCTGCTATTTAACAGGAAGTCTTCTCGGGTTGTTCACGCGACAAACCGCACGTGAGCGGAGTCGCTCCTGGGGGCGCCGCGCCGCGGTAGCCCTGGCCGAAAAGCGGACGGGGGAGGGGGAGTTCGGAGAGGGCGCTGGCGCCGGGCCAACCGCCAGGGCGGAATTTAAATTAAAGCGCCGGGAGGGTGTGGAGGAGGCAGGGGAAGGGGGAAAGGGGTGGGGGCGAGAGGGGGAGGGGAACAGGCGCGAGGACGCCGCAAGCCGCGGAAAACTTCAATCAGGGCAGGCAATTACGACGGGGATCGAACCCGCGCCAACGAGACGGCTGTTCCGAGTCGCCGTTGTTATCTTGACCCCGAAAACGCACGGATGCTGGTGCTAGAGAGAGAGAGCCAGAATCGGAGTATGGAGTGAGGTTGTGCTGATGGTGTCAGTAATGGCTGTGGCTGTGATACTGTTAATGTGGTTAAAAGTAGTTGAAAGCTATTACGCCGCATGTTGCAGCGCGATTGGCACCTGACACTGCATTTCACTGTGGGCGTATAGAGTGACGTCGTCGGATATACAATTCAGATATCAAAGTATCTGCAATTTCCGGGCAGTAAACACTAGTGAAAGAATGTGACGTGATGACGGCGGTGGCGATAGTGATACTATGCTGAAGTATCTGATTATGACATTATTCAACGAATCAAGGCGAAACTAAATACGTCAATCTATATACGAAAATGCATTTCATGATTGAATGAATTGATTTTGCCGCTTTTTGCTTCATCAATGAAATTGAGGCAATTCGCAATAACTAATGAAGTTCATACTTCACAAATTTTATAATAAAAATGAAAAAAGGTATTTCATTTTCAGAATTTAAAAGTAAATGAGTTTCTTATCAGATTGGCCTGTCTTCTTATAGTGTTATTTATATCCATTCAAGATGGATTCTGTATCCAGATCGTGCTCCAAATCCAAATGAATTCGAGAATTTTTTAACGTATTTCCCCTGATCCTTCACTATGGACCAAAATGGTGTTTATATACTAGTTCCCTCATTATTTGGTTTGAAACCTCTAAAGGCCAAAACGTAAGAATTGTACTTAACATACCTACATTTCTTTCTTTTTTTCTTTAATTATTATGGATCAAACCTTTCGGGAAAACGTGATCTAAATAATCCTGAAATTTGAACAGCGCATACATTAATACGGAAATATACAAGAGAATATCTTACAATTCACAGTTTTCGTACCTAAAAGGCACTATTATATGTTCAGCAATGGTACGTTCCTTCCAACCTTGACCATAAAAAAAACTCAATATCTAATGAGGGTGAAAGAATGTCAAGAGAGCTCAATATTTAAATGTGACGAATGCATAAAATTGTGTACGTTTGTGGTGTCTTGTTGGTAGCCGTCGTGGTCCCGCTCTTATTTTCCAACCAGGTTTCAAATCATTGCTTCAAAAATCCACATTTTCCCCTCCACTCCCAGTTAACGGCTCGCTCCAGTTCGACGGCCCGATCGACCCTGCAGGCGAAAGCGTCGCGACGCCGCGTATCACCACGTAATGAGCCCGCGCTAATAACACAGCCGTGTCGTGGAGAGACGGGGGCGGTGGCTGACGCGGGGCGGAGCGGGACGGGAGGGCGGGGCAGAACGAAGCGGGGCTGGGCGGGGCGGGGCGGGGCGGTAGGGTCGGGGCGGGGCAGGGGCGGTAGGGGCGGGGCGGGGGCGGGAGAGGCGGAGAGGGAAGGAGCGGGGCGGGGCGGGGCGGGCGGCTCGTGCTGGCAGTGGCACCGCAGCCGCCGACGTCGCCTCGGCAACCGGCACAATGCGCGAGGCCAGGAATCGATACCCGCTCCGACACCACCGCCGCCGCCGACGTCGCCGAATCGCACCCGGGGAAACAACGCAGACGGGAGGGCATCGCCGTGGTGATAATAGGGACGCCGCTGCCCTCAAGAAGCTCCGTTGCGACCTCCCAGCACCCGTCGGATGCCGCTACGGCGCCTTGCGACAACTCTTCCACAGGATGAAGTGCTCGTTTGCGGGCTGTGCGAATATTCGTTTGGAAAACAGAACTCGCAGGCGGAACGTCTAGATAGGTAGATTATACAACAAAAACATTCACAGAAAATATTTTTCATATTGACTGAAACTGAGAATATCTTTCCTTGCTTATTAAGAAAAACCAATTAATCAAATGTTATTAATTAATATGTCATATTCAATCAGCGGCTTCAATCAAAAATTAATAAACTGATCATAAATAGAACTTTAGCGAACGAAAAACCGAGATTTATAAAATCATGTTGAATCGTAATGTGGCACATAAATCTTCTACTTCTATAAAAATAGCCACGAAGAATTCTACATATAATAACAAAGGTACGGTTACTATACGAAACAATGGTTTTCTCATTAATAGATGACATTAATGGAACATAAAAATTGCAAGAAAATAGAAAATAAATTATAGGCGCCAAATTGTTATTGATTCAAAATTAAATTGCGTTGAGTTATCTAAACTCTGAACACTATTTGATTTATTTATAAACTAAAAATATTCATTCACACATCCTCCATAAATAAAGAAATCATATTGCATTGCTTTTTAGTGATGAATCCAAGTTTGTTTTAAGAGACCGTTTCCCTGACATCACCTTCTTTTTACTATTCATGCAAAAAGCTAAATTTTTACTTTCTTCGCAAAGGACATACCCAACAGACATCATAACGCCCTTTTGAAAATTCGAACGAAGCCATGCTACAGAATCGTGGCAAATGATGTACACGTGAACATGAACACACGATGCTACAAAAGACGCGCAGTGGTATGGGTGGATACGTTCCCGCACGCACACGCACCGTCAATCCGCAATTGTCACGCACGCACGCATGTTCGGATACACACAATCGCCAACCAACAATGCTCAAGCGTGCAGCCACAGAGGCACTCCAGCACGACACTCGGGAGAGGACAATTCCATGAATTCACAATAACGTGCACGTTCGAACGCATTGTGAAGACGCAATAGAACAAGAAATTGATAATTACTTATTTGTTACACATCAAGGCAGATTTGCCATCATCAAAGATAATTACCAATAATATTAAATGTTCATACGATATTTTGCTAAATATATGTTAATAATTTAAGTTCTTCCTTAATTTTTTCACTGTGAAGAACTTGTGAACTTCATCACAATCACACCATCAAAAAACTTGAAATGCAAATGAAAACTTGAATGTATGCAGGTATTTACTGTAAATATATATAATAGAATACGTATTCCTGCCTCACAACATTAATCAAAACGAACATGGCATGACCACGAATATAAACCTACAAATTATTTCACTGAAACTGTTAACGTATTACAACACAAAAATTGCTGTGTGAAAACGAATATATACAACTACATAATAACTACGTCCATTTATTATCCATAGAATTTTACAGTGATATAACATATGGATGGAAAGGCATTAAAAACCCACGCCAATTTCGAATAACATCATTTACAAATAACACTAAATAACCGATACCGATTTATTACTTTCTAAGTTCAATGAAAAGTATGATTGATATTCGTGAACATTAAATAAATATGATTAGAAAATTATAGAATTCCATGAATAGTAAAAAGAACCGTTTTTACGCCGTCAGCCTATATACTGGTGATGAACTTTCGTCATGATTGAAATAGTCGAAGTCACCACATGGAGAAATTCTGCGCGGCGGCACCTATATGTTTTCAACCAATTTGTCTAAATCAAGTCTCGAGAAGTCGCAAAACGTTTTTCAATGATGAACCGCAGTCAATCTTTCCTTTCCTATTCCCACTTCTTTCATCTTCACTTCGCAGACAACCCTAGCGCCTGAGCTCCTCCTTGACATTACATAGCGCTATTCTAACATATTGTATTAACAAACAGGAAGACCGGCGCCTTGCAGGCACCGCGTCGCAGGATTATGGCGCCAGAGAATACTGGGTGGAGAAAGAAAGGTAGAATGAATAGGCGGTAGCTAGGCGGAGGCACTCGAGGTATTTTGGGAACATCCACAAATCCATGCGAATGGATGCCCAAAATCGTGGCGGTGCGACAGTCACGTGGCATGAAGTACCGCGCGAAAGCGAGATGACGTTGCGTGTCACGTGCTCTGGAAAGTATATAAGCGAGAGCGTAAAGCGCGGGGTGGGTTTTAGCTGAGTGAAAACCTCGTGTGAACGCACGAAACTTGCGCCCAGGGCTGTGCGGAGACGAGCTATGGTGGTAGGGCTACCCATTTGTTGGGACACCGCTGTGGAACATTTTTTCCACGGGTGACTGCGGTTGCCGGGGCGCTACGCTGTGCGCGTAAGCTTGCTGGAGAGTGGCACGAGTCAGGCAGATTTACACCATTTAAGGGTCGCTCCTGCGATCGGGGGATAGGGTCTATCAGTTACATAACCGATCAAACTATTTATTCCATCACCATCTCTTCAGGGTTTAGGAGAGACTCCTGTTCCGTCTTCAGAATGCCATCTCAATCTTGGACGGCCGACTGTTTATTTGTAAATACTTATTAATGAATCTGTAAATATCTGAAGTTCGTGTTTGTGATTTCTGTTGTATTCCCACGACGTCACACTATCATTACCGCAAGAACAAAACAGTGGAAAACACACATGACAAGGGAAGAAAAACACCATTTACTAATTGATTTAAACAATTATTGAACATGTAGGGAAGTGCACAAGGCTTAGAGGCCTTCAGAGGAAGAAACAAGAAGGAAGGAGAAAGAAGTGGATAGAATAAGAATGAAGTGGATAGAATAAGAATGAAGTGGATAGAATAAGAATGAAGTGGATAGAAGAAGAATGAAGTGGATAGAAGAAGAATGAAGTGGATAGAAGAAGAATGAAGTGGATAGAAGAAGAATGAAGTAGATAGAAGAAGAATGAAGTAGATGGAAGAAGAAGAAGTAGATGGAAGAAAAATAAGTAGAGTAGTGGAAGAAGAAAGAAGTAGATGGAAGAAAAAGTAAGTAACAGAAGAATGATGTGTGGTGAACGGAGCAGAGGTACACGTGTGTGGGTACTCACGTGGTCGTCGGCGCCGGCCTCGGGCACGGACTCTGCGCTGGAGCCGTGCTCGCCCGCCGCCCCGCCGTTGAGCAGCGCGCTGAAGCCCTTGGCCGACTGCGGCGTCTGCGGCAGGCTCTGCAACACACACACAAGCACGCACGTCACTCTACATATTCTATGCACCCAACACCCCAATAATAGCGTTATTATTATTAAAATATCCGAGATAGAGGAGATATCAAACCACAATAGTAGGCAAATAAATTTACTTAACAAACAATTCAGCCATATACGTGTTTCGGGAAATTTTTCCCATTATCAGTGGCTCCAAGTAACATGGATTAAACATCTTAATTAGTGAAAATATTTTGTCGCAACCAATTTTCTATTACCTATCTTTTTTTAGGAGTAAAAGAATGTCCAGGGAAGATTTTGCTCCCCAGCTTCGAATGGTGAATACCAGCCGCACTAGCGTTAACGCCCTGCGCTAAAACTTAGCACCGCAACACCAAACAAAGCCACAAAAGCGTGCGCGTCCGCGAACGCGCTCCAGGCGCTCATGTGCGTAGCGCTTGCGACGCGACGCGACGCGACGCGACGCGACCCGACCCGACCCGACCGACCCGACGCGACCCGACGCGACGCGTCGCGACCCGACTTGATCTGACGCAACGCGACGCGACATGACCCGACCGGACCCGACCCGACCCGCCCCCCCCCCCCCCCCCACCCCGGACCGAGACCTGACGTGATGCCTGGAAGGCAGAACAAAAGAAGGCCGCCGGAAGTTTACGACCTTCGCCGCGAGGACGCGCGGCGCATATGCCCCGGCAGTGGCGCTGTAACAGTATCGGAGATTTGGGACGTAAAGGTGGCGAGGACGAGATAGAAGAAGCTCCAGAGTTACGGTAGCAAAAATGTGGGTGGCGAAGTGGTCGGGGTTGACAGTGACTGCCAAGAAGAGGAAAGAGTCGTCAGAGGCAGTAGGGATGGCGGTGCTGCTGATGGTGGTGGTACTAATAATACAAGTGACAGTGGTAGAGCCTGCAATCACAGAGAATCATACAATGGAACTGCAGGAAAGGCCCATCCCAGCCCAGGAGTCGACGAGCCCTTCCTTCTAATTTATAGCCTGCCATTATATTCGACAATTTGATACAGGGAAAAATTGTGGAAAATGTTAACTTTTCCCTCCGACACAGAAGTAAGCAGTACTTCAATGTGCCCTCTGTCAGCACAATAAAAATACGTCGAACATAGTAAATACAAGTATATTTCACAAGTAAGCTATCATTAAGTTATTTAAATTAGTTGACTTCTTTCTGGAATTATTTGAAGACGAAACTAATATGAGAAAAATATTATTATATAACGTCTTTTAGTTTGCGTGCGACACATGTTGAGTTTCATTCTCGTTTAAATGTTTTAAATGTTCTACGCTATTGCAACAACAGATCAAATCACACTTCTTGTGCCATTGAAGATCGAGACATGAAATACGATTTTCTCGTTCTCTTAAAGTGATCTTCACTGATTTGTTTTGTACTATGAAGCTACTAAGTCAAAAATGCCTGGAACAAGAAAACAAAATTCTCCAATAGCACTCGAGATGCGTTTTCATTTGAACACATTTTTGTCGTATGTAGCTTTTTAACAAACTCTTAATTGAGGTCGGCTGACCAGCTTGACAACTCACCAAATTTGTCTCTTGCACGAAGCAGTCTTTCGTAATGTTCAATGACTGACAGGCACAAACACATACACACACACGTCACATTAAACTCGCAGCAAAAACATGTTTACGTCAAGCGGACGATAGCTCTTGCAAGTGGAAATGTGTAATAACGCCTGACTTGTCGCGAGCGTAGGATTAATGCTAGAAGAGCGTGAACG
Source organism: Teleogryllus oceanicus (assembly GCA_964035755.1). Classification (NCBI taxonomy): domain Eukaryota; kingdom Metazoa; phylum Arthropoda; class Insecta; order Orthoptera; family Gryllidae; genus Teleogryllus; species Teleogryllus oceanicus. Next base: position 57,871,891 of record CAXIVR010000011.1, read on the forward strand.
TGTGATTTCCTCTGGGTAGCCCTCAAACTGAATTAATCCCGAGAACCGAGTCCCGACACGAACATTGCCATCAATAATTCACAGCGTTCGTAACGACCAGCGCCTCAAGCTACCAGGGTAGCTGCAGCTTGCAAACCAGACGCCCCCACATGATATTGCACAATACTTTGTTTTTTTTAAAAAATTGATTCTGATTAATCATGTAAACTATTCTCAAAATATACAAGCATCTCACTTTACAAAATACTATCATCTAGAAATAGGACCGACTTTCATGGTATAGTGATTGTCATGCTGGGTTACTGATCCCGAGTTCGCGGTTTCAAACCCGGTCAAAGTTGAGGGATTCTCGAGGTGCCAAAAATCGACGGCATGCATACGGACACTTATCGGCATGTAAAACCGATTCCAGGAGAGGCACTTGGCCGATCCTAACAAATTGAAATTCTTTAGGTAATTATCACCAATCGGAGTTTCGTTTTGAATTACTGGATAAGATTGAGGATATTGTATCTTGGTCTGCGCTTACTCAAATGAAACGTCAAAATTGGTGCACTAGCGCCTCTAGGGAAAGCAATGGCAAACTATCCAAGGTGTACTTGCCCAAGATGAGTCTCTCAAGAAGGTGCTAGGGGCTTCTAAAGACTGGTCTACCCGCTAATAAGTGTATGGAAATAAAATAAGACGATAGTAATTAAATATTATAAAAGACGAAGCAACAATCTACAAACTGAAGTGAGTATACACAGAAACTCCTGTAGTATGAATGCAATAAACTAACAAACAGCAAGTTATATGAACATTTCGAGGAAAATTGTTCCTTTAGGAGTAGTACTTATAAAATTGTTTTTGAAGAGAAATGGGTATGGCATCGGCGGTTGTTATAGCTGCGCTCTTCTTAGATTAGCCTCCAGACCACGGCAATCGCTCTGCCTTCGTAGAAAAGGAATTACGTATGTACCATTCAGGTTGCGCCCTGCAAGCTCTGGCGCGCGTATTCCGCCCATCAAGCGGCAACGCCCCCCTCCCGCTCCTGCCGGCCCCAACGCAACGCACCGCGCGCCGCCCGGCGACACGCACGCCGCCCGATCAGGAGGCGTGTCCGCGGTCGCCGGACACGGGTTCGCAGCCCGCCGGGGCCACGCGGCCCGCGCTCCACCTCCACTCCCGTCCGCTGCTGCAGCGTCATCCCCGCCGCCGCCGATACCTCCACCACCGGCGCTACGGGCGTCGCCACGAACCCCTGCTCGCATTAACCAGGCGGTAATTACATTTCATTAGGCAACGGCACGGTCGCCTAATTAAAATTAGTCGCGCGTAAACGGAACGCCGCGTGGTCCCCACAGACATTGGCACCACCACGCTCGCAACGGCTGTGCGCAGTGATTTGCAAGGCGCGAGGACGACGATAAAATCACGACAATGGATGAAACTGTGTAATTCACATCATGCCCAGGAAAGGATATATTAATTTTGCAAATGAGGATTACATTCATTCCTGTTCTTCGCAACCACAATAGAATTAAAAATTTGCGATAACATTCAGCTACGTCTGAAATATTAAATCTTAGCAATGACACCAAAATCGAGAAGAAGAAAAATAAAAATGTACGACTTATAGCAAATAATAATTGTAATTATAATAATTAACCAATAATAATTCCAATTACAAATAACAAGTTTAAATAAAAGTTTAACATATTTTAATAAACTATACGCAATGGACGTAAACAGTATACATAATAGATTTGTTAACATGAAAATGTAATGACTGCAGGCAAATATACTTTTCCCACTAAAAACTAAAATGTGTCTGATGGAAAAATGGCTGAATTTTAATGTTAAATAAATATTATTCTTCCATAATTGAAAACACTACAGAATTGTGAATGGAAGTGTAAAAATAAAGGATCAGGAATACAATGCATCCATGACCGTAAAAATGAGGGTTTTTATCATATAATTATTATAAAATAGCTGCTAAAATGTTACATATTTGCTTTCTTCTCTCAATATGAAATATTTTATTAAATACATTTTAAATGTGTGATTACAAAAATTCTTTTTTTTTTTTTCATGTTTCTCGTGGCTTAGTTTAGGGAGGACCGGAGGGAAACAATTTTTACAAGTACTTACTTAAAACAGGACATACGTAAGATTGGCTAGGCCATTCTGAACACGCTAACATCGGAGCCTGACGTAATTTCTGCAGTTGTTCACATCCACGCGGTACTGTCGACAATGCTTATGATGCGTACCGATCTGATAGGAAATTAAAAAACACTCAACGAACAGCCGAAACTATGCCAGTTGTACAACTCTATAATCTACGCTTTATTTAATGTACCCCACATAACTTCTTTCTTCATAACTTCAACCAACTTCCGCCGGTATTTTCACATTCAACCTGAGCATTACCTGGGACACTGTATCTCTATAATTGCCGCTAGCACGGTCGTAGCCGGGCCCACCAGCTGGGACAGCAACCCGGTCGCTCCCTGGTGCAAGCGCACTCACGCCTCTGTGAAATGGTGTTGATAGCCACCCCACTAATTACCCGGGTCCCGGCGGCGCTCCGTCCCGCGAGATAAGCTGTCTTTCACCACCTGCGCCCGGGGGGCACGGCGTGGCGCGGCGTGGCGCGGCGTGGCTTGGCGCGGCGTGGCGTGGGGTGGCGTGGGGTGGCGTGGCGTGGCATGGCGTGTTGTGGCGCGGCGTGGCGTGGCGCGGCGTGGCGCGGGGTGGCGGCGCGGCGCAGCGTGGCACGGCGTGGCACGGCGTGGCGTGGCGCGGCGTGGCATGGCGTGTTGTGGCGCGGCGTGGCGCGCGGCGGCGCGGCGTGGCGTGGGTGGCGCGGCGTGGCTTGGCTTGCGGCGCGGCGCGGCGTGGCATGGCGTGTTGTGGCGTGGCGCGGGGTGGCACGGCAGGCAAGCGCGGCGCGGCGCGCCGCGGCGTGGCGCAGGGTGGCGTGACGTGGCGCGGCGTGGCGCCGGCCCCCCTTTTTAGGGCGCTGTGCGGCGTGGCGTCTGCTGCGCATTTGCGGGACTCATTTAATTAGAGGCACCAACACCGCGAGATAGAACGCCCCGCCCCCGCGCACGCAAGCGAGCCCGCCCGCCCACGACCTGATGTTTCTAGAATACGCATATTTTCAGGCGAAATTAAATTGTCTGCCACATGACATTTACATAAATATCAGCTCGGTGAAGTATGGTGCACACGCGAGGTTTTACAGCGTGCTACGCACACTCGTACACATCGGTCGGGATCGTGTAAATAATTATTTTCATGACATCCGGTGACGTTCAAATAGCTATTTATTTCTCCATCGTACGGAATTTCTGGCGTGAATGCAATGTTCTATGGTTTGAAATTAAAATTAGAATACTCAACAAACGCATGGAAGAATAAAACTGATAATACCTGCACAAAACCTGCTTGTAACGTTGTTTCCTGCACCTCAAACTTCGATCTGACCATTGATTTCATTAAAAAAAATACAATTACAATTATTATTACTATTATTATTATTATTATTATTATTATTATTATTATTTTGTGTATGTGTAGTTTATGTAAAAATTTGTTGCAAATAATATGAAATTAGAAAAAAATAGTTCAAAGAAAAATGTGTTAGTGAAACAGTGAGCAAACACATGTAAACTAAGTCATATTGTTTTACTCTTTGAACTGTAAGAATTTGAGGTGCGGTGTCTGAGTACAACATTAATATTCAGAGTTGCAAATGCTAATTAACATTTAATTAACATCGTTCCCAAAAACGAAATGCAAGTAATTATCAAGTAATTTATGGTTTCTGAAAGGGTTATTATTTTACAAAAATCTGATAACATATCATTGGTATAACATTATCAACAACAGAAATGCACAAACATAATTTGAAATAGAATTTAAAAAATAATTTTTAAAATGAAAATTTACTACAACCACACCGACATACTTTTTTACCCAACGAATTAATTATTTTCTACCACAACTTGTAACGTTTTATCAACTTCTTACAAAGTTTGAAACGGAAAGCGTGTTGCCTACCGTATAAATAATCTTCAGAATACAGTTGGAATAAAAACATCACGTTTCTTCATCAAATTCAAACGTCACATGATGTATTTCCAATGTTACATTGGAAACAAACCATGTTTACACATTATACACAGAAATCCCCCGACACTTTTAGTCATTTTTATGGCACTTATTAAACTTATTATACACAAATTCTAAGACGGCTAACTACAAAAAGAAGTACAGTTCGGTTGTATCATAGACTAAAGAGGTTTAATTTTTTACTGTATGGTTGTATCCAAGTCTCCACCGTGAAATCAGTGCATCTCCCGTCACGTGCAAGCCCGCAAGTAACTAGCGTGGCCATGGCGAGGAGCGAGGAGCGAGACAAGGAGAAGGGGCGTGGAGGGGTGGGGGAGGGGCGGGCGCCGCGACGCGCAAACAAACGACGCCGCTCCGCAGGGCGGCAGCACCGCCGTCGCGGAAGGCAAACTAAATCCGGGCAATTTCCGAACCGCTGGCAGCAGGGGCAGCGCGCTCGCGGTGGAGGGCGGCGACGCGCTCAAACGGGGCGGACCTCCAGCCCCGGAAACGCCTCCTCCACGACGCGAGACGAACAGCAGGAAACGCAGCGAAGAAGGAGGGAAGAGCGTGAGCTGGCGGAACGGCTCTCAGGGAAATGGAGAAAGCAAAGGGGGGAAAGAGGAAGGAGAAGAAACAAGAGGACTAAGAGAGGAAAGGAGAGAAGAACCAAAAAGGGTAGGATTTCTTCTACGAAGACCAATACAAAAGCTACAGTTACCTCCGAGATTATTTGAGTTCCAAACAAAAGTATTTGGTAAAATACTGAGAACTGTTTAGAAAATCGCTGAATGGTTATACACGCGTATATGGTTTTGTAGCGTTCAGCTTCATATTGGGCATGGATGAATAGAGTTACTCATATTCTCAGAAAAACACCTGGAAAACTGATAAACTCCAATTCATTTCGCAAATAGTACGGTATTCTTTTATTTTTAAAAGTAGTTTGACATAATAAAGAAAACGCGACAAGGCTTTGAAGAAAATATGTTTACCGTACAAAGTGTGAATTTATATTGTTTGCAATGGCATGAAATACCTTAAGAGCCCTTCGATTTCTAAAGATCTAATAACACAGGCACACAAGAAAAGTTATCAAACTCAAAGTTTTGACACTCGTTTTTCTGTGTGTGTCTAACGCGCTGAATTCGAATATGAAGCCACAATTACGCCATCACCTTCCAATCTTTTTTAAATCGCAAAACACCATCATGACTTTGGTTTTGTGTTTTTCTTGTTTTGGGGGTTGTTGTCAGACCCAAAGACTTGAGACATGTATCTCTTTGTATTTTGACGCGTTGAATCCGAATCTGAAGTTAGAATTGCACCACAATTTCCATTTTTTAATCACAAAAAACATCGTGAAATTGTATTTTTTGTTTTCGGAGGGGTTGTCGAGAGACCAAAGATTTGACCATGTTCTCTATGTATGTCGAGGTGCTGAATTCGAAACTGAAATCAGAATTGCACCACCAACCTCCTGTTGTTGTTTTTAAATCGCAAAAACACACGGTGAAATTGTACGTTGTATACTTCACGGTGGTTTTCCGCGAAGTAAAAACAAAACTGGAGAATGGTAGCGCAATTCTGGTTTCAGATTTAGCGCGTTCACATACAAGAAACATGTGTCACGTCTTCGGGTATGGCATCAACCCCGAAAACAAACAATATAATTGCACGGTGCTGACGGAATTCTGGCTTCAGATTCGTATTTAGCGCGTCGACACAGAGAAACATCTGTCAAGTTTTTGGATCTGACAACAACCCCTGAAAAAAGAAATTCAGGATGGTTTTTTGATATAAAAAAATTGTAAGGTGGTGGAGCAATTCTAGCTTCAGATTCGGATGCAGCTCGTCGAAAGACACAGAAACGTAAGCTCTTGTTGTATCAAGCTTTGCGCCCTTTCCCCCTTTATAAAATTTAAAAAAGAAAAGCAAAAGAAAAGGCTACATATTTCTGTCAGTAAAAATACGAAAAAGTAAATGCAACCTAAAAAAAAAACATGCTGTTTAAATTATATTATAGAATTACGACGTAAGAATGAAAATAGGGTTAATTCGCTCAGTATGTTCTTTGGAATCGACAGATTATTACAAAAAAATGAGCGGAACATAAGATCGAGGTAAGTAAATGGTTGGTCATCGCAGACAAAATTGATGCTTGAAATAAGGGACAACGTCACAACCAAAACGAAATCGAAGAGAAGAAATAGCAACCAAAACGAAATCGAAGAGAAGAAATAAACGAAGTGTGAAAAAAAATGATTGATGCTTGCAAACCGAGTGATCGGGGGAAAACGGAAACGAAAAGTTTCCAACAATGAATGAAAACAAAGTAAAAGGGTGAAAATGAACTCACGGTCGGAGTGAAGAGACAGCTGACGATCAAAGAAAGAGTAGTTGAGGGATCAATACAAAGGGAAAGGGCTGGCATAATTAAATGGACCAACGATAAGGGAATATCGGTCGAGGGAAATGGGATCTCGTAAAGAAGAGAAATGGTTGGAGGAATCGGGTAAGTGGATGTAAGAACCAAGGGGCAGGAAACGGTTGACACCATACAGCAGAAGAAGCGAGGGAGGGCGGGGCCGAAGGAAACGTAGAGTGAAGAGAAATGGTTGACAATCGTAAAGCGAGTGGTTGCAGGAACGAAAGGACCGGAGGGCGTTGACACAATACATCAGACAAAGCAGGGCCTGGCCGGGCAGGGTCAGGCGGAGCGGAGTGGAGAGTGGAGGGGCGGGGGCGGGCGAGACCGGCGGAGCGGAGAACTGCAGCGGGGTCGCTCGAGTGGGAGGACGCGAGGCGGCGGCGGCGGCGGCGGCGGCGGCGGAGGCGACTCAGCCCGCGCAAATCTTCCCCCGGGGGCGAGGGCGGCGGCGGGCACGCTTTTTGAAGCCGGCGGAGCGGCGGCGCCATTAGCGGCGGCTATGACGTCACGCGCGGCCGGCTAATGGGCGCTGAAAGCAAGTGGCCGCGAGAGGGCGCGCGTCGCGATGGCGGCGGAGGCCTCGCTCAAGAGACGATGGGGACACGGTGGTCGATGGAGTGTCGCCATGGCGGCAACGGCGGCGGCAGCCCCTGCGGGTAACGCTAGTAGCGAGGGGACGGAGTGATGTGTATTTATCATCATCATCATCATCATTATATTTATTATTATTATTATTATTATTATTATTATTATTATATTTTATTGACTTTATCTTATAGTCTCGCTAAGAACGCAATTATGGATAACATTATACATCTACGGTTGCGCCGACCTGGATGGTCGAGGTGGCTAAGAGCGAGTATGGACTCAGCGCTTCGGTCCGAAGGGTCGAGGGTTCGAATCCCGCCTTGGGGATGGTTGTTTGTCTCTTGACTTTGGATGTGTGGTCGCGGAGGGCCTCGCGTTCTGCTGACCCCAGATCAGTGGAGCCCGCAAGTGTGTTGGTCTAGTGTATGGTCGAATATGCGTCCTATCGGGACGCAAAGGGTAACCGGCTGTTGGCTGGATAAAAAGCCCTAGAAAAAAATCTGCGGTTGCTACCGCAGCTGTCTTCTCTTCACAGATCGGCTGAAAGTGTTTATGAAGAATGTCCGAGGAAAGTTTATATGGTAATCGAGAGAGGGTAAGGACGTTATCGCCTAACAATGACACAAAAAAGAAGTGAAACAGTATCCCATGCAGTATACTGGGAGTACAGGGATTCAGAGAAGTAGCAGGTGATGTGAAATTATTGTAGGGGAATACTGAGGCCGGTACTGCACTCATGTGATTTAAAGCTCGGCCTGGGAGGGTGGGCAGAAAATGAAAAGATGTGACGCATTCAGACAGGGCTCTGAAACCAGCAGTCTAATGCTCAACAAGAACAGCTCGTTGCAGGCACCCTCTTGCCTGTTCTGGCACCCTCGAGTACCAGTCCGTCCAAGCCTTGGTGAGAAATTTAACGATCATTTGTCTCAAACAATGAGCGCGATGAAGAGTATGGTCTTTTGAGTTGACGAGGATATAATTGCGCATTCAGAGATTCAAAGAAGCATTGAATCTAGAGAGAAGCGCGTTACTTTTCTAAACGTTTCTCGTCGTGTAATGCTGCAGTTAAATATTCGTGGGCTCTAAACCTGCAGAGAAAGAAAAAAAGTCCGAACAAGCGGTGTCACGGTATTTTTATAGTTGAGATTGAGCAATTGTAAGAAAGCCATATTCACAATGTCTAACAATAGAGCAATTGTATTGCATTTGATCACTTTTTCATAGATATTCCAATTTTTATGAAATTTCTATTATAGTTCAACTTAATAATAAAATTATTAGGTTAAATCTCTCGAGTACTTGGAGAAGCTTTCAATGCACTATATTTGAAGAGATGAATCACACTCTTACCAGATATGACATTGCATACTCTTGTATTTGTCACTATCCAGTAGAAAGTCAATTAAAACATAACAATTATGTTGTTGAATGGAATATTGATTATGATTTTACGTATTATCGTAAATTAAAATTAAAATTTTATAAAGTCGTCTTTCTAATTATTTAATTTACTCTGGTAATATTATAGCAATTAATCACATTGAACGTATTTTTTCCATTCTGAAAGTAAAATTTATAGAATCGATAACAATTTCAATAATAAATCCCTATATTGTATTATATTATATTACATTACAAAAGTATTGACCATTTCTATGAAAGTTATGTTAATATCCTCGGGAAAAGCTAATCTATCCTCTATTCAAAAAATGCTTTGGAAAATAGTATAAGTGAAACCAAGTTCAGCGTTTTAAAAACATTTGCAACATGTAGATGAAAAAAGAAGGAAGTATGAAAGAGAGAAAGAAAAAAGAAAGAAAAAGAAAGAAAGAAAAAAGAAAGAAAGAAAAAAGAAAGAAAGAAAAAAGAAAGAAAGAAAGAAAGAAAGAAAAAAGAAAGAAAGAAAAAAGAAAGAAAGAAAAAGAAAAAGAAAGAAAGAAAAAAGAAAGAGATTGCGGATTAAATGCGTTATTTCTGAGAACATATCTGAAAGAATTCGATTTATTATGAAAAGTCACAACGCGTTGAACATGTAATGAAAATCGTGAACCGAGACCAAACAAACGGTTGGCAGAGATTGCTACGTCAAGAGCGTTGCAAATCACATCGTGATTGTAGGATAAAGCTGGGAGAGAACGGACGTGCTGATTCTGACCATATGAAACTTACAAATACACACATACACATATGCAGTGGAGAGTGACTGGGCGTAGAGTAGTTGGGCATAGAGCAGTAGGGCGTGGAGTGGCTAGGCATAAAATGACCGTAGAGTGGTTGGACATGAGTAGCGGGGGATAGAGTGACTAAGTGTGGAAAGGCCGGGCAGTGGTAGAGTGGAGACACAAAGAACGGCGAGATACACAGGAAGCACGGAATGGTGGCCTCAGGGGGAGGAGACGCGAGGCGCAGTCTCCGGCAGGGCAGGGGGCGTGGCCGCGGGGTGCGGAGGGGCCGGAGGAGGCGATGGAGAGCGGCGTCCAAAGTCGCCCCCCCCCGAGGCCCTCGAGAGGCTCCGGCTGTGAATTATGTATCGCCGGCGCCACCTGCGGCCAATTTCCGCGGCGCCGCGGCGCTCCGCCGCCATGTTTTGACGGGCGTGGACTTTATCTGCGGGCCGGATCCATAAAATTCCGAGTGACCGCGCGTCGCGACGCGCCACGACGTCGTTCTGCGACTGAAGGGCGCCGGAAGAGATTCTTCCCCTCCGCTGGGACCCTCTTCCTCCCTGTGCCCCACTCGCCGGCAACCGGTCGCCTGCTGCTGTCGTCAACACTGTACACTTTACCAGTAGAGTTACAGGGGCTTAGTTTTTTTTTTCTTCTTTTTTTTTTTTGCGACGAATATTGTTAAGCTAGGTTTTTGAAATTTAGTTCTGAATCGTTATAATCAATGAAACAATGTAGGCTTTCACGGCTGGATATATTATTAAAAATATCTTTCGGGATACGTAGCCGTGGTGTATGGGACATCTTTTGCCCAAACGTTTCGTCCGCTACTGCGGTAGACATCTTCAGTGGACGTAATATTCAAATTTTAGAATGGTGGGCAAACAGCACAAATCACACCTTTCAACATTTTATATATTTTGTTAAAAATACGTGTTGTTTATTGCGCATTCGCGCATTTTGATATATATTTACCAATATGCTTAGTTGATATAACATTGGTTAAAGCTAGATACTACATATACAATACTTAAAAGATATTCAATTCCAAATGTAAGTGTCTTAAGATATTTCAGAGCTTATAATTTTCCATATCATTAGTATATGAACATAAACCGTTTTCTTCTTTAAAAAGTCAATGAAGAGTAAGTTTTAATTAAGATATCCGTATACGTTTGTTCATAACTAACTTATCAACGTTTTCCGAGTATGTACACTCGTACAAAGTAAGATTCACTCTGGGGTGACATGCTTAAAAAAGGATCAAATTTCTTGAAAATCAGTTTCAATTCTGCAAGTTCTGTAAATTTGTAACGCGGTAAATTGATCTGTGCTTTCTTGTTATTTCTGCAACTTTCTCACTACCATAGTTCAAGACAAAAGCGCTGAAATTGTATTATAAAGTGAGAGTAAAATAAACATGTGCAACACAAAGAAATGCAAATAATTTTCTTACCAAGTGTACACGAAATAATCACGGAACGAAAGTTTTAACCAATATAATACAAACACAGCAGAGAAAGTTCCGTTCAAAGTAGTTGTTCGTTTTGCACATTTTGGTATATTGTGTTAATCACTTTGAAACTACTAAAAAAACCGTATGCATTTATTATATTGAAATGAAATTGAGTTACCACAATGCTTTTGAAAAGAAATATTGGTAGCTATGCTCGGTGAACAAAGTAAGAAAATAAAGACAACTCTATAATGAGAATGAAAAACAAACTCGCTGAACAAAACTGACTCGAAGTTGCCTAAGGTATTATAATAGGAATAACAAAAAAATATCAAGCATCGTTAATAAAAAGTAACATATTGTACTTCAGATATTTTAATAAATGAACAATATGTTCTATGTAAACGAGAAAATTAACTGATGGTAAATACTCGTTGGTATATTTCCAATATCTACACATTAAAATTTGTAATTGTGCTACTTTAGAAATGTTTTTCCTTCTACGATCTTCAAATGCAATTAATCATGTACTCATTCAATACATATTTCTTTTTCTTTTATTTCTTTTATTTTACGTCAAAAAAACAGTTAAAAACTGCGTATGACGTGCTATGGGGAAAAGTGAATTATGTGCACATTTTCAAAATTCTGTGATCCCTACACTAAGTCATATACTACTTAAATTTTGAATTTTTGAAAGGGAGAAAACAACAACAAAAACTCCCATGTAATAAAATCTATTTTCAAGGATAAACAAGCAATAAATTTTGAATTTCGAAAGGAGAAAAGAAACAAAAAAACTCCCATGTAATAAATCTATTTTCAAGGATAAATGAATTTTGAAAGGAAGAAAAAAAAATTAAAAAAACTCCCATGTAATAAAATCTATTTTCAAAGATTCTGTTAAAGTTAATACTGCTGAGACATTTAACATGACTTAAGACCAAATACTAGGCTGCAAGGTTGCTGTTCGTTACAAAATATTTAATTATTCTCCCACCAAGAAAACAGGAGTAACAACTAGAGTAATGAATGAAGAAGAATGTTCGGTTTATAGTTCTATGACAAAGAAAATCAAAAATATTTACTGACTGAGATGGCTCAGTGACATTAATGTAGCCTTTGCAGCGTCTCTGAACCGAAGGACGTATGGTTCGAGTCCCGGCGGTGGCAGATTTTCGACATTATCTACAATGCGAGGTCTATCTCAACCACTGCCACGAAGTGAACTTTAGCGGGCAGCAGTATGATCGCAGTTTTCGGTGCTTTCCCCGATCAATACCAGGTGAATGCCTAGTTACTGAGGAAAGGCTGATCCTCGTCATCCACTGACAAGTAATGACAAGTGAATAGACGTAGGCCAACAGTTGGCAAACGAGCAACAGATCGCTTGCGATCTTTCCTTCCTCATCCTTTTCCGCTCCCCCTTTCTCTTTCTCGTCTGTCTCTCTTTCTTTGTCTGTCTGTCTGTCTCTCTTTCTTTGTCGTCTGTCTGTCTCTCTTTCTCTTCTCTTCTTTGTCTGTCTGTCTCTCTCTTTCTTTGTCTGTCTGTCTCCTCTCTTTCTTTGTCTGTCTGTCTGTCTCTCTTTTTTGTCTGTCTGTCTGTCTCTCTCTTTCTTCTGTCTGTCTTCTCTTTTTTGTCTCTCTCTCTGTCTGTCGTCTGTCAGTCTGTCTGTCTCTCTCTCTTTGCGTGCATTCGCCCACTCACTCACTCACTCACACAAACTTGCAATACACTACCACACAAGTTGGGAGACCAATTGGGAGCTTGGATCTTGTATAAGCTGGGGCGGGGCCCCGCTGGCGTTGATGTAAAGATTCTAAGGGAAAAACTCCGCCCCTCAGCTGTGTAGGTCGGCGCCGGACCTAAACTCCCAATGGGTGGAAGGTAAACCGATATCTCTCTGGACATAACAATCACTATATGTACGGATCTAAGGTCCATAGTAGTTGACGCACCCGGAAACACTAAACAATCAACCGACCGACAACATTTAAACGCAAACAATTAGTTACGGTGAGACATAAGAAAAACCTGCTTGCAACACGTCACATTGAAGAGTAGGTCGGTTATTAGGACATCGGGAGAGGAGTGGGGGTGGGAGGGGCGCTGGCGAGTTCCGGCAGGTGGCGCGCGCCCAATATGCGTCCGGGACGCCCCGGGGGCCGTAAAGCGTCGTGCGCGCCCGGCAACGCGCATACAGATGAACCGCGCACGCGAAACTTGGTCGGGCGGGCGCGCGCCCCGGGCGATAAAACCCCGGCGCGCGGCGGCGGCGCAATTACCACGGGACGTCGAGCGCGGCGGGCGATCGCGCCTCGCCGGCAACGCGCGCGTTTCTCAAGGTCTCCGGCAGAATGCGCCCTCCCACGTTCTCGCTACCAGCCGGCACTGCGTGGCCGAGAGGGCCTTCGACTTCGCGTCTCCTGGCGGGGAAGTATTGGTCGAAACGCTGAAAAACACGAACGAGGGATAATTTCTTCGATGTAGAAACACGATTATTAAACCAATAAAAGAGCCCGATATAATATTTGATTTTGTTTTATTACGTGAATATTAAATTAAATGAATACTTCAGAAACAAATGCAATACATCAAATTAAAGGAGAACCTATGTAGCCCACGGTGTTTTACTGCATCGGTTCGAATAATGTCAGAGTATAGTGTTGTAAAGTACGTGTGTTCGAACTAAAAAACACACACGTAGATCCAACTAGTTTACTACATGTCAATATGTTTGCATGAGCATTTGTGGCAATAAACATAGTGATATCATGTATTCATCACATCGAGGGAAACATATCGTGAATTTTAAAAGAGAGCCGTTTGAGCAGACACAATCTTGATTGAAAATACACACTTGTTTCCGACGATACCGTGATGTACTTGAAGCGGAATTTACTACGACGCTATCGATGAATCAACGGTAATAAAACTACATTTCAGCATTTTTCAAATAGATGCAGACATGGGACACGACAACACTCAACCTAGATGCATCACAAAATCCCGTAACATGAACGCTCTTTCACCTCGTTACGTATGTAACCTAATCGCCATCAAAAGAAAGTCCCAAGTCCAAAACGCAGTACGCAAAATGTGGCGAAGCGAAAACGTCCAACACAATCTCGACGAACACACTGGCTCTCGGCGTTGCCGGCCGTTGGCCCATTTGTCAGCGGCATTTATTCCCGGAGAAGAACCCCAGCCCCGGGTGGCGGCGCGCCTGAGTGCGATTGATTGATTGATTTTTTCGTGTTTCCGGGCGCGTCAACTGCTTCGGTCATTAGTCACGTTAGTGTAGTGCATGTTTTTTCTCGAGAGATGGCGGTGATCTTCCCCCGCTGGATGGCGAGATCCGGCACCGAACTACCGTCGGCTACTGGGGTTTCCCCCTAACCAGGACTCTCCCACTAGCGGGGCACCGCCCCAGCCGGGACAAGCTCAAAGCTCCCGACCGATCTCCCGGAATATGTGGTAGTGTAGTGCATGTTAGTGTGTGTGTAAGGGGGAGAGGATAGAACAAGGAAAAGAAAAGACAGACAGCGCGCGTTCCGTGGCCCGTTTTGTAGGGTACTACTCCGGCATTCGCCTGGCGTTGATCGGAGAAACCACGGAAAACTACCGATCAGAGCAGCCGGCCGCTAGAATTCTCCTCCAGACAGCGACTGAATTCGACCTAGCCGCCTGGGCGCGACAGGGGGAGGGGCGGCGAAAGGCAGGCGGGTGAGTGTGGGCGGGGCGCCACCGCCGCTGCCGCCGTTTGTCTAAAGTCTTGAAGGAACGCGAGTAATCAAGCCGCAAATTAGTTTCCGAAACTCGCGCGCCGGCCGGCGAGCGACCGAGCTTCCCTGAGCGGCGAAGGAGCCGGGAGCGAGTGGGCGTGGGGCGGGGCGGGAAGGCGCGCAAGTGGGGCACTTGGAAGCGAACGGTAGCGGAGGGAACGAGGCGAGGTGCAAGTCGACACGGAGGAGAGTGTCCGAACCGTGCACGTTGGAGTTATGGAGGAGGATATCCTGGGAGGGGACCGACAAAGTTGGACAGGAAATGAAATGGACACAAAGGTAGTTAGTTAGATGGTTGTGTAGAACAAAATTTAGATTAAAAAAAGAAACAGAAGAGAGTGTGGTAGGCCGAAGAGAGCGCGCGCGCGCGTGTGTGTGTGTGTGTGAGTGTGTGTGTATGTATGTGCGAGTGCGTGTACGTTTCCGCGCACGCGTGTGTGTGTGTGTGAGAGAGAGAGAGAGAGAAAGAGAGAGAGTGTGTGTGTGAGAGAGAGAGAGAGAGAGCGATAAATAGAAGCGAAAAAAAAACAAGAGGAATGTAAGAGAACATTGATAACGTAGTTGCTGAGGAAAACCTGTTCGTCACCCACTGGAAAGTAACTAGAAGTCGGTGAGCGGTGCTGTTCCTCCTTTCCACGTACGGTACTTGGGGCATCCGTTGCCTCGAGTTCTGCGGAAACTGCCCTCCACACGCTGCCGCCTCCGTCGCACCGCTAAATTAGCTGGAGGGCAGGCCCGGAGGTCGGCTCGGTTCAGATTATCTATTTGATCCTGCCCCTAATCGCCTTCTCCTTTCTCCTCAGACGCCGGTTCGAGAGGCGATCGATCTACGTGTGTGGTACCTTGCTTTGAGCCAATGAACTTCTACTCAATAGATTCCAAATGACTCGCACCACAAAATCCTATTCACCTTCACATGCTATAAATCTTACAAGGCAATGATGCTGGATAGGGAAAAGATATGAATAGTTAAAGAGTAAATATGATCAATGAAACTGACAAAACGCATGTATCTTCATATAATATATATTCATTCATATAGAGAATATTGTAAGATAATAGTGTATTTGATATTTTAGAAAGAAGTTAGTTTTACGTGTAGATCAAGGCACAAGTACATTCGCAAACAAGAGAGAATAATCTAATTTCTGTTTTGCAAATGAAGTACATTATTTACGTAGATATGTCGATAGTGTAACAAATGTTTTCACAATCGACTCCGCTTTTATTCTGAACGTTAGTGCTCATTTTTGACGTGCAAGTCCTTCGTAGCATCTTCTCCTCAACCCCTCGCGACGATTCGATGTTAATCTCCGCTAAATAGTTCAGTAACCTGCCCTCCAGGGACTACTAGCTAAAACAGCACGTGCTCGAGCTTGATAGCGCCTTAAGATTAAAGGGATTCCTACGCGAGGAGCAGAATACCCTCAAAGTGTAGAGGCCCTTAAACCCCAGCAAGTAGAGGTCGACGGGAAGCACATTCACTTCAGCGACAAAGAAACCCATGTGCAGTAACAAAGAATGAATTTAGCTTTTTGACAAAGGAATTCTGTTGAAGGGCTTACCGACTACATACATGCCCCGGCTGATTTCGCATTTATCTGGATGAACGGGCAAAGGAAGAAAGAAAAAGGGCAAAAGAATGATACAAACTTGCTACTAAGATTGGGCACTGAGGAGGAGGTGACACGTGTAATCGATAAGAAAAACTGATAATTCTACTGTGAATTCTACTGTTCTGATTTGTCAACATTGTATGCATGCTTAAACATAATTGGTCTCAATTTCATGAATGGAATAGTGGACATCATTATTACAATTTGTATCATTCATAGATTAACATTTATTTTACTTTCTAAATCTGTTCATCAGACGGAATACATTTCTACCTTAATCCACTCTTCTGAAATCCCGAAATGAAGCCCGGGTAGTTGGCATTAGTTTGGCTCATTACTTGTTCCGCGTCTCGCTGCTCACGCCCTGCCCATGGACAGGCAACCCGCTGAGCCACCGGGGGCGCGCTGTCAAGGCCGGGCCGCGCAGCGCCGCAGTCACCGCGCAATTTGTTTAATGTCGCCTGAAACGCCGGCTCGCCCAACTCGTTTAGCGGCTAATTGAATAGTGCAATGCCAGCCGGCGCGTGCACAACGCGTTCGCGCGCGGGAAAATCGCCTCCCTCTTCGCGCCCGGCACGCGAGCGCGGCGTGCACGTACGCGGGCACGCACACGCCTCATCCCCTCGTCGTCTCATTCCCAACCGGCCACCTTTCATTCCTCCACCCTCTCGTCTCATTCGACCATCGCCCCCACTCAACCATTACACGAGTATTTTCACAAACAAACAAAAAAAAAAAAACAACACAACCAATTTTCCTTTATATGTATAAATTTCAAAATTATTACTGAATTGAATACAAATCACTATCAAAAGACGCAAAGATTTACTGTGTTTTTTGTGTGAGATATTCAATGAAATGCAAACATTCGAAAACTTTTGAATATGTTTTTGTTAAATAAGTAAGAAGTTGCTTTTTATGTACTGGGATCTGAATTATTTATATTTTGAGAGCTGATGTCTGGTGACATTCGCAGTAGTATATAGAAAATGTTGTTGTACCAAAGTCCCACGTGTTCATATCGCCACCCCTTCTAGTCGAATGTGACGTGACCAGCGAGCTCGTGCTTTGCGCAACTCGCCAGGGGAATGAATACATGTAAGAGAGAGAGAGAGAGAGTGCTTTCCGTATTTTATGAGAAAAGAAACATTTTTCACTCGACCGTCGAATGGCGTGTCAGTGCGCCAACTGAATGTCACTTTCGCCCGATTCCAATTCATTCTGTCCCATTGAACGCCCTTGCTCCACCTGCATGAATTTCCATATCAAAGGCAGCCGACCGTGAATTTCCGATCTATGTGCGGTGAGCGTAATATATGCGCACCCCGTCCGATTTATCCACTTAACTACCCGTCGCTATGCACAAGAACAGTAACGATTTTTCCTCGTCAACTTGCGAGCGAGCGCGGTCGCTGGTCATTACTGTTCGTAGCAGCACTATCGCCGGTGACAGCAGCAGCGGCCTGGCATCCCGCCGCCCCCGCGCAGAACTAAGCCTCGTTTAACCAGCCATTGAGGCCGGCGCAGGGGCCACCGCAATTTGGGTACGCGCACACGCAGGCACATCCGCCGCGGGCGAGGGCCGGGCGCGAACGGGCCTGTGGGAGGCGGGGGGGGGGGGGGGGGGGGGGGGTGGGACGAGGACAAGTTGGGCGAAGACGCGTTGGGCAATGGACGAGTTGGGCGATGGACGATTGGGCGATTGACGATTGGGCGATGGACGAGTTGGGCGATGGACGAGTTGGGCGATGGACGAGTGGGGCGATGGACGAGTGGGCGATGGACGAGTTGGGCGATGGACGAGTTGGGCGATGGACGAGTTGGGCGATGGACGAGTGGGGCGATGGTCGAGTGGGGCGATTCTACAAATAGCTAATTCAAAAATACTTCAACCAAACCACTGAAAATTCATTCTGATCTTTTATCACTCCAAACGAATGTCTCGTACTTTCAATTTCATTGTGGATCCGGAGAGAGTGTGCCGGGAGAGACTAATTGATAGTTGAACAATCACTCCTTGTCTGCGGCAAGTGTATCGCCGACTGACAAAATCAGCAGCGCCCGCAGGGGGTGGGGCCGTCACAAACAGCGCGCGGTGCGCGACGAATGTCAGCACAGCCCAGGCCAACATTAGTTCAGCGCCATGCGCGTTGAATAGGGCGCCGTGGCCACGGTGGCGACGACCGGCGCAGGCGGGGGGAGGGGAGGGGAGGGGGGAGGCGACCCGCACACAGCCAGCAGGGCGGAAACGGACGCTGCAGAGATGGGGACGGCGGCACAGCGGTGATGGTGGCGTTGATGGAGACGACGATGGTGGGGTTGATGACGGCGACGTTGGTGGTGATTGCGGCAGCAATGGAAGTGTCAGTGGCGATAGACGTTAGTGCTGGTTTTTGGTTGTTGTTGTTGTTGTTGTTGTTGTTGTTGTTGTTGGTGGTGGTGGTGGTGGTGGTGGTGGTGGTGGTGATGGCAGTGGCTGTGGTGGTGGTGGCAGTGACTGTGGTGGTGGTGGCGGTGGCTGTGGTGGTGGTGGTGGTGGTAGCGGTGGCGGTGGTAGAAGTCGTGGTAGTAGTAGTGATAGTGCTGCTGGTGGTGGTTGTGGCAGGGGCTGTGGTGGTGGTTGTGGCAGTGGCTGTGGTGGTGGTTGTGGCAGTGGCTGTGGTGGTGGTGGTAGTGACGGTGGCTGTGGTGGTGGTGGTGGTGGTGGTGGTAGCGGTGGCGGTGGTAGAAGTCGTGGTAGTAGTGGTGTGTGCTGTGGTGGGGGGGGGGTGGGCGGCGGCGGCGGCGGTGACGGCGGTGTTTTGGTTGTGCTTGTAGCAGCTGGCAGCGTTGAAGCTATGGTGGCATGGATAGTGGTTTCATCGATGGTAGTTCTGTAATGGTAGTATTGTTGAAGTATTTCAACAGTAGTTCTGTAATGGTAGTATTGTTGAAGTATTTCAACAGCATATTTGTTTGCCCATGGCCTCATTGCGTATGAATTCAGGACACTCCAAAAAGTCAACCATAACGATAAGTTAAGGTGGAGTTACTGTGAATTATTCCAAACATTATTTCCCGATCAACTACATATTTCCAGAAATACGTATTGACGAATACATTTACAGATTGTCTAATTATCTTTTTTTAAACTACAGTACGAAAATAAAGATATGGGCACCATTAGAAATAAAAAATAATAATAGGTATTTATAGCAAGCTATAATCAGAACGAATAGTTTAAAATGACGTTGAACGTATTTTTGATACTTTTTTTAAATACTTTTTCCTTTTTTTTTAAAAACGTATACAGAGTTTCATATAACCCGAGAAACTACCAGAAAATAGGTACAAAAATTCACGTGAATTGAATTAAACTTAGGATTCTCCTCCTCAAATTGTGAAAATGATTCGTTTATTGATTTCATCAGGCTAATGTGAGAATATAAGTAATATCACGAGAAGTACTGAGCTAGCCGGTAAATTCACGACTCGCGTAGCAGCACTTCTCGTGATATTTAGTGTGACTATTTCGCGCATAAGGCATTATATGTTTCGAATGGATAATTAAAATTACAGGAATCACGAAAAAGAGAAATATCACTCAAAATTGCTACCGGAATAAATGAAACTTTCATTCAGCTCCGAGTTATCAGTGCCTTCTGGAATAACTTATAATCAAATAAAATACGAATTACAGTTTAATGCAGAAAACTATTTTAAATATGTTTCGATTTTATGATAATAAAACTTTCAAAAAACAATTATAACAAAGCTACTTACAAGAGCATTTATTAAAAATACAATAATAAAGTTGAGGAAGTTGATTTTCCTGTCTTGGTATTCCTGGATATTTGAAATGGAAGATGTACAAGCTGAATTAGCAGCGGGATGTCAATTTCGAATGGATTGAACACACTGTGTACTCATTAAAGTATTTTTCTGAATAATTGTGGTGCAACAACCACCAACGTCACAGACACTGCACAGCACAGACATGAGTGAAATAGTGTATCTAATTTAGAGGAAACGTATTGATTCTTTAGTCAAACGTCGTCACACACTCTTGCACAATGAATAAATGATATATGAAGCTCAAACCGTACTAAGTTAGCCGTGAAAATGTATCAGTAATGAGAAATACCTTCCCTTTTCTTTTTATATTTAATTTGTGAATACTCGTATTTTACTAACAACTTATTTTCGTTGCCCGACTAATATTACATATTTCACCGTTATGATTAATTTAATTCCTGTTAGTTTACCCTGCTATGCTCATTATCTCTCTCAATATTAAATCGCAACTATTGAAATTTCTACTTTGATTCGTTCGTGGGATTCGACATATAATACGATACCTTTTTACCTTGTTATATGTGGACGCGCATCTCTGTACACAACTGCGATTCCTGGAAGTTCTGCTGGTTAAAACCTGTTATTGAACAGTGCTATAAATTATCAGCCTTTACTTTGCTTTCAACACTGAGAATTTAACATTTATTCTGATATAACAACTTTATATTGAGCTCTTTAAAAATATGAATAAATTTTCCTCTGTACAACATTAAGAAAACTCCGTACGATTTTCTGAGTAAAGTTTGTATGCTTACTGTCCTGACTTCTCGGGTGCCTTAGGGATGTCCTTGCTGATGTCCCCCCTTTCGAGATATATTCTAACAGCGGGGAAGGTTTAGCAATATACTCACAGTGTTCTAACTTATTCAATACTCTGATATGATTCAATAAATTTACTTATTACAATTCGCAAACGTGACTTGCCCTGTCTGTACTTCGGATGAAGCACCTAATCGCGACAATCTATATGGTGAAAATCATGCCCGTCTACGGATCTATTCCAACAATTTCCTTCGATTCGGAGTTTATTTTCGTTTAAAGTACAAGTTATAAATTACACTGCAAATTACACTGATACCCTTGAATTCTAACTTATGCAATACGAAAATCACCCAATTAATTGCAAGTTCCCGCTTCCCTAAATTTAATTTATTGCCCAGCCTTGACTGAATTCGTACGTCGGGTGGGCTGCTGACCATAGAATGATAACTACGACCGTCCTTCAGAACCCCGACCACCGTTCAAAGCTGCCTTGCCATTTTCTGCATATCATGTCCGAGGGCCATGCTTCGTAAAAGAACTTGTTGATCAATTGTCCTAACATCGCGATTTCTTTGACTTTCTGTATCCATACAATCTCATCATAACTAAAACGCTTGATAGCGATTTTCCTATACACAATATAGTGGGGTTTTCTGACTTATCACAGTAAAAAAACAGTTCTTGACTATTTAGACCAGAAATGGAATTCATCGTTCAATCACAACAGAAGATCTTAATTACTAAAATAACATTCTTGATTTATATAATTAAAATCTAACATACGGTGCGAATTTTTCAGGAACGAGAACAAGATCTGTATTGTGTGTTGTGCAGTATCTATGCGACACCACAACTTTTAGAAAATTACATCCGTCAGTTCAAGCAATGTTTTTCAATTAAATTCAACGGTATTCTAAATTGCGTCCAACTCCTCATCAAAGTTACTAAACAGCGCCCGTTTTATTCCGAATCGTCTCATTAACGTGCAATAAACGAAATGACGGTTTTTAATTAATGTTGTTTGAAACATGTTCACTAGCCGGGGTCGGCAGGTGAGCGTAAATACAAAATAATTGAAAGTGTGTGCCTATTAATTCTCTCCCCTGTATTTTGTAACAAGGTTACGCCCTGTCTGCCCTGTCGAGCAAGAGTGCGAACGCTACTGATGTGATAAGTGACTGTATGAGACAGTGACTGTATGAGACAGTGACTGCATGAGACAGTGACTGCATGAGACAGTGACTGTATGAGAGAGTGACTATGAGAGAGTGACTGTATGACAGTGAATGAGAATATGTGTGTATAAGGGGTGAAAATAGGACAAAGAAGAGGAAGGAAATATTCCGCGCGATCCGAGGCCTGTTTGTTAGAGTAATACTCCGGCATTCACCTGGTGATCATCGGAGAAACCACGGGAAACTACTGATGAGAGCAGTCGACCGTTAGAATTCTCCTCCAGACAGGGACTGAATTCGACCTTGTTATGTAGCTAGTGTCGAAAATTCTGCCACCGTCGGGTCTCGAACCCTAAAACTTCCCGGTTAGAGGCACTGCGGTGACATCAATTGATGCCCTGAGCCACCTAGGTCGGTGTGTGTGTGAGTGTGAGAGTGTGAGTGTGTGTGTGTGAGAGTGTGTGTGTGAGAGTGTGTGTGTGAGAGTGTGTGTGTGAGTGTGTGTGTGAGAGAGTTTGTGTGAGAGAGTTTGTGTGAGAGAGTTTGTGTGAGAGTGTGTGTGTGAGAGTGTGTGTGTGTGAGAGTGTGTGTGAGAGTTGTGAGAGAGTTTGTGTGAAGGTGTGTGTGAGAGAGTGTGAGAGTGTGAGAGAGTGAGGTGTGAGAGAGAGGTGAGTGAGGTTGAGAAGAGATTGCGAGGGATTGGGACAATGTGATCGAAGAAAGTGAGGGATTGAGTGATAAAGTGAAATATTTAGGATATTGGCATTAAAATCACACAATTTTATAACTCATTATCGTCTTGAGAGTGAAATGAAATATGAGAATAAGTGAATCTCTAACACAACTTAATGAGCTATCGTCCGTTCTATTAATTACATAAGTAGAAGCTACACGCCGGAAATAGTGGCTCTCATCAAATTTCTCGATAATATTACTGAAAAGATTGAAATGTTAAACAGCAAAAAAGAATTTCGATACAATTTTCAACGATATAGGGTGTCACTTTATTGGATACTTGTACACAAAGAAGCCTCGGGTATTGGTCGAAATATCAGCGCTGTCATGTTGCACCTAATAAATGAACACTCTGTGCCATCAGCTTTTACAAAACTCTCTATGGTTCCCAGCGAGATAACACCCTCCATTCAAAAATGGACTGTTAATTACATTTGTCTTTCGGATTGATACAGCACATTTCCTTTTAATAACTGAAAACCACGAATTAATATCATTCCAAATGTATATAGCCCTTTGCCCTTTGGACTTTTAGATGGCAACGCTTAAAATGCTGTAGATGAAAACGTAATGAACTTTTTGGAAATGGAACTTCATAATGAGGCACATTCTTAAGCAACTATTGGCGAAAACTATTCACAGGTGAAATTTATTCTGCAAATTGCTACTTCATATCTAGTGATTTTTTTTTAAAATAAAATCAGACAAGAGGAAACCTCAACTCGTTTGCGCAGATAGTGAAACAATGCGCATAACACCTTTCTAAAACGTGCATATGCAATTTTTAGCAATACAATTAGATATATCACAATATTATGTATTTACTTTACATTTAGTACGTAGCCAATAAATATTTCTAACGCATAGTAGATTCGAAATGCATTATTTACTATGCCATTTGAAACGTTATGTCAGTGACTTCATTCATTCATACTGGAAATATTACTCATTGTAAGAGTGACATTTGAAAAACATCCAACCAAAACAGCATGCTTGTTTCTCAGCTTGTTCATAAACGAACCAACTAGAAGTTGCAATACCTACGTCGAAATATTCTCCCTCGCCAAATCGAAACCAGTAACGCAAAAACAATGACGACCATCGCGAACATCAACAAAACACAGTTCAAGCAGCGGATAGGCAGCAGGAGCATTCGAAAGCGCGAATCGCAAACCGGGGGAACCAACCAGCATTTAAGGGCGGCGGGAGCACCTCGTAACGGCGCGGGGCAACGAGCGGGCGGCGGCAGCGTTTTGGGCGCCATTAGCGGCAACGGCAGCGCAGTTATACCGCGGGGCGCCGCCGCCGCCAATGTAGGAGGGTGACACACTCACTTGGCGATAACGCGGGCGCGGGGGCGCGTCCCACCTCGCCGCGGGCGCACGGAGGCCGGCGCATATTGCGCAGGGACACGTGCGCCGCGCCGGGCTCGGAGTGGGCGGGGAGGCGGGGGCGTAGAGGAGGGGGCGGGGAGGAGGGGGCGATGTGACGTTGAGGATAGGACCAGGAGAGAGCTTTACATGAGCGTGGAGAGGGATGGGTAAGAGCGGGGAGGAGGGGAGGAGGGTCGATGACCTGTTGTAGAAACGACGAGGAGAGAGTTTGCGGGCACGGAGAGGGAAAGGGAGTGGTGGGGGTGTAGGGATAGGGAGTGGTACGGGAGGGGTGGGCGAGGGCGGGGAGAAGAGGTCGATGTGACGTTGTTGAAAGGACGGGGAGAGTGCTTGACGTGGGTGTGGAGAGGGCTGGGTAAGAGCAGGGTGGGAGTGGTACGGGAGGGGTGGGAGAGGGCGGGGAGGAGGGTCGATGCGACGTCGAAGGATGGGAGAGTGCTTGACGTGGGCGCGGAGACGGCATGGTAAGGGCGGGGAGCGGAAAGGGTGTAGGAGAGATGGGGAGTTGTAGAGGAGGGACGTAGAGGGGCTGGAGTGAGTAGGGAGTGGTACGGGAGGGTGGGAGCGGGGGGGGAGGAGGGGTCGATGTGACGTTGTGTAAAGCACGGGGAGAGACCTCGTCGTGGGCATGGAGAGGGCATGGAGCTGGCGGGATTGGCACGCGGGCGGGCGCGGAGGAGCGGACGTGGCCGCCGCCGCGACATGTATCAGCGCCAGGTGAAATATGAAGGGCGCGTAAGACGCGACGCGCGCTCCATACAAAGGGAGCGGCGTGGGGCGCGGAGAATGCCAATGCCCGAGCAGACGCACGAGCAGACGGGGAAGCGCGGTGGGACTGCCACGGGAAAAGCACACACAGGGAGGAAGGGTGTGTCTCAAATAGACCCAGTTATATGACTGAAAGATGACAGCATTACAAGAGCAGATTTACCAGCTCCAAAGAATATTGTCCGATTCTTAAATACAGGAATCTTGGACAAAGAATATACCGATGCAATTATATTTAAAGAGTAAATATCTATACCGTACATAAGAATTAACATTGATTCAGTAGACTGAGTGGCAATGAAAATTTATAGAAGATTAACATTTAGTGAAATGTAAATGAAATAATAGAAGAGCAATAAAAAATGGAAAGGACATTTCAGGGGAATATTAAAACGAGGGAACGACGCAAATGGCAAAGATCATAACACCACAAAATATCAATAAAAATGAATGAAGTAAAAAGGAGGTTCAATGGGAAAGAGCTTTCGTTAGCTTAGTGGTGAAATATGTTAGAGCAACTAATAAGGGCGAAGTCGTAGGCTTCCGCGGCCAAAGTCATGTAAATGATCTTGGCTGTCCAGGTGACGCCGCGTCGAAGGCTGTGTTGCCGACGTATCGACCATCTTGTCGTGGTCTTCCTCAGGGCTGTTGTGTTTTAAACTAATAAGGGCGTCACCCAGGGGAAAAGGCCGGCCCCGGCGAGCGGCGGGGTCAGCGCGGCTAGGCGCCCGGGGGGGGGGGGGGTGGGCGTGATCGATGCGCGACCGGGAGCTGCCGTGACAGGGTTACGAACCCCGGCTCCGGCGCGGATGAGCTCCGGGGCTTCGCTCGAATCCCCCGCTTCCGCTTCCGCTTCCTTCCTCGCGGCCTCCGCTTGTCTCTTTCGCGCGAGAGCGAGCGGGCGCTCGCCTCCACAGCGCCCCCGACACAGGCGGGCACGCCCACCTTTTCTCGCCAGGACCTGCGCCAATCTATTGGGCAGACTGTATCCCGTTTCGACCGCACACATTGCGGAGTTACTCAAGTTTTGCTGTTAGTTTTGTCCAGGATTCTACTCTGGGACCTGAAAGTATATTCAATTCTATCGATTCGGTAGTAAAATCAGTTTTCCCCACATCATCACAACTTCGCTCCGGGAAAAATACTGGAGGAAGAGTTCCAGATAATATTCCTGCTTTTCTCTTAAGCATTAATGATCGACAGAAATGCCAAAGGCACAAATTAGCGGTTTCCTCTCATCCATTATTAATAAGTTAGGTAATAAGTACAAATAGAAGAAAGATATCTAAGAGAATTTAATGGCCGAATGAAATTAATTTTATAATTTCTCAACATTATTCTCGTAAAAAAACAACATAAAAGTGTAATAAACTATTCTAATTAAATATAATTTAATATTCTGCTTTATGTCTTTCGTATCTCGCAAATAAACAGTAGATGCCAATATAAGAGCGAAGAGACCAAAATCTTCGAAAATTAAAGTTTTACAACCAAACAGCAATGAGTAGAGAAATAATAATAAACACCAATAATGTCGAGAAGAATTATTTATCAAAATAATTGAAAAGATCGAGACAATATAATGCTCACCTCATTTCTTCACGTTTTGCCAATCAAAATATTCTCCTCTATCATTCTAAAGCTTTTTAAAGAAACTTGTGGTGTTGAAACAGCTCATTTTCGCTCGCATTATTTATAACTTCTGCAATTTACGAAAATTCAGAGAGTTCACCGAAAATGGAACCTCCATCTATTTTATAAGCGTACTTTTCAATAAAAATTAAAATAAATTTAAAGCAAATATCTGGAGCCGTTTTTAAAAATGTTTAAGAATTTTGAGAATTCATATGACTGAACCCAACAATAATTGGTTTTGCAAAATAAATCAATACGAAAAGTTTTGTTTGTAGTGATGCACTCTATTTAATACTTCGTTGCAAACGAGTTATCGATTTTCATGTTATAAATTATATTGCAGCGACTCTTCACCCTTCTGAGCGAGGATTTGAACAAATACAACTGCACTTTACGGTGGCTGAAGTGAAAGATAGTTCGCAACAGGAGTTCGACAGTTTTGCAGCCTCCGGGTCAATGACCCCCATCTCGATCAGGTTTTTCGTCCAGTTTTCCTGATCCATTGAGCAAATGTGAGATGGCCCCTTGTTTTGCTTCTGGACATAAATGTAACTTCATTTTCTGTGCACGTCTTCTAGAATTCAGTGGGAAATACAATTATTCAAATTATCGTTTCCATGTTGTCGCGGCAGGAAGTATTATTCCGAAGGACAACATGGATAAGAGCCAAGATTCATTGCCTCTTTGAAAATAGATTTTATTACATGAGACATTTTTTCAAATTTAAATAGTATATGACGTAGTGTAGGGATCACAGAAGTTTGAAAATGTGCACACAATTCACTTTGTCCCATAGCACGTCATACGCAGTTTTTAACTGCTTTTTTGACGTAAAATAAATAAATAGAAAACTTACATCCGCGTCATGGGGCGCCTCGAAAGAAAAAGTTAAAAACGATTACATTAATAAAAGTATAGAACTCTAAAGCACTTATTTTGTATTCTTAATCTTCTAAGTTGGCAAAAGACAGAAGTAAATACATTTGAAAAACCAAATATGGTAGTAAGTTATTAGGAAACTGTATGGGAGGAACGGCGAGTTAAACAACTTTTTTTTTTCAAATATTAACCAAAACACTTCATAATGGTGGACTCTCTTATCTAAGGAACTAAATAGCAATTTATTTTCAAAGGAATCCAGCACAACTTCCAGTCGGCAAGAACTCGCAGCAAAGGCGCGAAAAGAATGCGCGTGGGGCCGCAGGAGGTTAAGTAAATTACGCGCGCGCGCTCAAGGCCCCGCAAAAAGTGGAAGAAATTACGGCCATCACTCACGGCGAGAGCGCCCTTAAAGGACTCCTTCGATACTCCCCAGGAAGATGACGCACCACTAAATAAAAGAATTTCCTTGGCGACACTGCGCGGCACGGCGCAGCCCGGCCCGGCGTGGCGTGGTGCCCGGCCCGGCATGGATATTAACGATCTCCTTCGATCCCTAGCAGAGATCAATGGGCCGGTAAGAGCGTTAGCGTGTCGCCGCGACGCGCTGCAGGCTCGCTGTGGGCGCGGGGCGGAGGGCGAGGAACAGTCCGCGTGGGCAATGACGGGGACGCGATTGTAAGATGCGATGCGAGTCGATGATGACTAGCGGGCGGATTTTGATGACCTAAAACATCGCACCGGGAGCGGTAGCTCACTGCATCGACTGATGTCACTGCAGCGTCTCTGGCCGGGAGGTCCTAGGTTCGAGTCCTGACGGCGGCAGGGTTTTCGACACTAGCTTTTCAGCTAAGTCGAATTCAGACGCTGTCTGGAGGAGAATTCTAGCGGCCGGCTGCTCTGATCGGTAGTTTTCCGTGGTTTCTCCGATCAACACCAGGCGAATGGCGGAGCAGTTCCCTAACAAACGGTCCAAGGACCACGCGCGATCTGTCCTTCTTCGTCCTTGTCCTATCCTCTCCCCTTACACACACACACTTACACTAACATGCACTACACTACCACATATTCCTGGAGATCGGTCGGAAGCTTAGAGTTTGTTCCGGCTGGGGCGGTGCCCCGCTGGTAGGAGAGTCCTGGTTAGGGAAACCCACTAGCCGACGGTAGGTCGGCGCCAGATCTCGCCATCCAGCGGGGAAGATCACCGCCATCTCCCGAGAGAAAACATTCACTTAAAATGGTTTTGAAATACTCTAAATTAATAGAAAAATGACGTAAAAAATGTGAGACTAATGACCAAAGCTGTTGTCGCGCCCGGAATCATGAAAAGATCAAGCAATCAATTAAAACCTCGCCAAAAATTATCAATATACTCTTAAAATGGTTTTGAAATACTCTAAATTAATAGAAAAATGACGTAAAAAATGTGATCAAAACACGTTCAGATGTACAACTTAAGCTGTTGGATATGTTACTGATGTAATGGATTCTTCTTCTTTTAGTTCAAGTGAACTGAGCTTTCAAAGTTTTGGTTTGGACTGATCTCTACCACAAAATCTCTCTTTAGTTATCGTAAAATGGGGTGAACCGCCAATGACGCTGACAGGTGTCACAGGAACTTTAGATTACATACTCACAATGGCTGACATTACATCTTCTGAGCGAAAAAATCAAATAGGCTAACAGGTATAGGTACTCAGGAATTCTGTGGAGAACATTTGTTGGATCTCGTAAATATTGGTTAAAACAAGAACCATTAAATAATAAAATGATAAATAATCAAAGTATATAAATGCAAAAAAAAATGACGCATAAAAATGAGCCATTTCCTTTGGTTATAACATAAAATGAATTTCTATACTAAATGGCATTGTTCTAAAGTGAAAAGAAAAAAATGATATTTCATTAAAATCCGCCTCCTAGTGATGACCATGATGACGGCTTCAACGGAGGAAGAGGGCGCATGTGCGATGACGGCGTCGCGACGGAGAATTGGGGAGTTAGTCGTCACAGCGAGAACGAAAACGACAAAGGAATAGGACGCGTCAGCGATGGCGAGGTGAGGTGAGGTGAGGTGAGGCGTCAGTGGTGATGAGTACAGGTGAACCAGGGGAGACAAAGGCCTTGGCAAGAAGCGAGGAAGCAGAAATGGTTACAAGAAGCTGGAGGAAAATAAATTGAATTACCTACTTCCTAATAAGTGATACGGCATTGAAAAAGCATTTTTTCTATTAACAAATAGGAAATTTATACATAAGAAGTCGACGTGTGCGTTTATATTCTCCTCCTTTATTACATTCCATTATCACTTATCTTAATTAGGCTAATGTATCTCTAGCTTCTATAAATACAGTTCACGCTACAGAGCAAAACGAAATAACTTTTTTGCTTCAAAAAGTTATTTCGTTAAAATGAACCATGTGATGCAAACATAATTTATAAATATCCCATGCATGTGCTAGACCATACAGGAATAATATAAATGGTAAGCCACATTATTAATAAAATATGAGGTCGAGGCTACAAGATTAAATATGCAAATACACGAATGCGGCTATGCGAAATGAATAATAAACGTTCATACATTTCAAAAATATAGTGTTGAGAAATAGGGCTCGAAAGTTTCCACAAAATCGTTTCGTTTTAAACGAAGATTTTATTTATTAAACGTAGAACGTAATGGAATTGTGGAAAGAAGGATTCTAATTTTTTAGCTTTTGAATAGGCAGAAAATGGGTAAAAAAGTATAAAGTAAAAATTAGAATAAAAATTCACAATTTTAGCAACATTTCTATTCAAGATAAAAGACAAATTATGTTTTCCTAGATTTGGTTAAATACAAATTTGCTTCTGTGAAGCAATTTTTTCCCTCATTGTCGCCTTACAAACCATAAATTAAACCTGCAGTCGCGATGTACTTCTGATTAGCCATAAGAAACAGAGTAGCATATCTGGCAGCAAGTACTTGAATTCCTCGACTAGTATTTTTAAAATTTCTCTGATCACAGCAAGTTCACTTCGAAAGAAGTATGCGTCTTCAAACGAAGCCAGGTTTACTGGAAACATTAGAGATTATCTAATAGGGAGAAACATACGTTGGACTGTGCACGCAGGAATTGTAATGCACGACGACCGCTGCCGTCCCCGCGTTTGCTCCCAAGAGACCTGAGCTGCTATTCTTAACATCATTCGTGATATCTCGCATTCGTAATGTCTCGAACGGTCCAATTGCGAAGACTACGAGGAAACCGTATTCTTAAATACCCTTCGCGATACCATTCGCACATGACGAGCGGTAACGTTTGGCAACGCTTCACTCGCTGCTCGATTGTCTCAAACAGCTGAGGTTTACGCGCGTTGTGTGAAAAGACATTGTGTTAGGGCGTTGTGGCGTTGTGTGTAGTGTAACGTAGTGGCGTTGTGTGAAAAGACATTAATTACAATTCTGTAGTATTATATTTTTGTTCGAGTTAGATATTTTTTACTGTTTACTGGTTTCCAATTTATTTTATTTTTTAGTTCCTTTTAGAAAAGTAATCCATAGGCTTGTTTTGTAAATAGTATTTAGTTTTGTGTATTGCATAGTTTTTATAAATATGGACGTAGAAAGGTATACACTTCAGAAAGACAAAAAGAACTAGTGATAGAGTGGTTGAGCCAGCCCGAAAACGAGATATTAGTGTCAGGAAAATGTTCTCAGACATTTACTATGAAAGATGCTGAAAAGAAATGGAAATGAATGGAAGAAAATCATGTGTAGAACCAGGATATTTAGCATTAATATTTAAGATTTTTAAGTTTGCATCACAAACTAATTGAACATTTATTGAATGATACCCTTTCCGATTTATATAAAGATGCTCTGGATACTGTGGATGATTTACTTCAGGGGAAAATAGCAATGTGGGTGCAATCAATACAACCAATGACTCAGGAAAAGAGAACTTCTGATAAAATTTTGATCTAACGTGATTGAGTTCTTGAAAGTTGGAATTGCAACTTTTGAATACACCTGCTGACAGATTTAATGCAATTGCAACTTCTTGAATACACCTGCTGACAGATGGTTGTGATACACCCAGAAACCAATTATTTCCAATGTCTCCTTGATAACTTCCTGATGCGAAAAACTTCAATGCTATCAGCACCTAGATACAACCCAAGCAAAATGTGAAGAAAAAATTATGCTAGGTTCAAAATAAGAAATGTACTAATACAAGTTCACTAGTGCAAAATAACAAAAGATTTATTAATTAATAGTATGCCTTCATAGCCACATCCATGTCCTTAGGAGCACGAGCTGGCTTCAAGTAAGGGCTTAGAGTTATCGTAATGAAATTGAACAGCTCTTTGGATACTCTGAATATTTTAATGAATTCTCGGTTTGATAATTCATCAATGGGATTGCGAATAGTTGCAATAGGTCTCGGCAATGCTTGTGCATTGCATTCTGCATCTGCTAATGACTCTAACAGTTCTAGAGCGACTATTTCATCCATTTCTGAAAAGCATAATTATAATGATATTCTGAAATGTTTCTAAAAATCAAATTCTAAAACTTCTAAAAATCGTATTTGATATAATATTTAGTAACTTCTATGAGCGTACAAAGTTATTAGATAAGAATACGGTAGGTGGTTACTATAATTTACTACGCACCTTCCCTCAGAATGTGAAGAAAATGAGGTTATGGTAATAATGTTTACTATTCGTGATGAATCTCACTGCTACAAACCCCACTCGTGAAATCGCGAACGCAATCACGACCACTCGAGACGAGTCGAGTTTTTAAGAATACGTAAATTCGCATTTCATTCGTGATGACGTCAATCACGAACGTTCGAGATGATCACGAACGGTTAAGAATAGGAGACCTGGTTTGTCCGTCTGCGAGCGGGCATGCCGTAGGCGTGGTGAGGAGCAGCAGGGGCGGCGGGGCGGGGGCGGGGCGCGAGGTCGGGAGGAGTCACCCGCCGCGCCCGCGGGCTGACCCCGGGCCGCCCCGGCTCCGCTCCCAGCCTCGCCCCGCGCCGCGAGCATAACGGCCTCTCGGCCAGCCCTCGGCCCCCGGGGACCTTCAAGAGGATATGGCTCCCTCGCCCTGCCACCTGCCGCACGGAGACGCCCGACCTGGAATCTCCCTGAGAGGACTAGGCGTCCACCGCTTTCTTGCCAACGCCCATCCCCTACATTTGAAGCTTCAAAGTGCCACTTTTGCCCAACTCTATTGCTTTGTTTTTTTTTTCGTGTTTCCGGGTGCGTCAACTGCTTTGGTCTTTAGTCCCGTTACTGTAGTGCATGTTTTTTTCTCGGGAGATGGCGGTGGTCTTCCCCCGCTGGATGGCGAAATCCGGCACCAATCTACCGTCGGCTAGTGGGGTTTCCCCCTAACCACGACTCTCCCACCAGCGGGGCACCGCCCCAGCCGGGACAAGCTCTAAGCTCCCGACCGGTCTCCCGGGATACGTGGTAGTGTAGTGCATGTCAGTGTAAGTGTGTGTAAGGGAGACGATAGCGATCCGTGGCCCGTTTGTTAGGGAACTGCTCCGGCATTCGCCTGCTGTTGATCGGAGAAACCACGAAAACTACCGATCAGAGCAGCCGGCCGCTAGAATTCTCCGCCAGACAGCGACTGAATTCGACCAAGCTGAAAAGCTAGTGTCGAAAATCCTGTCGCCGTGGGGAGTGGGAACCTAAGACCTCCCGGTCAGAGGCGCTGCAGTGACATCAGTCGATGCACTCAGCTACCGCTCCCGGTCGAACTCTGCTGACACCTTGTCACCCATATGTATGTCTTTAGAAACACATCACAAAATAAGATTTTGCGAATTAAACTCCTTTATTGGTGTTTCCACAGCCAATGCTAACGTTGCGTTATTCCCTAATGACTCGGCAAATAAAGAGACTATGATCTAATAACAAGCTGATAATTAATCGGTTCAAATCAAAACTAATATAACATGTCAATAACACGCACATGCGATGGACAGTAATCTAGATACACGTCACAGTTCAAATGAGAATATGGAGGAATTAGTTACTTTGCTTGACTTCGTTTCCTTACGTTTAAAAACTACTTCAGTTAAAAAATATTTTATAGAAAAAAGGTTCCAAGGGGGGGAAGAGAAACTTACAATTTTTTGTTTTTAAAAACCAATTGAAACATTGAATGTAAGATTTTAAATAGAAACATGACATATAGATTTAGAGTTAATTTTAGGTCTTGAGAGTTAAATGTATAGAGATTTTAAATCTAACAAGACGTTTTGCGCATTACTGCACCGTTTGGGCGAATCTGAAGAAACTTATTTGGAGGCGTATTTTGGAGTTCAAAAACTCGTCAGAAGGTAGCTTCGGACACGCAGCTATAAAACATTCCTCAAGAGTCACCGATCCCGGGCTGCGCCCGCAGACAGCTCCCATTTGCAAGTCCCTTGTTGGAATGTTCACAAACCCAAGGCATTCAGCTTACGGCAACACAATATTTGGCTACCTTGTCACAGGACAAAGTTTTTGAACGCCTCTAAGCAACGAAGGAAACACGACACACGAAAAGGGTGGGCATTTGAATTCTGAAATCGGAGTCAATGTGGCAAAGAAGGACACTAACATCAGGGAGGAAATGAAAGATGGATGTGTATGATTTGGAAGGGCAGTGCCCCTTGAACCTCCCTACCGCATCCGCCTCTGATATTAAAGCTAAGTTACTAATATTCATACTCCTCCTTCACATCATGCACGTACTTTCGTCATTTCCAATGCAGCTCAATATTTTCTGTGAAACCCGTAAACCATGTTTCACGTTGATGGATGCTAGCGTCGGGGTCTGAGGAGCTCCACCTGAGGAAACGGGCAAATCATAGAGGTCGTGAGGATATACGCCTTCGCCACAGTCCGCGAAATGCCTCATTTCGAGTGCAGAACGGGCCCGCGGGGGTGTTGAAAAATTCCATCGCGCCTTTTCCTCTCGCCTCCGGCCGGCCTCCTCCCCGCTCTACTCCTCACTGCCCATGCCCGCCCCTCGCCTGCTCACACATCTTTCTGCTCAACTTCCTCATTTCTCTTGGAGAATGTCTTCCATTTACGGGCGGCGCCCCTTTTTATACGCGGTAACGTCCGCGCCCTCCCAGCCCAGCCCCGACCCCTCCGCCGCCATATTTTAACCTTCGCGGTAGCCCCGCGGCCGGCCCCGCCACCCCCCCTTCTCGTGCCCCTCATCTCTCCACCTCCCCACGCCGTCCGCCTCCTCGATTTCTTTTATTTTTCGGAGCGAGCGAGCGAGCGCTTGCGACAGGATAGCGACACAATGGGGGTTCATCCGCGAGCCGCCCCCCCGCCCTTCTGGGAAGGGGGTTCCCCGCAAGATGTCTCTCCTGTCGGGCTCGTCTTCCTTATCGGTGGCTGGAGAGCCCTTTTCCGCCCGCACTCGCTCGCGTCGGCGAAGGAGAAACAAGGGGCGGCCTTTATTCCAACCCGGGACGCGCCGCCGCCGCCGCCGCCGCTCGCGTCGAGGAAATTCCGCTGAGCGGCGCTGGCGGGCGGACGTGTGTTTGTGGCTCCCACATGACGCATGAGGAACACACAGAACGGCAGTTTCCGCTCGCGAAACGATTATCGCTCACTGTGTAAGCAATAATGAAGAGAACGATGAACGTACGCTAGTAAACATATCAGTCAAACTGGAATATACGATAAAGTCGGATGGATCGCCGTTTAGATGCCACAACGGGCTTTGAACAAGAGCTTCTATGCAAAGCGTTTTGAGTTCCAGATATATGTTAACTATCTTATGAATTGCATCATATCATTTCAAATGATTAAAATAAAAAGAAGATTTGTTCCGATAATAATATAATCTTTCTATGCACCATGTTACCCGGGAAAAATGTTTAATGGTGGTTTTCATTAACACGTAAGTACATGTGGAACTGAAAACATGCGAGACAATGTAGTAATAAAAAATAGTCCAATAATGCTGTTAGGTGTCATCTACTGGTCGATTCGTGTATCGCACAAATATTCTCTGCAAGTTAGTATTTTTTAGAGAGGTCGGCAGTCAAGTGACAAAAATGTCTTATCGCTTATGATATACGCTAATGGTCATTGCCTTTTGTACAATACTAAGCATTTTGGCAGAACCCAAGAAGTACGTTCACGACCAGGCCCATTGTGGCGAACATTAAGAAATAACTCACGATGAAGCCACTGAGTCGTAAAGGCCATTAAGTTTAGATTTTACAAGACATTAGCAGTAGGACGTTTTTTAGGGTAAATTTATAAGGATAAATCGAGCACTTTGTCTTCTGGATAATGCGAGGGCTTATTGTAATGCGAGGAGTGCCACTATTGTATATCTTTTTATGCATAATTACTCCGCTCAGGCGGGCAATTAAGAGCTACAATGTTCCGCTCGTGCCCGCAAATAGATTACATGATTTTATTACTCCAACAATATCATGATTTATGGTCTAGCATTAGGTGATGTATTTACTGCGTCATGTAAATGAATATTATATTGTTGGCAGCCTTGGAACATAACTAATGTAGTTATGCGCTAATGAATGGGGAAAATGGCGCAACGCGATGTGCGGAATACAGCGAATCCTCCACGCGAGATGGGCGCTGTCCATCACAAAGCCTGTCCGAAATGAATCAACGTGACGACACTTCATCACACAACTTGAACCTGCGCGAGCGCTTGTTTGATCGCAAGCAAATGAGCCCTGTTTTCCAGGTTATTTTCATGCGCTAAACAGCTCATGGCATCAGTGCTTTAGTACATCATGGAATAACAAGGTAAGAGTCACGAAAAACAGGTGTCGTTTCGAAGAATGACTGCAGAGGTAAGGTAGAAATGTGTTTCCTAATCATCTCCAGTGTGAGTAGAAGTGAATTCAATAAGAGTAGAAGTGAATTCAATAAGAGTAAAAGTGAATTCAATAAGAGTAAAAGTTTTTTTTCGGTATGTCAGCGTCATGGAACATATTTTAGTGACTAAAATAATTCGATAATTGCAATTTCGTATCCCACTAAAGTTTTTACACAGCTATTCTTTGTATGAAATTGTGACGAAAAATTCAAAACATTTATATTCTAGTGCAACTTTTTTTAAGAAAAATATCGAATACAAAGCTGCGAATGGGAAAAAAAACACGAGAAACATTCCAAATATGAAAAATTCTTTTGTAGATAAGCTTATCCGCAATCTCAAAACAGGAAAACAAACATTTATAATGCAAAATGAAATGCTATTGAATAGAAGAGCCTCACATCAGAGTATATAAAATACGAAGGAAGAAATCACACAAAGCAAGGAAAATGAAGTCAACACACTCCAACTGGAGGGGACGTGAGACGCAAAAAGAACACGAGCTCGAAGCTCGAGCCGGAAACAGAGACTTCATGAAAATTATTACAGATTGCGGCCATATTGGTGAGCGCGGAGGGTTTCCAACGACATTAGGGAGTTGGCGCGAGCGCCAGCACCGCAGCGGGCGGTCGAGGTGCGGCTTGTGGTCGCAGGTCAGGGGGCGGCCGGAGACAGCCGCAGGGGGCCGGCAGGAGGGCGAGCACAGATTCAGCATGCGCCTGCTGGAAGACGTGTCTGCAACAGGCGCTGGAAGCGACAGAACACTACGCCACAGGATGGACAGCGCTACAGGCAGTTTAAGAAGTCTCACTGTTCGGTGGTATAACGGTCAGCGTACCGGACTGTTGTACCCGAGTTTGCGGGTTCAAACTCGATGGAAGCCGTGGATTTTTAAGGGCGAAAAAAATCCCTCGTACGCCTTCCTTCGGAGGGGAAGTAAAGCCGGCTGTCCCATGTAGTAGATTTACTGCATGTAAAATATCCTCAAGCCTAAAAGAAGCCTCTGAGCAAAACTGAGATCCGCCAGTTTCGTCGCCCAAGATAATACCTCCTTTCTCCGCTAGGTGGTGAACGGAGCGTAACGAAATTTGCGTGGTTAGACGGGAGAGCGAGCCTGATGGCCCGAGTCTCGCCACGTAAAATAAGGCATTAACTAAACTAAACTGTTCGTAACTTCAATATCACTAATGTACGAATAAACCTTAACAATGTCCAAGAAGATACAATAAATTACGAAATACTGATCGATGTGGAGATTATTTTCGCGAAAATAATCAACATAGTGTGACATACCCATTTGTCACATTAAAATAAATTAACATTTATTTGTAGACAATATGGTGGACCATGTATTACGAAATATCACGAGAGCTAGAGCTTAGCAACGACCGTGAATAAACAATGTAGTTTTTGTTTTTTTTCTAAATGCATTAAGAGTTCTGGATGCCGAAAGTAGAAAATTGAGGATTGGGCGAAGAAGTTTATACGATCAAAAGGTCAGCTACACCAAAATATAACGAACGTATGGATTGGCTGGGTGAGAGAAGGACGGTCAAATGTTATGAAAAAAAATGAAGGTAGTTTAATACGAAGTCTTCGAGGGATGAATCATGCAGGAAGATGTCATTCTACTCTGAAACGCGCTACTGAACTATCGTATGTTCGTGAGAGGGAACGAGTACAATCGAGATAGAATTGGGTTATCAGTGAAATTTTAAGGACAGTGAATGATATTGCAGATATTTTGATGTGGAAGCAATATTGGTGTATAAATTGGAACTTTGGACTACGGCAAGATCGCAAGATATTTCGACTGAGAAGTCTACGAGGAACATCAACGAAGAAAGATAAGTTAACCGCGGTATAAATTGTAAATTGAAAGAGATCTTGGTCAAAGGCCTAAAAAATTGTAAATTCACTCAATTGTTTGCTAAAAGCATAGAAATAAACTTTGTTAAATTTTGTTCTTCAGAAAAGAAAGTGATCTTTCATTTAGTCAATCCAAACAGAAATGAACTAGGAATAGAATCATTCTATTTCAGATTCCCAGCTGCGCTGTATAGTCAGCGGAAGCAAGAGAAAATTTCACGATAGGTAAAAATTGAAGAATTAATATTATAAAATAAAACGGAATAAGAAAGACCAAATTGAGAGCAAGAGAAAATTTCACGTAAAACCGTCCTAAATTAAAACAGATCTTCAACCAAGTTTCGGAAAGTGAATTAGAGAGTGAAAGCTAACATATATAAGATTTATAAACATGTCATTGTGTTAGAAAGGCGTTAAAACTAATACAGAAGATAGAAATAAAGAAAGAAAGAGAGAAAGTAAGAAAAAAGAAACAAAGAAAGAAAAAAAAGAAGCGGCAGAAGAGAATGCACCGACAAATACCGCGCCGAAATTTTTTCCACTGACCCGTAGTATGCATACACGTGCACACGGCAACAACGAATTAGGTGTTGGCTGCCGCAGCGTTTCCCAGGAAGGGAGTGGGCCGGCGCCGCCCTCACCGCTCGGTCTGTCGCTCGCAGGCGAGAGAGATTAGCAATTAAAATATTAGAAGAGCGCGCGCACAGCCGATATTATGCAAATGGCGCGCGGGGCGGGGAGGGATAAAGCGGGAATGGGGGGAGGGGGGTTGAGGGGGCGGGGCGGGACGGGACGGGGCAGGGCGAATGGGACGGAGCGGGAAAGGTCTGGACGGGGCGGGACGGGGGGCGACGCGGGGCCCGGCGCCAACGTGGCCCCGTGCTCGAATTAACGCAATTACAGGGCCGATTTAAAATGCGTTGCGAATCGCACCGCGCCAGCGATACGCATCACAGCGCCCCCCCCCCCAACCGCGTCGTCCGCACCCCGCCCATCCACCCCCACCCCCGCGTCGGCCAGCGGTTCCGTCATAATTCGGAAGGGCGATGACCCTTCCGGGCCCTGGGAGCTGGTTTACTGATCAGAGCCCGTCCAATTCACGAGCCGCATTTGCGCAATTTACATACACCTCTTTGCCCTATTTGGCGGGTCATGTCACGCTAGCCTACAAATGAATCATCGAAATAAATGAGGGCGGATGGAAATTGAAAGTAGTATGCTTTTCTGAATGGCGTACAATGTAAAAGGATACATTAGGGTCTTTGAGGGGTACAGTCAAGCGTATTTATGAAGATGTGAAAGAATACATCTCCATTTCCTTCATTCACATTTTAATTTGTTAATGTACTGATGAATTACTACTTTAAATCTTCCACGCACCTGTTTGTTTACGTCTCTATTTCGATAAAGAAAAGTACTGAAAAGGATTGATCAACCAAATGACCTCTTATATTTTATGAAATATTTTGTCCGTGACTCACACTACTCAAAATTAGTATTTCTTATTTCACCAATAAACATGACGTGGGTTAATATGCAATTATTAAAACAAAATGCACTCCTGAGGAGGCGGCATAATCAATGCCAATCAAGTGCACCTCATTGAGGCATTACATTATTGCTTCCGACAGAAGCCAAGTCATCACGTAGACTCATCACTTTAAATAGTAATAAGTCACTAAGGCGTTACTTTTATTATATGTACTGAATAATGAATATTTTTAACAAAGACATCAAAAAGTTCCAAATCAAATTATCCAAAAACATAAGAAAGTCTAACAATCTAAGTCACAAGCTCTGGAATAAAATCTTTATTCCTAAAGTCGGTGGCAATGAATTGTCGGCAACTCTTCATAATACGCTAGTAATTGAGAGGAAACAGTGCCATAACGAAGCCAAATCGTTGTTAAAGTAAAGCTTGCCCTCAATCGTACCCACGAAACAGCGGATCCTCCGCGTTCGGATAGTCGTTTCCACAAGGTACACGATACAGCTCGTTTCAGTTGGGGAAGCCTCATCCCATTTCTTGATAATTGCTCAATAAAGCGTCAGGGCATGTAATCAGACATCTGTGGAAATCAACGTAGCGGAATGCCCAATCGCAAACGACGTTACAGCCTACTGGCACGACGACAGCGGGGCAGCCTGGTTAATGCGATTGGCAGCCCTGCGCTCGCCCTCCCCGGCCAATGGGCGGGCCGCGCGACTCGCGGTTCGCCGCCCGCCGCCGCTCAAAGTAACGGGCGGCGAGTTATAAAGCCACAGTTGCGGCGATTCGGAATCTAATTAACGTTTTCGGCAGGCGCGGACGGCCCATAAGGTTGTCAGTTACGTTTCAATGGCGGATGCGCGCTGATAAGCGCGATTCGCGGGGCGTGCGAGCGATAGCCGGCGCCTGGCGATGGGGTATCGGCGGCGAACGGTCGCCGGAGCGCTGCTGGCGCGGCGCGGCCGAGCGGCGTTTGGCGAAACGATGCAGATGAGCGAGTGTTGAGTCAATTGGATTCGGCGGCAACGGGGGAATTAGGGGAGAAAGTGCTGCTGGCGAGCAAATGTGCTTTGTAGGAGGGAGGGAAAGCCAGAGAGAGAGAGAGAGAGAGAGAGAGAGAAAAGCGAGATGTACAAATATGACGCATAGTTACGGGAGACAGACGGCATATAACTGAGGAAATAGTTTTGCAACGATTTCGGACTCCCTAATTTAATTTGTTATTTTCACGTGTTTGTTTCATTAAAGATAATAACGATTAATTTTCTAGGTGTAATTCTAAAAAATCTTCATTTGTTTACAGATATATCTGGAGAACATTTACGAGAAAAAGTTCATAAATCATAACATTGCTATATTACTTAAGAATTCACATCATCCTTTACTTATTTTTTAAATTGGAAAATCATATTCCCGATTGCCGAATTGTAAGTTTCCAGGCAAATGAAAACCTACCAACAAGCTTGAAAACAACTTCTCAACCTCCTGACGAAAACTAGGTTGAATCTCGTAGCACTAACGGACGATGAATGTCTTCTTTGTACCGAAAGTGGAGTAGAAACAATCACACAAGCGACGCAGTTCCTTCGGTATCAGTGAGGGAACAAGTCGCGTGAGAAGAGCAGAGGCCTTTGACCCCGCCCTCCGCGCCGGGGTTTCGCTGTCTGCGACCCGGGGCGGGCAGAGTGGGCCGGCCCATCAGCCTACAGCAGCAATCCACTCTTGTTCCTGCCAGGCGATATCTCGGGGCGAATCAGAATGCAGGAGGCGGCGCAAGGCTTCGCGGGAAGGCGTCTCCCCGACCTCCGGCTGTCGAGAGCGTTTCCGCGCGCAGTCGACGCGCAGAATGGAGCGATCGAAATGAGCTGAAAGCCCGCGCGCGCGCGCGTGATTTGACAAGCGCGCCGCCCCCTTTCCCTCCAGCTTTCGCGCCGCGTTGGCGCCTCCCGTTCTCTCCCATTCGGGTCTCTCCACTTTTCCCCGCCGTCGGAGCTGCCGCTTCCACCTTCGCCTCCGATTTCCTCCGGCGTTTTTATAGCGCTTCATCGCCATATATTCCTTCCCCTCCCCCCCCATCTCCGACACAAGCACACCGCCAGATGCCCCTCCTCTTACGCCCTGTCAACATTCATTTCGTGTAATCTTTCTGCTCGGGTATTCTTGACGTTTCACCTCCAAGACTGTCTACAATCTCTCTTGGCTTACTTTAACCCATCGACTTCCATTATTCTTTCGACTTGAAGCCCTCTTTTAATCTTGTACCTTCCCGGTCTTCGTCGTTTACCATCTTTCTGTAAAAATTCTCTTTCCTTGACAGTATACTGGGCAATTTTCAATTAAATGAAGTGTATCATTAAATAAATCACCATTACATTCTGAACTTCTTGACTCGATCACTTAACCATCAGCAATTCTCTACATATCGTAGCTTAAATCCCGGCGCATCTTCTTCCTCAGGACGTTCCATCGAGGCTCCGCTTCCTTCCTTGAACTGCCAGCGCCGTCGCAGCCGCCTTCCCCACTTCCCTTGGCGCAGCGACGCCGGGTGACATATCTAGAAAAGCACTTAGCGCAGATTGGGCGCGCCGAACCGCGGTGTGCTCGAGGACTCTGGGAATGGCGGGGGAGGGGGGCGGGGCGGCGAGTCGGGGGCGGAACAAGAGCGGGATCCCGCGGGAAAAGGAACGGGAAGGTCGCGGCGTCAGCGTCGAGGCGACGATCTCCGCTGAAGTTGCGACGCGTGTTTGTGACCGGGACGTTGGGAAGTTGTGCCTCTATGAGGCGAAAGCGCGGGCGTCGAAGGTCGAAAACTGCGAGCAGGGCTTCTTCCAGTAAAAGAAGTAGTGGCGAGGAGGCAGAGGGCAAAGGGGGGTAGAAGAGGTTAGGAACAAACCGCACGAGAAATACACTCTCTCCCGCCCTTGTCCCTTCCGCCACAAACGGTTTGACTTCAAACTTCCGCAAAGGCCCTCTCTTTGAATGGCGAATCAAATG
Organism: Teleogryllus oceanicus; assembly: GCA_964035755.1. Taxonomy (NCBI): domain Eukaryota; kingdom Metazoa; phylum Arthropoda; class Insecta; order Orthoptera; family Gryllidae; genus Teleogryllus; species Teleogryllus oceanicus. The sequence goes on from CAXIVR010000011.1 coordinate 57,914,440, forward strand.
AAATGGAAGGGACTCGTTCGGAGAGCCAGTTCGCGAATCGAAGACCCGAACCTGAGGAGAAAGTACGCTCCACCCTGGTTGGTCGTTGTATAAATCTGGGCAGATCTACGTTTCCTCCGGTCTTGTTTTAGGTGAAGGATAATCGGGAGCAGCCTCCTCCTGGGAACTTCTGAAAACCATCCACAGCTGGCGAAGTTTACCGAGAGCGATTCGTCTTCAGAACTTGCTCTCGCTTTCCAGTCTTTTTTCCTGTCTGCTTCCGTCCGCTGGTGGTTCCGAGGTGAAAAGAAGCGAGGAGAAACGGTCTGCTGGATTCGACTCAAAAGACACATGAGAACCTAAGTAAGCATGCAGTTGGAGGGAAAAATTACATTTGCGGGGACGTTGGAATGGGCCCGGGCTAGCTCTCTCAGTCGACGGATTTCTGCTGGAAAAGCGAGGTATTCATGCTTTTCCATATCCGCGTCTTTTTTTAAATCTACTGAACCGACGAATTAGATCTCGTTGGTAATTGCATTTTCTTCATCCAGAACAAGCCAAGTTTGATGTGATAGAATGTAAAAAATAGCAAGAACATTTTCAGGACGCTTCTCTTCAATTTTCTGCAGAAAACAGGAACAAGGCAGAAGCTAAATTATTCGAAAGGAATTACTTATTTATCATTCATCTGAATAAATCACATCCCAGAATACCTTTCTCTCGTATTTACGTGTCAAGGTCTTTTATCAATAACTTATTCGAATTTTCAATAAAGAAATAAGGAACGAAATGTGTTAAATAGGTTTCTTGCATAAGTGCAAAACGTTTGGATATATACTATCCAAGCAGTACTATATTGAATAATACATTTATTTTTAAGACATTTTTCGCGAAGAATTATATTAATTATTGTAATTATCATGTATGGAGTTGCCATACAGTTTCAGAGGCGTCTTAAAATTACACCAAATCTGTGTTACGCTTAACAATGATACTATTTTATTTCAAGGAAATTAATAATATCCTCCATTTTCAAGATCCTAAAAATAAATAGCAATGTCGATGATGAATCAAGATTTCCTTCATTAAGAACACCGATAATAGTCATTAACTAATCGCCTGCAGCAGCTAAAATGATCCTAAAGAAACAACTTCACATCATTAATCAAAATATATACATACACTGCTCAATACCTAATGAAACGCTCTAAAGTAAAGTAAAACGCTCTCAAGTAAAACTCTCAAGTAAAATTCTCTCAAGTAAAATACACCCAAGTAAACCACTCTCAAGTAAAATACGCTCAATTAACATTCATTTAAATACTGTCAGTGGCGCACCCAAGTGGCTGAGGGACATTTGCAGGTGCTAATGGTGCATCAGACTCCCCCCTCAAGCCAATGATATATGTTAAAATTTTAACTTTTAATTTATTTTCTATACTGTTGAACGTCTTTTATTATATCAATTATTAACGTTACAAATATTAATTAAGTCAATAAATAAAAATACTGTTTATATTCAATATACATGATAAGTTCCTTATAAGATATATCTAGTCGGCTAGACACTATACAATCTCCCACCACCACCACCAAACAAACAAACAACACACACAGACACACAAATCCTGTGAGCGCGTCTGTTCTAACATTATACAGGCTTAAATTACATATTTTAACAAAAACGCAAAACATGAAAAGCAAATATTTAATTGCCAGCAGTGTCTTCCGTGGAGACTTCCTGGCACATGTCTGCTGTGTCGGAAGCGGTGACATATTGTTTACGACAATTCAGTCGATACGAGCAGTACGAGAATACGCGAAAAACAATCAAATACTTGCAATATCAAATCCGTTTCATTGATTTGGGGAGGGGAGAATTTTCCTCCGAAATCCTGGATACATATTGAAACCAAATATTCTCGCACGGGTGAAGACTGGGTAGTTTTCTTTAGATTACTCACATTAGAAATAAGTGATACAGGCGGTTCCAAAAATATTTCCAAACTCTTAATTAAAGAGTAAGCTCCGTATTAGGCACGTTCGCCACTTTATGAATATTCAGGCAGCCGAGGAGCAATTCCCAATCCCACTCCCGGGGGGAAGCGCGGCGAGGTGCCCCCTCGGGGGGGGGGCGCCACCGCGTGACTGACAGAGGCGGCTCCCCCGGGGGAGGGGGCGGGGCAGGTGCGGGGGCGGAGGTCGAGGGCGCGAGGCGCCGCTAATTGGGAGGCGCCGGAACGTCACCGCGCGCCTCGCACCTGCGCCCTCCCCCCCCCGTCCGCCCCCGCAGGATCACGCGTCGCCGTCGCGCCCACCTGCCACGCCCACAGACAGGTACAGTCTCCGCTGGAGGAGCGCCAGGGCGCTAAACACAGCTCAGGCGACGACGTCTCTCGCCCTGCAACGCCCGGTAGGGGGGGGGGCGTGGCCGAGGAACAGACGCCCGACGCAAATCAGAGGCAATTGGTGAAAGAACAATTTGGAGTTCATAACCTCGCTACCGACCGACAATGTAGGTCCAAATTAACATTTTATTTGGCACGTTTACAACAATGCCACGAAAATGTTAAGAAGATAATATAAGAAATATTTTATGGTTAAGGAAAACACAGCCTCTATTAACATACAGTACATGGTACCCAGCACTTTGGAACACCAAAACTCGACAGCCAAGCAGTACCGCTGACGTGGCCCAATCACGCGCGAGCGCGGCTGACGCGACCCAATCAGGCGCGAGCACTCGAACCTCGCCCTTCGCTATAAATACGGGTCCCAGCGTCAGTCAACGCGGTGCTGCTAGGTAGCACACTTCGCCCCCGCCAACAACGCCACTGAGGATGTCTGCCACAGTTGCAGGCGAAACGCATGGACAAGTCTCCGTTAGACCACGGCCTACAAACCCGACAATGTCAAATAATACAGCCTCTACAATACGTTGGTCAAAAATAAACAAACTTGAATTATTTTCATTTTTTAACAAACATTAACCATGAATAATACTTTAACATGACTTAAATACTTTAACATGACTTAAACATTGACAATTGGTATACGTGATTTACGGTATATATAAATATATACACACACACACACGTATTTATATTCTCTCGTATAGAATATACTTTTCATCAGATATCTGCTGGTGAAGTGTTCCATCGTGACATCCCGCTATGGTTTTGCGTGTGCTGGCCATATTAGTTTACTCAAGCGTCGATGGCGGCATCGCTGTAACAACTGCGCAAGTGGGAGAGCCGCGATCTGTGTTGATACACCTGCGCTCGGCCGCCGCGGCCGCCTCTCCGGGGCGGACGGGGCGCTGCGAAAATATAGCGGGGATCCGTCAAAGCGGCGGCCTCCGGGGGCGGGTCGCCCAGTAAAAACACGCCGATCATCAGGGGCGTATTGGAAACGATCGCTTTGTCTGGGGGCCATCATTCTTCTTCGAGAGGGGAAAGAAACGAAAGGTTGCTGGGGCGGGGAAGGGAAGGGAAGGGAAGGGAAGCGCGTTAAAGACGAGAAGATTGGACCGCGAGAAAAGCGAAATGAGAGATGGCGCAAACGGGGGGTTACGAAACGAATGCAGGCAAGAAGGAGCATTGCAAGGCACAGTGAAAGGAGGGAAGTGAATTAAAAAAAAAAAAACAGTAGTTGATTGACAAGGTTTTTTATATGAAAAATTGTTGTTAAATGTAGTGATCAGTGAACAAGCGATGAATAAAACAAACAAAAAACAGTCATGGAGTAATACTAACAAAGAAGAAAGGACGATATGCATGGTTTGCTTTATACACAAAGAAATTAGTGGAACGGGGTGGATAATGTGCCATATAAGGGGCAAACAAGAAGGGTACGATCTAGTCAGACGAAGCAAGATCAGCGAAAACTGCGACACTGCAGCAGGAGATGGAGGGCAAAGACAACAGGAAAAGTGGCCGAGGTTGATTCAGCGCAGGCGGCGAGAGACTGTTTGTGCCGCCCGCGAAGCCGTAAAGCAGGCGACATGTCTTGGCGCAGATACGTCACAATGGACGCGCCGTGCATTACCACACGAGACCGGGTGCGGGGCGGGGCGGGGCGGGGCGCTGCGGCTCCCGATAAAAGTGCGCGTCGCGTCCCAGAACTCTCTCCGCGCCGCCCGCCCGCTCCGCCTTGTGCGAGACCCTGATGCATAGAAGATCCGCCGCTTTACGACTACGGCTGTCACCTGCGTCACCACCTATCGACTGCCGTCTCCTCGTTTATGAGCACCGCCCCCTGCATTGTACTGGATATCGCTTGGGATATCGGGCAACATATCGGCGCCGACAAGACCATCGACAAGATCCATAAGTAAAAGAGTACGAGAAAAAAATAAATGTATTTTGAACTTACTTTGATTTTGACTTAGATGTGATTTTGTGTATTTAACGGGCCTGTCAAATGATCACTATGTTGTGCATTTCTCTACTACCGAGATTGTCATGAATATTCAGTTTCAGAATAGTTATAAACAGTTATAACATTGTTTCATTTTTCTGTCTTTTTTTTTTCTCGTGGAATCATCTTTGAGAAAACTTATCTTTTCTTTGGGAATATTTTTTCTGTACGACATAATGACAAAGAGACTTTGTGCAGCAGTTCGGCGCAGGACTCCTTCCCCTCCAACACCCAACGCAATGCGCGTCTCAGCCACCGCCCACTAGCCCTCGCCACAGACTCTCAATTTCGCTCCACCGTCCTCTTGTCTTTTTCCTTATTCTTCTCTTCGTTTTACGATCGGAGCACCTTCAGCCGCGCTCTCAGTCGGCGTTATCTAGGCGTGCTGTTACGCGAATTGCAGCGCTCACCTAAACAAGGATGCGTCTTTTGAGCGGCAAACGTCGTAAAACGGGAGCCTGAGTTTAATGTGGTTATCATAGGAAGCCTGGCTGCGCCTGGGCTCCCGCACGTAACGCAGCCCGCAAACCTCAAACACTGCGATTTGCAGTCCCCATCGCTAGCATTGTGAAACGAAGCGCGAGATAGGGATATTTGGCTACAAGCACGTGAATATATTAAAGCTAAGTTATATAACCCACTACCCAATTGTTTCAAGATCCAAATCTTAATTGGTTACTGCTGAATGCATTCGACAGAGTTTCTCTCGAGCAGCTAAACCTCGCATTCCTAGGAGAATTTAGAACGCGGAGCATACGAGCGTAAAGTTCGGACGCGGGTATTTGGACGGCGCGTTCCTATCGCGTTAGTTGCTCTCAAAAATTCTGCCCAAGTCTGAATCTGAAACCCAGGCTCCGCAACGCCGGCGCTGAACTCCTCTATCCCTCTTCGGCGCACAAAAGCGGAGAGAGCAAAGTCGAACGCCGACATTAGCATTAAATCAGGGCGACGCCGCCCTTACAAACAAACACGGAGAGCGAGTCGCTACACCATTCGCGTAATGGCCGCTTGTGCGTGGCACTCTAACGAAACGAAGCCGGAACAAAGCTGGCGCCGGGCGGCGCGGGGGCGGACCGGGCGGAGCGGCGGACGCAGCAAGGGCAAGGGCGAGAGCGAGGGTGAGGGTGAGGGTGAGGTGAGGGTGTGGGCGAGGGCGAGGGCGAGGGCGAGGGCGAGGGCGAGGGCGAGGGCGAGGGCGAGGGCGAGGGCGAGGGCGTGGGCGATGGTGAGGGCGATGGTGAGGGCGATGGTGAGGGTGTGGGCGAGGGCGAGGGCGAGGGCGACAGCGAGGGCGTGGGCGAGGGCGAGGGCGTGGGCGATGGTGAGGGCGATGGTGAGAGTGTGGGCGAGGGCGAGGGCGGAGCCGAACGTGGCGGTGGCGGCGTTCGGTAAACTTCGTTACCGGAGTCGCTAAGCCATTTGGGCTTGCGTAAGTGCTTAAATTCGACGCGCGATATGGGACTTAATGAACGGGGGGAGGGTGGGGGGAGTGCATGTCGGACGGCAAGTCGCTGACTGGACGACTGATCGCGCGAATTAGAATAGTAAGCGGCCACGCACGGCTGTCAGCTCGTGGTTGCATTTCAAAATGAATGTTTTCAAAAATATCAATGCTTGGGAAGATGAGGTCACTTCTTTTGACAAGAGGCAAATATTAACTTACTCAATTTTTTTTTATTTTGCAACGTTTTCAGCTTACTCGAATTTTGACGATCAAGGGTAATATTCTTGTAGTTGAATAGCTCACATCATTTTACCTTTTTTTCACCATTAGCGAAAATATTGAGCCAGATTCATCAGCAACTTTACGGATGAAATTATGTTACCTTACAATTGGATCACTGTGATGTAATGACTGAAGTTTCAAAGCAGATGAAAATATGAATAAAAACTCTTACATCGTCATCACTCATTACTTACTCTACAAAGGAAATAGATGATGATTCTATTCTGAGGGCATTAAACAGAAAATTAGATGTTGTAAGCAATCTACTGAATTGCATAAAACATTACTTCTGTTCACAATCAATTCATTGCATATTATAACTATTTAATGGTAGCCAAATTAGTTTCATTTAAGTGACTATAAACGATCATTTAAGTTTATAATGTCTATCTGCCTTCCGGACATTTCGCTCCCCAAGCGCCAGCACCAAACGGACGCAAAACCCCCAGCGGAGAGTTATTTCGCGCGGTGCCTATTGCGTAGTAATAACTAATGACTTAATTGCCCGGAAGGCTCATGTTTAGCGACCCCGCCATATTTCTTGCAGGGGGGGGGGCGGCAGTAACGAATAGGAGACGGTCGCAAAGTGGCGCAAAGTTCCGTGCGATTTGTTCGACGCGTGCCCGGGTGGACGGGAGTCAACCCGCTCTGCCCAGCCCGGCCCGGCCCGGCCCCGCCCACTCCAGCCCCGCACGGAGCAACCTCGCGGGCAATCACAACAACGACAACAACAACAAATCGGCGGCCGTCCCCGCGGCAGGCGCGGCGCGGGATTAACCCGCGATTTGGCTCCCGTCATCATTCACGCGCAGCCCGCCCCCTCCCCGCCCACGTCCCCGCCCGCGCGGCTGGGCGACCGGAATGAAGAGGGATGGCCGCAGCTCGGGTTGGAGCAGGCCGAGCGGTGAAGTTGGGTTGGACATTTCGGAAAAAAGGCAATGCTCTTTCAACTTGAGGAGTGACAGAAAAAAAAAGTACAGCAATAACTAACATTGTTGCCCGTTTTACACACATTTTTGTTATTATCTTGATGATCAGCTTTACCGTGTTCATCACATATCATCGAATCAAGAATAAAAAGACAGAAAAGCGACAAAGTGAGCGTGAAAAAGGTACATGGTGGAAACCAGAATATTTGGAGACGAGACAACAAAAATACGTAATGCATAAATGAGTTTTCAGTCGATCTCATAGATTAATCCTACGGAAGTACCGAAAACTGTTTGTATCACTTCATTCCAAAAAGAATCGAAATCAATAATGTTATTCAATATTCAGGCGTCGCTTGAATCATCCTAGTTTCAGATACGGTCATTAACTATTAAAGGGTTCTATTCCGGCGCTTGAAACACAATTTGTAAATACGGTCATTAACTACTAATGAGTCGTATTAATGCATTAGACGATTCAATAAGTTGAAGTGAGCAACAAAAGACTTAAAAAGGAGTACATTCTGAAACAATCCGCATGGATTAAAAGAAACATTTTAACATTCAGGAGAGTTTTGTAATGGATATGAGATTGGAGAGCCAATGGTACGCGTATTTCGGCTGAGAGTGGAAAGTTGTGGTGGCCGCGCATATAATGAAAAAAGAACAGGCGGAGCGAGGCGCGAACGGAAGGGCGAGAGGTTAGGAGGATGCATGCATGAGGGTAGGGCGATAGAACATCGAGGCACACCGCTTCTGACAAGCCCCGATGGAGTTCGAAACATTTACATAACTGGTGGCCCGGTGCGGCGATGGTGGCACGGAGCGGAGCTGGGTGGGACGGAGGCGGAGTGAGGTGTACCGGGGCAGCGTTGCGTATGATCGTGTGGAGTAGGGTGAAGTGAGGAGTAGAGGGAAGGGGTGGGGTGGGAAGTGGCGGAGCCAGGTAGGGCAGAGGGGCGGGCGGGGCGAGGTGCCGTGCCGAACAGTGAAGGGGGGCGGGGTAGCGGTCAGTAGAGGGGAGGGGAATGCAAAGCTGTCAGAGGGTGGGATGGGGAAGGGGGTGTCTGTCAGGGAGGCGGGGAGTGGGCGGGGCGATGCGAGGTGCCGTGACGTGGAACGGAAAAGGGGGCGGGGGGACCGGTGTGGCGCGGGGGGGGGCGGGGGCGGGCCGGTGGAAATTCTGTTTGCGCAGCCGGTCTTTAGCAGCGCTCGGCGGAAGCGCCGGCGCCAGCGTCCGCCCGCCGCCGCGCCGCTGCCGCTTCGGGTAATCGCTTCCACGGACTGTTTTTCGTGCCTCGCGGGAGCGTCAGCGGCCGGATTTCGATTACGGTAAAAAGGAGAGTTACAGCAGACGTGTCCATGGAGATTACTGAAACGTGTATTCTCAATTAGGTGGTTTGTTATTTTTTATGAGAGCGAACGCTTCCGCGACCGACGAGTAATGGGTGAGTGCGAATTCCAATTGATGAAATATTTACTCGAACTATGTTTTTAATCACTTACAGAATATAAGGAAAATAAGCTCGAAAAAATGTCTTCCGATGCAGAGGCCAAACACATAATCAGCGTTCGTACATTTGTTTAGCGGCGAGAGAGTGATTACTTTTTTTGAGCAATGAAAATAATATATAGACAAAAAATAATTAAATTTAGAAGATAAATATAATAAATTCTAAATTTTTTTACCAAATTATGAATTAACATGCATATGCAATGATTTTATTATGCTCACAAATTGATGACTGACGCAAGTACACAAATGCATAGGACATTGTACTGAATTGCGAAAAAATTTACATTTAGTAAATATTATTAAAATGTTAATTGGTATTTGCTGAGGTTCACGTTTTCTGTAATTCGGTTCCGCCATTTCCATATAATACCCGTAATAAAAAAATATTGATCACATGGCAAATAAGGTTTCATGTCACAGAGTCCAAATGCGGAACACTGTCTTTATCCAAACAGTGCCCAATGGGTCAGCAGATCTCGAACTTGACCTAGACCATGCACTGATGGCCTTCTCATAAATCACTACGGAAGGAATAACAAATCAATCAATCCCGAAAATATCAGAACCCGACAGGGAAAAGACTTGTAGGGGCTCGTCTTGGTCGTCTGAACAGAAACACAAGAGCAAAACAGAGGCTGTGAATATACATTAATACACCATTATAAAACAGGAGCAATGACGTAAAATGTGCTCTTTTATGCACAACCACCCTTTGTTCTCCGGAACGGCAAAAATGACACCCAGCAATGATATATACACGGGCGCACAGGTGTGGCGGTACGTCAGATATGCGAGTGGGCTGTGTTGCAGTGGTGTAATGCATGTGGTTAGGATTGCAGTGAGCTCGGTTAGGTCGCGCGCGCGGGCCGCGAGCACGTGGGTCAGCCCGCTGACCCGGAAACAATTCAACGTCTATCTCTGTGGAATTGGGTCTGCATGACACCGGGCTATCCTTTTCGTTGTCGCGGCCCAGCTATTTTTTAAATAGATTCCACCCGAGAGATTAATGGGAACTGACAGCCGTTTAAATACAATTTGATCATTCCGCCCCAACGGATTCTTCGATCACAAAGAATAATCCGAACTGATACTGAGAGCGACACAATCGTATTTTTAAATGTTTCTGTTTTGAATTAAATACCAATCCAGCGATTAGCGGTGGCAAGTAGGAAAAAAAATCGCATGACAAATAACTGAACTTCAAATGTAATAAAGATGAGTACATAGAATGTTATAGCCATAAGCAATAGCACCAATGGCATTTTTTTGTTTTACTGCGATTGATAGAAACCGTAAATGGCGCAAAATTTGTGAATCAGTGGGAAGCTTCATTATATAAAATGACGTTAATTCCACAGAATATTCTAACACTATTGTTATTTGCGTGAACACATGATCGACGCCGGGGAAAATGTTCAAAGAAGGAAAGTGAAGCGATTAAACATGAATAGTTACGATTTTAAACCTGTTTAACAGAAAATATGACTACATATAATGAAGAAATAAGGCTCAAGCCTAACTCACCACGCTATAATCAGCTTCATCTCATACAACAAGTCACTCACCTGAAACAAGCAAACAAACACTAATATTAGTGTTTAGTGCCTACATGCACAAAATACCTCAAAACATGTTAATAAAAACATCAATACAAAAATGAAGGAGACACATTCACAACGAAGATAACTAAAGAACAAAACAATACGTTAGTAATACGAAAAGCAATTGATAATTTACTAAATAGTTTCCATCTGCAATTTTTAAAAGAATCGAGTCCAATAGAATTAACATAATGTCACCCAGAAAGTGCACCAAGGAAAAAAATCACCTTGAATCTCAGGCGGTAGAACGCATCGAAAAGGCGACGCGTTGCGAAAGCACGGAGTTCCCGGAGGGAGAAAGGGGTGTGTTGGAGGCGGGGGCCGAGACGGCTCGGCAGCAGAGCTGTGGCTGCGGCAGAAAGCAGGGAGGAGCGCAGGGGCGAGGGCGGTGGGCGGGGCGCCGCGCGCCGGCCACCGCCGCCGCCGGAGAAGCGGCGTCGCGGGTGCAAATTGGCTGGCCTTATGCGGAGGGCCGATCCTCGGGACAATCGCCCCCGTTCTCGAGGAAATTCGAAGCGGCTTTGGGCCGCCGAAGGGGCGGGCCAGGGGCCGGGGTAGGGCGGGGACAGGGGCGGGGTGGGGGCGGTTGCGGAGGCAGGGCGGGGGCAGGGGCAGGGGCGGGGGCAGGGCGGAGGCACGGGTGGGGGCGGGGCAGGGGCGGGGCAGGGCGGGGCGGGGCGGTTGCGGAGGCAGGGGCGGGGGCAGGGGCGGGTGCGGGCGAGGGGCAGGGACGGCGCGCCGAGAGCGGCGGACGGCTGCAAGCGGGCCGCACAGGAAATTCGGTGGCTGCGCCGGACAATAAGGAGGGCCTGTCGCATTCCCTCCGGGGCGAGAACCGACAGCCGGGGGTTGGTGAGTGGGTGAGGAGATGGCGCAGATGCAGCACACGGCTTCAGGCAGGGAGCACACGACGCGCGTATCTGCAAGCGACTTTTGTTCCGCACCTGCCGTGAGCTCACGGTGAGTGACGTTGAAAAGGATGGGATGTGACGAAGCCCTAGAGAGAGAGAGAAGCAAGCATGTTATATGAAAGATGTTTCGGTGAGAGAAAATGAAAAGAGGGAGAAAGAGGATTTATAAAATACGATGGCTGAGAATGCAGTACATCTATGTATACGTAGAACTCATAAGTGAATTTAGGAAAGTACGACAAGAGGACAGTGAGGACGATTCCATGCCACTGAACATATTGTTGCAAAATGCAACAAACGAGCAGAAGAGTAGACTGGTGAGAGACGGAAGCTGAAGGCCCGAGAGAACACGTCACAGATTAGCGTTCCGCAGACGGAGAGCGGAGAAAACGCCGGGGGGGGGGGTGGGAGGGGAGCTAGTAGGACGGGGTCGGCGACAAGACGTGGACGAAGTGCCAGGCAGCCCTGAGATACGGCCGACCTGGCCTGTTGTTCCGGGCGGCGACGCGCCTATTTCTCTCGTCGGCAGCGGCAGCCCTACTTACAGCGCCTCCCGCCGCGAGAAATCTCGCTTGTAAGGAGCGCCCCCGGCCCCGGCCCGGCCCCGCCTACCTGCGCGGAGACAAAGGACGCCTGTCGCGCGCTGCCCGCGGCGCGGGGGGCGGGGCGGAGGCGGGGCGGGGGCGGAGCTGGGGCGGAGGCGGGGGCGGCGGGGCGGAGATGTTTCTTTCAGGATCTTGTGCCGCCCAGGATTCGCCGCCGCTACTTCTTTTACGGCCGGACATCTCTCTGCGGCTTGGCTTTACGGGGTCGCTGTAAGCAGCCCTGCGGGTGCCCAGCGCGGCGGAGACGCGTTGAGCCGGCTGTTGGTTGGATGAACTTAGTTTCGCGAGAGACATTTTACAAGTTCTCTTACACAAAATTTTGCAAGATCTCAAGAAAGGGACACATGAATATTTTATTGTTTAATATACGTGTTAGATTTTGTAGTATTAACTATTCATACAAAAGTTCCGGCAAAACATTAATCACGATAGGTTGTTCCTTTTTGCAAATGTAAATGAAAATAGCAAATGCTCTTAAGTTAGTTTCACGTCTTCGTTGCTGATTCCACTTCAATCTCCATTCTAAACATTACAGTAGGATTACTTTTTCAAACTTTATCATCTGTTAATGGTGGCATTTGCTTTGGGTGTTATTCGTATTACAAAAATTACGTTTGTGATGGGAATAACCTTGATTACATATTTCAGAAAAGAACGTCATTTAGTAGACCAAGTGATGTCCAATGAGTGAAATCATTATAAACGCACAAGGTTTTCTGCTAATACAACAAAAGAAATACAAATCTGTCTACAAGAGCATATGCAAGCGCGTATAAAAATGTGTAAATTCCATGACATTATCGAAACAACCTAACAAAAAATTAAAGCAACACTATATTTGTGTGAATCCAATGAATTAAGAGTTGTAAACTTTGGAACTCCACCGTCGTCAACGCAAAGCTGTCCACTTCCTAGTCGAACCAAAATCGCGTTTTCCGCCGCGATCCAATACCTTTCTTCAATATCCTGGGGCCGCCCGCGCAGCGGCTTGGCAGACAGCGGCATCGAGGCGCCGCCGTGCGCCCGCCGCGCGGCGCCAGAAAGAGGAAAAACCGCCTCCATATCGCGCTACTGATTTATCGCGCCCTGACTACCAAAGGGCGCGGCAATTTTTCACTTTTATTCGCAGCGACACGGGGCTCATTTGAATTTCATCCCGGCGCGTCCGTGTCGCCCGCGACGGGGCCGCCCCCGCCGCCGCCGCCTTCCCCTCGGCCCCTGTCGTCGCATCTGCAGCTTCCGACCCAGCCACATCCCTCTCGCTGCCGTTTCTCGGGCAACGGGATCACTGGACGATCCCTTGGTAGTTAGTTCGCGAAGTAATCTTCCTACCACTTTCTCCATAATGCCTTTACCGCTGCTGCTCTGAACTTTTGAATGGCTGGCTGCTACGATTTTGCGGTTCCCTTTGTTTTTATATTAAACAGATACTTGCAGCATACTTGTGACGTGCGTTTCAATCTGTTTCTTCTCGGCTTTAAGCTGCTCTCATCTCATCAGCTTTCAGTTCCTTCTTGATGGTATCATCACTTCGCTATTTACGCCATTGTAATCCTAAGACTTATCCACGCTTTCAAAATTGTTGATACTCTCATTCCAGTTCCTTTAATGTATAATGCTGCAAAGTTGGTAAAAATATACCTTCCTCTTATAATTGACAATCAATTGGAGTCTTTTTTTTTCATTATATAGATATATGTATAATGTACACTTTATATAATAATCAATAATATAATGATTAAATCGGCGACTTCAAATCTCGTCACCATCTTTTCTCCTGTTATCTCTTTCATTCAGGAAAGTGTTATTCTCCAATTATTTTCTATTTCTCTTATCAGAAACACTCATGGCACATCGTCTCTTTGTCTGCTAACACTTTCCTCCGCCTATTTTTTCTCCTCCTCACCCTCATCTCTCCACCCCCGTCGGTATTCCGAAACCTCCCGCCGGGCCCTCCCCGATCACCACCCAACACCCGCCAGTCGAGGCGACGCCGGCTCCGGCTCCCGGGGTTTTTGAGGCCGACCCGGAACACGGGAATCAATTAACGCCGGGGCCGGAGCAATTACTCATCCTCTGACGTCACGGAGCCGTCCTGGCAGAGGGATTAGCGCACAAAGCCGGGCGACGGTCACAGCGCCGGCGGGCAGTCGCCGACCTCCCTGGCGGCTCGCGAGCGCAGCAGGGCGGCGCGCGGGCCCGCTTCGCGCGGATCATAGCGGGCGAACACTGTAATCCCGGCCACGCCCCCCTGCGAATCTGGGAACGCGTTCGTTCGACACGTTTTGCAACTGCCGCGCGAGATGCTCAATTCATCGAAAGCAGCGCCCTTGATGTTTGTCATGCACGGGCGAGTAACTCAATTATTTATCTGGAGTACAGGCTATCTAGCTTTCCGCTTTGTGCAGACTCCATTATTCTTCATGCGAGAAAGTCTTCCGAAGCCTTCAGTTCGTTAATCAATTATACATTCAAATCCACATTGCGTTTATCTCTGCGTTAATACACCTATAGAATTGCTCACTGCAGTCAGAGGAACGTGTAACCTATTTTCCAAATATCGGCGCAAACTTTTGTGTTACGTGTGCAGAGCTTGCCAAAATGTCGTGATATCGCAAACTAAGCCCGATGTCAAAACATGTTGCCTGTGATGATTAAATATTAATGTACATAAATATTGATGTCCGGTAATGATTGAATCTGCTTATGGTGTGTAAACAGATGAATGGTAAATATTAAAACAAAACTTAACTAAAATAGACGTCTCGTTTCCTGATGTTTGTACAATCGATATCAATGTTCGGAAAGGAAACACTCGAGAAGGATAATGACATGATTTCAGCACATTTCTTATGTATTGGAACAATGATGTGCCCCAATTTACTCAGATGTAAATGTTATCAATGGATTTTGTTTACACATTTTTCCTGGCAATGCCAGAGATTTACATTTGGTATTCCGTCATAAGATGTGTAATCATTTACGAAAGAGATTTTTATAAGTGATCTGTAAACATGTCGAAATGCCTTTCTATATCACAAAGCAGTTCCACGCGATTGTAATAGTCTGTGTTCACATAGTACATTCATCAAAATATATAATACTGTTTTATCTAAGATATTTGAGCTAGGAGACGTAAATTGATGAAATGAGATACATCTAGCTAAATGTGTTTAAAATACAATCATGTACCAAAAACGCCATAGCTGCTTATGAATTCGCATGTCATTTGCACAGTTTTGATGCAGAGATTTATTAAACCATATTAGACTAACCTTACTAACTGAAAATAAGCGTCAAGAATTTCATGCATAGTTTGAAAACCACATATTTCCAAGAGTACTTTCGAGTCGTGATAATTGAAAGAGATCTTAACTCAGAACTACTCTAATATTAAACGCGTGAATAAAACATACGAAGAGAATTGACAATTCAAATCCTATTCCGACCGAATAGAGCGCCCAAAATAAGCATCCCCTCAAACTCCTTCTGCTTTAAAGGAAAATGAAGCACCGACAATTCACGAAACGTCGATCGTTAGAGACGATGCAAAGCGAGCAAACATCGCAAACGACTTTCGGAAGCAGACCTGGAAATAACGCGATGTCCGTTTCCTGACGCATATTTCAACGGCGCGAAACGCTAAAGAAGACGCATCGACTTGCAGCGCCGTTGGCGGCCGCGTTCTCATGTTAATCTGGACGGCCTCGCCCGCCCCGCCGGGCCGCGTCGCGCCTCACGGGCTGATGAATGGCATGGCAGCACGCGTCCGGAAGCCGCCCCGCCACGGCACGCGGGTGGCCGCGGGCCCGCCCCGCCCCACCTGCAATTACCCGCGCGGCCGGCCCGGGGACAGCTCCCTCGGGCCGGGTCAAGGATTCCACCGGCCGCACCCACGGGCACCCGAGGGCACCGCTTCCCCCCTCTACCTGTGCGCTGGAGATTGCGGACATCAGAACGCCCCAGATCTCCTCAGCTTTCCCTTCTACCGCGGAAGGCGTTTTCAAAGGGCTATTTCCAGACTCAAAGACTTCATTAATGTATCTGAACAGTCATTCGTGACTGATAAGTAGCAGTTTTGTTCGAACGGATGAAGGAATCCGCCTAGGATTCAAATGCTGCAATCTCTTCACCGAACGTGGTTGTGTTTCTGAAGAGGTACTTATACAGTGAAATACTTCTTTGTTGTTACATGTAATTCAACCATCTTCGCGGCATAGTGGGAAGTACTTTTGCGGAGGGAAGATTATGAATTCTGTAGGAGCGCACCTACAGAGCCTCGAGTCCAGATAACTACAGGGTTAGGGACATGCTGTATATCTTAGATTCTGGAAGTTGCTTTCGAAGGATGTTTGTAGAGCTAACGATTCTATAATTATTTAAGGCGAATTTGAACAGTAATTCATAGCTACAGAAATGGATCTTTGTGTTACGTTCAGTTCAGAATGAAAAGAAACGGCCTTAAATCAGAACACCGTGGAGCGATCTCAATGAATTTGGAAGCTCTTGCCAGAAAGATGATTGGGTAAAACAAATTACTAAAATGAATTTGGGTTGATTTCCATATTCTATATTCCAATCTTCTAAAAAGAATATAAAGAGATGTTTTAAAACAAAAATATAGAATTTCTACAAATAACTAAATGCAGAGCTCAAAATTTGAAGTTAGTACTAAGAAAAATAAGTGAACTTACGAATTTCCGAAGAAGAAGAAGAAGAAGAAGAAGAGAAGAAGAAGAAGAAGAAAATATAGCTACGAAAAAACTCTATAAAGACAAATATTGCATTTCAATGAAAACATGGACAACAGATAAGAGACTAAGAAAGTTCATTAATAGATGAATCAATACAGCACTGCTTTCGGAGAAACACTAAAAAAATATAGTTGACAAGTTTTCAGAACAGCACATTTCGCGAACCAGCACAAGTTGCAGCACTGCCAGACGTTGCGAGGCTAGATAGCGTTAAACTAGCCGGCTAAGAGCAACGCGGTGCAGAGAGGATCGCGATAATACGGAGCGGGCCAGGTCGCAACGGGACAGCCGGGGGTCTCGAGATGATGGAAGGCTGGGCGGTGGTTTGAGGGCGGGTGAGCGGTCCGGAGCCGGCGGGAGGAGGGGGGCGGGGCAGACAGGCCGATAAGCTCAAACGCGGCGCGCGGCCGCCGGCGCATGCTGCGTTACACAATATCCGGCCGGGCGGAGCGCGCGAGGTGGGCGGGGTGTGGCGGTGGGGAGGAGTGTTCTCCACGGGTTCCAGGGTGCCCTCCCCTCGCCGCCGCCGGGGGGCCTGCAGAGACCGCGTACCGGACGTCTCCCGACGGGTGGGCGATCTCCACGGCGGGGTGGCGGGGGGCGGTGCGGGCGGCGGGAAAGGCGGGGGCAGCAGGGGCGGTGCGGGAGGCGGGTGGCGGAAGCGGCGGGGCAGGGCGGGCGGGGGCGGGCGGGCGGGGGCGGGGGCGGGGCGGGCGGCGGGGCAGCGGGGCGGCGGGGGCGGCGGGGGCAGTGGGGTGGCGGGGTGGCGGGGAGGCGGGGCGGCGGGGCGGCGGGGCGGCGGGGCGGCGGGGCGGCGGGGGCGGCGGGGCGGCGGGCGGCGGGGCGGCGGGGCGGCGGGCGGCGGGGGCGGCGGGGCGGCGGGGCGGCGGGGGCGGCGGACGCTCGGGCCACAGGCCCTGCAACGGGAGGATCACGGGTGAAAAGATGAAACTTGGAAGCGATGAAAGATCGCTCCGTTTGCCTCCAGGGCGATTTTACGACGCGTGCTGAACATATTTCTACTCTGAAGTAAACAAGCTTAAGTCACAAATAGCGAAAAAGTGTAGGCAATAGGAAATAATTTCTTGCCCATTATGTCTCGAATTCTCTCACTCCACAAAAAGTTCTAAATGACTTTTTGATATAAACTAATAATTTTACTCATCAACATAATTTGTTTGCCTATAATGTCTTAGTTTTCGCTAACTGAATTTCTTTGTTCCTTTTATTTTATACAATTGCTTTTTCTTTAAGGTTTTGTTCAGGAAAGCATCCTCCCATATTTCAATTGGAATTTAATTAAAAAGAAGTATTTATTACTGATCATATTTTGAAGACTTGAGTAGAAAACATTTTTCATGATGACCCCAGTTTCCTTCTTTTATGCACATCAACATTGAAATAACAACGAGTACATTTTTGAATGACGCAAAAAGTTGGATATTTTCAACACTTTCATTGGCAAAACACCCAAACTTTTTGTCACGCACATATTACGCCATTATTCTCAACTGCGCTTACAAGCATTTTTGTAACACCAAGCTGCCGTAATGACGAACATCAATAACATCACACCGGATGACAGCTCCTATAGCCAACCTTAAGCATACGCTCTTAGTTCGGCATTAACACGACTTAGCTCAACTCCAGGCCCCGTCAGTTGAAATCGCCTTAGGTGCCACGCACCTCGTTTAACTTTCCTGTTTACCGCGGAGACCGCGGACAGAGAGGCGCGGTGGTGCCGCCGTTCTTTGCGTTTTTGTTCCCGCACTGCGCAAACAACAACTTTCGCCCCCCCTCCCCTCTCAAAGGGGACCGTCCTCCTTCCTCCATATGCCTCGCAGAAAACCTCCGATTTTTTTCTTTTACCTATCAATTTGTTTTATTTGTACAGTATTATTCCTTCCATTTTTATTTGAAGCTTGGTTCACAGAATCATTACACTTATATGATATAATATAATCTACTTATTCCTTATTTAAATCTTGAAAGACTGAAAAACTAATATCCAATCTTTTAAACAATATTCAGGCTTATTATATAATTTTCGTATTCAGGCTTTCCGGTCATTCAGTAATGAGGCTTTCATAACATTCTTTTATAACGCATTAACTAATAATCCTTGTCGCATAGATTGCCTGCCTACGTGTCTATTAATGAAATCTTTAAAAACTCCGTAAACTTAGTCGAGGGCATTTTACAAAAACAACAACAACAAACAACTATGACACCAAAAGGTTACAAAGTGGCTGAACATGTCCTTGGTGACGAGTCATATTGCTATAGAAAGAATGTACATAATCATCACATCATGAAAATCTGAATCTCACTCAATTCCATACAAATTAACAAGACATTGTGTAATCATAATTGCAATGTATGAATTATTGAACTTCATTATTCTGAAGAAAAATTAGGTTGACAGCATTCCCTAATTTTCATACAAAATGAAATTCAACGCCATTTGCAGAGGGAAGTTCTATTTTGCTGTTTTGGTAGTTTTTGGTACAGAATGTTAGACAAATGTTCGGATGTTAAATTTATCATCAATACGTTTTATAAATTTAAGTTCGAGAAAACGGCAGATAGCTTTCTGGTTGACAGCATTCCCTAATTTTCATACAAAATGAAATTCAACGCCATTTGCAGAGGGAAACTAATAAAATAGCGCTGCTTCACGCAGTGATGAAACTCGTCAGCAACACAATACGTAATGCTACAACTAGAAATGACCCCTGCTTACAATTTATGATAACAAACAATACATTTCGCAAATAGTTACCAATTTACATACATTCTGAAATTTTATTACTCGGAAATTTTTCATCGTAATTACAGCAATTGTTGAATACTTCATATTTTAATAGCCATGTTATGAACAACTCGAAACAATATTTCATCAAGCAGCCTCAAAGCGGCAGTTCATTAAAGCGAAAATGGGCTTCTCATTAATATTCACACAGATGATGTACAAAGTTCTCCTTTTTATTGCAATTAACAATTTTGTTCCAGGGACAGAGCTGGACGGAAACAAAGTCGAAGCAAGGCAGAATCAGATTTTTGTCATTGAAACAAAAAAGTATTAGGTATCAACACCGGTTGATGACGCATTTGTGAGAAATAAAAGCGATAGTCTGTGGAACAATTTCATTTCAATTTCAGAAAATAAAGGGAAAATTATTCCCTGATTATTGTGATTGGGCTGATAGGCTAAAGAGAATACGAAACGAATTAATAATGACGATTATCACTCAATTGATTTCTGTAATTCCATCTATGTCTTGACAATAACCTTCGATATTGTAGAATTTCTTACCTTACTTCTACTAGTCTCAAAAGACTGGAAAACAACAAAATGTACAATTAACAAGCGGTACTTCGTCCTAACGAAGGTCGTAGCATGACGTAGCCAAAAAGTAGACATCTGCCCCTAGAACGCGGCGTCTCCCCGACAGCCAAATAAATAACGAATTGAGTATAATTCACAATAGTCTATCGTGAATTTATTCATTCTAGGCAATGTAGTATACCACAACCAAAGCTCAGAAGAAACTGAAAATAAGTTCTCCCTCATCCTTAAGAAGATTCCACGTACTTTCTCCCGACAAATCCGGCATTTCTGAACGTTTCTCGATCACAAAGAACTGATTCACTTCTGTTTACTTCATTTCGACTTGCTCCGCCCTCTGTCCATTTCAATTGCTTCTGTTGTCTGGGGAGGAAAGAGTTCTCGAATAACTTCCGTGGGCAGAAATCGAAACAATTTCTTCTCCTCGTCTTCCCTGGAGGGCAGCGGCCGGAGTGGGGCGGCCGAGATCCGTTGATGGAAGGGCAGCCAAGTCATTTCCGGAGCGGAGTGCCCTTCCGCACGGTAAATATATTTCCTGTGAAAACAAAATTCAATCTTTGGAAATAATTTATACTGTAATGAAAAGGGAATTGGCGCCTTCATGGAAATTTACTGAATAATAAAGACATATTAAGCACGAAAGGTAGATAATCACTAAATTTGCAGGAAGAATAGATTTACTCTGCATTAGTCGAATGAAAATACACGAGCTTTGCGAAGTACTATCATAAAAATGTTATCACTTCAATGGTTTCATAAAATACTTTCGAATTAATACTTGATATTAATTTTCGGAGACTTATTTGAGGTGTCCATTTAATTGACTCGTTCAGGCCAATCAATGGCTACATTTTAATTCCGCATACATATTATAAAATCTTAAAAGATAAAATCTACCAATCTCATCCAACATCATGACAGTTTAGTTCGATTGATTGACTGACTGATATTTTTATGATTCCGGGCGCGTCAACTGCTTCGGTCATTAGTCACGTTAGTGTAGTGCATGTTTTTCTCGGGAGATGGCGGTGATCATTCCCGCTGAATGGCGAGATCCGGCGCCGACCTACCGCCGGGTAGTGGGGTTTCCCCTAACCAGGACTCTCACCAGCGGGCACCGCCCAGCCGGGACAAGCTCTTAGCTCCCGACCGGTCTCCCGGAATATGTGGAAGTGTAGTGCATGTTAGTGTAAGTGTGTGTGTAAAGGGAGAGGATAGGACAAGGATGAGGAAGGACACATCGCGCGCGGTTCGTGGCCCGATTGGTAGTGTACTGCTCCGGCATTCGCCTGGTGTTGATGGGAGAAACCACCGAAAACTACCGATCAGAGCAGCCGGCCGCTAGAATTCTCCTTCAGACAGCGACTGAATTGGACCTAGCTGAAAAGCTCGTGTCGAAAATCCTACCGCCGTCAGGACTCGAACCTAGGACCTCCCGGTCAGAGGCGCTGCAGTGACATCAGTTGATGCACTGAGCTACCGCTGCCGGTGCACAGTTTCGTTCGAATCCCTCTCACTAATCCTACCATTCCCATTCTCCGCGCACCCATTTAAACGACATCAAACAACCAGCACAACTCGTCAGGGTGTGCGCCGGGGCTGCCTGCGACAGCGAGAGGTGTATTTGCGCCACCAAAATTAATCTTCAGCGCGACGCGCGTGTTCCGTGAGAGCGCGCGGACGGAGGGACATGAAAAATAAGCGTTTACACTGGATCGGCCATGTTGGGCGGCAGGCCCACTGGCGACTGGCCCCCTCCGCCCGCCTCCCGCAGGGATCGCAGTGGGTCGAAATGATGCCGACAACGAGAATGATCTTGCTATCGATGCAAATAAATAAGAACGACGAAGACATAATAAACGCACTTTTATACATTACAACCACATCAGTCACACGAAATATGTATGCATGTATGTATGCATGTATGTATGTATGCATGTATGTATGTATGTATGTATGTATGCATGCATGTATGCATGTATGCATGTATGTATGCATGCATGTATGTATGCATGCATGTATGCATGCATGATGATGCATGTATGCATGTATGTATGTATGCATGTATGTATCCATGCATGTATGTATGCATGTATGTATAGTATGCATGTATGCATGTATGTATGATGCATATATGCATATACATACATACTACATGCATGCGTTGATTTACAAATCCACAAAATTGAACGTTGAATTACAAATCAACCAAACCAATACCGATGAAACGTCTGTGCTAGCTTCTTTTAAAGGTGTGGAGTCAGTTACTGTAGGCTATGTATTATAACCACAAACCTTAATACATTTACGAAATAATTACCTTTCTGGGCATTTTTCGCCTTGCTTTACATCACATATTCAAGAATACATCAATGTCAATAGTTTAGCGGCGCGCCACCAGAGGATGACGTCTGAGATCTACTACTGATTTCATCAATATTCAGAATTATTACGAAATTCATTGGGGTTTGAAGAAGGCTATGTAATGTCCGTGTGTAAACGTTGGTGGTTTGTTATTATAGTTCTGAACGCTGGAACATTGAAAGAAAGACGTAACCGAAGTAGCAAAGAATGTCAATGAGTAAATGGAATTCCTCTTCCTGCCTGATCATTTACTGTAATAAATGCCCGGCAACGCCGAGTACTTCAACTAGTTTATATATATATATATATATATATATATATATATATATATATATATATATATATATATATAATTTGATTAATGTTTCTTGTAAGTTTTAACAATTACTGTGATGAGAAACATGGGGATCTGACTGGCAGCAACATTTCTCCCTAAAAACACTGAATGAAAGAATTACAAAAGGTGAATTATTTTTCTCCACCCTACTATCATTCAGATTCAATAAGAAATTAAATTTTCGTTGTTTTCTTTTATTTTACAAAAGAGGTAATTTATTTACTTGCAAACCCTAACAGCTTAAAATTACAGGATTTTATCACCCCAAATTAACAGCCCTTCTTGCGAAACATTCATCATATCACAGTTTTTCTGAAGGTGGGTATTCTAGGCAACGATCTTCTCGTGAAATACTGATCATATCACAGTGTCTTTAAAGGTGGGCTTTCAAGGAAACGATAATTCCTTTCTTTTTGGACAGGCGCGCGCCGCGGATCGTTTCGAACCAGTGTGAGTGGCGAGGGGCTGGGATTGGTGGGCGGCAGATATAGCGCTCCGTGACAGATACAAGACCGCTGTGGTCGGCGCGACGCGTGACCGATAGCTCTTGATCCCTGCGCGTGATTTACGCAGCACGGCGGCCGTGTTACGGAGCCGGGGAAGGAGAGGGGGGGGGGCTCGGTCGCTGACCGACGACAGCCGAGCCCAAGCGAAGGCTTGCGGCACTGATAGGCGCTGAGTGTTATCCAATTGGTCCATCTGCCAGTTCAAGCTGTGGACTGAACATAGGTGTGCCCGAAGTGCCCTTACACTAAAGGGCTGTTAAGAGAGTTAAGGTAACACTAAAAGCCTTTAGTGCCGTTACACTAAAGGTTGATCAGAGCCAAAAGTGCTGCTGCATGCGTTTCTTTCTCAGTAAGGCACATACTTTTTTTTCCCAAAGTGTATTGGCATTTATAAACTAAAGTAAGTATGCAGTAATAAATTACAGTGATATTTACAGGATAACCCACATTTCGAGTAGTGTACCAATTTATATTAAATTTACAATAGTTGTAAAATATTTACAACAACGTACGTAGTCAACGGATAAATTCGTTACTTATGACAGCGACAACAATAAAACACACGACGGAATTGCTTTTTGGAGGCCCAAACCGAGTTGAAACCACGGATTTATAAGTTTTGTATTTGCAGTGTGGATTCAGCGGTGACGAGTGAGGGGATATTTCAATTTAATGATGACGGAAAGCCGACACAGGCCTCGTCATCTTGCCATCAACCCCACACAGCACCGTCGACCGTTCGGAGTCCCACAACACGTTGACCTGTGCTCATTTATAATTTATTTATTTTTTATGCTTGTTCAAGGCCCCATTAATTACTAAGGTCATCGAGATTCACGAGCAATGATGTATCTAATAAGTAGGTGACAGCGATAATGATGAGATACATGTGGATGAAGAAATGGAAAACGGGAGAACCCCGAGAAAACTGATGAAGGCTTGAAAAACGTCCACATGGAGCGAGTGGGGCTCGAAGCTTGGCCCCAGATTCAAGAAGTAACGATTACGAATGGTCTTGTTCAAGGAAAGATACCGTGTCATTAGCCTCGTAGAAGAAAATTTCACGGGCGTACCCCTCCAGCAGAAATCGCCAGGAGAGGACTCGTGGACTGCTAATAGCGAGCGCCCTCGGGTGGGTGGGGGGGGGAGGAGAGAGGGGGGAGGGCGCTTCACCGCGCGCGAGCTCCAATGAGGCGCACGACAGGGAGCGACGGCGCGCACCGCTGCACTCCCCTCCCCCTCCCCTTCTCCTCCACCGCCCACGCCACCCACTGCTCCTCCACGGATCTAATGGGGCACATTGCAAAAGAAAAAAAAGGGGGTTACTACCTCAATATCAGCTCGTTTCTCGGGATGAACAGAAAGGTAATTAATGGTTTGTGAGATAGGGCTTTTACTTGTTAGATGAAATGAGGCAATTTCCCGCAAGCTAATCTAGATATAAAAATGATGCTACTCGCAATCAATAGTAGTCTGGAAATGAGACTTACAAAGACGACGCAATCTGCATAAATATGCATTTTTCAATCTATCTCTCTCTCCCTTTTTCTCTCTCTCTCTCTCTCTCTCTCTCTCTCTCTCTCTCTCTCTCTGTATATATATATATATATATATATATATATATATATATATATATTTATCTATATTATATAACTAGCCGCAGCATGCATTCGATTCAAATTTCTGATCTACGAAATGACCGTTAAAAAGAAACTCAAACTTTACAAAAAGTGAATTAAAAGAATGCTACATTCATTTTACCTTTTCCCCGTTTTATTTACGTTGATACACCAATTTAAAATGTGTTTGCACGTTTGCTCGTAACCTCCGAACTACATGCGACGCGCCCTTTCGGTGTTATTTTGACCCTGAGTGCGCCCCCCCCCCCGCCCTCGCACCTGCATTGCTCCATTCACTTCCCTCGCCCACCGGCAGAGGTCGTCAATGGCGCTGCCCTGAATCACGCGCTTCAGAGGGCAGCAGCGGAATGCGCGGCTGCATGGTAACTGTTGCCACGAGAAGTGCTGGGGGGGGGGGGATCCATGCGACGTACATCGGAAAATAGAAAAGCATTCTGGGAATGATATCTTTGACCCCGGTGAATAAACTGATAAGTCAAAAGAACTTAATTTTACAGGTGAAGCAAAAAAAGAAAAAAACTCTTTAGACAAATGCTGTACATCAGGGATTAATGATATTCAAACTAACAGACAGTTCCGTTTGAGTGTTACCTTCATTTGAATATCATTAATGCCTGATTTACTTCAGTTGACACTTGTTTTTGGTCTCCTGTAAAATTAAGTTTTTTTTACTTATAGGCTTATTCACCGGGGTCGAAGATATATCAGTGATATTCTTTTGAAAAGTTCGTCTCATTGGAACATGAAACGTAATTTGCCGGTTACTTTTACACGAAGTAGAAAAATCAATATGAGGCGAAGAATATCAATATATTCCAGAAGTACGTAACATAAAAATCACATTTTTAGTTAATTCCATATCAAATGAGAAAATAATAAGCCAGTCGCCTAGTTATCGTAAAAAAGTTCCTTACGACTAACGCTCATTCAGAAAATAAATAAAAATTGCATTCTTTAACTTCCAAAATAACTTTTTCCTGTGCATCTCCAATAACAACACAGAATGTACACAATTCCACAGAGTTTAATAACTTAGTACTATTGTCACAAATACATACGATTTTTTTTAATTTGACGCTTACGATTTCCCTTCTTCGTTAGCAGAGCTCTAAGGCAATGACAGACTACGCGCATATTGAAGGAAGTGTCACAAGATTTAAACGTCCACGAAGTCGAGTTCACCACAAATTTGAACCACTTCTTTCGCACAATTTACCACAAGTTTCTTTGTATATTCATTAAAAATTTGAGTTGATTAATGATCAACAGTCATTAAAAATTTGAGAAGTTTGGCGAAAACTCTCAAACCTACCCAACTTATTTCACTTCTTGAGATAGATGAGAGTAGTCTAATCCACAGATATCTTTCTCTCCCATAGCTAGTATCAGAAAGAAAACTTTATGATACGTTAAAATGAAAGTAAAGTACGCTCACCTTACAGTTCTACTTTATAATTAAAAATGCGATGTTGCCTAGCATAAAATATTTAAAATGAGATTAGGATTTCAACATCGTTCACAGTTGAAAATGTCCGTTTTTACTTATTCGTGTACTGGGCAGTAGTAAACATTTTCGCACACACCCGCAAACACAGGTTTGGATCATAAATAATTGTTTACTTACTTCCACTAAATGATTTACTTAATACCGCAGCAATTATTAGTTTATCGCCAAGCTCTAAAACCACTACGCCACTCTGCTTGAATATTTAACTTGAATTTCGCAATTTTATGGTACTTACGCTGTAATTGCTTGTTGAACACGCGCAAACTGCTCAAAATTCGATTTTACTACTGTGTACATTACGGGTTGTCCTAATTCGTAAATAAATTATTGTAACGAACAAATAATAATCTGAATAAAGAGATCAATACCATTTCTTCATACACACTCACACATACATACTCTCGACACTACTTTCTCATGGTACCGTAAGCCAGCAAGAAAACCGTTTTTTCGGTCATGGTCCCAATTGTCAGGAATAAAGGAGTTTGATGATACCGTGGACAGACTGTATTACACGGGGAATAAATCAGAACTTTGAGTGGGAATATACTTTCATGCGTCAATTTTCATCAAACGGACTACAGGTCTGTCACCTTCAGCACCTGACAAGTCGAACTCATTAATTCCTCATTACTAGACATCGGATGTTTAGGGAAATACCTATTTTTTCTAGAGAACTTATTTAAAGGCTGATAATATATGTCCACGAATCATGACAAATGATGACATTTGAAGGAATTTTATAATGCTTATTTGAGCATAAATGCCTATTTTTTGCATAAATATCTTTTTTACGACTTTTTTGCCTTTTATTTAGTATATTTATATACAATGCTAA
Organism: Teleogryllus oceanicus; assembly: GCA_964035755.1. Lineage (NCBI taxonomy): Eukaryota > Metazoa > Arthropoda > Insecta > Orthoptera > Gryllidae > Teleogryllus > Teleogryllus oceanicus. The sequence continues at coordinate 57,941,421 of CAXIVR010000011.1, forward strand.
GATATCGGAAAATTGGCGATGGTCCAACGTGACCATTCATTACGAAACCTTCAATTCACGTATTGAAATGTATAATTACGAGAGAATTTCTGCAAGTACACCAACTGATTTTCCTCCATTGCCATGATCTGAGAATATGGACGATACGGCGAGGGAACCGAAATTTTAAGTGGAAATAAATATAAATTCCCAGAAGGTTTCAGTGTTGCTAGAGTTGGACTGCTACAATATATGCCAGTCACATCGTTCAGATATCCTTCTCCGCATTGAAACTGATTTTGTCTCCCAGTCGTCGCAAATTTGAAATTGTGATTCTAGAAAAGTTACTGGTAATATGTAAATATTACTGGTTAATGGAAACTATTAGGAATAAAATGTAGAAGAGTTGTAAATATGTAAATCTAGTTTTACATTAAAATATACGAACTGGTTTTGTGCATTTAAGTTTACAAAATAATATAGACAAAAAATACAAATTTCCATTTTATTGCGTATGTAACTTCTGACAGTGCCTTTCCCCTCCTTACTTTTTCAGTGCCTTTTTAGGCGCCTAAATCACGATTTTTTAGTGCCTAAACATCCGATGCCTACTCATTACACTCATCAACAACCATAACAGAGAGGCGGGTGCCCGGGACGGAGGATCGTGTTGCACACGAGAATGCTAGGACGGGACTGCTACGGCCGGCTGGCTCACTCGCTGCGCGCGGTGGCCCGACGTTCCGTTATGAGCTAACAATGGCCACCATGATCACTTTCATGACACCGTGTTTTAACACGCCCGCATTTGCATCGTTAATAACGCCGCCGTTGTGGAAACAGTACGTAAATCATCTCCGCGACTGTGCAGCAGCGTGGGAACAAAAACGAAGCATGGTGTGTGGCCTCAGCATATTGCCAGCTCACTCCCGCGTGCGAGAAAGTCGTGTTATTTTTTTCTCCGCCGAAAAAAAAAAACAACAACAACAACGCTGAAAGTATCCTCCGTGAAAATCTACAGTGATTTAGGAAACTTTAAATTAATCAAGAGTTTGTTGAAATTCGTTTCGTCCTCCGCGTTTCGTAAAAATGTCATGAGATGCTTTGGCCGAAAATAACTCCAATCAACCGATTCGCAGAAGTTTAATCCTGATTCACGTACGTCTTTCCTTTTTTCATGCCATGGAAAAAGGTTGTCAAACTCCTCTCTCTGCGAAGTTTCTGACACAGTTCGAATCATCACTCTAATGGACTCCATTTTCCAAACTCCTGTTGGATACTTTTCGCAAAAAGTAAAGGCAGAGCGAAATTGATACAAACTTTTACATTTCAACATTAACTCCGTCCATTAACCTGAAACGCTCTCGCAGCCGCTCAAGCGGGCACACCTGACGTAAGGAATGGACTAACATCCTCCCTACAGAGGTCGTACTTGAGATGCGAATTCGCGGACGGAAAGTTGAGTGGTCGGGAAATTAGATGGGCGCCGTGGCCGCCCTCTTCCCGATTTTAATTCGCGAAGACGAGCGGCACAGTGAAAATGCGACCAGGAAAGAAAGTGAGGCAAATACATTAACTCATTATACCAGTAATGTACTTCATTATGTTAATATTTTAAAATATATGAAAGACTTTTTTTTAAGCAAATGTCATTAAATAATAGTATACATCTAACGGGTAACTAAAGAGAAATTACATATGATAGGAAAGCGCCTTTTCGAAACAACTCAAGCTTGAAAACTTCGCTAAGAGTATTTCTTACATCTAAAACTTTCCTGTTTTATAATAAAAATTTTTAAATGTGCTAACATTGTCCTAAAATGTTTTAAATGTCTTTTTATGTATGAAAAGTATTAAATAAATGTATACATTAATAAAAAGTGAATAATAGGTTAAAAAAATGTAATAAATTTCATACATTATAATGCAGAATTATTACATATGCAACAAATTAATATCAATTGTAACTTAATTTTAACGTATGAAACCTTGTGTAATGCGAGTTTGTTTTTTCCATTACCATTCAATGGATACCATTTCTCAATCATCACAAGCAATGAAGACATTGCCAGAAACGGAATTATCAGACCCCGGACAATAATATTTACGAAATAGTTATTAATAGTGAATTCCAAAAACAACCCGTTCCTCTGAACTAGCTCTCCCCTCCAGTCGCAACCCCTCTCGCCGACCAGGCTGCCTGCGAAAGCACGAAGCGACGAGTCGAGTCGGGTCGGTTAGGGTCGGGTCGGTCGGGTCGGTTAGGGTCGGGTCGGTTAGGGTCGGGTCGGGTCGGGTCGGGTCGGGTCGGGTCGGGTCGGGTCGGACAGCGAGAGGAAGCAGAGAGCGCAAGCGACGGAGCGACCCCCACCCCTCCACGCCACAGTGCGCCCACAAGTGGCCCAACCACATCACACGCGCCGCAAAGGGCCGCCGTGACACTTGATCATACGGCGAATTTTCCGCAGGCACGCCGGCGCCGGAGACAGGCGCGGGCGCGAGGGGAAGTTCAACACCTCGGCGACGACCAGAGGCGCGCTCATTCAGGCGGAAGAGAAGATGGCGGCAGGTAGAAATTAATGTTGATAGCCACACTTGATGGGATCGATTTTTTTAATTGGTTATTTTATTTATTTATTTAATCAAACAAGTCAAAAACTGTATGTGACGTAAGGGGGAGAAAGTCATTAAGGTCGCATCAACGTCTAGGTCATTAGCGACCACTATTGGTGTTAACGGTATGGTAACTACGAAGATAAAACGATGTAGTGATGATAAGAGGTGAAAGAACGAACACAAATACAACCATGCCCGAGGCGGGACTCGAACACGGGACCCTTCGGTCCCAAACCACTACGACACTACTGCCTTGGCGATCTCGGCCACCGGGCCGATGGGATCGCTTCTGCGAGGGATGAATAGGGAGGAAAGGAAAAAAAGACTCGACGTACCTCAGGAACTGCAGTGGAAGTAATGACAGCGATAAAGTTACGACCGCAATGGCTCACGCTTCATTCAAATTTTCGTAAAAATTCTCCTAACCGTCTCATGAGAACGACTGATAACTGAATATTTGTATTCAACAATGATAAGTTAACTACCAGTAACATTTTCAATCAATTGCATTGAAATGTGGAAGTCAAAAACAGAGCAAACCTTTCCTTAGAGTGACTCATTCCTATTACTCAGAGAACGCAGAGAAAGCGAGAATAGGATGTGGCAATATACAGAGAGAGCACATGAAGCCAAACTATAACCCACAGGTGCTCGGTGGACTGCGGCTGAACTGCCAGCAGGGATGCCAACCCCGCCGAAGGGAAGTGCATGGAGAGCGAGCGCTGCCGAGCGAGGGCGCGGGGGCCGCCGCAGGGACGTGGGCAGAGGCGACAGCGGTGGCGTTGGCGACGGGGGCGGGAGGAGCCAATGCGCGAAGGTCGGTTAATTAGAAAGCTCCTGCCGGACCTGCCTCCGCCTGCTTCCTGAGACCACCTCCCCGAGCCGCCCCCGCCACCCGAGCAATCCGGCTGGTTGTAACGCCACTCGCCCGGCATCGCGCGGCGCGGCGCGGTGCTCCCAGGCGGGACGGGCGTGCTCGGGGCCAACGCGACGCGGAGAGCTGCCTCGCCGCAATTCTGTCTCTGTCTATGTCTCTCTCCGTGTCTGTCTGTCTATGTCTCTCTCCGTGTCTGTCTGTCTATGTCTCTCTCCGTGTCTGTCTGTCTATGTCTCTCTCCGTGTCTGTCTGTCTATGTCTCTCTCCGTGTCTGTCTGTCTATGTCTCTCTCCGTGTCTGTCTGTCTATGTCTCTCTCCGTGTCTGTCTGTCTATGTCTCTCTCCGTGTCTGTCTGTCTATGTCTCTCTCCGGTTGTCTTGTCTGTCTTCCTCTCCGTGTCTGTCTATGCTCTCTCTCCGTGTCTGTCTATGTCTCTCTCCGTGTCTGTCTATGTCTCTCTCTCCGTGTCTGTCTATGTCTCTCTCCGTGTCTGTCTATGCTCTCTCCGTGTCTGTCTATGTCTCTCTCCGTGTCTGTCTATGCCTCTCTCCGTGTCTGTCTATGTCTCTCTCCGTGTCTGTCTATGCCTCTCTCCGTGTCTGTCTATGCCTCTCTCCGTGTCTGTCTATGCTCTCTCCGTGTCTGTCTATGTCTCTCTCCGTGTCCTAGTCTCATGTCTGTCTCTCTCGTGTCTGTCTATGTCTCTCTCCGTGTCTGTCTATGCTCTCTCCTTCTCGTGTCCCGTGTCTCATGTCTCTCTCCGTGTCTGTCTATGCTCTCTCCGTGTCTGTCTATGCCTCTCTCGGTGTCTGTCTGTCTATGTCTCTCTCCGTGTCTGTCTGTCTATGTCTCTCTCCGTGTCTGTCTGTCTATGTCTCTCTCCGTGTCTGTCTGTCTATGTCTCTCTCCGTGTCTGTCTATGTCTCTCTCCGTGTCTGTCTATGCCTCTCTCCGTGTCTGTCTATGCCTCTCTCCGTGTCTGTCTATGTCTCTCTCCGTGTCTGTCTATGCTCTCTCCGTGTCTGTCTATTCTCTCTCCGTGTCTGTCTATGTCTCTCTCCGTGTCTGTCTATCTCTCTGTCTTCTCTCTCTCTCTGCCTCTCTCTCTCTGACTCTCTGTATCTCTCTCTGTCTCTGCCTCTGCCTCTCTCGAGGCGGCGTGGGCGGGATGTCTCTCTCTCATGTCTGTTTATCTCTCTCTGTCTGTTTATCTCTCTGTCTGTTTCTCTCTCTCTGTCTGTTTCTCTCTCTCTGTCTGTCTCTCTCTGTCTGTCTGTCTCTCTCTGTCTGTCTGTCTCTCTCTCTCTGACTCTCTGTATCTCTCTCTGTCTGCCTCTCTCGAGGCGGCGTGGGCGGGGTGGTTGTGGCTGTGAAGCGTGTCTAGCGTCTCGAACGCGGGGCAGAAGTGGCCTGCTAACGTGTCACGTCGCTCCGACCCCCTCACCTCCGACGCGAAAGCAGATGCGGCGCGGCCGACTCGCGTTTCGCCGGCTCTCTTCCCCGCGGACGACAACCTGACACTCGCGGCGCAGGTGAAATGGCAACGCGCGCATTTAATGCAGCCTCTAATTCCGAACCGCTAATGACGGGCCATATTGCAATGCCGTGTATGCAATGCGAGCACGATCGCAAGAGAAGGTATGAGAGCGTCACTCGCTTCCCGAAAATATTAAGAATGCTGTTGGTAAACGAGATGTGTTCCAACATACAATTTCTCGTATTACTTGTAACGTTTACGTAATGTATTTCAACTTGATTCCTGCTCATTCTTCAACGCTTTTTTTAGAAATAGAATCGTGGGAATGCAATTTTTGAATGTTCAGAGTTTTAATGTAATTTAGACTTATAATATGTATAAGGTTACTGATTTTTACTTTTCTCTATTCCAGAAAATAATACAAGGAAAAACACATTTGCTTTGAATTCATCTCTTGTTATCGAGATCTTTCGGCCAAAGGGACTCTTATTACCTACAAAGAAAGAAAAATGATTCTCCAAAACTTTTGAGAAAACGGAAAAAAATAGAAAGAATCTTCAATCATGAATACGAAGGACATGTTGGAAATATCCTTTCGAATTTTCAAAATTTCAGAGACTGTAATAAAAAGCTGACATGCACTATATTTATAAGTGAATTTGCTGTATTAGAGCAAAAAGAATAACGAATAAATTCGGAACCATTTTGTAAAAAATTTTGGAAATATTCTCCAAACGTCATTTCAGGCAGCAAAAAAAAAATTCGCAGGGCCTTCATGGGCCAGATCGATCTGGGAATATTCATATCGGGGAAACTTCTGTGTTCGATTGAGGCTAGTTGTTCACAGATGGACAGTCTGAAGGAACAAGGGAAACAGATGTCTTGATATGTTACCGGTAGCGGTAGCTCATTGCATCAACTGATGTCACTACCGCGCCTCTGACCGAGAGGTCCTAGGTTCGAGTCCTGACGGCGGCACGATTTTCGACACTACCTTTTCAGCTAGGTCTAATTCAGTCGCTGTCTGGAGGAGAATTCTAGCGGCCGGCTGTTCTGATCGGTAGTTTTCCGTGGTTTCTCCGATCAACACCAGGCGAATGCCGGAGCAGTACCCTACCAAACGGGCCACGGACCGCGAGCGATCTGTCCTTCCTCTTCCTTGTCCTATCCTCTCCCCTTACACACACTTACACTAACATGCACCACACCATCACATATTCCGGGAGACCGGTCGGCAGCTTAGAGCTTGTCCAGGCTGGGGCGGTGCCCCGTTGGTGGGAGAGTTCTGGTTAGGGGGAAACCCCACTAGACGGTAGGTCGGTGCCGGATCTCGCCATCCAGCGGGGTAAGATCACCGCCATCTCCCGAGAGAAAAAAAACATGCACTACACAAAGGGGACTAATGACCGAAGCAGTTGATGCGCCCCCAAACTCAATCAATCAATCTTGATATGTTCTTATTCAGTAGCAGGGCATCAAAACCGTTTATATCCGTTAAAATCTCGACTCAAATGTTGGCAGCTTCCATTATTTTCTATACCCTACGTCTACCCCACCTTGTTAAGAAAGTAATTAACAAAATATATGAGTATAGTATTTCTTTTGTCAAATCGTGCTCGACTTTCATGAAGAAATTTAAAAGAAATTTAGAATAAATCTAAAAGAAATTTTCTAATTATTATTTACTATTATTTTTAACAGAAAGTTCGCTTTTCTAACATTTTACTAAGTGAATTCCCCTTTTCCAGTAATATTGAAAACAAATCCCTAGAGATTTTAAACTCTGTATATAAACAGGACAATAGTATAAGAACATTACTCTAAGGAATTCTCAAGAAGATTTTTGAAGACTGCCACAATCATCCTTCAAAACCCTCGCAGTACATCTTCTCGTACTATACCAGAACAGCTTTCATCTTCACAATGTGCTCTCACTTCTTTTCGAAGTTCGAGTGAGATATCCACGTTGCAATCGACTTCCTATGGAGCAGATCTAGGGACTAGCTGCATCTACAACACTTGAAGGCTATTCCAAATAAAGCAATGACTTGCACTTCTCAATCTTTTGAATAAGCTGGAAGTTTAGCCAAGTTCTTGCACAAATTTCGTGGAACAAATCCCAAGAAATATCGGGTCGACCTGTGTTTTTACGCACCACATTCAGCTAATCTCAATTTCCAAGCTCTTGTATTTAAGACGTTTTTCTGCCTCCTGGAGGTTTTGATCGCATGGCACAGCCTCATCTACAAATAGACAAGTTTTCTACAAATCCCAGATAACAATATCAGTTTTATCGCTACCGTGTGATCAGTTTGAATTTGTTGGTCGAATAGTAATATATACTCCCACACACATCGCTGGTTTTGTTGAGTGGTCGTTCCACTTGGAGCATGTGTTTGGATCTTCGAGGTCGTTACAGATTTGCCAGTGGATGCAACTACATACCCTATCACGACTTTTCAAGTATTCGGCCTTCGCTACAATTGGATAAGTTGAAACAATATAATTAATGGTTTCTATATGTTCCTGGCACATGCGGCATTTATCATGGGAAATTTTGGGAACCGCTTTATCATAACGCCGTGTTCTCGACGCATGAACTTGGGCAGCTATTACAACTACTTCCGATTCTGCCTTCATTCTTCCCCTTTTAAGCCACATAAATGTCACATATCTTTATTGACGTGCACCTGGTCCATTCTTATTAGATACTGTCCATGGAGTGATTTGTTTCTCCTCGATTGCTTTAACATTTTTTGTGTCTGACATTTCATGTTAAATAGGTTCAGAAGTTCAGTGACTGTATTAATCTGCGTGTCATGATGGTTTGCTCATGTTGTTGTTTTTGTTGTTGTTGTTATTATTATTATTATTATTATTATTATTATTATTATCATATCATTATTATTGTTATTATTATTATTATTATTATTATTATTATTGTTGTTGTTCACACTTTCTCTGCTTTCGCAGGAAAATCTATCACCTGTCCAATTGGTGTTATAGGACTAGGCTCGGCCTGCGCAGGAAGGAAATTCATTCTCACCTACATGAATGTCACGCATTTAGGAATTTCCTGACAATATGACATGTTTGAAGAAGGATGGCTTTCTGGGCTTCATCAAAGATATCTTTGATATCTAAATCCTCCAGATTTCTTTTAAAGTTTCAAAGTTTAAAGTTGTTATTGTTATTATTATTATTATTGTGTGCACCTTTTTGGTGGCCGAGTGGGAGAGGGGGGGGTTCTAAACATCCACAAACAGCCACAGGCTTGGACACTAACCTGAACGTGCGCTTGATACCTGTTCCCTCAGACGCTGCTATTTGATCAAGCCACCCGCGCGCCTCGGGAGACCCGCGCAGATCCAGCGCAAACACACCACGAGCGTCCGGCCGAGCCGCTTCGCCCATGCGCGCGCGCTGCTCGGCGCACAAACGGGCGGGGCTCGCGTTGCGTGGCCCACGCCGCCGTTTACCCGGCGCGCCTCTCCGATTCACCCACATCGATCCATCGATCGGCGCGAGCGTCCACCGAGTAATTCGCCACGCGGCGATCGACGCCGTGGCCATGGCGGTCGCGAGCTCCGCCGTCTGCAGCTCGAGGGACTTCCCCGCTGGATTAAGGGGAACACGTGCTCGCTTAGGGAGATGCCCGTGCGCTAATGTCGTCCGCGTGTTAGCGGTTTGGAGGTCGATGGATGTCGCGGCGCCTACATGAGCGACACGAAGGGTAATTGGGCGCTGGTACACGGCACACCTCGTGTTGCTCGCTTGTGAAAAAAATGTATCTGTGAGCATGCTCGCGTACAACATTGTCCTTAAAGTTCTTATTGCAGCTGCATGCGATGTTATGGCAGAAAGACGGGATAGTTTTAATCGCGATTTATTAGACGTATTAGTCAGGTGTATTCTAACATATAATAACAATGCTTTTATATTTAGCATAATAGAAATGAGTGTGTTAGATTTCATTTAATAATTCATTTATTAACGAATATTGATCAACAAAATAAAGTTGTTATAAAATTTTTCATGTTTCCATATCAAAACAATGAACTTCACAAATAATACCCGAGAATAATTTATCAAGAAAATGTTTTCACAAACAACACGATTCAACAAGGATTGTGATAATTTATTTTCCTAAAGGCTCAATTTTGGATGCCTAAGATAATATGTACACAGAAAACGAAAACAAATTATTCAGAGTAAAGATCAACATTTCTCATCCGTGTACAGACCAATTTTTCTTTCCCCTTAAGCCGAAGTCTTTCCGTAATAAAGAAACAGCGGCGAGCCTCAACAGACGTGACAAAAATCCGCGGTACATCTCCTACACAGCTCGTTCTCTTTTCTTCTTTCTGCCTACATAAAAATGCACCGTGAATGCATCCGCATATTTCAGCCAGCGGATTTAGGAGGGAAAGAAATATATCGAATCGTTTGTCAGCTTCTTACTGCGAGCGCGTTATCTCGACTTGGAGGCAGCGTCCCAGCGTGGGAGCTCTGTCCTTCCCTCGCGGCGCGACCGACACGCTATCTCGCGGCGCCACAGAGAAGCTTTCCTGTTGGTGGGGAGCGGCTAGCCTTAAGAAAGGAAGATTCAAGCGCATGACCCATTTCCTGAGAATGCAATAATATCCTGAGTGGTCGGCAGATCGACAATGTCCGTACATGTTTCAATGTCCCTAACAGAACGGCAGATTTTAAATGTTCGTATATTATAATTTTAACTGAGGACATTAATATTTCTGAGGAAATGAGTTCTATCTAAGTGAAGAGTGAAGATAATAATATTGTACATTATGAATATGATGAAATGAATACATAAAAAAAAAAAAAAAAAATTATCAAAGAACTTCTAAATGATAATATAAAATAATTTTAATTTCAAAAATTTGTGCGTATTATTTCTTAACATTTACCTACAAAATCCAGTGCCGAATGCTAGAAAATAAATAAAGTACTTTTATACAAAATAAACACACATTTACTAAAATCATTGCAATTTTATTAAATCTTTTTTTTTTTTTAAATAGATTTCACTCAGTACAAAAATGCAATATTTTGCCAAAAAGACGTAACAAACTGTTCTAAACAAAATATTAACTTATTCACTGTAATTTTTAATATTATCCTTTTATGGTATCGTTTTGTTGGTAGATTGACAATCATCTAATATTGTATTCCTAAATTCCATCATATTTATGGTCTTCTGTGAGAACGTTCATGTGAGCATAACATTATAAGAAAATACAGTTTTTTTAAATTTCATTAATACGCCACTGTTTGATGCTTAATAGATATTTAAGTAAATACTGTATTGAATAAAGCGTTCCTGGCTGTAAGCGATTTAGTGCCAATGATGAAAAAAGTATGTAAAAATACTACAGGCTTGTACACTCAATCACTAATACGCAATCATTGTATCATCACTGCCCCTTCGTTACATCGATCAAAAGTACAACTTATGGTTATTATGCACCGAGTAAATGTAACCTTTAAATATCTACCAGTCACCTCTTTCTCACAAGTGATAAAGTTTATTAGTTGATATGATTTTAAAATGAACAACTTGAAATATGATTCTATTTTTACAAACTCAACTGTAAAGCAATACTTTCACACTCTCTTCAAATGTTCGCATTTGTATCATGCTTTAACTCTCCACGTATTTCGAGAGTTTTTTTTAGCGCGCGCTATTCACAAAGCTGTAATTAAAGAAGGTGGATGGTAATTGAAATATTACATCATAAACGATAAAGATGAAAAATCTTTTGTCAAGTAAAATTCATTGAAATAATAACATCGAAACAATTACCGAATGCTTTTTCAAGTAATGAAAAACAAAACAATTAAAATCACACGTAAACTTACTATGAGCTCATGCACGTTTTAAGGACATTCAACAAACTACAGTTCACATAAACTCATTAAGGTAAAACTTGCTCTAATTTCGCTTGCTTTTACTTTTCTCCAGAAGGGTTACCGTTGTTTGCTCAGCTCTCAGGTGGGAGATAGCGAGCGGCAAATGCCGCCCTGTTACTTCGCGCCTGGCAAAAGGAAAGAACTTTGCAGAAGCCAGAGCCGGGAATTCCGAAAGAGAAAAAAGTAAGTCAACAAATTTAGCTGTCTTACAAGTCGCGGCAGTTGCTGGCAACTTTACACATTTCTCACAGGGTGTAGTTCTTCACGAAGCCTTGGGTCGGAGACAGCCGGATAAAAGGCCACGCAGAGGCTCTGGAAGTCTCCAGATTAAGAGTTGCAAGTTTAAAGCTCATCTGCCAACCAGGTAGCGATAACGCTGCCTTTGAAATATTGACATTTATATCAAACTCAAAACTCATGTCGAGGTTATAAATCAAGAATAACAAATCAGTTACATTAAACCACGGAAAATATTTGTTAACGAAATATCACTCGATGAATAGAAGAGAAGAATATTGGTTTTATTTGTCGTAATAATATGGTAGTGAAATTAATGATGAGAAAAGGAATAGAATTAAATATCCTCAAAAAGTTTCTCAATGTAATTTTTTACTGGAGTGATAAAACTTAACATAAAATATTGAATGATTACTTTGACAAATAGGCTTCAAGATAACTACCGGTCGGACATTATTAGAACACATTTGCAGAAAAAACATAATTTTAAAACAATTAATGAGACTGTATAAAATACTTTTTATAATCCAATTTAACCTCTTTTTTGCTTCAGTAGATGTCAATTAATTGCTATTAAATGAGAACAATATTTTTAGATATAATAAATTTAACATCATACACTGACGTTCTTTTGGTTTTAATCAAACATTCTGGTGTCAAAACATAACAGTAATGAATCAAATCATTTGCGATGGTTATTCACAAATCATCAATTATGAAAAGGCATCCTTTGTGAAGGACAGAAACGGAAGCTATTAACGTGCTATACGTTCAGTTTCTTGCCAGTTATCCAACGATACTGACGTCCAATAACTGGCGAGAAACCCTACCTGGGCACCTTAAGCATTTCCTCTATCAGACCTTTTTTGCAATTGAGAAATTTTTCATTTATTCGATGCCAAATTGATCAAGCAATAATCGAAAGTAGTGTAACTCAATCGAATACTTTTTTGTTCAGTGTTATTAAAAGAACATTGTTCTGCTCAGAGAAATCGAGGTGTCGAAAGTTCCGCGGTTCGGCGTGTTAGATGTAGAAAAGAGGGTAGAAAAGGCCCAGCGAACCGGCAAATTTTCTCCGCAGGAAGGAGGAGGGTCGTTCAAAATTCCAGGAAGGGTTGAATTGACGGGAGCAAAGAAGAACGTCTTCGCTTAAGCAGCACAATATAAAGAAATCCAAAAAATTGGGAAACATTTTTCCTCCATTTATTTGATTTAGATTCCCTGATTTGAACTTTTCAATGAGGAAGTCATTATTTTAAAAAATATTATTTGAAAATATTGATTAAAATAAGGTTGAATAAAAATTAGGGGATAGGCTATATAATAAGTGATTAATTTGGTGTTTAATTCATTGCGTTCAGCTTGTTGGTGATGGGCCAGAGACCTTGGTGATGTATGTTTTATCTTGTCATATTGTACTTGTTAAGGTTAAATTTGGCAGCATTTGACCATGTGTACACACACACGAAAGGATCTGAATATTGTTTTGTTTATCATTATGGTGGTGTTTAATGAGAGATTACAAGGCTTGCTCGAAAACGATTTCAGTTGTATTTTGATTTTGGAATGCTTGATTTCGTGCCAATGTGAATTTTCTAGTTAAGAGAAGTGGTTTGTTGGAATTACAGAAATTTAAGTGTCTTATTATTTGGTTCCCTAGAATTATATTATTTATACTTAAAGGGTCAGAAGTAGCAGTATCAAGCTTTCTAGAGACGATCTCCACTCATCAATTCCTATCCTGGGCAGATCAAACATTTAGCTCCTCTTTACGTTCTGCGGAGTCCTCATTTCAATGATTTAACATTTAGTTGATCTTGAAAAGTCATACAACACCGTTTGTACGGAACAGTTGTAAGTGCAAGGTCTGTGCATCTATCACTTCCACGAAGATAACCACGCCACCCGCAAAATATACTCTTCGGCCAAGGAAACGTATCGAGATCAACATGTTACGTTTTATTTTGTTCATATCACGGACCTTGAAAAGTTCTATCATCGGTTGGATGAAAAACGCACCACTGACCATTCCCAGTCCAGGGGAGAATACAAAGGAAAAAGCCGAAGCCAGGGAGTCGGACAGAAACTTCTCCCTGGAGCTTCCCACAGGGGTTGCTCCCAGAGAACGAACAGCTTCCCTCTATAACTCAATTTCACATAAAAATGCATGAGTTTATTTCGGGACGAGCGAAAAGGGAACAATACAACTAAATTACACAGAACACACAGGCGCCGCTCGAGCCGGCCGCTTCGAAAAAGAACAGGACGAGCGCGGACAACCGAGTAGATAGGACTCCAGAGCCCCACGGCCGCGGCGCAGGTTACACGAAACTATTACACACTCATATAAGTTAGAATATGGAAGGTCTGACAACGAGAAGACAATTCGTAAAGTTAGCACAAGTTTTATTGGAAATGCCAACACTTAAATTTCTTAATATTTACTATTATTGTACAACATTTACATTTAAATTCAAATATTAAAAATACGTATTATTTTGTTCTTTTCACTCGCATATTAGGTGGGACATGAAGTGAAAGTGTTTTGTAGATGCTATATTTTTGTCGAATCTAATTAATGAATACCTGCTTCACATAAAGTATAAAACAAAAACTGCATACTTTCGTGTGTTATCTATATTGCTGCACCGCACAATACACGCTTTTATAATACGATCAATATTTAGTTTCAAAATAACAAGAGTGTGCAATTATAATTAATTATACAAACAGCGATGCAAAACAAATGTATAATTATACGAAGCAGATGACAAAAAGTTTGACGGAGCGAACATTCTATAAAACAGTGTTATGTTAAAAATAAACAGATTCCAATATTTTACACGATACGTAAAAATAAATGTCACGAAATGTCAAAATGCTGTTTTTAAATTAGGAATTCAAAGTGTTATCCATGTAGCATTCCTTCAAAGATGGCGGTATGTGGGTCGTAAAAAATGTCCATTCTGCGCCCCACAGAAGTTTTACTTCATGATTCACAACATTCCCCAGGCCACACAAGAAACGCTTTCCACAAATGCTCTGACGGGTTCGATTACGATCACTGATCCCAACCATGCACATAGCCATTAAATCAAGTGCACTTCAGGGGGCTATTTAATGCACAGGTGCCTCGCGTCATAGTTCCGTTACAGCCCTTGAAAAGCAATGAAGCCCGGTATACTCCTCGAACCTCAACAGGACAATCACAGACCAACGAGGCACCACACTATGAGAGATCGCACTATACTTGTACATGTGAATATAAACTTACAGAGATACACAGGGATACGAATATACAATCACGAAAATTGAAATATTAGGGACAATTCTGATTAATTAACCATCAAAAAGTTAAGAATGCGTCCGTAAATTTGAAATATAACAACGATTCCTAGTTTTAACGATAATTTGTTTCCAAAGAGGCATACAATGTGGAAATGCAATCTCACTACTTTAGAGACTAGCCAGAAGAAGGAGAGACGAAAAGATAAGGATAATCTTATTGGGCACAATATGATTTTAGACTACATTACTTCTTTTCCTTCATGATGACAACTTCTGGTCATAACCAGACTATAAATGAGTTAATTGTTAAAAATAATTCACAAAAAATAGATTAAGTAATTACTTTTAGGTCTCCTCCACAGAAACACATACAATAACCAGCGTTAACATCCATCAGCTTGTGTATTAACAAATTTCATGGGCGAATGATCTACACAAAAGAAAATGGCTACACAAATTTCTTCCTCCACCGTAATATAGGAAGCAGAATTGGGAAAGTACAAGGCGATTGAGGTGTATCACACTGCTGAACATTACAAACAATTTCGTTACTGGCGCTACCTGCCGTTAATTGGATCAATCTGCCCTCCTCTCGCTCTCATTCTCTTGTTGCCCTTCTGCCCGTCCTCCCGCTGGCCACAGCCTCGCTAAAGTTCGTGCACCGCACAAAACGTTAAAATCGTAAATGCGTTCCGGAGCGCAGTTTTAATAAGGTTTCCTCATAAATGCATTGCGCCGCACTTTATTGCCAATTTCGCCGTGTAATGGCGATAAAATATACCGTAATATTATGTTGCGTTTCGCTTGGACGCTCGATGGGCGTTTCAACGTTATCACAAAATTACAGCGCGTAATGCAACGTTCGCGCGTTTGTTAGATTTTATTCGCTGAATGCGCGGCGGCAGGTAGTGGCGGTTAACATGGATGGACCTGTCTCGCGATAGTCAGCAAAAAAAGTTACGAGAGAATGTCATTACTGCAGTTTTTCACCAATTCGTTATTAATTTTACATTTCTTCTCACTCTAAATATACGCTCAGACATATGTCATAGAACGATTCGGACGTGACAATTATAGTGCTTTAATGAAGTACTAATTGAAAATATGTCCGTACATGCTTCACGATTGTAAATGCTGAATGTTAAAATCACAATTTTTGGTACGAAGTCGCTGATCATTACAATGGTCAATTCATCACACGAAAAAAAAATTATTATGTTTCTCCTTATTTAAATTCGTTTATGAAACTACATGCAGAGAAGTCCAGATTACAATGCTCAACGCTGATAAATCTTGCATAACAATGAGAACGTCTTGAAGCGAAAACAAAAATACGCAGATCTGCTCGAGACATTAACGTAAACCGGTTAGCAACAGAAGTTGCGGTGTTGGCCTGTCACTTGAAGCGAGTTTGCACAGCGTAAGCTGGTGGAAACGTGCTCTCCGGACTTCCACTAAAACAATTACGTCCTGCGCAAGCTGCTCCTCCACCATTACCACCGCGCGAGCCGAGTGTGCTCTAAAGATGCAAAACAACGCCCCCGCGAGCGTCAAACATCCCGAGAGCTCTCTCTCACTCTTGTTCCTTCACTGCACGGCACTCCCAGCCTCGCCCTCGTCGAAGTCGCCACGCCCTCGTCGAAGTCGCCCCGCCCTCGTCGAAGTCGCCCCGCCCTCGTCGAAGTCGCCCCGCCCTCGTCGAAGTCGCCCCGCCCTCGTCGAAGTCGCCCCGCCCTCGTCGAAGTCGCCCCGCCCTCGTCGAAGTCGCCCCGCCCTCGTCGAAGTCGCCCCGCCCTCGTCGAAGTCGCCCCGCCCTCGTCGAAGTCGCCCCGCCCTCGTCGAAGTTCCCTCGTCGAAGTCACGCCGCTCTCGTCGAAGTCAGCCCGCTCTGTGACTCGAATACCCTCTCCCGCCGCCCGACCCGCAGCCACTTGCCTGCTGCCCTTATCGCTCCAAGACAAACCGCACGATCGAGGCTAACGCCTCCGTGCAATCGGGCTGACGGAACATAACCAGAGGCGGCCCCGAAATGACGTAATAGAAGTACATCGGCCGCACGCTATCGCTGCAAGCGCCGCGCGTATCCATTTCCACGACGCGAGGCAATCCTCGCCGCCTGCTCGTGCGCTAAGCTGCTCCAGAGGCACGCCCACTCCGCTAATCTGCACGCTTCTGAGCGCAGGTCTGTCGCCGTTGAGCCGTTGGCTTCACAGCCAACACTTCCAGGAGATAGCAGCTCCCATTCCGGTATCCTGCATTTCGCGCAGTTCGCGATCAAACGGCGGAAGTTAGACTGCACCCTGAGCTGTGATGATAATTGTCGCTGTTCTCCACAAACGTAAAGTAAGCATAAGAAGAGATGATGTAAGAAAACAATACTATTTGCTCTATTTCGTAAATTAAACGTCTCGAACACTAGCAGTGGAAGATCGTTTTTAAAATGATATGATTTTTATAAACGATACTGTATCTCCGAATTGTCATCACAAACTATGATCAGCAAATGTACGACAATGCCATACTCAATGAACTGTTCCAATCCACAATACTCTCTTCCACTATTTCAATTGATAAACGTCCACCACACAAACGGATATTCCGTTATTTTCATTCAAAAATATATAACATAAATCTTGAAATAGTTGTCGATATGGATTCTATCACTGTCACCGTTCTATTTTACTCCTGGAATTTCCTATTTCCGACAATGTTTGTGCTGGCTCTCAATATCTATTACACTTCACCCCTCGCGCTTCATCTACTTAATTACTCTCCATTTAAACTATATTCTCCTGCAGGGATAATTTAAAATCCGTTGGTACCTATGTATTTAGGTGATTACTCAATTCTGAATTTGGTATCCACCATTTTTTTAATGGATAATTCAATAAAGATACTAAATATATATCTTTATTAAGTGAAACTCATCTTTTTACGTAACAACCTCTTCTCGTTCAGAAATTCCAGAAAAAAACGGGAATAAGGGAATTTCATCTTTCAAATAGCTATTGTCTTCCAAAACAAACAAGAGAGCAGTCAGTACGGAACTCGTTGCTCAGGCATCACACTGCCCACTTCTTTTATCCTTCCAATTCCGTCCCCATTCCCCGATACACCTGCGTCCTTTCCGACCGTCTTTCGGCGTCGCCCGAAAGCCGACAGCGTCCACCGTCCCGGCCGGCTGGGCGCCCGCACCGGCCGCCCGGTAATCCAGTCTTAATGCGATTTTTCGCACGAGTTACTTCCGCGCTCTCCGGTAGGGAGCGGTGCGCCCGCGCCTCCTCCGCCGCGCCACCAGCGCGCCCGCTGGCAAATTCTGAAGCAGGCTTCGGCGGGGCGTGGGGAAGGGAGGCTGGGCGCGGAGGCGGGGCGCGGAGGCGGGGCGCGGAGGCGGGGCGCGGAGGCGGGGCGCGGAGGCGGGGCGCGTGGCGCGGGGGCGTGGCGCGGGGGCGTGGCGCGGGGGCGTGGCGCGGGGCGCGTGGGGCGTGGCGCGGGGGCGTGGCGCGGGAGGCGTGGCGCGGGGGCGTGGCGCGGGAGGCGTGGCCGGGGGCGTGGCGCGGGGCGTGGCGCGGGGGCGTGGCGCGGGGGCGTGGCGCGGGAGGCGTGGCGCGTGGGCGTGGCGCGGGAGGCGTGGCGCGGGCGCCGGCCGACCCCGCGGCGTGCGTCATCCCGATAGCGCTGACAAATTGCCTGTCGGCGGGCGGCGTCCGCCGCTGATCCGCGCCCCGCCCCCTCCTCCCGCCCGGGCCGATCGTGGCGGCGCCGCCAGGTGTCCGCCGAGGGGCGCGGGCGGCCGGCGAAGGAGGGGCAATCTTCGTCCGAAGAGATTGGCGGCCGCCTTTCACTTGGAGGACGCCGTCTTTCGCGGGGCGGCCGCGCCTGCCGTGGCAGCCGCTAAATTACCCGGACTTGGGTGAGGTAATCGGCTTACCGGAGCCTCCGTCCGGCGCCTGCGTCGGGTCATCTGCGCTGGAGGACAAACATTTTGCTCGGCCTCAGAGAAACACGCGCCGCCGGTGATGTACGCACGGAACAGGAGACGCATCAAGGGTATGAAAGATTCATATGGATAAGTCCACGAACACTAATGGATGTGGACCGGAAATGTAAAAGCAGAAACCGGAAAAAAGAATTCGCGGGCCTTCTCAGTACAGCGCTCTGGTGAGTTTTTTGTATTCATTTCCGAATAGTTTCAACGCAGTGTTTGTGCTGATCCATATACAAAAAAAATATTTCCAGGAAACAGAAACATTTCATTTTGAAAGTAATAATAAAAGAGAGAGACTCAGATCAGAGATGTTACAGTTTATTTTCTAAATTAAAAACTCAGATCTCCAGGCAATGGAGAGTTTCATTATAAAAAAATTCTGCCGTAAAACAAAACCTTTTTAGAGGATTGTATTAGTTTCTCGGGTAAAGAATACAGAAAATGTCAAAAGTAACCCTTGTGAAAGAGTTAGATACAACTCCTTCTTGAACTCTGATTAGCTTTTTATATTACTAATTTAATGGAACAGATCCAAACATTAATACAAAAATAGATTTTAAAAACGTATTTGAAATAATTTCACCCACAAATATAAACATTTAAAGCTCTGTTAAGAACATTTTGAAATAACAATACAATACGTTTACAACCTCACTAAACGAATGGATACCAATCAGCATTTACTAATTCGACAGGTACGGATCACGGCAGTAAATTTAAAAATTGTTCCGGAAAAAATCTAGGGTACCAGAGTTTATAATCGAGTCATTTTCTTGAAAAGTTATTTTGAATTTTATTTTCAGGTAGGGACATCTTAGCACATATCAAATAATAATCAAATAAATACATATCAATAGATAATGTACGAGTATAGCGTTAATATCCCAAGTTCTACTTCCTCTTTGACGTTGTTTTCCTGTGATGTTTACTACGACCCAAAGCAATTCCCCAAACAACCAATTACTCATAAAATACAACGCGCGAACCAACATTCTCTCACTGATTGCTTTTCCAAGAAGCATCTAATCCCCTACATTTCCCACGACAGTTCCTATCAAAACTAACTCTTTCATCAAAATACAAATATCAAATTTACGCAGAAATAAACAACGGTATTTTCAAATAGATTAATAAATGGCAGCGAAAATACTTTTCTGAGTAGAAGACGAAAATTCTCCATACTAGGAACGTTTTTCCTGACAAAGAGTATAAAAATTTGAATGACATAATTAGAATCTCTCTATTCTTAATTCAGTTAGGTCTGTTACACATGTTAATGTTGATCTCAAGAATTAAATTAAAACTAGATATCAGTTGAAAACTGTGCAGCCTTACCCCTACTGAAAAGTCATAGGGGCGAAGCACAGGCGGTGGAGTCGGCGAAGAAAAGAAGCGACACCCTCCAAAAAGGTCGCGACCGATTTCCGCCGCCAAGTGCGGAGCCGCGTCTTTTGTGTCTGCGAAAATACCTCTCCCGGGCGCTCGATATCCGCGCCTCCGTGACGTCTGAGCAAATGAACACTGAGCCATTTGGCGGGTGACGCGTCTCGTATTTCCGACCATCTCGCGGGGCTTGTCAGAGCCGATCAGTCACCAAAAGGGCGAGGGCGAGAGTGGGAAAAAAGCGGGCCTCTCCCTCGCCCCGCCAGTCTCCCGGGGCGCGCAGCAACAGCGGGTGAGGACGGGGGCCAACTCAATACGCGAGGCGCGACTTGGATTCGGTGAGTCGGATCATCCCCGCAGGATTGCCTACCGCCACTACGCGTTGCTTCAGGCTCGCTCGGAATCTCGTGCGCTTCGTCGATTGATGGATTGATTTTTTCGTCTTTCCGGGCACGTCAACTGCTTTGGTCATTAGTCCCGTTAGTGTAGTGCATGTTTTTTTCTCGGGATATGGCGGTGATCTTCCTCCGCTGGATGGCGAGATCCGGCGCCAACCTACCGCTGGTTAGTTGGGTTTCCCCCTAACCAGGACTCTCCCACCAGCGGGGCACCGTCCCAGCCGGGACAAGCTCTAACCTCCCGACCTGTCTCCCGGAATATGTGCTATTGTAGTGCATGTTAGAGTAAGTGTGTGTGTAAAGGGAGAGGGTAGGACAAGGAAGAAGAAGGAAAGATCGCGAGCGGTCCGTGACCCGTTTGGTAGGGTACTGCTCCAGCATTCGCCTCGTGTTGATCGGAGAAACCACGGAAAACTACCGATCAGAGCAGCCGGCCGCTAGAATTCTCCTCCAGACAACGACTGAATTCGACCTAGCTGAAAAGCTAGTGTCGAAAATCCTGCCGCCGTGGGGAGCGGGAACCTAGGACCTCCCGGTCAGAGGCGCTGCAGTGGCATCAGTTGTTGCACTGAGCTACCGCTCCCGGTCGTGCGCTTCGTCGGCTCTGTCCCTTTCGCACGGATTTTTGGGCCGCGGGCTTCTTCGACGTCCTTCCATTCCACCCGTCGTTTTCGCTTCTTCGTCCCCGAGTCTGAATGAACTCTAAGAAAAATTCAATTTGCTTTTGGAAACAGAAAAGTCAAACAAAAGAGAGACCTTTTCTGAACCATTCCTTCTGCGGCAGGAGTGATATGAGCCTTGAGAAGCAGTGAACGTTTTAATGTGACGGCGGAGTCGCAGCGGTGATGACAAACGGATTTGCACGCCGTCGGCACAGAACGCAATTTTCGAAAGGACATGATGAGCAAGAAAATCAGTGAAGACGTACAGCTATATGGAATCGTATGAGAAAAATTTGTCGTTGTTGATTTCCAAAGTCAATTTTACTAAACCTGAATATTTTATTGATGGCCTTCATAACGTTTATATTTTGTAAAATAAAACTAAAATATCAATACAAAGGGCATCTATGTCAACTATCTGATAACGTTAATTCAAAAATTTGCTATATTTTTTAAGATTCGTTTTTGGCGACACCCTAAAATGAAGCAGCGCGCAACGCAACAAATAGAGTTGGGCAATTTCTCGATATTTACTGCCTATTGATAATCGACGAACCGCGCAAATTTGAAACTAGATATGCGCGCGAATACACTTTTCGTAAAATTCACATACGCCGAACAAATATTTGGCAACGCTCTCATTATCCGGAAGGATCACTACCGCTCATGTGTGAACAGTTTTTGGACGCGGAGCTAATTCATAATTATATGTAAATATCATCAACCAGTTAGGTTCCTGGAATGTGAACTGAGGAATGTGAGGAAAGAATTCCATTTTCCTCCAGTATTTCTCAGCACTCGCTGATCTACATTTTATAATTATTTCCTCTGCATCCATGTACACCGACTATTGTGATTTCCAATTTCGAATTTAGCGAGGCATCCCACGCTTCCTGTCATTTCAATCGAATTACGCGATTCTAACAAGTGTATTAACACATCAAAGGTAGTTTCGTACATTTAGTCGATGTAACATACAGGCTAATATGGATTCAACAATATAAGCGAGTTGTACAATGTCCATCTATTTTACTTTATCTATCTGAACAATACTATTTTGAACTATAATTTTTGGAATTTTCCCCGCATCCTTTTCTGTAACAATTTCAAGCTATTCTGAGCGTCCTCTTACTTCACACAAACCAATTCCATTCTTCATCGCTGTCCACTGGTTACTTCTCACTCCGCTGCCCACAGACGCCGCTAATTTAATTAAAACAGAAGCTGGGCCCGTGACGGCCACGGGGACAAAGAGCGCGGGGATTAGGAGGGGGAAACGGCCCTAATGCCATTGGACCCCCGGCCGTCCTCTGCTCGCCCTCCCAGCGCCTCGCGCCTTCAAAGGTTTCGGGGCCACCGGAAGGCCCGGAGGCCCTTCCCGACGACGACTCACGCAAATCACTCAAAGTCGGTGATGCTAACGCATAAACGTGTAGCAAATCTGACAACTATGTTAATGCGTGCTTTCAAGGAAATGAAATTTCTCGTTAAGAAGTCCAGCGCCTTACCTTTGCTATTTGATGCCTGTGGTTAGTCAAATACCAACATTATAGAAAGTCTAGGTTCTGGAATAGGTTAGTGAAATTGAGGCTATCACCCACACACAAAAGTGTTTCATGAAAGTATCTCGCAATTGCGTACTATAATCAATGATTTTCCTTGATCTGACACATAACATACACAAATTGACATTATTGTTCCCTTTACCGATGGTTCTATTCTTCCCACAACTATCTTCAACCCAACCACGTTGAATGCTGGCTTACCTACGTTTCTTCCACAATGATCGTATTTCGGCAAAAAGTGCTCCCGAGAAAGGGTCACGATTTACCGCTTACAAGCCTACAGGGGAACTTTCATTTAATCCGATTCTTTTTCTGCCAGAAATATGACTACACCCTTACACCCTTTAAAGTGGTCAGTCGAAAGAGCAGTCTAAATGACTCGACCCTCGTCACCAATAAAGATATTTATTTACATCCATTCTACTCGTCTTGTCCCTCGCCAAACGTACTCCTAACCTTCGGTGCCCCTGCCACGCATTCCATGCGCGGACACCCCGTCACCTGGACCGCACCATCACAACCCATAAAATACTTAAGACTTCATCTGCACACAAAACTCACCTGGAAAACCCACATAGATATCAGAATTAAACAAGCAAGAAAGAAATTATTCCAACTCCGGCCACTAATCAACAAACAAATCCCTGTCGTACACAAACAGTACAACAAGATACAAAATTATAATCAGACCACTACTGCTTTATGCATGCCCACATCTGGCACTCGGCGAGGAGGGAGTGACCCGGATACTGCAATAGCATTGACAGTGAAAGAAGCCAAACATTCGGCACTCGGCGAGGAGCGAGTGACCTGGATACTGCAATAGCATTGACAGTGAAAGAAACCTTCGGCACTCGGCGAGCAGCGAGCGTACTGCAATAGCATTGAAACGTACACGAATCCGAACATTCGGCACTCGGCGAGCAGCAATAGCGTTGACAGTGAAAGAACCAAACATTGGCACTCGCGAGGAGCGAGTGACCTGGATACTCAATTTCGCGAGGAGCGAGTGACCTGGATACTGCAATAGCATTGACAGTGAAAGAAACCTTCGGCACTCGGCGAGCAGCGAGCGTACTGCAATAGCATTGACAGTACACGAATCCGAACATTCGGCACTCGGCGAGCAGCAATAGCGTTGACAGTGAAAGAAGCCAAACATTTGGCACTCGGCGAGAGCGAGTGACCTGGATACTGCAATAGCACTGACAGTGAAAGAAGCCAAACATTCGGCACTCGGCGAGGAGCGAGTGACCTGGATACTGCAATAGCATTGACAGTGAAAGAACATTCGGCACTCGGCGAGCAGCGAGCGTACTGCAATAGCATTGACAGTACACGAATCCGAACATTCGGCACTCGGTGAGCAGCAATGCGTTGACAGTGAAAGAAGCCAACATTTGGCACTCGGCGAGGAGCGAGTGACCTGGATACTGCAATGCATTGACGGTGAAAGAAGCAACATTCGGCACTCGGCGAGGAGGGAGTGACCCGGATACTGCAATAGCATTGACAGTGAAAGAAGCCAAACATTCGGCACTCGGCGAGGAGCGAGTGACCTGGATACTGCAATAGCACTGACAGTGAAAGAAGCCAACATTCGGCACTCGGCGAGGGCGAGTGACCTGGATACTGCAATAGCATTGACAGTGAAAGAACCTTCGGCACTCGGCGAGCAGCGAGCGTACTGCAATAGCATTGACGGTACACGAATCCGAACATTCGGCACTCGGCGAGCAGCAATAGCGTTGACAGTGAAAGAAGCCAAACATTCGGCACTCGGCGAGCAGCGAGCGTACTGCAATAGCATTGACAGTACACGAATCCGAACATTCGGCATTCGGCGAGCAGCGAGCGACCGCTCAGCGAATCTCAATTAGTGAGGATGGGTTACTTGCTATTTGCCGTGCGTCGAACATTCGAGGATTGTCCGTCCGCAGCGCTACTGATTAGGACACCAAAGGAAACGAACACTAGCCAAGGACCTCTGATAAGGCGAGCAGACGCTCGAGTTTTGCCGAATGATGGATATTTAAAATAATTACAAATCATTTATATCAACAATCATTAATTAATATAAATGATCAGTGCATATGATGTGCCAAATTAAATACGATTTTAATGTATTTATGCCTTCAGCAAACAAGATACGTAATATAACACCTGATGAGTCTAACCCTATTCGCCTTGAAACGTGTTCAACTGCAAACGTGAATAAATGTTATATTGCGTACAACCGTCTGTTTACTACTATTGATGTCTAAAATAATTAGGATCCGTTGAATAATACATTATTAAAGAAATTCACTGTCATAATATTATAAATATATTTATTTTCTCCTATTCGGTATTTAGGCTTAAGTTCATAATGTTCTATATCATTTTTCACTGGTTTTGCCATCTTAATTATTTTGAACTTATCATTATGAATTGGATTGGCCTGACGCCAGTTTAAGTGCGATTGTTCATTAGTGCCAATACCCATCGAAATATAATTAGTACGCCTCCGATTTATATTTCACAAGAAAATTTTCAACTACCGTGCAACGAACTCAAAAAACATTTCGGCTCAGAAGCCAACGTTCTCACAATTATCAAAAATGAACACGCAGTTAAGACGTAACGAAGCACAAGCTACGCGATGAATAAAAAGTAAGTGCTTTCCGCATGACCGAAAAATCTGTAATGGTAATGAAAAGCACGAGAACAAAAAAATGTGCATAATTAGGAACACCAAGGCCGGGGGAAACGGCCGCCTCCAGATGCCGTACAAGGGAAAAACGTCGGATCTGGGGCGAAAGGCAAGTCACCAAAAATTTTATCGATGAAAAAACAACATAGCAAGGGACGTCTGGAAAAGGGTCTGGCACTGCGGTAGACAGAACAGTCGATTGAATGCCAACGAGAAAGTGGGACTGTGAAAAACGGGGGTCACACAAAAAAGGAGTGTGTAAGAAATGAACTAAATAAGGCATACGTTTTTCTAAAAACAAGAGTCGAGGCAAAAGAGCTAATTAACTATTTCAGATGTTTCCAATTCTACTTTATTTTTTTTAAAGCAGCACCTGCTTTATTTTGGTTGAAATTCATATACGATACGTGACGATTATTGCACTTCGATCAATTTACAAGCGCATACTATGCATTCGTTCATGATTAAAAAAGATGAGTATCTCAATGATATTTGTGTTTTACGACACCAAAATAAGATATCGCTCACAAATTATTCTACAGAACTTTTTTATTAAAATATATAATACTAAATAATTATTTTAGGTATATTTAATAATAGTCAACAGTACACTAGACTAATATATTTTTTCAAAAAGAAAAAAAGAACATACAAATTATTAAGTTTCTGCGCAACAGCCCATCAGATATTTTCGCCACTCCGTCAATTTAGTCATCTCTTTTACCCGAAAACTCACGGATCCCGATCCCCAACTTCCACGAGCAGTTGGGGACCAGACCGTCGGCTTGCCCTTTGGATCAGGGAGTTCGCAGCGACGCGTCTCTTCTAGGTCCCCCGTCATCTTATCCCTTCGCGCCGAGGGCCCCAGCCGTGCGCCTCCCCCCCCCCCGAGTATCCCGTTCCCTCGGCGTCTTGTTTGGCGCCCTCGTCGCCTCCCCGGGGGCCGCGCGTCTCCGTTTCGCCGGGCGGGCGCGTGGGCGATCGAGTCTCGACCGACTGGGCGCCGCGACTCGGAAACAAAGGCGAGGTCAAGTGGCCATCGCGGCTAACGAAGCGGCGCGCGGCGGCGCTCGCCCAGATGCTCACAAAGGCGGCGGCGGCGGCGGCGGTAACGGTGGCGGCGGCAGCGGCGGCGGTGGCGGCGGCGGCGGCGGCGGCGGAGGCGGCGGCAGCGGCGGCGGTGGCGGCGGCGGCGGCGGCGGCGGACGGACGGACGCTCTCTGAAACCTCCTCCTTCCCCCCCCCTCCGCGCCGGGCGAGGACACCTGCCACCGAGGCGAGGGAGCGGAGCGGAGCGGGCGATCGCCCAATTAGACGCGAGTCGCCCGTCGCGGAGTTTCCTCGCCGCGGGGACTTCCGAGGGTCTCGTTGGCCGCACTTGCCAAAGCAACTCCACCCAAGCGCTGCCTTCTCGCACACAATCGGACACCGGTCGCCCTCGGAGCCGCCCATCTGCCGCGTGTTTGATCTAGCGCAGCCATTCCACGGAAACCCAATCAGCGTTCATTACTTAGTTTTCGCTCCCTATTAGTTCTGGGCAATCAATCTGAGTCACTGCTGTGGTAAATTAGGCGCTCTAATTTATTCCTTAATTTGCGAAATTAATTTGAAATTGATACATTTTATTATACACAGTGACAATCTTTAAAAAAATCTCGACATAGAATGAAAACTGACTAGTTTTGGACTTCCTAAAGATTTATTTTATGGAGAAATTCTGAATTATGCTTATTGCATTTGTTAATTTTCATCTCCTTTTTATTCGTAAGAAAATTACTTATTATTCTTATCATATTCTATTAAAAGATTGTTAACTTCACGGTCAATATTTTAGAAGGAAGTATTAATAGTATTTTGAGATTACACTACTGTACATGATTTATCAAAATTTTCACGTCCTTTGTATTTAAAACAAATCCGGTGAAGAAATAAAACAATGAAATTTATACATATCTTTTCTTCTTATGAAATTGAACTAATTAGATGGAGAGCATTAGACACATTTATAATATCCCTTCTTAAACGTTTGCGGATAATCGCACCCCTTTAGTGCACTGTGAAAAATGTAGGTAAAACGTTCAGAACAATTAACTACGGAAATAAACTTTCCAAATGATCTTGTATTCTCAAGAATCCATTTTAAGTGATACACAGAGAGAAGCATCCTTTATTATTATCATCCTCTCACACTGTTCACTTCTGTGCCAACATTGGCTAACCATCTTTTAATTTAGCGACCTATCGTAATAGGCTTAGACAGAAACTCTCCAAACTGCCTCAGAAATTTCAAAACGGACGAACACCATCTACAGTCTCAATTTCAACAAAATAATTTCTCATTTTGTAAACTCCCGACAATAGACCCTTATGCACAATAAAGTTTCCTCTCCGTTATGTTTTATTTGCAGCCTAAATAACGCAAGGAAATGGCTCAGGAGTCGCTATAGAAACTCTAAACAAAAGATATTTCGTCGCGGTAAGGCTGGAAAATCCTCTTACGACAGCATCTCTCTGCCGAAAGGTCGAGAAGAGACGGACAGGCGGCTGTGGTGGCGACGAACCAGGGGGAGCCGTTTTTTTTTTTTTGCGTTTTTTCTTTTTTCTGAAGACTGGGAAAGAATTAAAGGAGGGTCAAGTAACTCTCGAAAAGAAAATGTCTAACTTGAAAGATAAGATAATTGCTGAGAAATGTGCAGAGAAGGCACTTGAATAAAAATAGTTCTATGTTAAAAGCAAATGGAATGAAAAAATACGCCAAGGGAAAGATACTGCACCAAGAAATGAAGGAATCAGTATATATATATATATATATATATATATATATATATATATATATATTTTCTCTCAAAGGCGATAAAATTAACCAATAAGAAATTAATGAAGAGAACGGAGAAGTAACTGATGCATGAAAATCAACAAAATGAAACGAACACGAAAAACTAATAAAAAGTATCAGTTTAAAAGTGTTGGTGATAAATATAAAGATGTGAATGGGAAAAATACTCACTGAAAAAAATATGTCGTACGTATAAGGATTGCGAGTAAGTTAAAAAAGTTCAAACGTTAACAAGAAGGCTTTAGAGACCCATATTGCTGTCCGCTCGGTATCGAAGTCACATAGTATTACCACTTCCGAGAAGTGTGTAAGTGTAAACTTCCCACAAACTCCCCGATCATGTTGCGACGTCAGGTACCAGAAACGATTCTCACAAATACCCTTAAATTAAAAATTAGTGAGTTAGCCGGAATTGCACACACCACCTTACCTACCAGTAGAAAGGCAAGAACCATTACACTGGATAACAAACAATCCTAAATGATAACCATTAATAGCCATTTTTGTAGAACGATAATGACATTTATTAACAGGGAAAGGATTTTAAGGTGCGGCACATTTTCAAGAAAAAAAAACATGTTGTTGTACATAGTATAATATATGTATTTGGTCTATGAAATCAAGCGAAATAAACATAATTTGTTGCACTTTTTCGTGAGATTCCAACATTTTGCCACCTTTTCCCTCTTTTTTATGCTTCAGCACCTCTTTCTCCCCTTTTCTACGTTTTTAAACAATTGGGCAGAAAAAAGTAATTTTCTCTTCATGAACAGATTCTTAAAATCTCTTTTAATCAGAAGCCAACAAATTAAATAAATATTAAAATAAATCTACATAAACCATCAATAATTTGTATCCCAGCAAAAAAGGTCAATCTGCAACTGAAAAGTTAAATTTCAATTTTAACTGTTTAATTATTACTGTAATAGTTTAACCTTTCCCGCAGGATTGAAAGTGCTGCCCAGATAGGTAAATCAAGACATTTAAATGGGTGTGCAGGAATCCACTTCCCTGTGGCCTGAGGAAAATGTTTACCCTTGCCATCATTTCGCAGTCAATACTAAAAGAGCACTGGCAGCGCTCGCGGATTTGGAGGGGAAAGGAGAGGGGAGTCAGGGGAAGTTGCCTGTACCCGCGAGAGGTTCCCACGCGGGCAAGTGGTCGTGCGGGCGTGAAGCTTGCGTGCGCATGTGAAGTACGTTCTACTACGCGATCCGAGGGAACAGTAAAATCAATCAGCACTAGCAATTAATTAAGTTTCCTATCGACTACAGGGTTGGAGAAAATACTATCAATGACCTCTTCAAGAAGAAAAATTTGGTGCAAAATGATACGTATATTCTAGAAACTAAGTTCATGTAACTGATTTAAACATCAATACAGTTGTTTCAACAGCACCTCTATCTATGTATTTTCAGACATTTTTTTTCTTCGTCTTTTACGACCATAATTTGCACTTCAAAATCCTTTCCCTATTCATTAGCAATGATTGAAAGTGGAAAGGGCAAGGTAACACTAAGTCGAGAAAATGAAACAAAATGCAATAACAGTGTTTTAACGAAAACAGTAGTACCCTTTAATATTTTCTAGGGTGATTATTCTTATATCAAAACGTACACTATTTAGGGGAAAAGTATTTTTACTGTACCTTTTCGTTGTAGGAATTACATTTTTTTTTAATTGAAACATTGTCCGAGAAAGTCCTGTTAAAAATATAGTTTATTATCGCCAAGTCATTTACAAAATTAAATGCGTATATTTAGAGAGCAAAATCAAAAATGTCCATTCTGCAAAATAACCTCGAAATGTGTGTCATTGAATTGGATGGAGGCCCGTCACCTTCACACATAAATAAAAATTCATAAAACTCTTTGAACACCTTATGTAGTTTGTAACGAACGCGAACTCCAACACAGTGGTAATCAGGATGTAATTAATTCCCCTGACACCACCCTTGTGGGTTTTTGAACAGGTTGCGGTAATTAAAAGTATGATACAGCCTGCTTGATTACACTCCGCGGCGAAATCCGTAATTACGTTTTGAACTCCGAAATTTTATTACAGTTTGTTCACTATTACAATTCTTTAACAACGTGGGGGAATACGTAACTTGTCTGGAAATATGAAGGAAGCTGTTGCCCGCTATCGTTCCCCACGCCTGTCTGCCCGCCCCTTCCACCCGAGGAGCGGTCGGAGGAGAACTAACAATTGCCGAGCGAGTGGCGCGCTGCGCAGCGTCCCTGCGCGCCGCCCAACGCACTCGGCCCGGCCCCGCTTCCCACTCCGCGCAAATTGAATCACGGGGCTTGTTTGTGATTTGATTTAGCTCTGCCCCTAATGCGATTTCTGCGCCATGCAAGTTAACGCATCGGACACCCGCGCGGGGGGATAGAGGGGTGAAGGGCGGGGCGCGAGGCGCGGAGCTCCTCGGTGCACTTCCTTTCAGAAAGCGGCTGAAGTCGAAAGAGGCGCCGCATTGGTGGAGTGCGGCCGGGAAATGGTGAAATATCGAGCGCCATGCACCAAAGAAGGCCATGTAGATTACGCAGAGAATGGAATGCGACGTTTCCGAGTTTTCTTTCTACATTAGTTACGCTTAGTACTCTTCATAACTGAGAAGATAATTTATCTCTCCTTTCATTATTCACTTACGAGAGACAAGAGTACTCTAGTGTGAATTATCATATCTTCCTTCTCACTTTGATAATTTCTCGTCTTCATAAAATAATAAAGCAGTAAATAATTTAATTCGCATTTCCTGGCAAAGCTATGTTTTCGATTAAAATAAATTTGAAGTCGTCGTTGAAAGTGAAGAGTTTCTAGAACATAAAGAGAATTCAAGGGAGAGTATTTAATGTCTGAGGCTTATTAACAATATTTTTGGCTTTTCTTTTAATTAAATGCTACCACTTCGGAGTTGCGTTTCTATCATTAAAAGGACAGCAGGTGTGATTTGATCATTTGTTTTCCCGGCGTTGACAATTAAATGACATTGTACATTCCATCTCCATTCTTCTCGAAGGTTGCTTTCTGTATGTAGTTTGTTCAGAGTTTGACATACTCGAGTGTATGACGTACGACGCTATAAGAACAAGCTGATGTTGTCCTTGTATACATTTCTAATTACTGTATGAAAATGATTAGTACTAATAATAATCGATCACGTTTACTTGCACGCCACCTACGCTCTTCCCATCCATGAATTTCCTAGTCAACCCAGACGATGCGCGAGGATGGGAAACACTGCGCACCAGTAATTGGGGTCGTGCTCTTTAACACCGTCCACTGCCAACTGAAAAATTCAATCAGTTTTATAATTAACCCGAGCCTACTCTCCCATGACTCGCACGGTTTTTTTAGAAAATAAAATTCGCAATCCAATGAATATGCAGAGCCGGCCCCGACTGGCAATACGCGTCGGCGCCGGCGGCCGCGATCTCCGAGGTGATCCCACGCGCCCCCTCCATCCCCCACCGCATGCAGCGCCAAGGAGATTAGCGGCCGCGGTGGGCGGGGCTCCCGCAGCCGGAATTAGAGAGGCAAATACAGCCGATAAATGTTGGGGTAGAAAACGTATGGAAGGCCTTTCTGCAGGTTGCGGTCAATTTTCCATTGCGCCGTTCTTGGGCAGTTGTGCGTTTTCAATTCGCAGCACCGTTTTTGTTTGTTTTTTTTCGAACGACATTGCGTCATATTTTTGTTTCATTATTGAGAAATGCTCTTCCAAATCTTTTATTCTTAAGATATTTTATCGAAAACTTATAGTGGGTCTCGTACAGTAATCCACTCTCCTATAAAAAAAAGTTTTCTCGAAAGAGGATGATGATATCATACAAAAATATTTATATTTTCAAGAACACAATTTTTCTGAAACAGGTTGCGGTCACTACATGACAAGACATTCAGAGTTTAAATGTCAAAATTTGAACATTAGGACTGGTCAGCGCCGGATAGATTGAAATCGCTTTTACACGAGCAACCACATTTGTAGAAAAATAGAATGTTTTGTAAGGACAACTGATTAAAATTCAAGCATAGAACTCAAATAACAAGGACTATAATAGAGAGATTTAGTACACTTAAGAAATGTAAGTAAATTAGCGTTGATAGCATTTTAATCCTTTATTCAATTGCGCTATTCAGCAATCTAAAATTACATTTAATCAAACAATTAGTTATTGACAATTTTATTTTCATATTTACAGTAATTAACGAAACGAATGGATAAAAAGATAGTGAATAGAAAGTGGATGAAACTAATAGATAACGATGCGAAAGGTATGTCCAAGAAAACGGGTGACGATAGAAGTAAGTTTAATAATTTACCAGGCGTAAAATTATAACCCTTTATCTACGCGCTACTGTGAATATTTTTTCCTTTTCATTTACAAATAATTTAAATATTGAGAAATCCAAGCACATTTTTAGCATTGAATACATAATTTGATGACATCATATTGCATCTGAAAATGACCTGCTTTAGTGGGGCTTGTATTGTGTACTTTTGATCACCATCGTGTCTTAGATGATAAAGAAATGTTTGCAAGTGGAAGATATTGAACATATTCCGGATGAAATGTTAGAAGAACGTCACAAAGCCATGGTAACATTACTTTCCACAAAATGTAAAGACAGGTATGAGAGAGAATACAACAAATATAAATGTTGGAAAGTGAAAAATACGAGTCACTTTTGACTCAGAAGTTTTGCTGGAGAACTTTTTAGAACGGGTAAACACACAAATGACGTTTATACTCGTAGTTTTTTACATTTGTTACATGCTAAGGCTAAATGTTTTACATGTGAAACATTTAATTTATTCTAGTTAAACATTTTATGTTACTCCATTAGTCAGCTAGTGTCAAAACAAAGTTTACTTCACCAATTTTGTTTTATTCATTTTTCATAAGTAGTTGATGTAGGAACGTTATGTTGTAATGTACATTTTTGTTCCTGTTTCATGGACGACTGGAAACACCTTAAACAAATCAACATGATAGTGACATATATTGTACTATCTTATTTCTTTTTTTGAATTTGGATTGGTAGGTGAAGAGTTTTAATTGCACACTGCAATGAATATGGTTCCAGGTTTTTTAGGGAATTAATGAGAACAGTTAACACACTAAACGAAAAACAATTTTAATACAATTTAACACATAAATAAGTATTCACTTGTTCATTCTAATTCGAAATACCGAAACTATAAACGTAGCAATAACTGTTAAAAACACGCTGTCATCGGAAAAGTTGTTTTCACTCAAAATTAATTTACTAGTTCATTCATTCTTGCAATTGGTGGACGTCTGTACATTCGTAGATCGTGCTCAACAACAAAACTTTTAAAGAGAGTAATATATCCAACATCTTGCTTATGTGATGTACAGAATTTACGATTACATCTCGAACAGAACATAAAGAGTTGTGAAGGCAAGAAGCGGAACAAAAGAAGTGCGCGTCACGGAGTCTCGACGGCGACAAAAAAAAAAAAAACACGCCGTGACAGCCACGTTTGCCCCGCGCCGGGCAACGCCAGCTCCGAGCGAATGTCACACAATGCATGGAGCCGCCCTTAACGCGTCGCGGGAGAAAACCAGCAGCCCCGCGGGCGCGCACTTGCGCTCCCAATTACGAAATCCGCGACAGAAGGCGGCGAGGGCGACCTCAACGCGAGAGAAGTTGCGGCCACACTCCCGCTCACGCCAGGGAGCGACAGGGAAAACAAGCAGGAGAAGCTCAGTTTCACGAGAATATGCAAAGTTTCTTAACCCTCTGGAACGGCTCGTAAAGGTTTCAAGGCACTGCGAAGCTATGTGATGACTTGAATGACGAGGATAGCGTGATAAAACTTCAATAATTCGCGTTGATATGTTGTGCTACGTGGCTTTTGTTAATTAGAAACAAACACACACTGCATACTTTTGACACAATGTGTGTAATCATATCTACTATAATAAGATGAACTTAGCAATTACTAAAATTTCCATTAGTATATACTAGTATTTCTCATAAACAGTATTAAAAGGTTCATATAGATTAATGCATTTTTCCTATTCATCGCAGAAATTTTAAAACAATGAAACTAATTTCTAGAATTCGAGTGCGCCATTTCTTTAAAGTCCTCGGGGGCAATGATAAAAACGCAATGCGTTCACTGAAAAGTTACAAAAGAAAATATAACGAAATGAGTGGTTAACCAACATTTACCGATTCGATTCACATTCGACCGAGCGATGTAGTATCTGTAAACCAGTAAAATAACAGTCACAGAAATCATTATTGATACATCTTTGTGTCAAATGGAATTTTGCGAAAGATGCTCCTTGGCTTTCGGTGCAAATTACTTGAAGAGGCCAACTGCAGTTCCAACCGCGTGCTGCCTGTTTGACAACCCCTTGGCACGCCAAGCCGAGTGTGCTGACCCGCAATACAGAAATAGTGGGCGGGCTGCCTACACGGCCCCTTCTCTCGCTAGGGCGTGCTTCAGCGGCGACGCGCCCGCACCGGAACTCACGAACACACGAGAGACGAGGCGGGGGGGGGGGGTCAACAGTTAAGTCAAAAGCTGTCCGACGGTTGCAACGGAGCCTGGCGAGAGTGGCGCACGGTCATAAAACAGTCGGGGACAGAGCGCAGGGGCGGGGGCGGGGTCGCGGACGGGGACGGTGGAGGGGGTCGGAGACGAAGGCGGGCAGCGGTGCAGTTTGCCCGTGCGCGACGGCGGGTAACGTATGTGAGAGCCGCCCGTCCCCGCGGCCCCCTTCCCACGTCGCTCGGCACTCTCCGCGAGGCTCCGCCCCCCCCTCGGCCTTCAGCGACGAAAAAACAACAAACATTTCCGTGATGTAGTACGCCGCTCTCAGGAAAAACACGACGCGCGGCGCGCAATGATTTATTAGGGCGGAAGCGCGGCGGTGTCGAATGCTGCGCCGTCGGGGCGAGAATCGCGTCGTCCGCGCGCGCGCGCCGCGCTCGCTTTGCCGCAGTGGCTCCTCGCGCTCAAGCGCAGGAAAGTGCTCTAGCACGTTTTTAAACATATATCTATCTGTCTATCTATCTACCCATCTATCACCCATCCATCTATCCACCCATCGATCTATCTACCCATCCATCTATCTACCCATCCATCTATCTACCCATCCATCTATCTACCCATCCATCTATCTACCCATCCATCTATCTACCCATCCATCTATCTACCCATCCATCTATTTACCCATCCATCTATTTACCCATCTATCCATCCACCTATCTATCCATCTATCTACCCATCTATCTACCCATCTATCCATCCATCTACCCATCTATCCATCCATCTACCCATCTACCTATCTATTTAGTAAAAAACTATTTGACGTATGGGGGAGAAAATCATCTGCGCACGCTTTTTTTGAGTTTCAGAATCCCTTCCCAATAATTTAACTATTAATAGTTGAAAGATAGAATAATAATAACAATAATAATAATAACAATAATAATAATAAATTTAAAAAGCCAGAAAACGCTTTACTCGCAGGATTCATCTAACAGTGCTGCCGAGGAAAGGGACACTGTACATTCTCCACATTTTCACAACAAAATATTTTTAACGCATTCTTACCTTTAGTTTCTTCTGAGGCTAGTGTTTCTGTCAAAATAAATTTAATTTATCAGGCAATGCCATGAATGTTTTGAAATATCTGTAATTTTCAATCCACGAATGATATGTAAGAGAATTATTCCTTTAAAATTAAATATTTCAATACAGTTAATAATAAACCTTAATATTCATAATATTTGAATAATTAATACCCGAATTGCTCATCTCTGTAGTTATTCATGCTGTTCTAAGAATAAAAGCACCTTAGGGAGATAAAAATAAACTGATAAAAAGTCATAATTGTATATGTGAAACACCTCTGATTTGTCGAGACATTTGGAATTCTTGAACATCATTGGTTTGTGTTAATGAGTTAAAAAATGGTAAAACAAGGAATAATCATTTTAATTGTGTCGTTTTCTATTTAAAAATAGCATTCATTTTCTTAAAGTTGGTCTTGTGTTTTTACATTAAACCTTTACTGTACACAAGAACATTTTAAAAATTTTATGATTCCTCTTCCCTCCTCGCTTTATGTATTTTTTATCAACGTCGCAAATCGTTCAAAAAGAAAACATACCTTTTTTTGCGGTCTTCGCTTCCTCTGTCCCGCTCATTACATTACCACCCTCTTTTCTATTGCCCATTTAACGCGCATTCCTGTCACGGAGAAACGACGTTCCTACATGCGTACTCGCAGCGGAAATAGCAGCCGACGCGTTGTATGGAGTGCAATGTTTACGGTCAGCGACTTGAACAAAGCGGCCCATTGTGCGTGAGGCGGGGCGGGGCGCGGGGCGCGCCGTCGCCTGTTTATGCAACGCCACGCGAAAACAGGAGTTTTGCGCGGGCGGCGGACGGACGGACGGCGCGCACGCCGCGCTTCACTCGCCGTGAACCCGATAACGGCGCTGCGCCCGCGCCCTCAATGGCGACCCGCCCGACGAGAACGAACGGTAATTATCGCGACTAATGAAGAGCTCCGCTCCGCGCGCGCCTCGACAAGATACCCGGGCAATACGCGCTCGCAATATCTGCACCTGCAGTCGCGCAGCGAGGCGATGAAGCGGACGGAATCCGGAGCCAGATATGGCATTTGATCAGTTTGAGGATCTAGACACATGCGCTACGCCGGAATTTGATAGAGGTAAATGTGTATCTGGGATCTGTGTTGGAATGGAATATAATGGGATTTCTTTGAGGTTTTAGAAATCATATTACCACGTATGTAATTAACTTCTTGCTTGTTTAGTCTCACAATATGCGTGGCACAAAAGTTACGCCACACGATTTCGAAAACAAGCCAAAATAATGTTATGTATCATTAATGTAAATAAGGACGAAAGTAAACATTTCATGAAAATAACTGTTCGTTTTGAATACCCCCAACACAGGAATTTCATTATAACTATAATTTGCATGTTGTAGAAAAGATTTCACGAATTTTGTACACAATAAATTTTAATTAATTTATGCATTGATCGATACATTCAGATTTGACTACTATAAATATTTATTCGGAGTTAAAAGGAATTGTATACAACTTAAGAAATTTTATGAAGAAAATTCTTATTCTGAATTCGAGGAATTTAACGGAAATGTAAATTTGAACACATTCTTACGTCAGATTCATGATTTTAATATCTATAACATTAAAAAAAATGCACAATAATTATTGGTAAGTTATTTTAAAGAAAACATTATCACATTCAAAATGAAATATAAAATTATCTAAATAATTATTCACCACAGAAAAAACGAAGTACCTTAAATATGCGTATAATATTACCGTGCTTTGTTTCTATGCTATTCATACAGAGTTCAATACTTGAAAGTCATAATCCTGAATGCCGACGACCAATGAGAAAGACAACTCATTATAAACAGTATTAAAGAATATCGTGAAAACCTCGGTAATTAAAAACTTACGGCTGAGAAAAAAGTGAATACTTTTTTCATTATTTATCTAAATACAACGGGAAAATTTCTGTCTCTTCCATTTGATCCATTTTCGTAAGACAATAAAAACGAGAGTTCCCATAACCACGAGTGAGATTCGTTATCAACATAATCTCTAATCCAAGTTGATTAAATCTTGGGTCAATTAATATACATCATGAAAGCATTATTTCTTACGAGTAGTTTTCAAAGTTTCTCGAATAATGTTTACTTTTCAGTACTAGTTATTTACCAACGCATCTAACTGACTCAAACAGCAATCAAAGATAATTACTCTTTATCTTTGAAGAAGCGCGAATCCCTCAACATCACTTTCAACGTCGAAAGGAGTTCTTGGATGAACAGACTTGTGTTTGGACTCCAGTCACGCAGCGAGACATACTGGTCAGTAAACTTCCAACTCTCTTGACGGGCAGAGAAGCTGCGGTACCGGCAGCTAATCCAAGAAGCCGGGCGTATCGATCACGGGTAGAGCGTGGAGGTCTGATGGCAGCGGCGAGAGCAGGGGCAAGGGCAGCGTCGTCGAGGCGACGGGAGAAGACGACGAGGGCGACGACGAGGGCGACGACGAGGGCGACGACGAGGGCGACGACGAGGGCGACGACGAGGGCGACGACGAGGGCAACGACGAGGGCAACGAGGGCAACGACGAGGGCAACGACGAGGGCAACGACGAGGGCAACGACGGTACTGGTGGGGGTGCTGGAGGGGACGGCAACGACGAGGGCAACGACGAGGGCAACGAGGACAACGACGAGGGCGATGACGAGGGCGACGACGAGGGCAACGACGAGGGCAACGACGAGGGCAACGACGAGGGCAACGACGAGGGCAACGACGAGGGCAGGGGGAGGGGAGGGCGGGACGGGGCGGGGGGGGAGAGAGAGGGGGGGGAAGGGGCGAGGCAGCAGAGGCGAGCGGTGCGAGGCCGCCGGCTGGCGAGAACGGCGCCAGCTGGGGGCCGCGTCTCATCGCACCCGCAAGGGCCTGGCTGTCGCCCACCCGCTGCTCCTATTGGAGCGAGGCAATCAATTACGGCTCTCTTCACATTACAAAGGCTTTTTGATTGATTGTAGCGTACACTAGGAAACGGCGCGTCCGATGAAGGAATACGACATTCTCACGTTTGCGAATTGAGTTTGGCATTATTGCTTATCCAATCTTGGTCTTTTCACAATCAGTCGTTGGATAATCACTTAAGTACCGTTATCTTTGTTGAAGCAGAGATATGAAGTACAAATGAAATTGATCATCAACGTTACATTCAATATCCAATGCAAGGCAGGTGGATATAATGGCATAAGCTGGCTTTAATGTGTAATCACAGTAGAGCAAATTATTTTTTGTTCAATTGCATCAACATATAAAAGCATTGCTTTTAAAACTTTATTATTAACAAAACGAAACAAGAAGAGACTACAAACTCGAGAGACTATTATCAATTAATACACAGAACTAGAATGTTTCGTTTTAATACATTCTTTGCTGGTTCGTATTTATTTCTTAATTTAAATTTCAGTAACAATTTCAATGAAACAAATGAACCAATAAAAAACCTTCATTGTAACCAAATGCCATAAGCATGCAAAACCGTCCGTATTTCCGTAAAAAGGAACGATATTCCTAGCACGAACATCTGATGTAGTCATATAAGTCTTTTTTATGAGGCACAAGACGCAACGTTCACCTTCTGCAGTATAAAATTGAAGTCTCTTCTTAAATGTGAATTAAGTATAAATTTTTCATATCCTGGAGGAACTTAAAGCTATGTTTAATATATATATTTCCTTAAAGTCCCTTATAACTTTTTCAGCAAGACAAGTCACATAAAACTTTTACGGCGTCTTCCTTGCACCGCGACACGGGGGAAGAACATTAAGATTCCAACTTTCTTCCCTTTATACGTATTATTGCTACAGCGTCCCAGGTTAAAGCTGCTCTGAGCTAGAGTGGCACACTCTTTAGACGTTATAAAATTTTCTAATATCATTTAGGGGTTAATTTCATACATTTTGCACTTTATAAAGTGAAGTTGTTTTGTATGCCCTTTTGCGTCTGCACATGTACAATTGACTGCGACATCTGCAGCATCTGTTTTCTTATTTTCTACATATATAATTTTAATAATTTTGTTCATAAATAATTTTAATAATTTTCTACATAGATTGTTACGAGTTGGGATTTAAAGAGTGAATTTAAAAAACATAGGTACCAACAATTAACTACGAGAAAATATTGAATTATTAAGGCGTGAGTTTCCGCGGCCAGTGTTAATTATTTTTGGATGTCGTAGAGAGACGCGACCCTTTTCGCCCTCAAGAAGGTCTCATTATGACAGCTGAAACGTTATCAACTGTGCCTGGGATGCGATATATTCCGGATAGCCTTGTATCTAAGATACAATAATAATAAATAATAATAATAAATAATATTAGTATTTTTAGACAAAACTTTCGCGGAATAAAATAAGTACATATTTCTATACTTCGCTTATGCGAAAAAAATATAGAGAGAGATTGTATTACATGCTACCTATCACTATCAGATCGTTCGAAATTGATTTTTAACAGTCCTCAGTTCGAATTGTTACGAGATTTCAAAGCTCTAAAGAAATCCTTTGACGATCGATTAAATCAACTGCACCCCGCGGACGTCCCTCCTGACTTTCGAAATTTGCTTCCTCGCAAAGCCTGCCAACTAACTTCAGCATTATGCAAATGTATGTTTACGATGTGAATGCCCGCTTTTGACGAACTTTCGAGAAAGCATGGCAATTGCCATATTTCAGTATCCTTTCAAATCAAGGAGCCCATCCGGAATAGAGTTAACAATTTCCTGCGCGAAGTTGCGAACCGGAGCGTGATACATCTTCGGAAGCGACTTTCCAAGTCGGGCAAACGAGGTTACGCGAGCAGAGAGATGCAAATGTGATCAAAGGGCCTGCCCTCCGCTGGTTCAGAAGTGCACAAGGCAGGCAGGAAGCAGCCAGGACCTACTTCCCGCCAAGATGTGCCAACAAAGCGCCAACTAGGCTACCATGAGCAACCCAGACAAACCTCAGAGTTCGCGTTTTGAGCTTCACGAATGCCAATTGCTATCTAGCATAATATGGTTCGTACCCTCGACGAAAAGCGATGTACTTGTGGCGCTGTCCCTCAAACAATATTTAAAATTATGATTTCCTAAGAATCAGTTTGTATAAACGAAATGGCGATGAATTATGCCAAGAAGCAGTGAAGTAAAACAAATACGAAAATATCCATGATTCGCATCTTTGATATTCGTGTTTTATTTTGTTCCAAATGTGGAATTATTGTGGTCAAATTTAGAATATTACAATGCACACATTAATCATATCAAAATACGTGAATTAGTAATTGCTCGTTTCAACAAGATCCGTATAATTTTATCATACTTAAGTTACTATAGTGTAACATCACTCCGTAATAATTAACAATTTTTTACATTTTTAAAAAGCAAACAATTCTGTACATTGAATTTAGATGTGTTTTAATTTAATTTATAATAACAATTATTGAATTCAATCTGACTCACCACTGATCCGCTACAGTTCAATCAATGCCTCTAATTTTCTGGTTTTGTCCTCCAGGTCGTAACCTCAATTCCCCAGTCTAACGCGTCCAATCGGTTCATCGAACGACCGACACTCCCGACACGGCGTCTCCGAATCCATCACTGCCCTGTTCCTCATGCCCTCCGCCATGTTCGGGCGCTCATTGCTGTCATTAGGCTTTGACGAGCGACCTCTGTCGTAAATACGACGTCCGCCGGCAATCGGGCCCGCTGGTCGCGCCTGCCACCCCTTTCGCCGCCACCTCCGGCCCGTAAAAACTCTGAGGCCACCGCCTCCCCCACGTTTTATTACTGCCATATGAATACGAGGCGCCCCCGCGCCTTCGCGCTCCCAGCGGCTGCGAGCGGAGTAGGTCATCGGGCGACCGTGGACCGGGCCTGCCTCCTCCGCCTCGCAGGGTGAAGACACGGTCCTTCCTTTCCGCCGCCTCACCACAGCGCCCGGCGCTGTTCAGAAGAGAGGGCGACCCGGATTATTTTATTGGTACTCAAACGGCGAGAGAGAAATTCCACACGATGACGTCATTGTGGAGCAATGTATGCTCGCGGGCTCTGGATGAAAAGTTTTGCGCTGTCATTTTCCGCTTGCCGTGAACCATTTAGAGTTTCTACGTGATTTGCAGAACCAAAAAGGAAGGAAATTATGCAAAGGGCGTCTAGTTAAAGAATTTTTTTTAAATTTTTGGAACGCTACTTTTCGAATTTGCCGATCTGTGGTATTCACCCATTGTAATATGCAATAATCAGCAATAAAATTTATATTTATACATGACTAACATTAAAAATGTAATGAAATTAACAGTTTTGTGTCCGTTCATAATGATTCAAAAACAGAAAAATTCGAAAAAGATGTTTTAGTCAAAGCGCATACACTGGGAGAGTTTTTTGTAAACCCTGAAGGCAAAACAACTTCTACATACAATATGTAACAGCCCTACATGTAACGTTCTGAAAATAATATTGTCGATACTATGATGTAATGTTTCCAGTAAATAGAATTCAAAACGAGTCATTGTTTAATTATTAGGTACTAGATAACATATCCCATATGTTCTACTCATCTAAAAAAATGTCTTGTGAGAATATCCCGATATTGTTTCAGCATTTATTTAACAGCATTACCAACAAATTGGCACTCTCCATGGAGGCAGCTCTACAAACTCCACAACCAACCCTGCACCTACACGACGGCGCCACCGGCGACTTACAAAGAAACATTAGGCGCCAACTATCCGACATCCCAAAACCGAACCTCAACAGCCTTTGGAAAGCGCAGCAAGGATTGCGACGTGCGGTAGTCAGAAACAGCTGCTTGGCACGAGTCCATGGTTTACAAATCAATTCAAATTCAAAGTGCACGGTCAATCATTTTTCCTCTAGCGTCCTTGAAGTGATGTTGGCCATCTTATTTCAAAGACTTTTGTTCCCGGGCTTTACTGGACAGGCAATTCCCACCGAATGAATGATGAATTAGATGATATAGAATATTTGGTGGCTAGCCTTCGCTTTGCATGTCGCAGCGGCAAGGTGACAACATCAGTACCTTGGGCGGAATCTTACACTGAAACAAGTAAATAAAAGACAGAAAAGAAAGGAAAGAAAGTAAATAAAGAAAATGAAAGGAAGGAAAGAAGGATGGAAAGAAAATAAAGAAAGACTTATCCCTGCACAGCAATTGTCCCCGCAGCAGTGAGAGTCCTTAGATCGGTTAAGCGCTCATAACCTTACACTCTCCCTACCAAATTTACATCGTGAAACCCGCACTTTGAGATCACAGTTTCCCCTCTTTCTTTCTGTGGATTCGCACGCCTCTCCACATGCGACCAATGTGCGTGGGTGGCCTCGTTTCGGAACACACTTTGCGTCGCCGGCGCGTGGCACATCAGCGGTTATTGGATTCCCGACGGGCTGGGATGTACCCCACCC
Organism: Teleogryllus oceanicus; assembly: GCA_964035755.1. Taxonomy (NCBI): domain Eukaryota; kingdom Metazoa; phylum Arthropoda; class Insecta; order Orthoptera; family Gryllidae; genus Teleogryllus; species Teleogryllus oceanicus. The sequence goes on from CAXIVR010000011.1 coordinate 57,984,409, forward strand.
CACCCCACCCCACCACACCACACCACCCCACCCCACCACACCACACCGCGCAGCGCGGCGTCACGGCGCGGGCAGCCTTCCAGGGATGCAAATGAGGAGAGTCCCGCCGTCGCCGCCAGGAGAATGCGGCGGTAGGAGAAAGAAAAAACGACGAAACAGCCGCCGGCGTTTCCGGTTCCTTGCTCTTCTCGCTGCCGCTCGGCACAGGACGCATCGTAAGAACGGTTGGAGAGGGTGAAATGGTTGGGCAGCACGGAAAACAAGGACACGCACGCTCTCTTGAAGCTAATTACGTGTAACTGAAGTCAGTCAAAATAATTTTAGTTGAAATAAAACAATAATTCGTTTCTAACTGAGCCACGGAGATACGGAATGTGAGTTCCACGTTCACGATGAGAGATGTATTATCGTATTAAGAATGGCGTATTGAGGCTACTATCATATCGGGGTTGCGCTAATGTCAATCTGTGATAAAAAAAATGGAGATTTAACTAACAAGTTGAACTCTTAACGAAACAATTAGGACAATTAAAAAATCACAATCCCACTAATTATTTAGTGATATTATTCACAATCAGGGCTTGTAAAAGGAGGGCCGATAATCATTATTGTTCCAAACACAGCATTTGGGCATCTGAAAGGATCATAAGCTGGTTACACCGAATTCTCTCCGCGCTCCTTGGCTGTCGTGACGGAATAACATTTCCCCGGCGCGAATATGAGGAGCGCACTAAAATACGACATTGAAGACCGCCCTGAGATATTTCAGAGACTAAAATATAGAAGGCGGCGCGACCCCCCACTGCACCAGAGTTGGCAGTGCGTCGCGGGGACGCTGGCGCTGGCGGGTTGGCGCGCGCCAGCGGCTGGGTGGGGGCGGGGACTCTGGACGCACTGGGAGGGGAAACGAGGAGGGAGGGGACACACTGGCCCGAAATCCACCACATGGTGTGCGAACTGGAGAAAAATCAATGTGCACAGGAGGTTAGGGTTGCCTCAAATGAGCAAGTTTGGAAATACGCGAATGAAATAAAGAATGCTTTGCGAAAAGAAATATCTAGTTAGTGAATGAATAAGAAGAATTAAGAATAGAAATATTTTCAATCCTGTGGAATGTACATAAAAGCTGGATTTACGTACAAATGTTTAAGATGAAAAAAATGAATTTCATAAATAAACATGAATGGAAGCACCGCATATAGGTAATATTTTTTTAACACTCTCCACATCATGCAGGTATTGGCCTAGAAAGGACACGTTCTGACATCTCTCACATGGAAAACAAAATGATGAAAATAAACAGGAAACCCGCCATAGAGAACAACGAAGCGTATTCATTTGCGTCGTTTTATTTACACGTTACACACTTTTATTTTCATTTAGTTTTATTTTTCCTGCTGGCAGGTCAGCTCGGAGATTTCAACTGATTGATTAGTGATTCCGGAGCGTAAATTACTAAAGCCATTAGTCCTGTAAGTGTAGTGCATGTCCCTTTCTCGGGAGACGGCGGTGATCTTCCCCGGCTGGATGATGAGATCCGGCGCCACCGTACTGCTAGCGAGGTTTTCCTCGACGAGGTATTTCCCACCAGCGAAGGCTCCGCCCCAGCCGCGACAAGTTCGAAGTTCACAACTGGTCTGACGACACGTGCGGTAATGTGTGTAACTAAGGAGATATTATAGGACAAGGAAAAGGAAGGAATGATCGCGCACGGTCCGTGGCCCTTTTGTTACGGTACTGCTCCGGCATCCGCCTAGTGATGATCGGAGAAACCACGGAAAACTACCAATCAGAGGAGCAGGCCGATAGAATTCTCCTCCAGACAACGACTGAATTCGATCTAGCTGTGCAGCTAGTGTGGAAAATCCTGTCGCCGTCGGGACTCGAACCGAGGTCCTCCGGGGCAGAGGCTGACCCGTCAGTCGTATACCCCAGGAGAGCGCCCATCGGCCCACTGTGCGAGAGGGGGGCGAGTCGCCGCATTGTGGAGGTTTATGCGAGCACTCCATCTCGGACGAGGGAGCGAGGCGACGCTTAATTTCATTCGCGGGTCGTGACGAAGATGCGGGGCGATGGGGTGGCGATGGCCCCTCCCGGGCGAGGGCCCTCCGCCACCGCCGCCACCGCCGCCACCGCCGCCACCGCTGCCGCCGCCCCGCCGCCACCACCACCAAGACCGGAAGCGCGAGCTATGAATGCCCGAGCAGCGTTCTGCCTCAGGCACAGATTCGACCTCCCAGAAACGCCCCGCGCTGCTTTGTTACTCTTTGGGTAATCTCAAAAACAATGAGATGTGCATGCTAGAAGTGCTTATTAGCTCACGCCTCATTCAGCAGGGCGGTGCCGGGCTTTATTAGCAGTTCGTTTGCCTCAAGTGGCAATGAAACACACTGCCAGTTCATAAAGCAGTTGAGCATTTTCAAACGCCAGTCTTCCGGACGGCGGAGACAGTTAAGTGAAAATAATATTTTAGCATTTGTACTAAAAAAAAACTATAATGATGAATGACCGCAATCAAAACCATCATAAAAGATATGAAATTATAAGATGAATTTAGAGACAGTTTACCCATCCATTTTTATATAGTTCTTTGGAATTATCGATGTTTTGAAATTTCAGTAGAAGACAAATTATATCCAGATAAATCAATGCAAAAAATCTCTCACTCTGATAAACTCTGATAAAAATTTAAACTCTCGTTAAAATTGGTGTTTTTTTAGTGTGACGTCTGTGTCAAGACCATGGATTGCTGTACTTATACTCCTTATCCCTCACTGCCACTCCTCTCAATCACTCCTCACCAGGCAACAGTCTTGACGCTACGAAGGCCACCTTTCCCGAGGGCGAGAGTTGCAAGGGCTGCAACGCGATTGTCCGTTTAATTTAAAATCACAAGTCAGAAAGTATAATTTTACTCTCAAATTACTATCAAAATATTAGCGTATGATACATCATTTTATTTCTCTTTTCATGATCTAGTCAATGCTGGCGAGAAAAATATATAGTTCCATTTAAAAAGTCGAAAATGATTAAATTTCTCGAAAACTAAAAAGATTATTGACAATTTCTCTACGGTATGTTACTTACCCCATGATTCCGCATTGTTCATCAAAAATTGCATTTCGATAACCTGAACAGTTTACAAGTTATTGGGGTGGTCCATAGTTGATGAGACGTCCCGTAGAATCACATATCAGAGAGTATAATTTTATATTTAATATTTTATCAAAATATTAACCTATGATACATCATTGCATTCGTCTTTTAATGATATATCTATGGCAACTGAAAAAATATACGAATATACGTTTCCATTTAAAAAATAAAAGATGATTAAATACTAAAAATATTTCAAACTATCTCTCTATAGCATGTTACTTGCCCCATGATTACGCATTGTCGAGCGGGAACTGCACTTCGGTATCCTGAACCGTTAAGAAGTTAAGGGGGTGGCCCATAATTCGTGGGACTTCTTGCAAAACGAAAATTAACACATTTAGTAAACTTCACTTATCAGTTACTCCGAGTTAATTAGAAAATTTACAGAACGCTACCTTTATTTTTTTCTTACCGAATTCGTTTGTAATTATGAAAAAAGCATTTAAGTATTCAAATAGATAAAAGATTTTAGTGAAAAAATATGAAACGGTACGATTATTACAAAATAGTATCGCTGAAAAGACTGGTTTAATTGCAGAATATGTAGAATGATTCATTATTAATTTTTAGCCCCACTCAATTTGTTCATAATTATGAAACAAAAACGAAGTACTGCGGTATATTGAACTTTTTAGCGTACAAAATATGAAACGGTATAATTACGACACAAATATTATCCCTAAAAGGTAATTAAGATTTTTTCAACTAGAATTCACCGAACAGTGTTTACTCTACAAATAATCAAAATCACAAGTAACAAAACAAGCCATATAATTTTAGGAAATAACAGTCCCGATTGATGAATATTTAGTTTGATTTTATCCCTTGACTTTCAAGATAACGAAGATAATTATAAAATTAAAATTAATACATTCTTAAAATACAATTTTTATTACATTTAAGAAGTATATGAAGAGAAACAATCAATATTTTCATTTTAAAAATCTTGAAAGCTTCAAAGAAAAAAGTAAGGAAAGAAAAAGGGAAAATAATGATGAAATGAACGGAATGACTAAACAAAAGGCGAAGAAAAGAGCGAAGAAAAGACCAGAACGGAACATGCAATCGGACAAGGGTAAACGCGAGAAAACACAACAAATCAAAAAGGCAAATCCAAGGCGAGAACAAGAAACGGAAGCACAGAGACGTGCGGTGGATGAGAGCGGAAAGCGAGCGAGAGTGGCAGAGCTGATAGGACACGGCGGGGCTTAACGTATCAGAAGAGCGGAGATTAAGAGATCGCGGACCGGCCGCCGTCAAATTAGCCACGAGAGCCCGGCGGAGCGGCGGGGCGGCGAGGACGGGGCGCGGGTTAATTCCCCCGGGAGTGCGTGAGGGGAAGTGCGAATCTCGGCGAAATTAGCGAGCATGCGAAGGAAGAACACAGGGAGCAGAGAGGTCGACTCCACACACACGCGCAACGCATATCCAGAGACGGCGCCATCCGGGGCGAGAAAAGAAAAAGAACGAAACAAACCACTCGTACTTTGACTGGCTCCGTTGACGCTGACAAACCATCCACTCAACATTAATTAATGATGTACGTAATGAAAACAAAGTTAGGTTTGCAAACTACGAAATGGTCCGTCAGTTTCCAACCACAACGAGATACTTGTAACCACCGAAAGCCCACAGACCCATTCCAGACCCATTCAACCACATACAGTGAACTATCGTCGATGAAATTCGTCGTCGCCATTTTGCAAACCACTCCTCAGTCGTCCACGTCATTGCTCAGCGTTTCCTTCATTGTCACCTGTACGAATTCTTTTGTTTCCATGAGTCCTAAGCATTTATCTTCGACTGTTCAGTTTAAACCCATGCATACAAATAGCTATCATAGGAGCTGTGATGCAGTTTTAAAGAAAAAAATCGCATTATCCATCTACATCATTGTAGATAGACCTTCTGCGCGGTCCAGCGTTGAAAGCTTGTCGCATGCTTAAAAGAATGGATGCAGAAGCTTCATTCAAAGAAAGAGACGAGAAGAACGGTACAGTTACAAAAGTAGCTGTTGATTTGATTAATGTAATATATAAATTGAAAAAGTACACATAGAACATCAAACTGTTTTATTAAATGAGTCTTCTGTGTACCTTTTTGCCGTGAACTTATTTCTTAAGGAAAGGTAAGAAAAATGTAAACGCAACTTATGCCTACTTCTTCCAAAGTGTTTCTTAAGTTTCACGTATATTTTAGACCCTACGTCATCACGCACGACAAACTAATTACCTGTTTTGCATAGTTTTAAATTAAGGGGACATTCGCAAAACCTTATTTTTCATACATAAGAGAATACAGTAATAATTTCTGAGTCACAGGGCAAGCACTCTTGTTTCATATGGGTGAAAAGTCTAAGAAAGTTGCGCCACATTTCAAGCTACAAACCATGAGCCAACATTAAGGGGCTCATGTTATGCAGTTTCTTTTACAAATTAATAGTTTGTTCAAGAGTAATTAGCTCTTACGATATAAAAACTTACTTTTTCAATATACTTCTCATAACAAACTTCCTTTTCAATAAAATTCTCACATTCACTAAGAACTCAAAGAAAATGAGTTCTCTTAAACAACATTAAAGCATAAAACTGTACATAGTGAACAAAGATAAAAAACGAGGAATAACTTACGATGTGATAATGCGTCAACAATCTTGAAAACAAGCCAGCAACTTTCAAAAACGTTTTTGAAAATGTATTTGTTCTTACATTGTTTGGGAAATTCATGGTTTGATTACTCAAAATGCTTCATAATTGCAATGGAAGCTTTTCCTCCCCCATTGTGTTATCAGAATTTCCACGCTGTCAAACGCAGAGAGCCGTTTCAAAGGGTTTGCGTTCCAGAGCCCAGGAACGTGAACGACCTATGATGTTTTGCGACAGAGGAAGCGACCAACGTAAATTAATAGCTTCATATTCATTGGTCAGTTCCGGTTATATTACATTTGGGAAAAAAATGTAAGTGGTTTGAAATTGCCAGTTCTCTTTCTGAGTAATATAGCTGTTACTATATCGTTCAATATTACAAAAACTGTCAGTTCAAATGAATGAAATAACCTTCTCATACCTTTGTATAGAAAGCGAGAACGAAGTCTAAAAGAAAGACACATATTCATCTCAATTTAAACAGATTTATTTACTTGAAATATAACAGGTCATACTTAAATCATAAAAGCAAGCAATTTTAAACCACACGAATTACAAAGGTAAACGAAAAATTGAAAGAGAGCTACAAACATTTCAGATTTGAATAACCATGAAGAATATTTTGAATATTTAGAGCTAGATTTACAACGAATGCGACCAATTACATTTGAGTGTAGAGTGTCATTGATGTGGCCACACAAAAAGAAATTAGTAATCAAGCAATAATATCAAATTCAGCAAATAATGGTAATGTATTTTATCTCACATTTTGAAAAAATACCAGAGGAAACACTGTCTTCCCCAGAAAAAGCAATTTTAATACAAATAAATTTTAATTGATTTAGCTAAATTAAAACGCTGCACCTGATTTTAATGCGAATTCGGCCGTTCAGAAAATGCATATTCCTATCCCTGCGAAACACCACGTTCATGTAAAGGACAGGTTAATTCATTACCCACCTCCCTGGATGGGGTTGTATGTTTCGACGTCGCGGGTTTTGCTCGCAGACGTGTGTCCTCGCCAATAATTCTCCCGCAGGCCGTACCTGGTGGGCATCGCGAAAGCGCTGCAATCGGCTCGCATGGGCGCAAAATTCCGATACGCATCGCGGTCCGCCCGGCAGATGCATTCACAAGAAGCGAACGTGGGCGGGCGGGCGGACAATCGCGGCCGGCAAAAAGAAAGGAACGCCGCGTCGCGTCGCGCAGTGCGACCGGCGGTGTGTCAATCACAGTGGAAACTACCGATCTGCGATGGCAGCCGCGCGATCGTGGCGACAAGATCCCATCGCGACGCGCGCCAGAGCCCCAGCTCGAATTTAATAAATGGCGAGCGCCGGCCGCGCGGGGGCGTGGCGGGGGCGGGGGCGGCAGCGGTCGCCGCTGCATGCCGTTTGCACTCGCACTGGAGGCGGGGCCCATCGATCGGCTCGGGGTCGCGGTGGCGTCGGAGGCGATGGCGGCGGTGGCAGTGGAAGCTTTTCACTAGGGGCATTCACTGGGCGGGGACGCGACGGCGATCAAACTGCAGCGAGTGTGGCACCGAACTGCGGGCATGGCGTGCAACGATTGTGGAAACGTTTCGGACTATCATTCTGAAATCATTCTGATTCTCTAGTGTGAAACGCTGAAAGAAGGAGAACAGTCTGTAAATGAAGATATGAGATCGCATTACAGTAGAGACGCAAACAATTGACGGGGGAAATCGCGCAGATAAAAGAGCCAGTTTGGAAATATATAAAAAAAAATTCCGATAAAATAAAATACAATTCCACAGCAGATATCTCCAGAATTGAAGATGAAAAGGCACTTTTTTCATGTGAGCGCGAGGGTTAAGGTCCAGGCCGAAGAGTTAGAAAAGCAAGCGAAAGTGGCGTTGCACGCGGAACGCCCGCCGTCCGCGCTGCAGAGGGGCAGTGCCGGCGGTGTGAGGCGAGTGCGTTGGAGGTCAAAGCGGCAGCAGCCGAGGCGGTGGCACAAGCAACGCGGGAGCAAACCGAGTCGAGAGCTGTGACGCGTGTTCGGTTGTGCAAACAAACGAGACATGGACAGCGCTCTAGCAAGCAGCGGCTGGGGAGGGGAGGGGAGGGTCGGTAGCTAGGCTCCTGCCGGGAAGGGTAGGCGTGAACCCGAAGAGAGACCGCCTGGCAATAAGCAGGTGCAAAAGGACATGCACTAGGGCACTAGGTATGATTGGAATAAGAGCACAAGAAAGGGGGACGTTTGAAGTCAGTGCAATCGAAGGTTTGTTTGAGAGAAGAATATTCGACAACGATAGGAGAGAGGTGAGGATTGCAAGACAGAGAATAAGTACGAATAAGAGGCATTTTCGACGGTACGAGGTACAGTTAGCAAGCCCGTTCAAACAAATCTCGAATTATCAAAAAATGCTTTGATTAAAGGAAATTGTGAGTAAGAAGTAGGGGTGATCATTGACCCACAAAAGAATTAGGTGTAAAATACAGGAGAGGATTCAAATAAAATATCTAGGAAAGGAACACACACTCGAAAGATAGACAGAGAGACAGAGAGGAAGGGAGATAGTGAGAGAGGGAGGGGAGAGAGAGGAAGAGAGAGAGAGACGGAGAGGGAGAGAGTTGTTAAAATAAGAACCGTTGGATGATAAGGGAGCAGAATAAGACGAAACCAAGTCCACTCATAGTGAGCACAGCAATAAGCAACGCAGCAGTGGCATAGTCAGTCACATGAACAACGCATGAAAGCGGTCAAACACAACACCTACGCACGGCGGAGTACTCGGCGGCGGGCTTGCGCCGTGATAGGGCCGAGCCGGGCCAGGGCTCGCCGAGGGGGAGGCGAGGCTGCCAAGTGCACAGCGCCGCAGCACAACAAAGTGGCGGAGGGGGTTGGGGAGCGATAGCGCGGGCGCCGCCGGAGGGGCCGGCGCGACAGCGAGACGGCGCGGCCGAGTGGCTGCGGGGGCCGGGCGCGCTCGGCGCGGCCGCAGAAGAGGTCCGCTTGGCGCCGCGGAACGGACGGACAGACGGACGCCGGGGACGGTGGGGGGCCGGCGAGGGAGGGGGATGGGAGGGGCAGAGGAGGGAAGGGAGGGGGCGGAGAGAAAGAAGGGAGAGGCGGGGAGCGGAGGGAGGGTAGAGGCGGAGCGGGGCGTGGCGGAGAGGAGTGGAGCGTGGCGGGGAGGGGCGGGGGGGGGGGGGGGAGGGGGGGGCGAGGAGGAGGAGAAGAGGAGGGAAGAGGAGGAAGAGGAGGACGTCGGACGGCGCCTGTCGATGGGCCGCGACCGAGCAGCCGACGCCGACGCCTGCGCCTGCGCCAGCCAGCGCCACTGCGAGCGCGTGAAGCACCTGACCGCAGGGCAAAGCCGAAGCGGCTACACGCATGCTCAAGCGGAATTTTAAACAAACACAATTTTCATCTCTGGATCTCTGTTTTTCAAGTGAAATGAAACGCAGATGAGTGATGAAATAATAAAAACAGGATTTGTGTCAATAATTCAAATATATACACTTCATATCAATCTGTAAAAATAAATTCCCTGGCAGTTTTTACTCTCAAGTGATAAGAAGATTAACCTCACGAAATCATATCTTTGACTCTTCGGACTACAAGGGAAGTAGGTATAATGAGCAAGAGTTAAGCAAAGCGATGGTATGAAGTTTTATCCTGTAGGAAAGTTCTACGCCTTAAACCTTCAAAATGATATTATTTGAGTTCGACAACACGATATACTTTCATACTCATTCTACGTCGCAATATAAAAAAAATAATTTTTAGACACACATCATCTATTTCATTCTCCATATTTAAATACACTGCATTATTGAAAACCATATAGCCGCGAAATAAGCATTATTAAAAAAGAGCGTTAATATAGAGCGCAGAAAACAGGAACCACGTCACTTTTACATTTATTTTTCACGTTCTTCCATAAAGAAAGAGATTTGTCACACGATGCCACAAACAACTGACTATGCTGAATGGTTTGGTATAACGCACCTTAGAAGTTTCAACTTTCTTCGCAAGAACACGGTAGCTACAGCTCTCCAGTCACTTTCCTTCATTTAAGCATGCAAAGATCTATAGTTTTTCCGTGCAATTAGCAAATATTGTTCAAACACATTTATTCAAACTTTCATTAAAAAATGGATTGAAAAGGAACATGGTGCGACAAAAAGGCAAAATAAAAGCGACTTGAAAATCGTCTGACTTCAAACCAAATATGAAGAACGTTGTTAATTATAAAATTACGATCTCTGCTGATTTAATAATAGTAATTCATTTCAAAACCTTGCCACTTCTTAATACAATGTGCCTCAAATTTACTCATGGCCTTTGAAATAACGTTCCGAAAGCGCGCTCGTCGAAGGAAGATCCTCAACAGTAAATTGTGTACGAGTTTATGAAATGGCTCCGGCACAAATAAATAAATTAATTAAAAAAACAGAAAAATATTTTTATTTTAAGGGATCAGCTCTATATTCCGAAATCAACTCGATACTGTGAACAAAAACGCAAAAGCATGACGAGTATTCTACCCCACAACAACGAGGGATAGCAACCATAGGAGGGGAGGAGAACAGCCGGACCCTGCCAGGATTACAATAATTGTTAGCGACGGTGGACGCCAACAGAACCCGCACTCTGTACTACTCCATAGCATGCTCAGGAATTTTATTATGTTTTCCGTTCCACAAATATTACACGGCCAATAAGGGCTTAAATGCAAATGTATGCCGTTGGTTTTTTTTAATTTCGGCGATTCTACAGTGAACAGGCTGCTCATAACATACTTTTAATTTTATTTTATTTTATTTATTTTATATTCAAATGCAGCGCATATGAGGCGATTCCCCACATTCTCTTTGCCAACAGCCCTGGAAATACACGTTCAGAATTTTGTTTACAGAAATTATGAGCTGCGATCTGTGAATTATGCGTGGTTCAAAATAATTATGCACACAAAAATAACTTTATCCAAAGCGTGTTCATTTCTATAAACGTGTTTTAGGTTGTTCAAAACCCGCAAGTCAAATATTTGTATTTTATTGATAAATCTGTCTATATAATATACGCATACGATACTTTATAATATAGAGAACATATTGGTATGTGACGTATCCGTTATTGCAAACAATTCACTGAAAAACTCATAAAATCTCCGATGAAATGGCACATCAAATAAAAAGTAAATATAATCTAGAGGTAACTGCTTACAAAGTGAACACGCAAACTAGAAAAATCTATAGCAATGTTTTGTGTCCATTAAATGGACTAACAAAGAACTAATTGTTACAGACATTGTCCCTCGTCCTATGTGGAAGTGAATACTTCCACCTTTTGGGGATATATGTTAAAAAGTGTAGCAAGCAAATTTAAAATGTCATTTTATTAAGAAGTGATGTGGCAATGGATTGAATTCCTCTAGTAATTCATTGCTGTGTATGTACATTTAGGTGCACAGAAGTACACCCACGATCTTTCCTCACTGGGGCATCTACAGTCGACTGCCTGTATTGTTTTCGTAGAAAGAATTTTTCATGTACGAAGAATATAAATTGTATTTGTATTTTTTTTTATTTGTCCTTATTCTTTAAAACTTATACAATGGATATATTGACTGACTCGTTAGCATAGAAAGTTAAAAGCGTCATGAGACCACCTTGAGTGCAGCACTGTACATACATCTACTTTCATTTAATTAAATCGAAATGAGGTGCTTTACCAAATGAGTTCCATTATTATTTCTGTCCCGTTGAGAATACTCCGATCTGCTGATTTCCTTGTTTACTAGCAGCCCCCGAAAGGCGCCGATCACCTCCCCGCCCGCAAGCGATATTCGTATGAAGAACCTACCGGCGCTGGGATAACGAGAACTTCGAAGCGCGCGTCCTGGGAAAGGAGTGGGGGCGAGCCGCGGCCGGGTCACGCGCGGGGGCACGCGCGTTGCCATGGCGACGCCAGCAGCGCCCGCGGCCGCAGCGGAGGCGTCACCACCACGGCCTGGCCTGGCGCGGCGACGTGCGTGGCTGCAACCCGCGTTCTTGCGCGCAGCGGGCCGGGTGGCCGGCGCCACAGAATAGTCACATAAGAGTCAATGGCAATTTCATCTTATGGGGAAATTGAGAGGACAAAGGGCAGAAACACCACTGGATTAATACCGGAAGCCGTAGCTCAGTGCATCAATTGATGTCACTGCAGCTAGGTCGAACTCAGTCGCTGTCTGGAGGAGAATTCTAGCGGCCGGCTGCTCTGATCAGTAGTTTTCCGTGGTTTCTCCGATCAACACCAGGCGAATGCCGGAGCAGTACCCTACCAAACGGGCCACGGACCGCGCGCGATCTTTCCTTCTTCTTCTTCTTCTTCTTCTTTGTTCTATCCTCTCCACTTACACCAACATGCACTCCACATACTCTGGGAGACCGGTCGGGAGCTTAGAGCTTGTCCCGGCTGAGGTGGTGCCCCGCTGGTGGGAGAGCCCTGGTTAGGGGAAAACCCCACTACCCAAAGGTAGGTCGGCGCCGGATCTCGCTATACAGCGGGGAAAGATCATCGCCATCTCCCGAGAAAAAACATGCACTACAATAATGAGACTAATGACCAAAGCAGTTGACGTACCCGGAAACACGAAAAAATCAATCAATCAATCAATAAAAAAAACACTGTATTAATGGCAAAACACGCTTAACTTGAAAGGAATATTTCAGGAAGACAAAAGAAGCCGAATATACCAAAACTTAGAAATGTCATTTCATCAATATAATATTTCGAGTCAGGAATATTTTGGCATTTTTAGCATTCTGAAAATGTTTTATTTTTTACTCTAACAAGTCGTTTTGTTGTAAAGATACAAAATTGGAGGTATTTGATAGTAGACAAGTAGAGTAATCTAAAAAATCAGTGACGTAGTAGTTAATTACTGAGCATGCGTGAACGATGCAGGACGTAGTAATGACGATACAGATGAACATGAAAATCATACAAACGACCGCATCTGTGAAATTCGCATTACTATCACACGGGAAAATATTGAAACATCAAGCACTATGCTTCCGCAAAGACTGTTGAAATATAATAGCATTTAGGCCTGCAGTTTTTTAAGAAACTGATTTGATAATCGAGCGTCGAAAATGTCATTTTATAAATGTGTCGGATGTTTACGATGGAGCAGCAAACGTGCGTCATCATACTCCACACTTACCTCCGTTCACACGATAGAGTTGCCGTAACTACAAGAAGATAACACTCACCTGAAACAAAAAAAGAACTGCAATTACTAAACTGTTTAAAATAACTATTAATTATAAAAAGAATACACAACAACCAAATGTGAAATGACAAGCTATAAAATTGCGTACCTTTAATTGGGAAAACGCTTTCTTAAGATTAGCGGAAAAAGAATTTCACAAATCAAAATTTTAAAATTAACCCATGTACAGACTTCGATAAATTATTAAATACCATCGTAATAGAGACCATTTTGAAACGGTATGTTTTTTACTCTACGATCAAGGGGCAACCACCATAGGCGCACACTAATATACGTCCACATCTGAGCATTGAAACCCAGCAGACGACTTTCTGCGTTTCTCCACAGCGCAGCATACAAAAAGAAGGAAAACAACGTACACTTGATTCAGTTTATTATTCGGATAAACATTAATTTTCATCTTGGCTTTCTGCATGCACACAAACAAACTGAGAAACGGAATGCCGAAGGATACGACATCTCACAGAAGGACGGGCAACAGGAAGCAGGGGCTGAGTTCGCGGGAGCATTTGGACGCCCTCCAAAAGAGAGCATGGCAGCGTCCGGCATCGCCCCAACCACAAACTCTTGCAGGGATCGTCTTTACTCTCAATGCCTACATCCTTTCGGCCCCTCTGCGGCAGTCCGTCATGATGTCGCGGTTAATACACTTATCTGGGCCAGGAATCGGAATTGTCTGTCAATGGTTTTATTACGCAACCCGCTTGGCGTTAAATGCTTTCGAGATGCAACCATTTCTGCAATCGTCAAGACACATTAATATTTGATTGCAGAACGAGAACGACGAAAAGAAGGAGGGAGTAAAGAGAGAGAGGGGAAGAGGCAGAAGAAGGGAAATAAGTAGAAGATTACAGAAAATAAAATAATGAGGAGATAAAGAAAGGCTTAAGAAGTGGAGAAGAAATAAGAAAAAAAAGACTAATTCCAATACAAATATGTGTATTTACTTAACAAATCATGTATTCCGCCGACCTGGATGGCCGAGGTGGCTAAGAGCGAGTACCGACTCAGCGCTTCGGTCCGAAGGATCGCGGGTTCGAGTCCCGCCTTGGGCATGGTTGTTTGTCCCTTGTCTTTGTATGTGTTGTCGCGGAGGGCCTCGCGTTCTGCTGACCCCAGATCAGAGGAGCCTGCAAGTGTGTTGGTGTCTAGTGTATGGTCGAATATGCGTCCCATCGGGACGTAAAGGGTAACCGGCTGTCGGCTGGATAAAAATCCTAGAAAGAAGAAGAATCATGTATTCCACACATTTCTTTATTTACCGCTTATGAACAGTATGGTGTAATAACTATCGCCCCTTCGGTAACGCAATAACTTGCAAACCGCAATATCCAGACCAAACATTACTACCAGACTAAACGCTTTCCATCACAAATTATATTATTTCGTACCAATCGTTTATGTTTCCTAAGTTAATTGATGAGAAAGAAACATAGGGAGGATAAGAAAAAGATTATTATTTCTTTAAATCAGCAGAACTAAATAGTTTAGGATAACAAAGAAGCCAAAAACCACGTTTACCGCTGTTATCAACGAGACTATCACGCAGCTACCCAGCACACACCTCGCTCGGAGCCAAGCCCCGCCCACTGCGGGCCTAACGAGCCAGGCGCACAATAACAACCCCCGCGGCCGACGCAACTGATCCGCGGCGGCGCGTGGCTTGCACGAGTCGCGCCCCCAGCGCCTTCAGCCCCGCCCCCGCCCCACCGCCGCCTCCAGGAGACAAGCGCCCGCGCCGCCGCCGCCGCTGCCGCTGCTGCTGTCCCCACGTCGCCGCCGGTCCGCAAACAGCTCGACAGCTTGGGATCAGCGCGGACAATGGGCGCGCGCCGAGGATTAGCCGGGGGAGGGGTGGCGGGGGGGGGGTCGGCTGTGGTGTCGAGGCTGTGGCTGTGGCTGTCGCGGAGGCTGTGGCGGAGACTGGCTGTGGCTGTCGCGGAGGCTGTGGCGGAGGCTGTGGCGTGGCTGTGCAGTGGCGTGGTGGAGTGGGGCAGTGGCAGTGGCGGTGGCTGTGGCAGTGACAGTGGCAGTGACAGTGGCAGTGGCGTGGCGTGGCGGTGGCTGTGGCGGTGGCTGTGGCGGTGGCTGTGGCGGAGACTGTGGCGGTGCCTGTGCGGGGGCTGTGGCTGTGGCGGGACGTGGGGGCTGTGGCAGTGGCGTGGCATTGTTTTGGGGTTCGGCAGTGGTGGCGGAGGCGGAGGCAGTGGCGGGGTGTGTGGCGCTGGCGGTGGCTGTAGGGGTGGTGGAGGCGCCATGTGCATTTGCACGAGGCCTCATGTTGCCGCCGCCCCCGGGCGCCCGCCCGCTGCGACCTGCAGTGGCCCGGGTGAGCTGTTGGCTGCGGGGCGAACGTCACGCCTGCGGCCAGCGCACGATGAAGACGGTCCCGTGACGTGCTCTCACCATTACTCGACAACCATTTCCGAGAGCTTCTCTCGTGGGATTACATAGGTATCTCGAAGTACTTGAATTATTCACAATACCATTCAAGTTCCCCCACCATCTTTTTAACAAACGCGTTCACGATAACAATTTAATAGTTACCGTTGAAATTAATATTATTTTTAAACAACAAAATACAATTTTCAATAAAAGAACAGTTTTAAATATTAAAACTGAATTCTATCAAGGCCCTTATTTTTTCAATTATCCAAGGCACTTGTAGAGAAGGTCTTCACCACAAGGCAAGTACACGTCTACGCACATAAAATCTTATCCGGTAATCATGAAACTTACAAACATTTACAGATCCAATTTGCAAGTTTTGCAGAAAAAAATCGTAATATATTTCGCCAATAATCACACTTTGGTTATTTGGGTTTAAATTAACATTTATAAAAATACCTGCAATCAATTCAATTTATATAAAAACATTTTACAAAAAAAGATTCGGCAACTAACAATTGTATTTTTCGAAATACTTAACAATCCAGTTAAGCAAATGTACTGCTATATGTAGTGAAAAATCGTTTCCCGTAAGGTGAGAATATCGGCTAAAGGCAGGGAACATCTTCAATATGTGGCTTCCGTTGCTAACGTACTCCATCAGTTTGTCAATTTGTATTACACAAGGCGTTTTTACTCCTCCGCGCAAGAGCCCCTCACCACTCACCCTCTCCCTCTCTCCTTCCCTCTCTCTCCAGCTCTTTCAGGCACAAAGAAGCTTTCACGAGAATCCCTCCATTGCGCCTCTCAGTATCGTAATATATGTTCATACCTGTCAAAGCCCTCTGTGCACAAGACTCCCTTTGACTTAAGTTTTTAAAAGGAATATATGTAACACGAAGGTGTAAAGGAGTTTAATTACCATGAGTGTATAGTTCAATTAATCTTTTACTAAAAGCTGGCAATATTCTATGTATTTAGTAATGCCAAAAATGTCCTATATGACAGAAACGCTTTTTAATGGTAAACAACACTTTTTGCGAATTGTATGAAAGGTAAGGAGCGTTTAACGGTCCTAGTTGTTATCATCTTGTTTCAGTAGTACAACATTCAGTATTATGTGCCAGTTTTGAATTTAATACATGTTCTGTACGATCAAAATTACTGCTACTTTTCATTGTAAAACATAGATAATGTAAAGGAATGCAATGGAAATTATAAAAGGAAACGCGGTTGAATGCATAGATGCATTCATAACCAGGGACATTTGATTACACTAATGCAGAACGGGATACCAAAAAGATGACAAGTGTCGCCATCGGAAATCAATACAAACCAAATGCTACTATCGAGGAACCACTGGGAATGACAAGCATCATACAAAGCAGCATATACTATATTGATAATAAAGACAAAATACACGAATCTGCTAATAGAAACATGCAGGACTACAGCTTCGAAGAACTGTACCATAGAACTCAAAAGTTCAGTATAAACCATGAAAGAACAAATATATTAATATTAGCATATCGTTATGTACTGATCAAGTATACGGAGAAGTTATTACCAAAGCTATTAACTACTTCGTAAAATATTCAATCTGGTGGTTAACCAATTAATCCAAGAGATGTACGATTACAATAAACGTGACGCTGAAAGTAAAGTTTTTTGTAATAAATATGAAAATAAACATAAACTGATTTGATTTTACTGAAGGCGAACGTCTTTCTATATGAATGGGAGCTGCTTCGTAGAACTGTTTACTCATACTTCCCAGAATCACCGTTTACGGCATACTAGGTGCATAGGAACAATCTGCCAAGATATGTTCTTGTTTTATTACAAAGTCGCAAATAATTTTAAAAAAACGAAAATTGCAATTTGAGGAATAAATTATTAGACAGAAAATACAAACTAATTCTAAAGATATTAGCAACATTTAAGTTCCATATGGCTTTGTAACCTCTATTTGCCTCCGTAACGTAGAAAACAAGGATTTAAAAAAATACATTTTCAAAACTATACGTACTACTCGTTTTAAAATCAATTTATAAAACGAATTTTGCTTCAAGGCCCCGAAAACATCTGCTAAGAAGAAAACAACTTCCGCAGAGAATAAAAGGGACGAACCAGTCCACCATTTATCAAAGGTGCTCTAGCTTCACGCTACGGTCATTAGCCTTTTCCTGCCGGAGGGTCGTAGAGTCTTCGTCACTTCCCCACAATTTCGCGGATGCCATCGACTCTCGCGCAGCTACTTCTGCTCGTCCTCCGGCGTCTCCGCCACGCCCTCCTCCAGCGCGCCCTCAAAGGGCGTAAGGCCTCACCAGGCCGCGACGTTCGACCTCCCATTTGCATACATGCATATGCAGCGGCCGCGAGCGAGGTGGGCGGGGGCGACTGGCGGGCAGCCGGCCCCACCCCACGGCCACCCGTCGCCCACACATCGCCCTTCCAACGCCTCGCCGCATCCGCCTCCTTCATAATCCCCACTCAAAACCCCCACCGCGTCTTCTCGCCAACACCATCTCACGCCGCCGCTCGCTAATGATAATTCAGACGCGCACGAAGCAACAGGAATCTTGCCCGCGGGCGCGCACACTTTGCTCAAGGCCTTTGAAGTCGGTGGCGAAAACGCGAAACCTCGTAACCGGCGGGCGAGAGAATTTACAGCGCTCGCGGCGGCCGGAGAGGGAAGGAGGTGAAGGCGGCGCGGCGCGGTGCGCCCACCCACCCGCCCTGCTTAGAGCAACTCTCGTTATGTGTATTATGACGAGCATCAAAGGACAAACGGAGCGGGGAGAGAACAGGGAGAGCGGGAGGTAAGGAATACGAGGCAACGAGCTTCGGCGGACTCGGGATACGCATGATGTGAGCTAGACCGTTGTGTTGAGACGAAAATAGAGAAGCCAGAAATTGTGCTTAGAATGAAGGGAGAATGACGGAAGGTCACGACGGCAAGGAAAGTTTACCCAAGATAAATTAAGCAGTCATTAACAGGTAATAATATTAAAGTACATGTCTCATGAGTGTAACGATGATCAAAAATATCATTTACAAAACGACAAAATATATACAATAGTTTCACATAAAAAGCTTCAAAAGGTCGTGGAAAAAATTTAAAAACTAGTATTAAATGGACTAAACCAAATGATAAGGGAAGAAGAAATTGAAAAATGTGACGAAGTTCCTCTACTGGAGGATGAATAATATTACAGATACTCGACTGAAAACACGATTAGCTCTCAATGTTCAATGAGACCAAGATTTTAAAAAAGCGAGTCAAAATACCTGTGTGATTAATCTAAGCTATTTAGCGCCAAGAAATACACCGTGGTAAAATAAGGTGGCGGAGAGGGTTTGTAAAAGCGACGTGTTTTCTCACCCGCGCGTAAAATGTTTGAGAAAAGCATCGCCAAGCGAGGAAATGAGGGAGGCTGAAAGACGCTCCCGCGGTACGTTAACCCTTACGTTGGCGCCCGCTAATGACGTACGGGACGCGATAGATTTTTAGCACAATTATCATGGTTCTTTGGGGCGGAGCGATGATAGCTTGCGAAACGGAGAAGATGCTTTTGCAAAGGCAGCGGGTGGAAAAGGTTCTGTTTGGGGCCAACAAGCTCCAAAAGAACACCATTGACATTAAATACATTCAGGGAACGATAGAAGCCTATCAAGGGCTCAACGAATGTGGTACTAAATAACATTCGGAATGAAATCAATAATTGAATTGAAAAGCGAAATATTACAATGTTTTATTACACATACACACACTCATGCATTGGCTTCTTTGAGTATTTGGAAAACAATTGGATAAAAAATACAAATCTCATCCCTCAATTGACTACAAATATAACGATTTGTTTTAGAAACACTCGAAAATTTTTGCTTCCAAAATATTCCTTAAGAATCCACAAAATCACATGAAGTTTGTCATCATATCGAATTTCATAAGAAAAAGCAACACATATCGATAAAGCACACAATCATTTCTTCCTCTATACAAAAGTAATTCATATGAAAATTCTCCCTATTCTGTGTTTCACTTCCTTGCAATTTCATGTTTCCAAAGAAATGACAAAATGCCGTCCATCTTTTGTCATTAAAAACACTCCTTCATTTACTTCCCTTGCGATTCGAGATGACACAATACGCCTGGACTTTCCAAGGGCGAAACGAAGCATATTTCTACGTGGACAGGAAAAATATGATGCACTTCTTTCAGTAACAACCCCCAGAGAAAAGGGATATCGAATTTATATTCAGATTTCTCTCGGGATCTCTTATGAAGTCTCCTACAGCCGACGACACGTGGGGTTCTAAAATCACCTTAGGGACTATTTTCACTTTCGCAGACTTCTTGGAGTTTTCCTCACCCGACGGATAAGAGAAATGGACCTCGCGAGTTTGCTTCTTACTTAGTGAAAATATCATTACAAATTTCATCTGACATGAGATACGATTCAGGGAGGCAAAATGTAAAATTGTACGGTACAAAAGAGTAGAAGCACATAATTAAAAATATATAAGGGTAATGTTTACGCATTTCGATCTGCAATGTGGCTGATTCTTAGTTGTAACATGACCCAACAACAACAACTAATAATAATAATAATAATAATAATAATAATAATATTTTTAAAGAGAAGCCGTGACTTAAGGCTAGCGACTGTTTGATAAAACAATTAGACGCTAAAAATAGAATATTCTTCAGGGAAGAAATATTTTTTTAAATTAAATCATCTATACTGGTACGCGATCCGTTCATGTTCGCATGTCAAGAATGCCTCTTCCCCAAACCAAGCAAAAAGAACCGAGACCGACACAAAAAACAGGCCAAAGACCGTCCTAAACAGCAAAGGAGCGTGTGCTGACCTTGCAACCTGCAAGTCTGCCCAAGGCGAGGCGGCGCGGCGCGGCATCCGCAATCCGCCAGCACCTCTAATGAAAGACCGCGGCACCGCGGCTGCTCACAATACAGCGCCTGTTTACCTCAGACCGCACCCTAATTACGGCGGAGCTTCGCGATCGGCCCGAGACAGCTTTGTGGCGGCACCGCAGCCTTCTCTCTCTCGCTCATCGTCGCCCCGCGCAGCCTTTCGCCGTCGCCGCCGCCAGCGCCACCAGCTGCGACCAAGCTCTCATTTCCCCGACGGTCCATCTTTCTCCAGGAGAACATGAATAGGAAACCTGAAGTGGAGGCGCCATTGTGAACCACGGATCCGCAAGCATCAGCTTTTCTTCGAAATTATTCTCAACGACGCAAAACAGAAGCAGGCAGCGCCACCCGTCAGCTGCGGCGCGCGCCGCAATCTCCGACCGCCATTAATAAAAGCCACCGCGACAATGACAGGTTATTTACAACTCCTTATTTGCATTTCAAGAAGGGATATTTATTCAAAAGGGATTACCTCCATATTCTTCGGGATGAATATCCTCAATTTCGCCAAATGCGACGTGCTTCATTTAGTATTTACAACATGGAAAATGAAATAAAGGGCCGGAAGTGAGGTGAAGGTACTCGTGCAAAAGTCGGATGCGCCTCGGGGAGAAAAATGGAGAACACGTGCCACGGCGGACGAAAATGGCGGAGCTGTAAAAACTATCGAACGGCAGAACGGTAAGGAAGATGGAGAGAAAATGGTATCATCGTCAGTGGGTATGGAAGTTAAAAAACTGTCGGCTGAGTCGCGTAAGTGATAATTAACAAAGCTAAAATAGGAACAATGATATAATCAAATTTACAAATACTAATGAATGTTCATTAATTCCCCAACAACAGCTAATTAAAATATTTCTTACAACAATATCGACATGACAAAAGCACGAAATTCATTGAGTTCAAAAACTTCCCAAGCTCAGTAGTAGAAATGGTAGTCGCGAACGTCATTGCAAAGCTGGGTGGTGAAAAAGTGGGACAAAGGCCAGAGACGCCGCAGGAATGAAAGTCATTACGCCGCCGGGAACCGGCCTGGCGGTGGAGCGAAAGCGGAAAGGGACAAAGAGAAACAAGTTGCCAAGAGTATTCGGAGGGAAAAGAAAAAGCAGGAGGCGAGGGATCATTTGCAGGAGGGACCGGAGGTCAGCAAGGGCCCGGGAGTGTGGTGGAAGACAAGAGAACGGAACGCGGAGAAGTCAAGTTGGGGAGCGCTTGGAGACTGCAAGGAGCGCAGGGAATGGCAGCAGCCTTGCCGCAAGGCGATATCCTTTGGCGTACAACTCCCTGGTGAAAGGGGGGGGGCGAAGGGTTAAGGCGACAGTGGTGGCCGCACGCCCCACCCTACAACATACGTCAACCCATTCCCATCATAACCACGGGGCAGGCTGCGCATATAAAGGGGCACTGTGTACCGTACTGCGCTCTCCCCTTGATTTGTTTGTTGCCCGCGCAGGAAATTCTATTCGCCGGTCCCTCGGCGTCGGATGTCTCGGGGATATGAAGCCTTGCATTATGTAGGCGCCGCTAACCGAGTTCGTGGACATAAACCACTCCAGACGGAAAAAGAGAGCGAAACGAAACGGGGAGAGGGCACGAAGTGTTTCTACGAGATAGTCTGTAACATCTCCTGTTCATTACCCCTCATGTCTCTGTAGGGAAATAATATTCGCGGTAGTCAACTTCTTAAACTATGTGAGTTGATACAGAAAGTGTGTGTGCAAAAGAAAATACGCGATATATTCACAAGTCAGGCAATTCAATTTCCAAACAGAAATGTGAATAGTGTTTGATCCGTTAGATGAGGCACATTCCTGATCCAACGTTGAAACTCATTGTACACTTTCGGCTGCAAAATCTAAATAAAAATCCTACCCTGGTATCTGTGTTTTCGAATTAATTCCAGACAAATTATATCAAACGCGCATGAACTCGTAGTATGCATTTTCTTCAATATGATTCTGACGATCGCTACAATTTGGAGTGCAATGCGAAATAAGGTCACGTCTGTGAGCACATTCATGATCTTTCAGGATTATCACGAACAAAGACGATTGTATTGTGAATTTTGTTGATGGCTCCTGAGAAAATAGTTTGCAAAACACAATTCTGTGTTTGAGTACACAAAAATACTGAAGATAATTTTTTGAAATCAAAAAAATTATTAAAAACTTTAGCCGCGTTCAACAGAGTACTATGAGAAACATGTGCGTTACACAAGACATTTTAAAAACAATATTTGAAACTTCAGAATAAATCTTCATCTCCATAAATACAAAAGAAAGTTTTTGAGTTGGTTATTACTAAACGAAAGTAGGCGTATTACCAAATAGTTCACACATTAAACAACTTATTACGCGTTGAACATTAATACTCAAATATTGACTAGTGCAAACTGATCATTAGAAAGAAAACCATCACACAACCTCAACGCAACTATTGCGTCGTAGATTCTCTATGTTTTTATCATATTCAGGGAGACTGACTGACTGCGCTTCGCGTCTCTCGAACAATGGACTGACTGACTGCGCTTCGCGTCTCTCGAACAATGAAAAAATACCGCGTTTTGAAACCGGTGAAGCTGCATTAAAAATGCCGCCTGTGCCCGATATTCAATGGCAATAAAGATTAATGTTCATACATGGAAGAGATGACGTCGGAAATGATTTCCCTCGTGGTGATGCGCGTAACTAATTACAAAACAAAACTCAATCCTTTCCCAAACTCATCTTCACTGTCCAGCACAATTCATGACCTGATAACCACTATAAACAGGATGGTCTACCATGAAAAATGTCATTTTAAATTTTTATTCGCTGTGCTTTTAAACTAGGCTGCTCTACAAATAAAAATTTAGAGAGATTTTCATCTACCTATCACATTTCTTAACATAGTGACATGCGCGCGTTAGTTTTTTTTACAATCAAAAAGGTATGAGTATATTGACTAGTTTGTCAGTGTATTTGGTTACTGCGACACATCCTATTTATTGAAAAACGGAACTTGATAATATCCAAAATGCAAGTAATATATATATATATATATATATATATATATATATATATATATATATATATATATATATATATATATTAATGAGAAGCACCACAAAACACATTTGAATCTATTCCCCGGTGCACGAAGGGCAAGGCAAACGACTTGTCGCGAACAGCGCGAAGCACGAGGGAGCGCCTTGGGCCCGCGTTGCGCTGCGCCCTGCGGGTGGCCGCATTCCAGGGGCTCGCTCCGCGCGACACGCCCCCGGGGCGCGTTCGGAGGACTGTGCTACATAAAATAGAATTACCCTCGCGACCCCATCAGCGCCCCCGCCCCGCCCCCGGGGGACGGAGGCCGGGACCGCCGCGGGATCCCACAGGCGCAGCGGAGCTCTGCGTGCCCGGACTGAAGATGAGGATGGCGACGTCGCGTCGACTCCTCGTCCGTCGCCCTCTGAGACACAGATGCCGGGTGGGTCCCTCTCTCCCCCTCTGGCTGTGTCTCTCGCTCTTTCTCTCTCTCTGTAGATTGGTTGCGTTGGTCTTACATCCTCTTGGCAACTACTTTATCAATGCTATTTTTATTTTATTTTATTTCATTTTATTTTTTATTACTGATGATAACGCTAATATATACAACTTCATAAAATGCCAACTCCAATTATTACCACCCTTATCTATTTAATACCTTTTATTATTGTCATCATCAAAGCTTCACTTTGTGAGAACGAGAAAAAAGTGTACTTGTTGCACAGAGAGTATTCAGGTATTAGTAGCCAAGGAGTATTATGAGAATAGTGTCGAAACGAGAGTTATACTCGTACGTGTAAAACGTTGTTAGTAAACTATCGATAGCAATAAGTGTGAATGGCTCGCTTGTATTTGTGTGAACGATGGTTTGAAGAAGATTTCAGAAGCAGTTTCTGTCCTC
The DNA here is from genome assembly GCA_964035755.1 of Teleogryllus oceanicus. Lineage (NCBI taxonomy): Eukaryota > Metazoa > Arthropoda > Insecta > Orthoptera > Gryllidae > Teleogryllus > Teleogryllus oceanicus. The sequence goes on from CAXIVR010000011.1 coordinate 58,008,713, forward strand.
TTCCTCTACTCCTACAATGCGTACAAATTAGCAACAGGCGTAAACCAGCTCGACATTTTCAATAGTAGCAACGAAGGGAAGGAAGACTCCCAGAAGCGCACACATTTTGGAGAACATCCACGAGGTCTACTGGGTACTATCTCAAAGAAAATCACCATAACTCAACTTGCATTTCTTACGATATTTGCATAAAAGGGAATTTTACACATATGAATCGACCATTCAATAATCTTAATATGAAACGAAATAAATTGGCAAATGGATAAAATGCCTTACCATTAATCAGGGTCTTTCAATAAAATAAAAGATAATATAATGTATCCCTAAGAGATTGTTTTACATTTGTTCATAAAACATATTTTATCTTTTTTCTTATCAGAAAATTACATAATACTGTATGTTCTGCATGCTGTTCCTTTTATTTCGGACCAGCGTGCGGTGAGTGCGGCAGTGGAGGAGGAGGAGGTAGCGACCGAAGCAGCTCCTCCCGTAGGATGACAAGCAGACCGCCCGCCTTGGCCTCCGTCGCCGTTCCTGCCGCCGGCTTAGCGACCGGAACCGCGCTGACAGCCCGTGAGCCCTCCCCCCTCTCGCCCGGCAGGGCGCCGCCCACCTCGTCTCGTACCTCCCACTCGAACCCCATAGTCTTTACTGCGCCAGGCCGGCGGACGGAGCGGCTTATCTTCTCACCTTCGGAGGACGAGTCCGCATTAGGGTTTGCTAGGCGGCCTGTGCGGCTGCACACGTGCCGACGCCCCGGCGCCCCTCCCCGCCCCTCCCCGCCTTTTCCCGCCCCGCCCCGGTCGCCACGAGGTCGGGCATTAGAGCGGCATTACGACAAAAGGAACAAGAAATTATGCGACACATCGCGCGCTCGTTGATATTTAGCTTTGTGGACACTACTTCAATAATGGAGAATTGGTTCAATGAATAACGCAAATCACTTTAAACGTAAGAGTAAACGTAACGATGCAAATGACTCTCGTTGATATTTAGCTTTGTGGACACTACATCAATAATGGAGAATTAGTTTAATGAATAACGAAAATCGCATCAAACTTAAGACCAACGATGCAGTTTTCTTTGTAATATTGATCTTCACCTTTTTTTATTTTGTACTATGAACTGTGAAATTTCCACGTAATATATTTTTGGGAATTGAATATTTATTACTGAATACGACAATTGCGGGATTCTTTGTGAAATCCGAAATTTTGAAAGATGAAGTAAAAATATAATCAGTCCGCCTCTATTACACACACTTATAAAGGAATTTAAGGAATGTGAATTCAAAGCATTTTGCCCTGAAGAAGGTCGCAATATGACGGCGGAAACGTTGTCATTTTTACATAGGTTGCGGCATCTCCAGAAGAGCCAAGAATCGACTCCGGTCGTGGTAGCCTGCACTTTAATTCTATATAAATTATTTGCATTTTAGTTTGGAGTACATGCAAGAAGCATTCGACAAAACGCGTTCATCAGAACATACCCAGTATACTCCTATTTCAAAGGTATCTGCACATTCAAAGGGAAAATGCTGAATAATGCGAAGCAAATGACACCTGATGATTCGCAACTTTCTAAGATCTTCGAGTTATGTAAATACACGTGGCAGTTCCAGCTCCAGTTGTCCTTTGTGTGTCCGACAAAGAATTTCGCCAGTGCAGCGCCTCGCACGTGCCGCATCAGCTCGCGGCAGTTCACTCCGCGACCGCCCTCACCTCCCTCGCTACCGCCCTGACCTCCCACGTGACCCCTCGACCCACGTGCGATGGCCGCCGGAAGCCCCCCACAATTCATCGATCTCGAAAAAAACACCTTCGCAAGGGTCGACTCATTACGCGTCTTTTTAAGAAGCACTCACTTCTTGGGGACGGCGGTAGACAGCGGGTACGGAGCAGACGGTGGGGACGGCGCGGACGGCGCGGACGGCGGGACGGCGGGGACGGAGGGACGGCGGGGACGGCGGGGACGGCGAGGACGGCGGGGACGGCGGGGACGGCGGGGACGGCGGGACGGCGGGGACGGCGGGGACGGCGGGGACGGCGGGACGGCGAGGCGGCCGAGGACGGCGGGGACGGCAGGGACGGCGAGGACGGCGAGGACGGCGAGGACGGCGAGGACGGCGAGGACGGCGAGGACGACGGTGACGGCGAGGACGGCGGGGACGGCAGGGACGGCGGGGGCGGCGGGGACGGCGGAGACGGCGAGGACGGCGGGGCCGCGGGGACGGCGGGGACGGCGGGGACGGCGGGACGGCGGGGACGGCGGGGACGGCGGGGACGGCCCGGGAGGAAGGGCGAGGGACATCGCGTTGGCAGCGGCTGCGAGAGGGTGGCGCCTCTGAGGGGAGAGGGAGGGGAGCGGGCCGGAGGCGGCGATTTGAAAGAGGACCTCCGCCCGGCTCGCGCCGCGCACAAAGGAGGCACTGACTAACGACCGCTCGACGCGCCCCTAGCGGCCACCTCCGCCAAGCCTCCCCACGCACTCCGCGGAGCACCATCCGCTCGACGACAGTGGTCCAACCTCCACAAAGTGAACGCGTCTTCCTCTCGAGATCTCGCGAGCAACGCTTTTCGGTTATTTTGCACGCACGGTTTTCGTTTTAACACGAATGCGTTAAGCGAGAGCAACAAAGTAATTTATAAAAACGCCTTGAATTCACTAGCTTTCGTTTTTAGTAAATGTATCCATATATCCATTCCTCGAGATGCTTTAAAGCCATCTTTAATTTCACTTTCCATACATTCTTTAAGATTTACAGGAACATCATCACTTTACACAACACGATTGGGAAAATGTGTATTAAAGTCCTCAATATATTTGTTGGTCAGTACTATAAAAATTGTCAAATTTAAAGGTTTGTTTCTATGCAGATTGCAATGTACTGTGTCCAAATTACACAATTTTATCCTTTCCATTCTTACAAGGCCAACTAGCTGCATTCCACCACCTTTGTATTCTATCCCCAATTAACTTGATCCCTAAAAGAACGTCAGGTTGGAAAGGAAAATATTTGAAAAACGTTTACTAAGTATACCATCAGTTTTGCTGTTCATGATTAACTATCCCGATTCAGAGACACCAACAATTTATTGGCTCAAAGTGCGTAAAGTTTTCATTATCCTTGTGGCGTATAGTGATGCGATATCGATTATAATACATCGATGTTCAAAATAAAATAAATGCTAATACAACGACGAACAGTTTATCAAATCGATGCTTTTAGACTGGTTTAGTAACCTCTAACATTAAAATTGAATTTGACAGTGTTGGTGTTGATCAATTCGTCGAATAAGGGTACGAGAAGGGGCAGACCCTACGTATTTGTTGACCACATGAATGAAAATGAAAGCGAAATGAATATGAAAGAAGACGAAGTACAAGGGCATGGAGGCCATCTCGGGCGAGAGAGTGGTCAATGAAGGTAGTACAAAAAGCATTCCTTTGGTTCCAACTCATGAAGTAACAGTGATACCATCAGTTATTATTTCATATTTTAACTCTCGAACTATTGTGATCATGAAATTTTTTATTCAGAAACAAAACATCAGAAACAGATAAACATCGATCACAAAACAGGGCGACATCGATGCCAAAAACATCGGCGTTAATTCATCGATGTTCAAAACATGGATGTTTTGAAACCATCGGCATGGTTGTCGCTTTCCGCGGGCAATCCCGCCGTTGGCGGCGAGAGGCCCAGCCGCAGGCCGCTGGCGCGCCGTGATCGCGCCCCCGGAAAGATTAAGTGTGTCCGGAAATGAGATCGATGCGGTTCGACAGGGAGGAAGGATAAGAAAGACATGTAGGCTTGCAGGGCAGCGCAGCCTCGAGATTGCGGGGAGGTTTTGCGCAGGAAATGAAGAGAGGGGAAAAAGGATAGAAAGAAAGAAATCTGGCGAGCTCGAAATTGTTTAAAGCTTTTATCCAGTGCTTCGAACAGTATCGAGTAAAAGTTCAATCAGCATTTTTTTTTCGTGAAAGCCACGGTCCTTCCTCCCTTCTCTACTTGCTTCCTCTGGGGTAGCTCCCGGTCTCTACTTTCATTCGTGTACTTGACGTAAATAAACGGAAGCTTTCAGCAGAGATGGTGCTCGAGGTCGGATGGGACGGGAGTAGAAAGAGAAACTTCTTAAGAGATTCTTCCCGATAGTATAGAAACTTACAGATCGGCAGCTGTCCCTTCTACTGCCCAAAAATTACATATTATGGTTCCCTAGCATGTATCTCTTGTAACGCAATGAAAAATTAACTTTACCTGATTGTATTCTTGCTGTGACTATTTCTGTTTTTTATACAATTTTTCTCAATGTACAATAACAATAAAGGGCCAAGAGATACTATTGCTGCCTCTCAATAATTTAACTGGCGGTACATTTTTGCATCATATTTGACACTTTCCCCCTTAGCAAATATGATGAAAACCGCGTAGTTGTGACAACGTTCTAAACCGAACCTCTATATACGTGTAATCAACTCGTACCAACCAAGGGACAGGAGCACAAATAGCTGAAGGATCACGCACCAGCCCTGCGCCATCATACAAAATGAACACTACAAAAATTGTGAGATTTCCGCGAGAATTAATTGTGAAAAGAAACGTGGACATTGTAACAGCTTTCCACTACTTCCCACGTTAGAACCAGGGGGGTTTTAGGTCCCAGAGGGGGACACTTAAATTAACGCCATTCTTCCCTCCTTAGAGGGATCAGGACACGCTCAGATTGGTTTGATTGATTGATTTTTTCGTGTTTCCAGGAGCGTCAACTGCTTTTGTCATTAGTCCCGTTAGTGTAGTGCATGCTTTTTCGCGGGAAATGGCTGTGATCTTCCCCCGCTGGATCGCGAGATCCGGCGCCGACCTACCGTCAGCTAGTGGGGTTTCCCCCTAACCAGCACTCTCCCACCAGCAGGACATCGCCCCAGCCGGGACAAGCTCTAAGCACCCGATCGGTCTCCCGGATTATGTGGTAGTGTAGTGCATGTTAGTGTGTGTGTAAGGGGAGAGGATAGGACAAGGACGAAGGACAGATCGTGCGCGGTCCGTGGCCCGTTTGGTAGGGCACTGCTCCGGCATTCGCCTGGTGTTGATTGGAGAAAACACGGAAAACTACGGATCAGAGCAGTCGGCCGCTAGAATTCTCCACCAGACAGCGACTGAATTCGACCTAGCTGGAAAGCTAGTGTCGAAAATCCTGCCGCCGTGGGGAGTGGGAACCTAGGACCTTCCGGTCAGAGACGCTGTAGTGACATCAGTTGATGCACCGAGCTACCGCCCCGGTGCGCACAGATTGGCATATTGTGACATCAGAATGCGATGTAGAATATGTCACCTTGGGGGGCCACTATCGAAGCTTACCACCTTTCTAGATTGGTACCATAGTGATTTGCAACTCACCTGGCTCGAGTCGAGTTGCCCCTCAACGTCTCCTCAGTAGTGGTGTTGGCGAAACACCACCACGCTAGACTCACAGACAAACTGTTTAGATTCAGGGGACCGAGGGACCATCACTCGTGTGCTTTAAACCTTGGCACTAACGATGCGAGTCGTATGGCAAATCTGGGCTCCAGGACGGAGACTCCAAACCCCATGTGAGACATCGAAGTTCCGAACACGCCCAAGGGGATAGAAATAAAAGTGTCCAACCACTGCGTTACCGAAAACATCTCACCTCTCTCTCTCGCGCAGAGTAGCCTGCATTTGATTACGGCGACGTCAGAGAGTAGCGAAAGCACCTCAGATTCGGTCTCTCGGCGCCGACGGAAATGCGACTCCCTCGCTCTAAAAAATTCACATCCCGGGATCCGCAACCGACACCGGGCATCGAAATTAACAAATTTTTTTCGCTTCGCAACTCGCAGTGGGGGTTGGGGTGGCAATCAATGAATTCTGGAGATGGCGGTAGCACCGCGGGAATGGTGAAGGCAGGCTGCATGCGGTGGGAGGGCCGAGAAGCGGATATGAAAGCTGGGGCAAAGCTGAGAGCAGATAAGTGGAGGCGGCCCAGGTGCGGGCGAGTAGGCGGTTGTGGATGAATGTGGTGAGAGGGGTAACTCGGTGGACAGCTGATTGCGATGGTGATGGTGGCGGATAGGGTTGTGAATATTGCGATGGAGAAATATGTGTTGACGGTGATGAAGGACGTAATGGTGTGGAAATTGTTACAGCGATGTTGGAGGTCGTGCTAAGATGCAGATGGAACTAGTATTGATAGTGGTGATTGTGGCGGCGGAGGCGGTGGTGTTGGTGGTGGGGGTGGCGGTGGCGGTGGCGGTGGCGGTGGCGGTGGCGGTGGCGGTGGCGGAGGCGGAGGCGGGGCGGAGGCGGAGGCGGGGCGGGGGGCGGGGCGGGGGCGGTGGCGGTGGCGGTGGCGGTGGCGGTGGCGGTGGCGGTGGCGGTGGCGGTGGCGGTGGCGGTGGCGGTGGCGGTGGTGGCGGTGGCGGTGGCGGTGGCGGTGGCGGTGGCGGTGGCGGTGGCGGTGGCGGTGGCGGGGGCGGTGGCGGTGGCGGTGGCGGTGGCGGTGGCGGTGGCGGTGGCGGTGGCGGTGGCGGTGGCGGTGGCGGTGGCTGGCGGTGGCGGTGGCGGCGGTGGCGTGGCGGTGGCGGTGGCGGTGGCGGTGGCGGTGGCGTGGCGGTGGCGGTGGCGGTGGCGGTGGCGGTGGCGGGGGTGGCGGGTGCGGTGGCGGTGGCGGTGGCGGTGGCGGTGGCGGTGGCGGTGGCGGTGGCGGTGGCGGTGGCGGTGGCGGTGGCTGTGGCGGTGGCGGTGGCGGTGGCGGTGGCGGTGGCGGTGGCGGTGGCGGTGGCGGTGGCGGTGGCGGTGGCGGTGGCGGTGGCGGTGGCGGTGGCGGTGGCGGTGGCGGTGGCGGTGGGCGGTGGCGGGGGCGGGGGCGTGGCGGTGGCGGTGGCGGTGGCGGTGGCGGTGGCGGTGGCGGTGGCGGTGGCGGTGGCGGTGGCGGTGGCGGTGGCGGTGGCGGCAGCCGGAGACGCAGAGGGGCAGACTGCGCCGCGAGCGAATGCGATGAGAGCATTGTTGTTGGTGCTGCTACCCGCCCTCCCAATTCCTTCCAATTTGCAGGCAATACGCCGTGTGTTCCCGTGTGTGTAGCCTGCCGCAGCAGCCGCTAATTCCCAATAAGAGCGCTTGCCGCACGTTGGGAAGGGTGCGGCTGTGGATTCGTGGCCCCAAAGCAATACCCCTGAAAATGTTAGTCGTATTACAAGCCAAAGACGTGAATTCGTATAACGATTTATTTTAAAAAAAATTAGAAATATAGAAATGCAATACTGTATATTGATGTGGATGTGTTATAAGTACAAAGAAGGCTAGCGAATTATTATTATTATTATTATTATTATTATTATTATTATTATTATTATTAGACTGCAAAATAATAAATTTTTGAGATATTTTGTTTGGTTTTATTTAGAACAGACATGAAGGACTGTTCTATTAATAGAGCATTATCACGAAATTTATTTTTCTGGATAACAAATCTCGAGAGAGGAATGAAAAGGTAATTTTAATGGCCGGTAAGCGTTAAGGAATTTGCAAGTCCTGGCCGTTAAGGAACCACGTGATCTTCAAACTATTAAACTTCGAAAACAAATAACAATAACATAAGGATCAAACACAAACAAGGTAAATAATACATATACAAGTAACGTTCAACAGTTGAATGAAAGTATTGTTATTCTTAACTTACAATCCCTCATCGCAGCAAATCTGAATATCGATATATATATATATTTCCGCATTGTTTTCCGAATCTGTAAAATGAATTCAAATCTACTATATAAAGTTTCCTAACTGAAACGTAAACATAAAAAAATGTACAATACTAACCTTCATTTGTCAATATTTTCGGTAACTGATCAACAAGGTTTCAACAGACAAGAAGTAAACTGTTTCATTTACTTTGTCAATATTATTACATAGACACCAATGTCTAAAACTGTTATGACAAACAAGTTTCACGCACATCCTGTTCATAGTCAAGCTCAGTACAAGTTATTTTATTATAATAAAAATGTGCTTCACACTTTGACCTCTCACTCACAGCTCTTCCCGACCGGATGGCGGGTCACATACCGCTGAGCTGCACAAGGCCCTTCTCAGAAAATCGCATCGCCACAAGCGTCACATAGATTCTTGGGATTTCGCCCACGGCTCAGGACACGTTGCACTACCAACGCCTTCTGTGAATAAATGCGCCACTTCATTTCATTTCATACCTTAACTGAATTGGACGCATTACAATATCTAAAATTCAAATCCTTGCATAGTCATGCAATCCACCTTAATTATAAATTAGGTCGACTATAATTTTAATTTGTTAGTTTCACGCAAGGTTTGCTTTTATTGGCCAATCGAATTGAGGCCAATTGGATCGAGGAAAATAGACATAATCAGTTGATGTCTGACACAAGCAATTCATATGCCTTACCAATGCACATGAATGCAATACTGTCAGCAGTGGCATTCACTGTCCGTTGTGATTTGGTAAAAGTCGCGTGTGCGGTGCCGTGTTGGTTAAGCAACCTTGTCGTCCGGCCACACGCGCCGACCTCCTCGGTCCGCGTCTGCTCGTGCAGGCGTGTGGGCTCACGACCCCGCCCACCTCGCCTGAACTGCGGGCAGTGACGAACCCACGCATACGGTCTCCTGAATGAAGTTCACTGTATTTTAATGTATTCATTTCAGCTTCACAAATTGTAATGCTTGTGACCTTTTCCTATTAATAGGAATTTCATTGTATTACTCGTCCTACACTACAATACTACGTTCAATACTACATTGTATTGCTAGATATTACAACATTAACTTGCCAACGGCATTTTTTCATGTTTGACCAAATTCCCAACAGCAATATTAACTTAATTCTAAGTAATGTTTGCTTAATTTTCAATTATATGTCATTATTTTGCAACTATTCTAGTCTACGCCTATTGATTTCCCCAAAATGGGAACAATTCTAATGTATAAATAATTATTGGCAATGCGTGTCCACCTCCCTTTAAAAGGCGACTGGTTCTTCGAACTCGCTATCAACAAGAAGGTACGTGTTTGAAGGCGGCTGAGTTCACAGGTCATCCGCATGCAGTCTACAGTCATTTATGCGGCCCCTTCCAACAAAAATCTTGCAATTCTAACGTGAGAAATTCTTACGTTATTAGAAATCATACCTTATCTTGGTTTTCACGGGTAACTACTTGAAGCTTGTTTGTGGAGCTTGTGGAGTGCCTTATCGTTCCTAAATGTAGTTGTCGATATATTTTTAAGAGAATAATACTACAAAATGTATATTATCACATAAATACAATTACGTGTTGAAATACAAATCATGTACACGCAGAATGCGAGGTTTTGTTTTCGGTTTGGTTTCTCGGTAGGTGTCCAAACATTTCTCTACCTATATTTCAAAGAGGGAATGTAAGCGACTGTTCGCATGGATTAGTATAAACTAATTTAATACAAGAGCGATTTTTATGTAAAATGTGCTAAAAATTTGAAAATAAAACATAAGCCGTAAAACGTAAATCCAAGTTTAATACACCGTTTGAAAACCGATTTGCTTTTAACTAATGCTGCAGTGTTCATAGTTAATAATTCTGTCGTTAATTCACAATTAAATGTAACAATTTTTACATTTCCACGACAAAAATTAGTTACGTCCACGAAAAACCGGAAATATGACATTTCGCAAGAAGATAAAAATCCACCGTTGAGGAGATAAAGATAAGAAGCATTCTTTTATTCGTATCCTGAAACGCAAAAATAGAAAAAGAAAGAAAATCAAATCCTCCTGCTTTCCCGGAAACAACTTTCGAATCCAATTCCCACAAACGTTCAGTCTCCGCCGATCGCCCTATAGATTCAGCGGGCGTAAATTCCGAAGCGGAGCCGGTCGTGGGGGGGGAGGGGGAGGGGGGAGGCGGCCTGACGGCGGAGGCGCGCAATAGTCATGTCGATCACGTGCGGCGAGGAGCGGCTCGCCGACCAGCACCTCGTTCTTCGGCGGGGAAATTAGGGGAACAAGGACGAGTAATACCGGAGGTCGGGCACCGAACGCAGAAACACGGAAGAGTATCTGGAGAGGAGAGGTGGATTGAAGTCGGGTTAGAAAGTAAAATATATGAAGCCGCCGAAGGTTAACAGCTGCAGAAAAGAAATAAAAGGCTGAATGTAAAAGTTGCTCAAGAGCATTTCAGAGATATCTGTCACGATACTGTTGTAAGTGGAACGTGAATCAACTGAGTATTTAAGAGATTCTTTCATCTACAGATATGAATTTAAATAACAAAAAGTGGTACCAGTACTGGAAGTTAATATTTCTCAAAATAAATCCGAGGTTTCTTTGGATACTTCTTTTTGTTTTAAGAACTTACTACAGCCCAGGTCTCATAAAAATCGTTTCTAGATGATTGTTTCCTTTACTCTCTCCTCCTCAGCCATTATTGACAGCACTTACCCTAAGCACATTATTTCGCATTTTAAGAATCGGGAAAACATTAAACAAGAAATATCCTACTTCAGTTGCTCCTGTGTCTTACAACTCTTGCTTTCTACGTTGCGGGCTCTAAGAGTTTGAAAATACGACTTCATAAAGTTAATGTTCTTCACAAGTTCCGTAGTTGATTATTGTAGGATGTTATCATTAAATTTTGAAATAAGTAAAGTACAACAAACTATACTCTTCCCTTCTTCTTTCCATGCTTTCCTACATTTTCAGCGATGGTATCACAAGAGCACGTCATAAAAATAAGTCTCTGATTTCCCAGAGAATAAGCTAATAAGCCAAATTTTACTGAAATAAGATAAATAAATTTCTGAATTCTTTTAAAATTTCTGTTTGTGTATAATATGATAAGTTAAATTAATTTTTGTAACCAAGTAATGAGTACTAGTATGTTTATGAATTAAACGTTAAAATTCTTAAAATCAATTAGATCCAATCCTTAAAGTCCATTTCTTCGATTATTCAATTTCTAACACTGATTTGAATTAATTAATATAACATAAGTTGACCCGTGTTTATTTATGCCAAAATATTAGCAGACATAAGGTTGGCACGACAATTTGCTCTCTTATAAAATGTTACTATTTGGACGGGATTATATTCACAGAGATCAAAAGTTATGTTTGTCTAGTTAGGTTTTCACGGAAAATTAGTGTAACCATAACACACTGTTAGAAAAAGTATCGCCCTTGAACCTCTATCAATGATGTTCCTCACATTTTTCACTCGCATTCATATCCAATTTTAATTAAAAAGCTTTATCTGAAATTTGCATTTCATTCTCTCAATTGAAAGGGGGGAAAATATTAAAATGAACAATTATGTATCACCATTGGGGACAATATGCCAATAAGTGATTGATCGTTTTCATCTAGGCTCCCTACAAAGTTGTGTACTCTCATAGTCACAGACACTCGCCCTTCGAGCCTCGCTGAAACAGCAAACATTAACTTTGCGCAGCTGTTTACCGAGAACCGGAGAAGCGCAGAATACATTAGAGAAGCAACTCGAGGCGGTCATGCATACTTCATGAAGATAGTTCTCAAACAAACATCACGAGAACATAAGCATTTCCTATTCATAAGAAAATATATGAATGTTGGAACTGCGTGTTCTTTCATAACAGTGTACCAATGAGGTAAGCATACATGTAGAGTATAATAATTTTTTTAAAATTTTTTAAAAAAAAAAAAAAATGGTTCCAATTAGTTGACAGCATACTACAATAATAATTTTATGATTTTTATTCCATTAATTTATTTGTTTGAAAAAACACGACCTACTACAATTCCAGTTACTTCGATGTTCGATGAATACCTCTTTGGCATAAATTAGCTCTACTTCCTTTCGACGTGACGGAAGATCATTAAACATTTTTGTATTAAAATGTAAACATTTTACTTTCTTGTATTAGATTTTCTATATGAGCTTTCAAATACAACGTCAGAAGTTATCTTAGTGAAGTCGAGAAGTCGATTGCGCTCCTGTGGCAAGCTTCGCACGTTAATAACTCGAGGTAGCTGCGTTTGAAGAAATATACAGAAAAGTTATCTCATTAAAACTTGACTAAGTACATCGCTTTACTTCTTCTCAGGTTCAAAGGCCCATTCTGAAGCTAGTAGGTTTCAGGGCGCACAAAGACTTCGTCACCATTGTGAAGGATCTCTTGTGGCAGTTCGACATTACCTCTTGTAAGGTTCAGAAAAGTTTCACAGCATTAAGAAATTTGTAGAGACATCATTGTTGCATGAAAAGAGCGAGAAACGTTAATTCGAAGTGTGCATTAGCAATGATAAAAGTTAATAGAACCTTACACTCTCTTTTTTGAAAAAAAAATCACTTAAATACAGAGATGATTAAACAAATGAATACTGCACACGTAAAACAGTACTTCACGAAATTAATGCAGTATACATTCAACAGCAGATATGGATATGAAATCCTATAATTTTAGATATGAGTACGAGATCCCATATACAAGGAACAATGTTATTCAAAGAGCGGTGAGGATGCATTTGATCCTTAATATTTGTTCTCGCAGCGGCAAACTGTTACATCATGTTGATTGATTAATTGATTTTTTTCGTGTTTCCGGGCGCGTCAACTGTTCGGTCATTAGTCCCGTTAGTGTAGTGCATGATTTTTTCCTGGGAGATGACAGTGATCTTCCCCCGCTGGACGGCGAGATCCGGCACCGACCTACCGTCGGCTAGTCGGGTTTCCCCCTCACCAGGACTCACCCACCAGCGGGGCACCACCCTAGCCGGGAAAAACTCCAAACTCCCGTCCGGTCTCCCGGAATATGTGATAGTGTGGTGCATGTAAGTGTAAGTGTGTGTGTAAGAGGAGAGGATAGGACAAGGAGGAAGGACAGATCGCGCGCGGTCCGTAGCCCGTTGGGTAGGGTACTGCTCCGGCATTCGCCTGGTGTTGATTGGAGAAAACACAGAAAACTACCGATCAGAGCAGTCGGCCGCTAGAATTCTCCTCCAGACAGCGACTGACTTCGACCTAACTGAAAAGCTAGTGCCGAAAATCCTGCCGCCGTGGGGAGTGGGAACCTAGGACCTCCCGGACAGAGGCCCTGCAGTGACATCAGTTGATGCACTGAGCTACCGCTACCGGTTTACATCATGTTAATTAAAACGCACAGTAAATCGCTTACAGTATTTGCTAAGCCGAGAAACCGCAGTTGAAGTAAAATTCGCGAGCCAACAATTAAAACACCTGGTAGAAAATTAAAAAGCACGAACGGGACGGCGCCGCGGGCACCACCCCAATGCGAGGAGCGGACGCCCCCAACACACCACAGTGCGGCATTGATAGGCACTGCGGAAAAGAAAGCAGTGGGTGCAGCCGTCCACTTCAAGATGCGAATGGGTGAGTTAATAAGTGGCTTCCAATGTGAGGAAGCTTTTCTGTACGATAAACACAATCATGTGAATGGATAAATCAATAAATTAAATATTGCAGTTTTTACTGGAGACCAGAAGAACAATGTCAATTAAACATTTTGTGATCAACTTCGCTCTAATTGCCAGGAACAAATAGGAAAGAAAGAGACCTATCATGCAGTTATATGATCTTTAATTAGTTGGTTCAAAAATTGAAATAAACTCGAATCGTAATTTGAGGATTTTGGTGTGCATGGTTTCCCATCAAGAATTTTCGTTTTCAAAAACCTTCAACATCTTGACTACTTTCTCGCGCGTAATTCACATACTCCATGCTGCACGAACGCGCGCTGCAGCAGCGGTTTTGAGAATTTAGGACGAATCAGGTTGGCAACGGTAATACGGGCAGGGGCGTCAGAGTTTGCCTGCATCGAGTCTCGCTGGTTCATCCTCCTCCGTAGGGCTACAGCACCCAAATATATTGATATTCCTCCCTCCAGCTAACCTGAAGCGCATGCCGCCACAGGGGGCCCCAGGTGAAAATGGCGTGAGAAAATCTCGGGGTAAAAAAAATTTGGAACCGATTTTGAGAAAATTTTGAAAATGAACGGTGGGCCTCACGTAAAATACCCCAAAAAAATTAATGAATGTTTGTCAGAATCGCAGAGCATTGACTCAGGGCACATCGACAGGGTTTTATTCAGTTTGGAAAAAATCGTACGAATAGTTCATGCGCTAGTACTGGTAACAGACAGACAGACAGACAAACAGACAGACAAACAGGCAGACAAACAGACAGACAAACAGACAGACAGACAAACAGACAGACAGACAAACAGACAGACAGACAGACAAACAGACAGACAGACTTTTTCGGTATTAGGGGACCCCAAAACGTGAATTTCCGTTGAAATCTCGAAATGGGTTTTCCGCAGCGTTACATAACTTTCTCTACCCTACGTACATTACTCCCAGTATACGTATGTATACAAGGAAGTTAAAACTGCAGGAAGTTGTATACCAACGAATTACAATAAACGTAATATTAAGTAAGTAGCAGAATCTTTTAAATACTTGTGAACTTTCGAAAGGTGTTAAGAGAGGAAAAAGAATCGCAGACAAACCGCCCCGAGGCAGAACTAGCAAGCAGAAAAACAGCGACACAAGCGAACGAGGCTGTTACGGGCCCAGAGAAACAGCGTGACTCTGCGGGACAAGAAAGGGGCGGCACAGGCTCTTCTAATTGTTTGCGCGAAGTCTGTTCCAGCGGAACGGCGCCTCCGCGGCCCCGCCTCGCCTCCGCCTCCGCCCCGCCTCGCCTCCGCCTCCGCCCCGCCTCGCCTCCGACTCCGCCCCGCCTCGCCTCCGACTCCGCCCCGCCTCGCCTCCGACTCCGCCCCGCCTCGCCTCCGACTCCGCCCCGCCTCGCCTCCGACTCCGCCCCGCCTCGCCTCCGACTCCGCCCCGCCTCGCCTCCGACTCCGCCCCGCCTCGCCTCCGACTCCGCCCCGCCTCGCCTCCGACTCCGCCCCGCCTCGCCTCCGACTCCGTCCCGCCTCGCCTCCGACTCCGCCCCGCCTCGCCTCCGACTCCGCCCCGCCTCGCCTCCGACTCCGCCCCGCCTCGCCTCCGACTCCGCCCCGCCTCGCCTCCGACTCCGCCCCGCCTCGCCTCCGACTCCGCCCCGCCTCGCCTCCGACTCCGCCCCACCTCGCCTCCGACTCCGCCCCGCCCCGCCTCCACATCTTCGCCGGCGAAGTGCCGCCGCCCCCAGACTCCACGTCCGCCCCCGCTGCGCGCAGCTCCGCCCCGTCCCCCCCCCCCGGCGCTCGGATGGCGTCGTTATGCCAGCGAGCCTGCCAGCCGACGCATCGCGCGCTGCGGAGGCTTGGCCCCGAGGGGCTGCCGGAGGCGGCGCCCAGCGAGGTGCGGCTGTGTCCTTCCAAGACACCACCGTCCGCCACCAACCAGCTGCCGTACGCCGGACGACTCATCGCCAATGGTAATTCGTGTCATTGCTCGGACAATCTCTCGCGACTGAAAGCGTAACTCACGCACTAGTTTGCTCCATGCCCCGATTCAACCGTTTGGTGTTGCACTGCAAATTCGCGGGCGTATCGTGTATGGTTACTATTACAGTAATAAATATGCAATCGAATTTTCAATCGAATCACTGATAAATTTTAATTTCTCGGAACAAATGTAGAACTGTGTAATTCAAAATACATATTTTAAACGCCAAATTCACCGTGATCTTCGAAATGTATATTTAAAAATTACGTGTATAATCTGCATTAACTTGGATAAAAATAGTTTCCATAAATTTCGCGACACCCACTTCTAAAGGAGAAAATATTCGTTTCCTTACCTCCAGTTCTCCCAATTCAGTAAGCATTATAGAAATAAATTAACAAAACCATTGTCCATGAATGAATGTATTTGATTATGAAACTTCACCAATTATACTACAACATTTCATAAGTTCGACACCTTTAAATATCAAGCAAACATGATTACGCAGTCTCAATGCCAATTAAACTCTTTCGAGAGGTTTCACAGTCCGGATGTTTCTAGGCGGCAACAGCGACAGAGATAAGTTATGCCTGCAAGAAATCTATAAATATAGAATGGTGAAAAACTTTTCAGGACTTGAAACAATTCAACGAATTAATTCAAAATGGTTCCATGACGATTGAACAGATGTGCGACGTATGAGCAGGACGCGATGACATTCAAGTTTAGTTACGACCAAAGAAAAATCAAAATAATTTGAAACATTTGAAAGAGTTTTGATTTCTGTGCAGGTCGTTTTAATCTGAATATGACACTAATGATTAAATTGTAACTACTGTGCACTCGATGCACAGAGTAGCGTACGGAAGTGTTAGAGACATATTCGGATGTAGTTTTCCGTGGTTTCTCCGACCAACACCAGGCGAATGCCGGAGCAGTAACCTATCAAACGGGCAACGGACCGCGCGCGATCTTTCCTTCCTCTTCCCTGTCCTATCCTCTCCCCTTACACACACACACTTCAACTAACATGCACTACACTACCACATATTCTGGTAGATCGGTCGGGAGCTTAGAGCTTGTCCCGGCTGGGGCGGTGCCCCGCTGGTAGGAGAGTCCTGGTTAGGGGGAAACCCCACTAGCCCAGGGTAGGTCGGCGCCGGATCTCACCATCCAGCTGGGGAAGACCACCGCCATTTCCCGAAAAACAAACATGCACTACACTAACGGGACTAATGAGCAAAGCAGTTGACGCGCCCGGAAACACGAAAAAAACAAACCAAACCATATTCGGATGGTTGACAATAATTCGATGAAACAATTTGAAACTCCTCGAAATGCCCGTATGTTCCTAAGACAATTAAATGCGTTTCCGAATGAACTGCAATGATGCGGGAAGTTTTGAAACAATTCGAATCCAGTTTGCGGCGGTTAGACGTTTTCTGATGCTATGCGATGAAACCTGATGTTAAAACGTGAAGCGGCTGGAGGCAGTCGGAGAGCGAGGAACGGTATGGGACGGCAACACCCGCCTTGGGCATAGCCTGGCAACTCACGACGCGAAGGAAGAGGACGGGCAGGTATTTATGCAAATAGCTGTCGAACCACCGCTGTCGTCCTAGCATCGAGACTCAGTCGCGTAACTTCCGCGAGTCACGGGCCCTCCTACGCCACCTACTGCACAATAACCCATCTAGAAAAGAAAATCAAGCAGTGGCATCCAAACACTAGAATGATTTCACACTTATTTTTATAAACACACGTCCAAACAAGATAAGGCCAAATTTTTCAATCCAATGGTTGAGATGAAACATTTTTCCGCTATCGTGAGTCTCTTAGCTTAAGAAGCACTTGTAATAGCATAGTGACAGCAATTTTTTACGTCTGTATTTTTACAGTATGTTCTACACATTATGTACGTTTATGATTGGTCGTTCCAGTCGCGTCAACTGCTAAGGTCATTAGTCCCTTAAGTGTAGTGCATGTTTCATCGCGTGAGGTGGCGGTGATCTTCCTTCAATGGATGGCGAGATCCATGGCCGACCTATGTCGGCTTGCGAAAGTTTTCCCTATCTAGAGTCGTAGGCTTCCGCACTCCGGGACCATCTAGTTCGAGGGCCGCCGCCAGATGTCGCATTCCGCGCATACAGGTAGTTTGTGGTGGCGCCGGCAGTTGACGCAATATTCGTTACAATACACAAAATAAAACAGTTGTACGAGCACCCTGTCTCTCACTTCATTCTCTTTCTCATTCCAGACAGTTGCGCCCCTGCATCGGAACCCAGCAACTGCGCCTCCGGCAAAGGAGGTGCGTCGCCCGCGCCCATAAACGCCGCGCGCAATAAATACACCGACGCTGCTCTTCGCACAGAGCCGCTTCGGCTCCAGCTGGATGCTCGCCAGGGGCGGAGGGAGCCCCTGCGTCGCCTTGCGGATTCCAGGAAGCAGCTCGGCCTTCGCTCAAAGAATAGCTGCCGGTGACAATAGCGACGGGACGCGGAGAACTACAGACTATGTTTTGGCAAATGGTAATTGGAGGCGTTCCCTGAAATTCATGCAGTAGATGAGAGAAAGGACTTCATTTGAAAGGAAAATTTTGAATTGAAAATCCTTGTTTTCGAGACGACGCTTGGCCTTGCCTTTTCGTCTAAAGACTTTGAAGATTACACTCTAGCAGGAAAACAGAAACACGGGGGAAGCTTAGTAAGAACCGAGATCCCTCCTAAGAGTAAAAAAAAAAAAATTAAAAAAACATAAGTCTTTGAAGTTGAATATGAATGTTTTCATTTATATTTATTTATACACGTGTTTCATTATAAAACCCAGAGAAAATAACATTTCGAATTTTGAGAAAACGAGTATTTTTATGTTAATGTGTTTCATATTACGAAAATAGTCTTACGAATTTACAAAAACAATAATTTACATAATCTAAAAGATTTAATTTCATTAATTTACTTTTATAATCACATCTAATCAAAAAGTGATTCGTAAGTGTCCATTGGAATGAATTGATAATATATCATCCTTATCACTTCACATTTAATTTTTGCATTTTCATTGCGAATTCATTCATTTTCTTTTCATCTGAATACTCGAGAATTCAACAACAACAACAAAAACACAACTGTTCTGCAAGGTAGACTACTATTCGCAATACAAACACAACACTACATTCCAAGTTTAAAACCGAGCGATCGTTTTGTCTTTACTTACTAAGCCTGGACGTAACAGTTTCCTCCAAGCCCCGTAACGAGATGAAATTTCACGGTTTAACAAGATGTCCAAGAAAGCCCGCTTTCCGAGAAAGCAGGCACATAAGACTCTGCAGAGAAGGTGGAACCTAAAACGCGACATCAAACTCTCTGTAAGTTGACAGGTCTGATTAAACAAAGGAAGCATCGTTTCCCTTCTGCCTGCGAGAACAAAAACACAGCGCCAAGCGTCTAGCTCCCCAAAGCGAGCCTCTTTCCTCGGAGGGGTTAAGCGAGCCGTGAAACGCGCTGCGAGGAAGGGGCGGGGGAGGGGGGAGTGCAGGGCAGCTCAGGTGTCACGCCACGCTGGTGGTGCCCTCGAAGTTGTTCGAGGTCGTGGATCAACGAGAGGGAAATGCAGGCGCCTCCAGGAAGGGGAAAGGTTGTGCTGACTCCCAATTCTCATGTTGAGGCAGGTTGCATTTCACAAATTTGCATTAAATATTCTGAATTTTCAAAGTCTATTTCTTCTTTATATTAGTTATTATGAACGTTAATAAAATGATCGGTTGCAATTTGAATATGAAAATTTTTGGAGCAGTTTCAATCGAAGACATTAAAAATGAAATGGCAACAAACAAGCCGTTTCAAAATAATTAGAGAGAGCGCCCGGACCAAATTCAAAAAAGACAAACAAGATTTTACAATGTGCGACACGATTGCAAGACGGAGCACCACTAGAAATACTAATATCAAGTTAAATGTGCTGTAATGCAAGGAATTAATGTTAATTAAGATTTTTTAATGCGAATTAAGATAAGCAAACGGATACACAATAAAAGTGATCAGTACAAAGGAAGAGCCAGATAGAAGTCAAAAAATGATACAGTGGATAGAAATTAATAAAAAATAGCGAAGCAACAATGAATTCTATTAACACTATTGATTATTTAAAATTTATTTAATCTTGTTCGACAATACAGTCTTTCAAGTGTTTAAAAAATACATAAGATTTTATGACAATTTTGGATTACACTATTGATAATGATTATTTTTAAAGAACCAAGAGAATAAATACTCTGAAGTTAGAAGTAAAAATAGGGAATACACTCCAGCACGATGGCGTGCTCCAGATTAAACATTGCAGAACGCACCCCAGAAATGGTCATCCCGTCCATCACGCAGAGCACGAGAAGGAACAAAATAACTAAGTTTGTTTGGTGGGAGAAGACGACGAAAAACGCGCGCGCCCGCCTCATCAGCTTTAATCTCCGTCAGGGCTTCCTCCGTCAGCCCCTCCTCCACCGTGACCACCGCCGCCGCCTCTGTCCCCCCCCCCCCCCCCACCACACCGTTGGCACTACCATCCCCCACCTCCTCCGCCCCGCCCCACCACTCATGCCACAACCGTCGTCGTCACCACCGCTATCACCACTACCGCTGCACGTCCGTCGCCTCAGCCGCCACCACCCCAACCACCACCACACCACCACTCTCGTCACCACCGCTATCACCACTACCCCGCGTCGCCTCAGCCGTCGTCACCACCCCAACCACCACCATCCCCGCCACCTCCCCCGCCGCCTGCGGTGTCGCCACCATCTGCGTCATCGTCACCACCCCAACCACCCACCCACCCCCAATCCCCTACCGCGCCACCCACCCCAAACCACCTCCGTCGCCTGCGCCGTCGTCCCCGCCGCCGCCACCACCGTAACTACCCCAACCGCCACCCCCGCCGCTAGTGGCGGCGGAGCACGGAGCCGAGGGCGTCGCGGGAATCGACGGCCGCAGCCCTTCCCTGGCGAGCCCGCTGCCCTCCTCTTAGCGGCGGCTGCAGACAGGACGTGACATCGCGCTGTAAAGCAGCCCCCGCACTCCGCGGTGCGCCGCCCTCGCAACCCGAGATCCTTGCCCTCGGCCTTCACGCTGGGCGCTCATTTTCTCACACTACACGAATTCGCAACTAAATTGCATAATCCACTTTTCTAAGTTGTATTTAGCTGCAATTCACAAGTGCGAATGAAACACAAAGAGCGAACGCGTATTTAAATGTTTTTTTTTTTCACTTTTATTATACGAATACAATCAATTAAATAGGTTTCTAAAATATAAATCACACAACGAATAAAAGGAGAATTGCGATTATCATTTTACAATGTCAAAAATCTCCTTTTAAAATATTAAGGAAGGAAGCCTAGCAGAAGTTATAAGATTCGTAAGAAGAGATGGAACTTAAAAGAAATGTTCATTCAATACAAATATTTTAATCTGAATGTATTATGAACAAATACACATTTTCAAGAGCAGCATATGAGTATTTATTGATCTAGGATGACATGGATAACATTGACTGGAACTTATTACAATTTTGAAATGCGTTTGCATCCATTCTATCCACCAAAATAAGTCAATTTAAATGATAACAATGATAATGGTAAATAATAATAATAAGAAGAAGAAGAAGAAGAAGAACAACAACAACAACAACCACAACAACAACAACAACAACAAGAATGGTATACAATCATAATGAAGACTACTTGAATGAGCGTAGGGGATCCTTCCGAACAAGCCAATCACCCGAAAACAGAAAAGAAAAACTTGCAAATACTCTACAACGGCGCTCTCCATATATAAAAAAAGCAAACACAATGCCGAGCGCGTCCGAGTCGCGTGCGCGCCCAATAACGCCAACGCAGAGTGGTCGGCGAAGCGGCTGGGCGTCGCACTCCATCGCGGGCAGAGGGCGGGGCAACGCGGGCGGCACAGCTGACGGTCAAGCGGCGGGGGGGGGCACGCTCTCAGGACCGGGTCACGACGGGGTCAGCACGCCGGCTAACGGGTACAGGACGCACAGGATTGGCAGGAGAAAAATAAGGATTGGTAGTTGTTGTGGTTGGTAGAGGGGATTCGTAGTGGAGGTTGGTAGTAGTGTTGGTGGTGGTGTTGGCGATAATGCTGCTGATTGTGGTGATGAGATGGTGATATCATAATGGAGATGAAGATGGTAATATACAGGATGAGTCACGTAACATTAGCACCTCCTGCAGTTTTTGAACGGTTGGATTGCAATTATTGCAATGAAACTTTCACGGAAGTGCATGGGGGAAAGAAACTAATTGATACACGCATTCATATCTATTTCATCACTTGTATTATATGAAATATTACGGTAACTTAGCTTTTCAAATGGAACCATACATATTTTTTAGTCTATTACGAACTTTGTTGTCGGATCGCGCGTTTGCAGGGAGAGGGCTGTGCGATCTTTTGTGGCAGACTCTTATCCCTACGAAATATCCGTTAAACACAAGTGGAAAAAATCAAAATTACTCAAATAAATGTTTGTCCAACATATGGCAATTCGATTATCAATGGATTCATCTTTTTACGCTCGTTATGATATTCTAAAATATCTATAGTTCTGTTTGAAAAAGAACAAGACAAAGTTACCTCAATATCTCGTAAAATACAAGTGATATAGAAATGAATGCTTGTATCAATTAGTCCCATTCCCTCGGGTACTTACGTGAAAACTGCATTGCAATAACTTCAACCGTTGGAAAACTGCTGGAGGTGTTAAAGTTACGTGTCTCACCCTGTATAATTATCATCATTTTAGAGCATACGGTTCAGGGAGGGTACTAACAAGACCGACGGAATAAATAGGAATGGCAGAGACGACAGTGAAGACATTTAAGACACACGCAACGAGAGAAGACACGAAATAACAGTAATAAGATTAATCTTGAATACAATAGCAGTGAGCGAGTAATCAAGATTAATAGACGGAAATCCACCTAAGAAGGAAGATTTGCGCAACGCACCTAATGACGGCCAGACGGCAGGGCAGGCGGTGCGCGCGGGGAGCGCGAGCAAGTGGCGAGTCCGTGCGGGAGTCCGGCCGGCCGTAACGCGCATGCGGGCACGCAGCGACTGGAAGCGGCGGCGGCGGCGGCGGCGACGGCGAGCGCCGCGAGAGCTTGTTAGCCAGGGAGTCGAACGCGCGGCGCCAAACAGCGCGCCAAAGGGCAGCGGGGGCTCATTACCGCGCGCGAGGCGCCCTCCGTGGCGCGGCCGCGGGGTCCCCGCGCGCTCCAGCGGAGCTCGGACTAACGCCCTCTCGCCGTCTGCCCACACTCCGCCCCGCCACGCCCCTCCCCGCCCCGCCCGCCCCTCTTCGCCCCGACACGCCCCTCCCCGCCCCGACACGCCATCCCCGCCCCTCCCCGCCCAGACACGCCCCTCCCCGCCGCGCCAAGCCACGCCCCTCGCCGCCAAGCCACGCCCCTCAACGCGCTCTCGGCCGCGTTAATGTCCGGATCGCTTCTAACGAACGCGCCCTCGGCCGCCTTTGCGCGCGGCGAGGTGGGAGCCCGCGCGGATGAAGGGCAGGTCACGTGGGCGGCGGCCCGGGCGGAAAGGGTAGGGGCGGGGAAACTTCGCGAAATGACGGACACGGCGCTTACCCTGGTACGAGGAAAGGTCCAAGAACGCGAGATTATGCGAGTGTAAACCCAAAGGGGAAAAGGAGAAAGCGATGATAGTCGATGAGCTATTAAACCGGTTCGGAGAGGAGGGAAGAAGCGAGATGTGCGGAAGGAGCGGCGGGAGATGAGAGGCGGCCGCGGTCGCTGGACCCCGCGTCGCAACCTCCCCTTTCATCTTCCGTAATGGAGAAGCGCTTCCACAGGCGGAATCCTATTCCGGCTTTGGCATTCAATGGAAACATTCCCCACGATTTCGAATGAGACACACAGGCAAGTGCTCTTCGATGAACTCTCCACTTCCATTGTGACAGCGCAATCGATTGCTGAAATCCACTTCGGATACCCAACGGATTTCGTAGATTGTACGTCTCAACCCGTCGACCATTACTACACGTTTTGATGAAACGCAATCACTGAGATCTTCGAGATTCTTCTAAGGAAAGAAAGAAGAATGACACGGGATAATTAATTTCAGTTCAGGTTTAAAAGTATTATTCCAATGCATGACAAATAAAGAATTATTTCTCAAACAATTCCTTCACTTCCTTCGTAAGAATGTTAGAGAGGGAGCATTAATGTAGTTCTCTCTCTCAACACCATTTACTACTTTTTTCTTCCTTTTTTTTTAACTTCAGAGGATGCCGGTTTTCGACTATTCGCGCCAGGTCGTCGTTATGTTTCTCGTGGAACACATATTAACCTTTACACTACACTACACACACACACACACACACACACACATGCAGGCTCCCCGGACATACATGAAAGGGAAGGGACAAACAACCATGCCCACGACGGGAATCGGATCCACGAATCTTCGGACGGAGACGCTGAGTCAGCTCACACTAGCCACCTCGGCCATCCAGGTTGGCAACTCCATTTACCACTATACGAGTCACTTTTAATGATAATGTTCTTCGAATACATTCTGAGGGCACAGAAATAATAGTTAACACGCAGCACGTACATTAACATGACGCATTATAACCCCTCCGTCAAAACCAGCCTCTCCCCGCGAGAGGGAGCGTAAGGGGCCTCCGGGCGACCATCTAAATTCATAAGGCGCGGGTCGGCGCGGGGGGCGGCTCCCAGAGCACCTGTTTCCGCGCGCGGGAACGAGGGGCGGCGCCCGCGGCCGCCTATTAATGCGCCTCCGTGGAGATCGCGGGGCGGAGCGGGGCGGAGCGGGGCGGGGCGGGGCGGAGCGGGCGGGGCGGAGCGGGGCGGAGCGGGCGGAGCGGGGCGGAGCGGGCGGAGCGGGGCGGAGCGGGGCGGGGCGGGGCGGAGCGGGGCGGAGCGGAGCGGGGCGGGGCGGAGCGGGGCGGAGCGGGGCGGAGCGGGGCGGAGCGGGCGGAGCGGGGCGGAGCGGGGCGGAGCAGGGCGGGGCGGAGCGGGGCGGAGCGGAGCGGGGCGGGGCGGAGCGGGGCGGGGCGGAGCGGAGCGGAGCGCGGCCCGGGGCAGGGGTTAAACGCGTTATTTTGCCGGCAGACGAGAACACAAGACAATCAAGCCCAGTCGCCCGAACGCGGCGGGTGGGAGCTCCGTAATCTAATAAGACTTCTGTGGGATGAGCCAGAGAAGACAGAGGAAGGTATGGTTTGGGGGCGACTGCATAAGGCTGGCATGGCGACGGTAATGGTCAGGATGACATTGTTATCTTCAAACAATGAAGGCAAAAAGTGTATTTGGTAGTGAAGGACATTTATTAAACAGATATTTGCATTGAAGGCGAAACCACTAAAACATGGATTTTGGAAGACTACAAAGTAGTTAATAGAAGAATTTAAATTTGAAAAATATAAAGGCAGAACAGAGTTGAGCAGTAACAAACGAAATTACTGAAAAAGGTTGTGGAAAAACAAAGTATACCTTAACAACGAAACAAAAATAATATGAAAATGTATGATATCAAATAGCGAGTGTTTTACTTCGCGAGGAATTGCATGCCACTCTGATATAAATAAAAAAAAAGTCCAACAAAAAGGACACAAAACGAAAAGGAAGGAGAAGAGAATGGAGAGGGTGAGTCCTAAGGAAGAAGCGTGTTTGGAAGAAGGAAGAACAGAAGGCACGACGCAGGGCGAAGGAAGCTGCAGGGCCGCGAGAGTGGAAAAGTAGCAGCGGTGGGCGGAGCGGCGAAGCGCCGGCGGCGGAGCAAAGCCACCTGCGCCGACGCTGCCGCTGTTGTTGTTGCTGCCGCCTCTGGTCGGAAGGAATTTGCACGTCCCATTACCGGCATTCGCATGCAAATGGCCGCCAACTCGGAGCCCGAGGCCTTCCCTGCGCGAAAACTCGGCGGCGGGGGCGGGGGCGGGGGCGATGGGCGAGGGGAGGAAAGGGACCAGTGGGCGAGGCCGTGGCGGGGCGCGCCCGGGCGATGACCGCCGATCCCAGTCCGCAGTGCGCATGCTGCATCTGGCATTAGCCGAATGCTCTCGCCCGCCTGTTCGCGGCCCCCGGAGTGTTTCGCAAGGGCTAATATGAGAAGAGAAAATACGCTGCGTTATCTCGAAATAGGCATGCAATCTGTATGAACCTACTGCAACTCTTCGTTAGTAATATCAAAGGAAAAGGTCCTTGCTAGGCGAATAACAAACCTCCACTGATTCAACCTGCCTAATAATAGAAATGCACTACTTCTCTCTTGCTGACGAGATTTATACTATTTATTCGAATGTTACATAGACACAATAAAATCAAATACAAA
This sequence comes from Teleogryllus oceanicus, assembly GCA_964035755.1. NCBI lineage: Eukaryota > Metazoa > Arthropoda > Insecta > Orthoptera > Gryllidae > Teleogryllus > Teleogryllus oceanicus. The sequence continues at coordinate 58,034,534 of CAXIVR010000011.1, forward strand.
TAACTATAAACCAAAATATACAAGTAACTTATAAATAAAAATAACTATAAACATGAAATAAAGTGTAAATAAACTCGCAGACAGTTATTTCCTGCTCATAAATGTGTCCTCACTTAAAACACTTTTTTTGTGGATGATCAAACATGCCTGTAAAATATCAAAAAAGGAACTAGAAAAAAAAATCGTGGCGTAAATTAAAATAACAGTCTTAAAAACCACATTCAACTCAAAATTATTGTTAGTGATTTAGTTAAAGATATTTTACATTCGCATTATTAAAAAATAAAATGAAATGCGTACATATTGATGACATTTCGATTCAATTTGCAACAAGGATACGCCATATTCTTTCCTGCGAATTCGACATAAAACATCTAAACCACGGAAGCAATTACAGACCTTTTCCAGATTCTGTTTCACATCAATGACGTAACGCGTTGGACGCATAAGAAATTAATATAGTATATGTTGCAAATCACAAGTAAATGACGGTACAGCATACCCTCCTCTGCGAATCCAACATGAGACATTCAAACCCCGGTAGCAATTACAGACCAATTGCAGATTCTATTTCAGAACTACGACGTCGCGCGCCGGATCCATTTCCGGCGGGGGCGGGGCGGGCAGGGTCGTGGCGGGGAGGGTCGTGGCGGGGAGGGTCGTGGCGGGGCCGGGCCTGGCATGGCGGGGAGAAGGTCAGTGGAGACCATGCGAGCGGCGGAGTCCCATTTCGGAAACCCATTTGCGGCGCTGCCCGCTCGCGAGGCCCCGGACTTACCTGAATACGCCGCCCCGCCCCCTCCCATATTGACCCTCCACCATTGGCACGTAAGCTGCGAGACCTACGCACGCGCACGAGAGGTCCACGGAGAGGCGGCGGATAATGGGAATGTACGCTGATTGTCTCGCGTGGGTTGGAGGGGAAATGGACAGCCTGGACAATAGTCGGCGAGTTTCTATATACTGGCTGTAATCATTAGTATTATTTTTAATTCATGCGTTTACTTAACACTGAATTTTATCTTGAAATTTTTTAATATACGTCAGTAAGAGACCGACAACTATCATAATTTTAGTCTGAGCCCAGCAGTGCCTCAAGACATGAAATTATTTGGTATGGAATGAAGTTTTAATAACGCATGAAGATTCGCAAACTCACTCAAAAAATATAATACAACAATTCAAGTATAACTTTTCTAGTACACTGCATCACGAAAATTCAATTATCTCAATTCACTCTTCCATTGTGTTAATCCACATTTCCAAAGAGCAGAAGAAAAATTATTCCAGAAGCGATTAAATGTGTACACAGAACCTTGAACAAAAAGTTGACGAGGAACCAAGGCACTACGTCACTTTGCTCTTTTCCAGTGTAATTTTTGGTGATTGTACGAGGGACAATTCCGAGTTCTGAGTAACGAAGAAATAACATAAAACGTAGCTCAGTTATTTTTGATAACAGAAATACCCACAGGGCGCGTTCAACGTGCTCCTTTTATTCTGATAATATTGAAGCTAATAAGTTTTCTACCTCAAAGACATATTGCAAAATCGTACACATTTACCTTTCGTTGGCAGATCTATACAAACCGGCAACCCGCAGCCCCCCGCATACCTCCGCTCTGCGTCCGACAGAGACGCATGGCCATCCGCGACAGGGCGGCCGCACCTCATCTCCGCCCGCGATATAAATATAGATCGCGCGCCGCGCATGGCGAAGGTAGGCGCGCCAGGTATTTCCGCCCAAAGCCAGCAATTACAATTAGCGGCGCGGGAGCCAAAGGCAGCCGAGCGGTGCCACATTTCATTATAAATACGTGCATTAGCAATTCCTCGCGCGACCGTTGCCACGCCGGGAAGGGAGCAAGGGGTCGGCGGGGATGGAAGGAGAGTCAACAGTGGCAGAGCGGCGGAGAAGAAGAGAGCGGCGGGAGAAGAGAGCGGCGGGACGAAGAGAGCGGCGGGGACGAAGAGAGCGGCGGGGACGAAGAGAGCGGCGGGCACGAAGAGAGCGGCGGGCACGAAGAGAGCGGCGGGGACGAAGAGAGCAGCGGGCACGAAGAGGCGGCGGGCACGAAGAGAGCGGCGGGCACGAAGAGACCGGCGGGGACGAAGAGACCGGCGGGGACAAAGACAGCGGGGGACAAAGAAGCGGCGGGGAAAACAAAAGGGGGAATAAACCGACAGGGAGCGTTGGGAGAAACGCAGAGGTGCGCAAGGAACGGAAACATGGTAGCAACCTGCCGAGCGTTTTTTTTTTTCTCTGACGGGGATTTCCACGCTGAAAAATAGCCTCATGCGCGCGTAGCGATGCGAAGGGACATTCCGTGGAAAATTCTTGCTCGTAATGTCCCGGAATTAATTTCGCGCAATGGAGCGCGCGGCGATCGAACGAGTCCCCGCTTGTCGCGCCTCCGACCGCTTTACGGCCTCTGCCAGATGCCCGGCTGACAGCGCTGACGGATCTACCCGAAGGACGTTTTAATTGCGGGAACGGGGCGGGTCGCTGGCGATCTGTACAGAATATGCCATCGCGAATGAATCGCTCCGAGTGTTCGTTTTTCGACGAAAGTTTCTGTGAAGTAGGAGCGAAATTTCCTGTTCGACAATGTTAACGAGTTAAGAGATTCACCCAAATCAACAATGGCTTCGGATTATTTTGGATTCGTTTGCAAGAAATGAATTTCCTAAATTATTATAAGTCGACAATCTACGAATGTATGTGAATTACTCCAAAAATGTGTACCTGCAGAGTATATACTGCGAAATACGAAGCACTAAGAATGAATAATTATTTGTGTCACATACCTTTATTATCTTATTAAAGATATTTTTGTTAAAATTTAAAGAAATGTATTGTTTGACTTCGAACAGTATTTTCTCATAATAATACCATGATGTTATATAACTAAATTATAGAATTATCATTCAGTATAATTAAAGAGAATATGATCGTCTTATTCTGATGTGATGGTGAACTCTCATCCCTGATGAATACCCTGCCTTCTTAAGGAGATAGTAGCAATTCAGAGTACCTGGCTATGCATAAGGAGCAACCAGAATGTTATGACGACCGGCCTATGATCCAAATCATCTAAAATGAAGTAAAATAATTATTACTTACGACGCAAAAGCAGATAGTGGTGTTTCACGGGAATCCTCTATCGTATTATTTACAGCTTTTACATAATTTTACAATATTGCAACTTGTATCGTAATAATAGAGTTTCCTCTTCAAAAACTCTTCCTAAAAAGAAGAACGGGAGAAAAAAATGAAATTGTTTGAAAATTCGCAATTTTTAGTAGAAGTGGCACTGCTAACATATAATTTAGTGCATAACGTTATCAATTGAAAATATTGAAATTAAAATGGCGGAGTTTGTGAGAAAATCTCTTTGAAAAATTTGTTACGATGTAACTAAAAATTATTCAAAAATTCAAATACTTTGAGAAAATTATATATGTAACGATTTAAAATCATATATAATTCAATTAATTGTGTTAAGAAAGAAGCTTATAACTTCAATTACAAATGTGTAGGAACAGTTAAAAAATAAACGTTTGCACTTTTCGAAATTACAGGTTCTAATGAAAGTGGCACTTGTGCTATATTATAAGAACACATTGCACTATCTTAACAAAAATGTACTTAAAAGAATCAGAGATATTTTTTGACAATTTTGAAAAATGTTCTACTGGCTTCACATGAAATGTCGCCGAGAATTAAAGAGCTGTTTCAAATTCATTGGCTCTGAACTCAGTCAGTTCGATTGGAGACAATATTTTTTGGGAAAAATCATGTGCACGGATTAGGCAAGAAAATCGAACCATGTTTTACAGAAAAAATGGTATCAGGGAGTGCCAAATGTGTTTTCTCTACAAAATTGTGACGTCGAAGTTTTGTCAGTAATGCATTTTCTAAACTACGAATCGTAAATTTAAAAACAATGTCCACAGGAATGATATGGAGATCAATCAGGTTCATTCTAGAGCAATTACACATCCAAAACTACATACTTCATTGTTCAGCTGTGATGCGTTAACGACAAATGAACACAGAAAGTTAGAACATGAAAGGAAAATACTGCAGATCAAAAACGAGGATCAGTTATTGAACACAAATTCACCGCAGGGAACAATATTATTGGATACAACCCTTAACTCCAGTCGTTTGAACCGACGCAAAGCGAGACAAACTCTCAGAGAAGGAAAAAATCTTCGGTATTTACATCTCGCGTATAGCGACTGCGATAACACGAAACCCAATACTGCCTCATCTGTAGGACGCAATGGCGCGTGCCCTTCCCAAAATTTCCACCAATAAATCCGGGCGAGCTGCGGGGCGATCCGGGCAGAGACAGCGCTGGCTCGGTCATCCCCCGAGATATCGGCGGCGGCGGCGGCGGGGGGGCGGCGCTGGGGCTTTGAGGGCGGAGGCCTGCCGGGAGGGATCGACTCGCGAGGAGCAACAAGACAAGGGCCGACGTTGCCTTTGAGGCTGCGGTGCGCGACGGCCGCCGCGTGCACGGCGGGGGCGGGGCGGAGGGGGCGGGGGCGGGGGCGGGGCGGCTCGCGGCGGGGGCGGGGGACGCGCAGAAGCGACCCCGGGGGCGACCGGCGAGGCGGAAGAGGCCTCTGCACAAAAGACGAGGCCGCACCCCGCGCACTGTATTCTTCCGCTGGCGACGCCGGAGCAGCCGGTGCGCCGAGGTGGAGGTGGAGGCAGATGATGCAGCCGTGCACACGACGGCCAAGCGGCGGAGACGGAACCGGAAGAGGAGGTGGAGAAGGAAGGGACTGACAAAAACGATACAGAGATACAAAGAACCGTATCGAGACGAAGAAAGTACACTAGGAACAGGAGAGCTATAAATAATCTTTCTAGCAATAACGATGACCGCAGAGATACTAAGTGCGACTACTAAACATTGATTTGGATAGTGAATCAAGATTTGTTAGGTGACAAGTAAATAGTAAAATAGATAATAAGGCCTGCACTGCTTTTTCATCTCGTGGCAGAGACACTGATACAAATACAATAACTTGTGAAGCATGTCGAGACGAAGAAAGCACACTAGTAGCAAGAGAGCTATAAATAATCTTTCTAGCAATAACGACGACCGGAGGGATACCAAGTGCGACTACTAATCATTGATTTAGATGGTGAATCAAGATTTGTTAAGTGACAAGTGAATAGTAAAATAGATAATAAGACCTGCACTGCTTTTTGATCTCTTCACAGAGAGATACTGGTACAAATAAAATAATACGTGAAACATCGGTTGACATCAATAGCTAACGATGACACTAAAAACCATGCAGAGCTGCACTGATAGTCACAAACAGAGAGGCCAAAACAAAAAAAAAAAGTTGAGGGCGGAGCAGCGATTAGCGAGCACGAAGCGAGGACAGCGCTGGCGGAGCAAGGTTGTCGACGGTCGACGCAGGCGACGTTCGAGCTTTGTTGCGACCGGAGACGCCGCCTGGTCTGGCTGATTGGCATGTCGGAACGCGCCCGCGCCGCGCGCGCACACACACACACACGCGCGGTCCCAGCTGCGCCGCCCGCTGGTCTCGTCCTCCGAGCGAAGAGCACAAAGCCCTTTGTGCGGCCCCTCGCCCTCCCAGGCGAACGCGCGGCCGGTCCGCTGCTAACGATGGCCGACGTGGGGTGGAATCGGCGGCCGCCTACGTGCGCCGCCGCTCGCGATAAGATTGTACGCCGGAGCTGCAGTCCCCCCCCGTCCGCCTGGGCCCAAGGGGCGCACGCCCGGGATCACTCCGCAGCTGCAACCGCTTGTGTACAAATTGGCAATGGGCGCCTCCCCTCCATCCTCGGGATTCGGAATCGCCGCCAGAATTCACAGAGGAGCGCTTCGTGGTCATTAGCTATTACGTAACGCGGATATCTCGCGAGTGAGGAGAGCTCGCGCGCGAGCGAAGACCTAACAGAGCATTAGAACGCATCTGCCAGAGGTGCAGGTCAGCAAAGTTTGAATACAAGTCAGGCGAAATTATATTCTCGGTTTCCAAGATATATTGACACGGAAAAATACAGAATGTTTTTTTATGTATTATTCTAATAAAGATAGAGAAGTGGGAATAAGTTAATTGTTTTTAATTTCAGGTGGCATCAACATCTAGGTCATTGGTGACCACTATTGGAGTTAACGGTAACTATGAAGATGAAACAAAATGGAATAACTATGAAGATTAAACAAGATGGTGATGATAAGGGGTGAAAGGACGAACACAAATACAACCATGCAGAAGCGGGACTCAAACCCGCGACTCTTCGGTCCGAGATCACAACGACACTACTGCCTTAGCGATCTCGGTCATCGGGAGGACTTTAAAACTTCTGTTTCAAATGTAATTACAGAACTACGCTTTTTCTCCCTACACAAACAGTGAGTATTTTTTCATGATATTCAAGACTGTTTGAATAGAACAAAAATTACGTTTCAAAAACATGTTTGTAAGGTAACCTGCCTACATTTATATAAAATAATATGGCACAAAGCTGACTTCTTATACATTTTTAAAATCAATATATGCTTAATCTTAAAACACGAAACGAAGAGACATTAGAATCAAACTGTACCCTCAATGTTCAGAAATTAACACTAGGACGCCTCAAACATTCTGACATGTCGAATGAGCAGTACCGAAGCAAGGGATAGATCACAATCCAGCAAAGATCAAATCTACAAAGCGGCTATGACGTAACTGCCACAAAATCAAGAGATCCAGAATTTGAAGTGTATTAGAAACGGCAGCGTAGCGACTCAGTTACAGGCTGATCACGACCGCCTGTTGTTCGGTGAAACAACAAAAGCAACAAAGCGAGGCGGAGTTCAAACGCACACTAGCGCTCCCTCAAAACGGAGCACCGCGTCCGCGGTTGGCTCGCGACAAGCGAACCAGTGTGCACCGCCCACCTGCGTGAAGGGGGAGGGGGAGGGGGGAGGTGACCAGCAAATTCCCGGTGTCACGTCGCACTAATAACGTGGCTATTACCGATGGCTTCCTTTGTCTCCACGCTACCTGCGCCCCCTCCCCCCCACCCCCATCCGTCTGTTCGCCTGCTCCTGTCGCGCTCTCCGCTGCTTAATTCCGGTAACAAATGGGGCGCGGTATTAGCGACACCTAATGACCGTGACGGAATAAGCCGCCGGAGCACAGCTGTCGCTGCGACACGTCCCGGCCCCTAGAAGAGTCAATGGGCAACGAGGAGGGCGAGAGGCGAAGCGACAGGAGAGGGTGCAAGACATATGATATGTATATGCATCAACAAAATTCCATCAACAGAGATGATCGAAGGGAAGAGACGAGTGAAAAAATTATTGTTACTTCTACCAAACATTTTGACATTCTACGATGTAATTAGCTCAATTTAATATTTACTATTATACAAGGATGGCGAGAGGCAAAGCGGCAGGACATATGATTTGTATATGCATCAATGAAATTCCATCCAAGGGAAGAAACGAGTGAAAAAATTATTGTTAATCAAAAAAACAATTCGTTACATGACCTGCATTGTTTGGGATTAACCAAACATTTTTGACATTCTACAATGTAATTACTATCAACTTAATATTTACTATTATATATTATATTAAGGAGGGCGAGAGGCAAAGCGGCAGGAGAGGTGCAAGACATATGATATGTATATGCATCAATAAAATTCCATCAACGAGATGATCGAAGGGAAGAAAGTGAAAAAATTTTGTTACTCAAAAGAACAATTCGTTACATGACTGCTTGTTTGGTAATAACCAAACATTTTTGACATTCTACTATGATATTACAATCAACTTAAAATTTACTAAATGTAATTTATTCTTATCTTTGTTATTACCTCCAATACATTCATTCTGAAAGTTTTATAGTCAATATTTTAACTCTCAAATAACTTGTCAACATTATTAATGAGTCTAGAAGAGACTCAAATGTGGATAGGTGTTGAGTTAAGATAAAATTCAACGGCAGAAAGAAATATGTTGGAGTGGAATACCGAGCGAAAATTGCAGAAAATGTGTCTTCACGGGTCACCTAATAAACGTAATAGTAATAATATTTATACTGGATAATTTGATGGCAATTAAAGTGTAACTTCTTACTTAACCCAAAAGGTTCACTCGTTAGTAGAAGAACAATTTTCGAGTATCATTTACAATCAATTATCATTCAATGTTCCTAGAGACAGCAGTTACGTGAATATTTTATTCCCTCTGACACACGATTTCACTCGACATATTTGAGTTAATCAGATACAGTTTTAAAAACACGCACGTGGGCTTACATAAACCAAATAATGTCCACGAGGTATAACAAATGAGTGAAAACTACGCAATTGTTCCATAATTTTATTGCTATTCGATATTCTGATATATTAGGGATTATTATGTTTTACGAATTGATTTATTTCTCTGTTATGTAACGCTTACCGCAAAAAGTAAACGGAATTATTTTGTCGGCCACATACAACAAAATAAATATTGAACAGCAAACCCAGAGTTACAAGGATTTGATGTGAAAATTAAATTCAAATACAGTTGAAATAACAACGCAAAAAACTAATCGGTTGAATTAATGATACTGTTGTGATTATAGAAAAGAAAATACGCAACGATGTCAACGTATGAAACATATCCTTCAGGTCCAGTTTATTACTGTGAACGTAATGTTTTGTAGAAAATACCTCTTTTACCACCAGTTATACCTCTTTTACCATGATTTATAAAAGACTGAAAACAGTAAATGAACTCCAGAGCAAACAAAAACCTACACAAGTATAATTTTTGTGAAGAAATACAAATTTCTATAAAACTTTTTACCATTATTTGCACTTTTGCCCGAAGAAAAGGAAAATATCACACGGCAGTCTGAAAAAAATTGAAACGAAAAGAAATTCAAAAAAGAAATTTGATGATTTTGCCGGGAAAACTATAAAACTTATTGCGCAATATTTTACAATAATTATCTTCATTTAGTGGTTTTGGCAGACATATAAAGGATCAACAACAAACTTACTCATAATCATTTTCAATTATGCAGATTATGAGGGTCATTCAATTGCAACTACAAAACGATGGGAAGATATAGGGAATTTCTCTACGTATTGATGTGTGAAAAGTACATTTGAAAGTGAGATAATATGGTGAAAGTATATCAGATTGTAATTGTTCATAAAATGTATTCACGCACTACGCCTTCTCTTTCCCGCTCAGCAAAGACGTATTGTATACGAGTACATAATAATGTATTTACTAGGTTGTGTGGACGTATTAGATAAAACAAAGGAAATCACTATTCTGCGAAACTGCCGCGAGAAGCAAACCAAACAGACAGTTTTTAAATAAACGCACCACCGTATTGCTGCGTGGCACGGCGAGGATCGCACCGGGGAAGGGCGGCGAGGGCGTTGGCGCTTTACCTTCTGCTTGTGCCGGTGGTGCCTGGGGTGGTGCAGCTGCTGCTGCTGCTGGTGCAGATGCTCGTGGTGCTGCAGGTGGTGCTGGTGCAGGTCGCAGGGGCAGAGCGGGGAGCACGCCACCATGGGCACGTTGGGGGGCGTCTTGTGCGTGGGTGCGGGCGCGGCCGACGTGGAGGGCAGCGCGTGGTAGGGCGCGGAGGCGCCGGCCGCCGGGGGCGCGGGGGCGGGCGCGGGGGCGGCCGCAGCCGCCGCCGCCGCCGCGGCCGTCGCCTCCGCCTGCGCCGCCGCCGCGGAGAAGTTGGCCGCGGCCGCCGCGGCGGAGGACGTGGAGGGCAGCGCGTGGTGGCACGCCGCGTGCGACGCCATCGAGGAGGACGAGGAGGAACAAGAGCCGGTAGCCGCCGCAGATAACTTGCTGGCATAGTAGTACATCGCCATGCACGACGTGGTCCCGAGAGACGGCGTGTGCGGGGGCGTCGCATCACAGACGGCCGGGCGCTGTCACGCGGCGGCGCGGCGCGCCCGCGGGCGGCGCCGCGGCGGCGTCGCGGCCTCGCCTGCCCCGCGCCGCCGCCCGCCGCGCCCACCGCTCCCGCTCCGCGCCTGCCCCGCCGCCCCGCCCGGCGCCCGCCAAGCGCCCGGCGGACGCGCTGCGCTGGGTGCCGCCGCGGGCGCCCGCGCCATGCTCCCGCCCCGCCCCGCCGCCGCCGCCGCCGCCGGCGTGAGCTGACGCTGCCCCGGCGCCGCTACCCGCGCCGACGCGCCATCTCGCCTGAAGTCCACGCCACCAAAACGCCTCCGATCGCTCTCTCCGTTTCGCACTTGGCAACACCCAATATACATACTCCTAAAACTATGTTATTTTATATTTATGTACGTGTACGTATAAGTATAAAATAATATAGTTAAAAATATTTATACTTTTATACAATAGATACATAGGTAGATAGATGGATGGATGGATAGATATACAAAAATGTTCACACTAATAGTATAGAGATTTTTAAAAATATTCCGAGTGTAATGAATCAAAAATCATATTTTGCATATAACAAAAAAGAAGAAATTCAAAAAAATAAGTCACTGTTATGAAATACTGAAAATTATTATAATATAAACCTAACATGATGCAATCATGTAGTTTAACGAGCCATCTCAAAGACATGTGAACAAAGAAAATAAGTCACGAATAAATCAGTGGTTTCGTTTGTTTAAAGAAATCCTTTAATATTTGCACAATAGCATAAATCCCATATTAATTTATATTCTACTTTAAGAAAAATACACTCAAGATGTACTGAAATATCAAATGTTTTTATACACTATATTCGTGTATTCATTACTAAATATCAATGGTCGAACCCTTTGCGACACGTAACATTAAATCTGTCAACTCGTAATATTTCATTCTTCTCAACATCAAATTTTTTTAAAGGCATTCCTAATGTACGTCCTACAAATAAGTAACAGAATTTCAATGTTCACTTAACACTGATCAAGGGAGATATTATGTTTGTTTTTTAATCGTGTTTTTAATTATTTGCTGCATATATTATATCATATTTTCAACAAAGAGCAACTAGTTAATCCGTTCGTGTTTGAGTGACACGTTCACTTATACAAACAACGCATTTTGTTTTCAGGCATTCCTGGACCCTCAATATTTTCAACATTGCTTGCCAGTGCCATACGGTTTCAAACCCACACACAGAGCGATGAACGATTTACATTCATATGACCTATACTCTTCCATTTCCAATTTTCAGAAATCTATTTAAAATCCGTAATTGCAGAATTTCCACAGAAATTTTAACAAACGTAATAGAGGGAACGTGACAAACAAGATCAAATGAAATGTGAATAGAGAATGTCCACATTTATACGGATTACCCTTCTAATTATGATTCCGCCACAGGGATGTAAGATAAAACGGTTTAGCAAATATCGTATTTATTCCTCGTGCAATCTCCCAGTTGTTGTTGTTTTTCCATAGAATTCGCAGAATTTGGAATCTCGATTTACAAACCCGCCGGGCGACTCCGCCCCAATTTCGGAGGCTAGTTAGCGCTCGGCGTTGGGCCAGCGTTGACCCGCCGCTAATAAGGCGGATTGCGGGGGTGGGCGCCGGCAGGCCCGAGGCGGCGGCGAGTGCCGCCACCCGACCCTAACTGATGATACCCTCGCGAGCGCCCTCACCCAGTCACCCGCCCCTCCAATTAACTCCTCGCCCTCTCTAACGACGGCCCGCCCCTCTCCCGGCGTTATGACAACGGCGCAATATGCCGGCAGGCGCGTATCTTACCCTCCGTGCGGGAGGGCTGGATTGCACGAGCTCCGAATATCTCACGAGTGACACGCAATACAATTGTTATCAGTACTGGGGGGATGGGTGAGAATACAATACAATAGCAATGCAGCTATCCAGGTATTTTGTTGGGTTTAAACCAAACCAGATGAAGACTATGGTTCAAAAAGTACATTGAGCTCCAAAACGGAATGATAATTTCCGACCTATCAATTGATATCACCATGAAAATCCCTCGCTGTTTTGTACTCGTAACCTAGAATGCGACGCCAACACTCGTAAATGCACGACATTCTCAACGCTCGATTTATTAAAATCACTGTCTTACATAACTGCAAATATATCGGCAAGTGCTCGCTATATTTTGAATAACATGTGAAATACTCTTACTTACTGAAATATGAAATTGAAAACAATTCTTCTACAGACTTTCCCTGAACGACATCGTTTGGTAGCCAGGTCCGAGGTGAAATACTTTTACACCTCTTAATATCACAATACTCACTTTGTTACAAATAATATCAGAATAATAGAAATGCACCTTAAAACGCTATTAATTTTTACTGCATATAAATACGATGCTGAAATGCTGTAATGCCAATACTTGCATGCTAATCAAGATGATACGCATTTTTTCCATTCTACTTGAATTATTCGTCAAATAGAAATGAAACTTTTAGAAGCAAATATGCAGAACATTATTATAATATTGCTGATGCTGTAGTTAGTGAAGTTCTTGAATGAGATTTCAATGAAATTAGGAATGATTTCGAACGACTTTATTATTTTGTTCGCCGTTTTGGAACCATCGCCTCTTTATAGAGAACTGCTTAAATACAAATTGAACGCACCGTTCATTTCATTTTGCAAATCGAACGCAAATAATTTCACAATTAAAATGATTTCTTGAAGTACCGCAGCCAAATATGCTGCGCCATTGTGGCAACGATAAAAATTCTGCATGTCGCTGTCCATTTGCAAACAGCGATGTCTGCACGTTATGAAACACACAGTCCACCGCACCACAATTATTATTTCTGTCGCATTTACTCCATGACAATATAATACGAGCAACAAAAAAAACCCTCCGAAATTACTGAAAAGAGCGATGGCCAGCATCCATTGTTATTAAAAACCTTTTGTCCCGCGAATAACAGATATGCTGGGTGCAAATCTAGATTACGATTTTCAGTAATATTAATATATCATAATTTGCACTGCAAATGGATTCTGGGACCGGTTGCGGCATGAAATATAAAAATCCCATCAGCATTTACATTTCTGTCGCTGCGTCATTTATGTCGGCATCCCCAAACGCGACACAAGTGCACGTCAAATAAGATTATAAATATGTGAACGCGCAGAGCTATGAGATCCGACACGACCGGAGCGTGACCTTCACAACTGCCCACCTGCCGGGTAGCGCCGACCGGGACGGGGCGAGGCGGGGTGGGGCGGGGCGGGGCGGGGCCGGGGCCGGGGTGGCGTGGTCGAGCGCGGTCTCCAACCTAGAGCGCGGGCTGCGGCTGACAGTCTCCAGCGGAGCGCCTAATGCGTGTGGATGCCCCTCGTCGCGTCGCTCTCCTCCCCCCCCTCCCCTCCCCGCCCCGCGACCCCCGCCTCCCCAGTGGCCTCACCGACCGCAACCCCCGCGTGAATGCTCGCTGCCCGGTCGCAGCCTCGGGCCTGCCGGCGGGCCAAGGACGCGCACCTCCGACAAACTGAAACGGGAGCGGCATTCTCGAAGGTAACTCTTTCTACTTACTAAGAAAAGATTTTTAAATTAGATATTTTCAGAGATGGATTATAATACGCCTAATTCAAGTTACACCATCATGTTTTCACAATATGATGCTATGGCTTCTCGTACAAAAACCTTCAAATATTTAATGAATGAACATTTTCTCAACAAACAGTTATTAGTATATTTGGAATTCGACTTGTTATGCATTTCATTCTTCTGTTTCCGATGCATCATAAAAAGAAGAAGTGAAATCACAGTGACACTCTTCCACCCTTTAATATCAGTATTTCATAACGTGACCAGAACAAATATTAATAAACAGAATAAAAAGAGGAGTAATAAAGAGGATTTTTTCTTGTGCCAATAGAAATATGATTAGAAATGCTAGCAAAGACAAGAAAGGAGAAAACAAATTTATGAAATAGTGTTACGAAATTTTGAAAATAAAAATTTAAGAACGCAACAAATGTGTGAAAAGTCGCATTTCAACACAAAACTAAACACAGAATGAGGTGAAGTATTACTATAATTTCGCGGATCAGGGAGTATTTTCGAAGCAAATAATGAATTATAAATAGTTGTCCTATTCATTTATCGTTCTTTAATTCGTCCCAAGTACTAGAAATTAAACATTAACTTTTTATAGTTAACCGAAGTACTTATTGGAAATCATAAATAGCTTCAATTCAGAGCAGCAGGATTATATCTCAAACGAAATTTGAGAGGTAGTTATTTTTAGCAGAACTGCACTTCAAATCCCGGTACTTCACGTTCCACGTAACATAAAAACAATTTCATTCATCATTTACAAAAATGAGAGCAAAGATGTACCTTAATTGGAGGTATGTTTACTACCTATAATTCTAACTTTACTTTGATGGGCAATTGCAAAAAATTGTAATTAATTACCATTTAAAATACTTTTCTGTTTAAATTATCATTCTCACAAAATACCACAGCAGCAAAAAAGCTTGGGTTACATATTAAATAAAGCGCTACACAAAACGGGCAACACATTTCAAACCCCAGCTCGCACACGCTGCACGCGTTCAAGCACACTGAGGTGTTGCCAAAAATAACCCCATTTCGTTTAACCGCTTGTGCATCACGCCTGGCGCCCTTACCCTATGAGTGTGAGAGCGGAAGCGTCACGACCACGTAATGGTATCTCTGCTGCAAAACACACTTCAGGCGTTTTCTTTCTCGTCTTTCTCCTTTTCCCCGCTTTTTTTTCTCTTTGCCCTTCCCCTTCACTCACTCACTCTTTCACAAAAACAACACACACCATCTTGATCGTCTCTTGAAGGCACGGAACACAGAAACACACTAGCCGAGGCCCCGGCGTGAAGTCAGCGGGGGCGGGGCGCGGCGAGGCGCGACCGGGCCGCGCCCGGGGCGACCGCCGCCCACTGCCTACCCGCCGCGCCCGCCGCCGCCGCCGCCAGCCCGCAGCCGGGGACCAGCCTTCCGCGCCTCGGGCGCCGCATGGGCCCCGCCGTTCGCCGCTCCCACTCGATCCCCGACGACGCCGCCGCCCCGCGGTCCGACACGCACCGACCGGCCGGCCGGGCTGCTCCGAGCCCGCGAACGCACCGCTCCGACACCGCGCGATCTCCTGGCCCCTCGGCCGGCGGGGGGAAGAGCGGGCTTCCGATCGCGCGTGCACTGCTAACGGGCCCGCGGACGCACTGCCGCCGCAGCTGCGTCGCGGCGCAGCGCCCGCGCCCGGCGTCGGCGGCGGGTTTAAAGCGACGGCGCGCGCCGCGGGCTGCTGCTCTGGACGTGGGTCAAAGCTTCGGCTGGTGGCACTGCAGAGCCTCTGACCGGGAAACCAAGTACATAGCAACGTCCAATTCTTACGCTGTCTGGAGGAGAATTCTAGCGGCTGGCTGCTCTGATCGGTAGTTTTCTGTGTTTCTTCCATCAACTGCCGGAGCATGCCATAACAAACTCTTTCTCGCCCGCATTTTCACGCAAAATTACGCAAAAAGTGCTCAATATTTTGAAAAATTGTACAAGACTATTTAAAAATCAATCTTCACGGAACAGATTTCATTAAGGGAAGAAAATCTGTATCTTTAATATTTTAGTGGTAGGAAGACGCCGAAAAAATTTGTGGTTGATGTTAAAATAAATATAATCCTTATATTCAGAAAGAATGGTTGGTACTCATTCATAATTAGACCATATTAGATCTTGACTGTGATTCAACGACTCAATAAGACTGTGGAAACCATCAACGTTCATACTTTAAAAAGAGAAACATGATTGTGTTTCCCGTTTCATTTTAAGTGAATGTGAACACCATCAAAATAAATAGAATATAAACCAAGATTATTCCTGCTTTCATAAGGATTGCATTACATTCTTAGAACAGCATTATTTTAGCTGTAGACAGGATGTTTAGACATCAAGAATTTAAAAAAATACATTTTCAAAATTATTGCTTGAGAGCTCAACAACATTGAATATTTTAAAATTCGAAAACAATTAAATGGAATTCGGTAGATAATCAAATAAGCCAATTTCTTGTGGTATAAACCCTGTCTTAGTCGTTCACATTCGTTATTTAACCAACGCGTGTACATTTCCAATCCGAAGGATAAATATCAATTTTACTTAATTCCAAAACATGTTTAGGAACTATATAATTTCTCAAAATTTGTATGACAAATATGTATAACCATCCGAATATTTCGACATAATTTTGTATCGCAGCAATCCCTGCTTCACGTACGCTTGTGTCTTTGCTATGGAATTCTAACTCGCCTATTGAAGACAGACCCACCTGCGCCCTCTCCATAACCCTCATTTAATTGATAGTAGTGATAGAGATCCCCTTGAACCTTATGAATCGCGAATGGCCATAGTTTAGGGCATGAAGCCATCCACTATAATCAGTTATTCATTGAATGTTAGTATTGAGTACTATTAACAGAATAAATGGAATTGGAGTACGAACCTCTGGAATTCCCGCTACCAACGGGGAATTTCTCGCGAAACAGGCATGCATTGCATTGCATTTTGGTGTGTAAGATCGAAATTATACATAGAATCCGTTTAATGCGCCTGAAAAGTTTATATTTATGAATCATGTTGAACGACTTGAGTGATGACGTTATTAAAAAAAATAAAATTACAATTAGCAAGAATGCTTTGTCTAATACGTGGAAAAATATATAGCAAACGAAATGTGCCAATGTTATCACTAAATTTCAGGTAGTGAGTACTGTATTCCAGGTAGTGACATTAACAACACTTCACACACTTAAAATGCTAACATCTGGAATTATAAATTTGGCACTATGACGACATTGTTTTTAATTCGTTTCTCAGTGAAACTATAGTAAACAAATATCGTATTTCGAATAGAAATAAAAAAGAATGCCGACCTAATCCTTCGTGAATGACTATTTACAATAATCGATGATTAAGCTTTGGGGATTTTTGTTCAATGTTACACTCTGCTTGGAGTAGAACGAATTTTCCCATGAAACTACGCAATTGAAGACTGTAAATCCATTACTAATGTTAGTGCGATACGTTTCCATTTTCTTCAGTTACTACTTATGGGGAGTGTTACAAAAGGCATTTAAAAGTTAGTACACTTACAATTTTCTTGGGATGTTTTTCAGGTTCGTGTTAGTATATGATTTTATTATGTTCTTTTTTTAGAAAAACAAAACATTTCCTAACAGCTTTGAAAATTCGTGAATACTTTTTAAAACTCGCATTGAATAAATTATCCAAATGTAACGGCAGAATGGCGAACCAGCGGGAGAGAGATGAATAGCATTCTGTGGCACGCGTCAGGGTACAATTCCGCCCGCTACGCAATCTCGTACAAAATGTCCTCCTGGCCTAGGTCGTGCGCCCGTCGCAGTGATTCGTGGGCGCCAAGATCCTAGAGCAGGGGCGGCACGCGAATGCACGTCGCGTCCGCGAAGGGAGACGAATGCGGCTCCACTTTTCAGGCAGAGCGCTCGCCTGCGCGCCCGCTCTCCCGACGCCCCGCCTCCGCCCCCGCCCGGGGCCGCTCCTCCGCGCTCGCGTTCTCAGTCACATCAGCGGGTCCTGTGTTATGCCGCACGCGCGTCTCGCATTTAGCCGCCCCTTACATTTACCCGTTTCTTACATTTACCCGTTTCTTACATTTACCCGTTTCTTACATTTACCCGTTTCTTACATTTACCCGTTTCTTACATTTACCCGTTTCTTGCATTTACCCGTTTCTTGCATTTACCCGTTTCTTACATTTACCCGTTTCTCACATTTACCCGTTTCTCACATTTACCCGTTTCTTACATTTACCCGTTTCTTACATTTACCGTTTCTTACATTTACCGTTTCATTTAGTTTCTTACATTTACCGTTTCTTACATTTACCTTTCTTACATTTACCAGTTTCTTACATTTACCAGTTTCTTACATTTACATTTACCCGCCTCTTGCATTTTCCAGTCCTACTTGACTGACGTTGAATTTGTTCTTCCCCATCGCCCTCTTCTCGCGCATTGTGCGGTCCTTCATCCCCCAACACATTTTCAGTTCTTTCCCACGGTTCTGTTCGGTTTTGGCACTTCGCGTTCATTTCGCAGCTCATTTTTGATTCCCCATGCCCCTTTTTCACGATTCTAATTTTTCATCTGCCGTCACTAACTAATTCCTCGCAACATTCTCTATTCTCTTTGCTGCCATATTCCGTGACGCACGAGGCAGAGTATTGACTTGCAAAAGAAGCCAAGCTTGACAAATTGCGATATTTTTGCCATTAACATTCATATGTTATTTATTTCTAAGTTCTGCACTTGTAAACATAATATAACGAGAATGCGGAAAGCATTCTCTCTTCACAAGTATTAAGGAATTCCCAAGTAACCGCAAATCACGAAGCAGCAAGTGTTAATAATTAGGTGGAAAATTAGCTATATTTCAATGACTCTACGAAGTACACTACTTAAGCAGTAGCACAAACAGACGTCTCTAAATTGGAAAATACAAGATGATCACTAACTATTCCCATACATTTATCACGTGTAAGTTGTGAAATATGGTTGATACCTTCGTGAAAAAAAGCTAGGTGTTGTCTAGGTTGCTTAATCATTTTTAAGTTAATAAAGATTAAGATACCTAAGTGACACCCGTCTCGTTAGTAGCGCGGTTTGTTTCTTGTCGTTTTCAACTCCCCCTCTATCCCTTACACCGCACGCCTGCATTCTTTTCCGCTTCTGGGTCTCTCCAATTCCCTCCCACGCTGCCTCCGCGTTCGCGCGGACCCCGTCTCCGCCCTGCGCCCCGCCCCCGCCCCCGCGCTCGCTCGGTCGCCCTGCACGCCGTCGCCGAGGGATGGGATGCATTAGTCGCATTCAGGCACGTAATTAGTTGCCGGAGCGGCCCTTAGCTGGAAGAGACAGCAAGAAAGATTCGACCTCGTAGCAACGGCGGCGCTTGTACTTGAATCGAGCTCAAAGGCAGGGTTGAGCTTCGACACAATGTGCGCGCGGGACAAGTCAACATCGCGCTCGCGCTACTTCGGCCATTCGTAGGCACATGCTAAACAAACAATTGCCTCCCCGCAAAAATACAACGAGATACGCGGAATGAATGTCTTTTTCAACGCACGGATTGCTTCATTTTAACAGTAGGTGCTTCAAATGAAGGGCAATATGCCAAAACTATTATTCTACACGAATTCGAAATCTTCTGAAACCACAAAATGAAATACAGGATCTATCAAGGATCTACAAAAGAATATGTGTTTCTGCAACCGAAAAGAAAAGAAAGATCTCCCTGAGATGATCTTTATATCGAAAAAGAAAAAAAAATATCGCAAACTTCCATACTTCAACCTACTCGCTCTCGCAGAAACGTTCAAAATTTAGTATTTTTAGGGCTTCTTGAACCTGCAAAAAACAACATATCTCTGTTAAAATTTATGGACCTAATTGCGATCGTAAATTTCGATCGACAACGCCGGAAGAAGGTGGATACACGACTTCGTGGAAAGCCGGAGTGCCATCAATATTAAAGAAAACCATTCGTAAATGGCCTGACGCCACAGCGCATGGAACGCGAAAACAACTCATTTTTCTCTCCCATTCAACGCCGCCGCTGGAAATATTGTTTTAAGCATGATAAATCATGTCCCTTGGACAATATATAGAACCGCTCTGGCATTTGGAATGTGCGAAAACTTTTGAACAACAGTGTTTGAGAAACACGCACGACTTTGGGCACGAACGAATATGTCGCGTAGTCGGTATGCACAATGTTTATGAAACGGAGTAAAAGCAGTATTATGTATTCTGTATAAACGAAGGTGCGTTGCAGTCCTTTATAACATATGGCATTTTTTGCATGTTGCTTTAATATATCTTGTTGGAGGTAATATATATAAAGTAAAATGGTAAAAATTCAAGCTCTGTTTAACTTTTAGCGTGCATGTTAATGCAACTAGAACAAAAATTACAACAATATAATAAAATATTTTATATAAATAAATATTTTAATTTATTATTATTATTATTTTATTATTATTGTTGTTATATTATTATTTTATTTTATTATTATTATTTTATTATATTTTATTATTTATTGTTATTTTATTATATTATTGTTATTATTGTTGTTGTTATTATTATTATTATTATTATTATTATTATGGGAATATCATTCAATCTCATCAGTTATTCTCATTCCTTGTGTATTTGAAGGGTAACAATTTTGTATATTATACCTGTACGTCTAACCTTAGATAACATTTAAATGCAGAAAAGAAATAACGAATAAACTGTAATAAAGATTACGGCTCTCCAAAATGTGGCAAAATTTAAAATTCTAAAACAGCACGACAGTGATGGGAAAATACCTTAACTTACATTTAGAACTATTCAGAACAATGAAAATATAATTATTATATAAACTAATTTAATCGATTTATTAACTTATCTTCCTGCAAGTAAAGAATTAACAACTCTGATTGAAAACTCTGTACGTCAGCTTCCGACTATCCAAAATGTCACTCACATCTCAGGGCCCATGTGCATGCAACCCGTAATACACGTATGTACTGCAGAACAGAGGCTATCAAACATCTGAACTTCTGAGAAATTAGCAGCTCAATTTCCTTTCAGGATATTAACGCACATCCTGGAAATCTGATCTTAGTAAACACCTCATCCTTCCGCCTGGAAATGATTTTAAACACCCAGTTTTATTGTAGTTGCAATACCAGGCACAAATAAGTGGTATCGAGCTCCAATTCTTTCCTTTAGGAAACATTTTATTAGAACTGTCATACTTGAAGTTATCATTACAGAGAAATTGAAAATCGAAATCCTTAAGACACACATTTCTAACCATATACACAAAATTATTATTATTATTATTATTATTATTATTATTATTATTATTATTATTATTATTATTATTATTATTATTATTATTATTATTATTATTATGACAGCGTAGCACTTCCTAAAATTTTAATTATGTACAGTAAGATCATGTAGAGGAATCTTAATACTCACATTAAAATCGACATCCAGCATTGAGTAACGTGATAAAACTCACCTGTAAAACAGAGAACAAAATGAATTATAAAATTGTCGATAGAAACATTTTTAACTCGAAAATTCTAACTGAATATTTAAAGATCTATTTTCCTCCATAGTTATCATCCCAAACATTCTTAAGTATGTGTATTCTAAATTGCTAAATTATTTTGAGAAAACATTCTATGAGAAAAATATAAATCTTTTTAAGAAGAATTCCTGGGAAAGTACCGAATTTTTCTCATATAAAATTTCTGTAATATCTAATTTTAAGAACTTACATTGATCCTAAGCTCTAATATATTAAAGTTCACAAAAAATACCACACATTCTCATTACTCCTCAGATTATCTGGTCAAAAATTATTTGAGAAAATTTGATTTTTAAAATTCATACTTCAATTGTGTATCACCGAAGGCCGATAACGTTAACGGAGAAACGACAACGCACCAAAGAACCGGAGGAGCAAGCTTTGCACGTGTCGCGCCCCGCGTGGCGGGTTGGAGGCGGCGGGGGTGGGGTGGGTAGATGGGTGGGTGACGGAACCACGTCATTCGGTCGTGTCAACAACGCACGGGCGGGCGCGAGCAAAAGGCGTCGGTACACAATAAGCGGAGAAAGAGGAGTGTTTATCCGGGCCCTGGTTTACGACTGGAGCCAGGGGAGATCGCTATCTCTATTATCCCTTTAAGTAACACTATAGAGGCGCAAGGTGCTGCGTCGCTTCTTTTGCCCCAAAGCGATTCTCTGGAAGGCACAAAAACTAGTATCAGACGTCTCGCTAAATTAAGAAAATGTTTACGTCGTCATTCGTCGTTGCTGGGCGAAGAGGGTTGAAGGATAAACACCACAGATGGTTTCTACTTTTGGACGCAGAGTTCTCCATTTGCTGTTTCTTTTCTTTTCTTTTAAACTTATCCTCTCAGTCGATGTCAAATATTATCTATTTTCAATTGTGAACAGTCAACCGAATTTTTTGCCAACAATAATTCCATAGAGATTAGAAAAAATTAAAAAAAAAAATAAGTGGATTTTAATGATTTAATTCTTTTTAACAACGCTAAGAACGAACGGTTAATTATAATTGATGACTTTTTATAATGATTTACATTCAAAAGTTCATAATTTCTCTTCAAATGGCATGTACACTATTATTAACATGTACCTCTACGAGGATTTGTTTATACTAGACTCCTTTTACTCTCAATTTTGAGTCAGCCGATGACACACTGCTCGGAAATTTGGAAAATATCAATGAAGTATGCTTTCAAGATTACCAGATGACCTTATAAGACTACAAAAGAAGGATGTTTTCTTCAAAGTTAGAACACTTTGCAAGAGATATCCCCGTCCTCTTCTCCGTTTCTGAGAACAATCTAGTACCGGCGCCAAATGGAGTCGCCGACAAACACAGTAATTCCTTTAAGGAGACACGTCTCTCAGTCAAACTGGCCCATCGTAGCTAATCACCTCTCCAATTACGACGGTCAATATTATCCACTGATGTAATGGGTCAATAGAGATGTCCAAACGATCCAATCACCCGCGTTAATCAATTTAGCAGAAGCAACAGTGGCCAAATTCACCGTGATCAATACATGTCCATTCACTCGTAATACAAATAAATGAAATCTCCTCACAGCACGTCACAAATGTAGATTAAACATAATTTGATACAAACAAAACATACAAACCTACAAAGAAACGCATTAGGTTGCGTCCAACTATCTGAAAGTTCCTTATATCCATCGTTTACAAACACCTTCACTCTTTGGAAACAACTCTCATAGAAGACCTCTTTGGAAACTATTAATAATCAATCCGAGATGCAATTGCTCCACGTGTTCTGACGTAATTAAAGGACATTTGAACGGCATCTTGTGAGCCTAATAACGGAAGCCCTGGGACCCGGATCAACTCCACGATTCAACTTACTAGTGTCCACCAACCCACAGGACACGGAATGCGGATGTAGTGTCGACTAGGCCGAAGCTACAGCATGTAGCGGACGCCCCTTGTTTACCGCCCTCGCTGGTAATGCGATGTGTGGTCTGGGGCAACAATAAACAGTTCAGAACAATGTGCGGGGGCGGCCAGGAGGGGGGGTTGCCGTGAGGGTGGAACAGGGGGCGGGGCTGCGCGGAACGTGGAATGATAATGGGAGTGCCGTGGAGTTGGGCGAGGGAGGGAGAAGCTCACTTGACGGAGAGGAAATGGTATATCTCGAAATAAGTCAGTTGGGCATTATAGTTCACAAGAAGAAGAGATGCAATGGAAGAAAGAGACAATGGACAATGAATTTATAGAAAGGATGAAATACTAGAATAACAATCTCTACTCTTCGGTAATAGATTACAAGACAGCAAGACAATAAAAGATAAAAGAATTGAAAAATCAAGATAGGGAGGAGAAAGGGGCGCCGATCACAAAAAAAGCAGCCAGTGCTTGACGAAATCTAACAGCAGCAGAAAAGTATAATTGGAAAATGAATAACAATATCTTCAACAAAATCTGAGATGAGATAAATATATATACGAGGTAAATAAAAACTGAATGCAAGGATGGGAAGAGTAAAATTATGTTAAATTATGTTGTAGAAAATACAGAATGAGGACATTAAACGAATTGTCACAAGAATAGACAAACCGATCCGGAAACAGGAAGATTTCATAACTTAAGATAAAGGAAGACAAGACTGACATTTTTACATTCCCAGACCGGGAGCGGCAGCTCAGTGCATCAACCGATGACACTGCAGCGCCTCTGTCCGGGAGGTCCTAGGTTCCAGTCCTGATGACGGCAGGATTTTCGACACTAGCTTTTCAGCTATCTTTCACTAATTCAGTCGTTGTCTGGAGGAGAATTCTAGTGGCCGGCTGCTCTGATCAGTAGTTTTCCGTGGTTTCTCCGATCAACACCCGGCGAATGCCAGAGCAGTACCCTACCAAACGGGGCCACGGACCGCGCGCGATCTTTCCTTCCTCTTCCTGCCCTATCCTCTCCCCACACACACACACTTACACTAACATGCACTACACTACCACATATCCCGGGAGACCGATCGGGAGCTTAGTGCTTGTCCCGGCTGGGGCGGTGCCCCGCTGGTGCGAGAGTTTGGTTAGGAGAAAACCCAACTAGCCGACGGTAGGTCGGCGCCGGATCTCGCCATCCAGCGGGGAAGATCGCCGCCATCTCCCGAGGTAAAGAAACATGCACTACACTTATGGGACTAATGATCTATTCTGTTGACGCGCCCGGTATCACAAACAACCAACCACTTCCCCAGAGCTAACAGATAAGAATGGAGAGCCAGCAGGAAACGAACAGTAGACAGCAGACGGGGGCGTGAGCTGCATGACTGATGCAACCGAGGGATGGGAACCGCCTCCGCGGCGGCGCGCCGGGACCGGACAAGCGCTGGTCTGCGGTGTCGGCGGTCGCAGCTCTGACGGACGTTCTTCCGCACTGCCCACCCACACAATGCGCCGCGTCTCGCTCCGCGCGCCACAAAGCGACTTCATTGACGCAGCGACGTGCGGCAGCAAGCGCCCGCGCGCCGGGCCGCCCCTCGCCCCAACCTCTGACGCGCCCTTCCGTCCGGGCCTGTGTTATTTCGACGCGTAAATCCCACCTGGCGAGATATGCTAAATGCCGAATTTAGCTCTCCCGAGGCCCCTAGAGAGAACGGAAATGCGCTTACGGCGTGATATGAGCCCGCTCGGGCCCTTGGGATTAGTCAGAGAGGAGAGCATTCATATTCCTAATGATTGCACGGAAATGTACAGTTAACGTTGCTGATTCACTGAATCTTAATGGAACTGAGAAGAAATTCTTTATCCATTTTTGACATGCTATTTTTGCATGTTATTTTTTATTCCTGTGATTCAACCAGAAACGACACACAAGGAGAATTAATGTAAAATTAAAAATAATACGTTTTACCACAAAGATTGGATTATTTAAGATCATATACGTATGTGACATATTACATTAAGATAAAACAGCAACGAATAGAAGCTGCTATTTACAACCCGTTTCGCACGTGACGACCCGCAAAGCCGATTGCGTAACTTGCCACAACCTATCTTCAACATTACCATCCATCAAAAGGGGGTCTTCGATCAAACTGCCCGCACCTCGTCACAAACGACCAGGTGCGTCCACCCACATGATGGAACAATCACGGGTGACGCTTCGGGTGGAAAATTTGATGCCGGTATCGAGGTCGGCGGCGGCGGTGGCGACCACGCCGGAGAGCGCGTCACCTCTGTCGACAGACGGAGACCTCTGTCGGACGCTTCCCGGCGGCGCCAACGCCCTGAACCTCCTCCCGCTTATCGCCGGGCACCGCGGCGCACGACGCCCGCCAGCCAGCGATCGGGCGAGCGAGCTAGTCACCAGCCAGCCAGCCAGCGACGAACCCGCCACTGCATAATTCACCAGGCGCACTCATGTTGACATAAACGGCTGTAGCGGCTGCCCGGCGGCGACGTAGTGGCGCCGCGGCAGTACACATTCGGGAGGGGGCGGGGCAGACGGGGGGGGGGACACATGGGTTACCAACACACGCGGCTCGTCCCCGGCGCCTCGCCTACCTGCGCACATAAACGCAACCGCTCGCTGTTGGCGGTGGACTTTGTGAATCTATCGATTTGGCCCATCGCCGGCGCTTCGCTCAGAATACCTGTCAACTTTCATTATTAGCCATAGATTATGTTGGTTACAATTGGTAGAGATCATTATTATTCATTCCGTTCATAAGAATATTGCAATGGAGTCCAAATCATCACACCTTCTTCCATACGAAGCACTTACAATTCTTCAATAAAAACATCTCCGCCAACACATTTTCAACCTGATTTTGTGCAGATATGTAATTTTAAAACAACAATTATATACTACTAGTGAGAGAAATGTTTTCTTAGAGCAAGTTAAGTTAAGAAGTATAGAAATGCACAATTATCACGTGTTCTTCGTTTTCAGACCGTTGACTTTCTGCTTGTTAGATGGTCGTGACATGTCATTCTCCATCCTCCAACAACCCAGCGTTTCACTGCTCCCTTCCACCAAACACTGCTCCAGTTGCCCTACTTTCGTCACCGGCAAACTCTCAAATAAACCTTGACAACAACCTGTGATTGGCAGAGCAAACTCTTTTGCATACGTATACCCCATTAAATATTTGTCATTCGTCCAAAGCCGACCTCCCACCTGTATTAAGGCCACCGTGGCCTCACACTTCGCGTAGATTATTAGGTCCACCGAGTCCGCCACTACACTAATTTCACTTTCGCATACTTCCCACCCCCACTAACAAGAGACAAAGAACGTTCTGAATCTGGTGCAGGGCAGCAGCATCGTCATTACATTTCTTTATGTATTATCTCCAAGAATTACCGGTCCACGTGGAAGACTCGCTACTGTTGAATTCTCTCCCTTCCCTTACGCCGCTTTCGTCTCTACTACAAACATATGTAACTGCACATCAATGTCACCTTTCAAGCGAACAGTGGATCATCTAAAAGGATCCATCACAGAAACCGATGGCACAAATTCTCATAGACTTGATTAATTTCCTGAACCTCCAGGAGTCATTCAATACCCGAGTTGAATAAGTTATTAATAATCATTAATCCACAAATAAAAATTAATTTTAGGTTCAGCGTAAATGAAAACTTATTTATAAGAAAACAGTAAATCGGGCGAACACAACACCACATAGAAAAATCCTAGCGGTGCCAATTTACACCATTATCTAAATGTCTTCCAAAAGGCAGGCAACGCGCCAAAGACAGGCCACACATCGTGGGACGGAGACTGAGAAGAACGAACTCCACCCCCTTAAAAACAAGCAAAGCTCGCACCCCACACCTATATTCAGTAGACCGCCGGAACGTATCAACCGAAGTTGAGTTGGGAGGATAT
Source organism: Teleogryllus oceanicus (assembly GCA_964035755.1). Lineage (NCBI taxonomy): Eukaryota > Metazoa > Arthropoda > Insecta > Orthoptera > Gryllidae > Teleogryllus > Teleogryllus oceanicus. The sequence continues at coordinate 58,061,503 of CAXIVR010000011.1, forward strand.
CAGAATAGCAAAGGCGACTATATTTTTAACAAGCCTTTCCCTTCAGATAATTATGTTCACTGACGTGATTCCCGTAAATAAGGTATTCAATGATGTATATAGTACCAGAGTATTCCGTATCAATATTGCCACGGATTAAGGAAATGAACATTATTTGCTTCCTGGAAAAATTTATTCTTAGATTTATCCGTCTTCTAACATCTAGAATTATAAAAATTGATCCGATATTTATTTTAAAAAAAAAAAAAATTTTTAATTAAATTTTAAAAAATATGACAATAAAATGTTCAAAATATTTGAAAACCCCTATATAATTAGCATTACTGTATGCTGACCATTTTGTATCAGTTAATATATGGATGGACACATTCTCAATTCATGTATGAACGATCTTAACGCACATTGAAATATTGTACATTTTACACAATTTAGGCGTAATTTGGCGGCAATATTCCAGAAAACAACACAAGCGTATCAACGCAAAATCGGAACACCTACTGAAAATTCTTTTACCTTCATCAACATCTGCACCGGACAATGACGCCTCACTGTCCACAGTGCCACACCGAACTCAAACCGCTTTTTCCAGCGTTTGCGCTTAAATTCAAGAGGCAAACGCAACGTGACGAGAGTCAGTCTGCATGTAAATCGCGTTGAATTAATCTTTCCGCCGCGCATAATACCTTCATCGCCGTAGGACACGCAGAGACGACTCCATGCGAAAGAGAGAGGTCCCCGGACAGCGTCCAGTCGGGCCGGGCGGGGCCGGGCCGGGCCGAGCACGCGGACACGCATCAACGCCCCGCTGCGCTGCGCCATAAATCAAGGACTGCGGCGAACGGAGGACGAGGTTCGGGGTGGGGGTGGGGGCGGAGGGGGAGGGGGAAGGCGAAAGGGCGGGGGACACGCTCGGGACGTTCCCCGAAGCCCTTTGAGTGCGCCCACCGGCGCTGGCCCCCGGGCGGCCGTGCAGGCGCGCGAACACCGCAACTGGCAGACTCAGGAGAGACGGTGGGGCAGGCGAGGCGAGGCGAGCCCGGTGGATTGGCAACATCCCGCGCTGCTCTTGGAATAGCCTTTCTCAACTACCAACCCAACTTTTAAAAATTACGATCACCTTTTGCTCCAATGGTTGACTTTCATGTTCCTGGGCCGCAAACAAATCAAGATAAGAACAACATATTTGAACAGCAAACATACTAACTTACAACTCTATCCTAGGGGATTCGTTGATATAACGGACTGTTGTACCCGAATTTGCGGGTTCAAACCCGATCGAAGCCGTTGATTTTTAAGGGCGAAAAAATCCTTCGTACTTATTCCTTCGGAGGCAAAGTAAAGCCGGCTGTCTCATGTGGTAGATTTACGGCATGTAAAATATCCTCAAGCCTAAAAGAAAGAGCAAAATTGAGATCCGCCTGTTTCGTGGCCCGAAATAATACCTCCTCTCTCCGCTTGATGGTGAAAGGAGCGTAGCGAAAGGTGCGTGGTTAGACGGAACATCGGGCCTGATGGCCCGAGTCTCGCCACGTAAAATAAGGCATTAACTATCTAACTGACAACCTTTAAATTGTGATCACTTATACCTTTTTTCCAGATTACTTGTTGACTGCCATGTTATTGGAGAAAACATTGATCAAAAATTTACCAATGAATTCATGTGGCGTAAAATCTCCCTGACGACAATTCTGAGCATGCATTTTCCTCAGGCGCACATTCCCAAAAATTCACACGGCTAAGTGGAATGCAATTGAGCGTCCAGCCAATACACTCTTTCGGCTCGAACATTCGCAAATAATCTTCCTTCCGATAACGAATTTCTACGTATTGATTATGCTTCAATCTAGGGTTCATTAGTCGTCGATAAATTGCCCGGTTAACCCTTGCATTTAATGGATCGACGCGTATAACCAAGCAAGTTAAAGATGACGTAGCATGGCCGGGAAAAAATGTCAGTGTGGAGCTGACACTCTTTAGGATGTTATCTTTCAACACAAGCAGTGAAAAGGGCTCAGAACCTTAACTTGTGGGAAAAAAAAATAATTAATTTTTGAAAGAAAAAAATGTCGAAGGAAATGATAACGCAGTTCACGGGACTGACACAAACATTTTGTAATGGTTCAGAAATATTGGATAATTTTCGAGTTTACAACGAAAACATAGCGAAGTTAAAAATTAGGAAATACAAATGAAAACAATGTACATGGAAGCCTGGCGTACATTATTAACCTTTCCACAAAAAATGCTCATGAAATGATTCCTACTGCGTATTCTTGCAAAAGAGTATTCTGTACTTAAGTTACAACCCAAGTTATTCATGTTTGCATAGAAATGGAGCAGAAAAGACCTCACTCAGAAACGATCACACTATGTCAATGATACGTACTGCAATACGTCTTTTTCGCTGTATTATTCTCAATCGCTAAGAGTATTCTTTTATTTCACATTATCCCCTCATCCAGTTGCCGTTCATTTTTTATGCCAGTTTTTAAAAAATGTTATAACTTATGGTTTAACATTCTTCATAACAAAATTAAGGATACTATGAGGTACAGTAATGTTCACAAAAACTGATCATCATAAACTTGTCAGATTATAACATGGTAAAACACACCGCAGTCGACTTCCACCTTGTTATTTACACCGCGTTATCGAGGGAAACGTCGAATCAAGAGCGCCCGGAGGGCGTGGCGCTCCACGCCTCTGCCCGTTGCTGCGGCGCGCCCCCGCCCCGCCAGCCCCGCCCCGCCAGCCCCGCCCCGCCAGCCCCCCCCGCCCCGCCCCGCCAGCCCCGCCCCGCCCCCCGCCCCGCCCCCCCGCCCGCGCGCGCACGCACGTAATTAAAGACCGAGCTTTTGCCCTGTTCAGCATCGGCCACGTTAACGAGGGAGCTGGCGCCGGCGCGGCGGCGCCGCCGACGCCGACGCCAACGCCAACGCTGCGTCGGATTATTTAGCGTGATGGCGGAGTGTGTGTCAAGGGATCCTTCCTGCTCTACGTGCTGCGTGATCTCGAGTTGTGAGCGTTCGCGAGGCTTGACGAGAAGTGGTAGGATGCAGCGAGATGTGAAAAACATGATTTGGCGAAGCATGCTTCATCGGTTTAGTTGTATACGAGGGTCTCTCCACAATTCCAACGCTGTCGTGAAAAGCTTGTTGGTGATCAGAAAGTATGTGAAGAAATTTTAAGGAACGGTATCACTATTTTTAAAATAATGAACTCCCTTTTTTAAATTGATATTCTCTACCAAGAATAATATAAAAGTTTATTTTGTTACAATAATATTTTCACATTGAAAAACACAAAATACACAAAAACAAAGTATTATGTATGTATATATGGCATAAGGGATACTAAATAAATTATTTCTGCTCTCCTGTAAAATAACAGTTTTGGAACTGCAAGCGGCTACATATATATTTTTCTCTTAGAAGACTTCTGGAAGGAAGAGAAGTTTTCACCTCTCGAATAGAAAGAGTACACATATTACTTATTCACTATATAGCATATATAGCACTATATAGCACACCAGAAGTGTTCCTGGAAACAATTTAACGTAAACTTTAATTGAATAAAATAAAAATTAAAAAATGCAATAGATATAAAAAATACATTAGGTATATGAATCCGGTAACCAATGCACCAATCCAAAATACCTAATGGCTCCTTAAAAATGACGAGAATCGTATAAATGACTATTTTACTGAGAGTTCCTAGTCATGGTCTACCAGGGCGAAAATAAAACTATTCGTGAATCCACGTCATGAAACTGCATTTCAGCATTTTCCCAGCTCGCTCACAACACGTAAAAATAAAAGACTTTATGCTCAATATACCATTTTCACGAAATTGCCCGTTAACCTGAAACCCATTCAAATGCTACTTTTTATATTGCCACTTTAGCGTAAAGAATGAGAGTATAAACGACAGCGTGATAGATGTGGCCCAAAAAAGGCAGCAAATTGGCTAGAAATGCAAACGGTTCACGTAATTTTATTTTCTATACAAAAAAGGCAGATGCGAGGAAGGTTTTTATTCCTCTAATGTAATGAATAACTGAAAAATAATAGTATGTACAGACATTCTCCTCTGATAATATCGTTTGCAGAGGCAGCGTGTTATTTTTCACCACGTGCAGTGCACGCAAAACCTTGCTCCATGTACCAGTTAAATGCAGAATTCATGAGAGCAAATTCTTCTTGGCTAACATTTTCCCCACGCCCTCGCCCATCCTTTTCCGTCGCGGAGGGCGTGAACGAGGCGACACGCGGGGGGGGGGGCGGATCCTACGAGCGGCGAGGACCGTCGCTAGCCGCGCAGGAGCGGAGGCACACCCCGCTTCGCCAGCTTCCTTCAGCACCACGCCCAAGGGTCAAGTGGAGGGGGCCCGCGAAACAACGGCTTGAAAAACGGCGACGGAGAAGTCACCGCAAATAGAGGAGAAAGGAGCGGAAGGAACAAATGTCTTATTTCACTCCCAGAAAAGGCACGGCGCCCGCGGATGCTGGTGCGGGGCGGAGAGGGGGGGGGGTTCAGAGAGTACGAGCGCGGGCGCGGGCACGGTCGGGAAGCGAGCGGCGAGGATGGCTGGCGGGAGCGTCGGAATGGAAATTTCACTACCCGGGGCCCCTGCGCTGGGGCTCGTACATCACGAGGACGCTGCCGCTACTGTCACCGCCGTTTTCTTCCTCCCTCCTCACACTCATCGTCATTTCCATACAAATGTAATCACGATTGTCATTTTCCATCTTTATTCTCAATCCTATCATCCTTTGTCATCATCCCGTTATCAAGTAAACTCTCGGCAACTCGCAGAACCGGGTACTCCGTCTTCCTCATGCTCGTTGCCGTAAAACTCTTCACTGTTGATGCTTCGGTGCGTCCGTTTTCTCGGCCATTTCTTCTCTTCCCGGCGTCCTTACTTCCTCAGTGGCCCGAACGCTCCGGGGTGGATTCGCCAGAACACCATAAAATTCCTTTAACACTTATCGCGCGGGGCTTCAGTATATAAATGTTGTTTCCTTTTCGAAATTCCTTTTCCTCTCCATAACTTACATAGGAGAATATAATCTCAAAATTATAGGGAAGAGCTTTGCCTCTAACACTTTTTTACTGGAAGACAAACATACCAAATATTTTAGAAAATAGAATTCTATTTTGTATGTTGTTTTTTTGGGGAAAAGAATGAGCTATCTAGTGTTCTAACAGACGTTAAGTAATTTACAACAAAAGCAAGCAATAAATTAAATTCCGTCGTGAATAATCCTTCAAAAAGAATGGTACAAATTCCCTTCTCAAAATACCTCCCACTGAAGGCAATATACTACGAACATTACATTAAGAAATACAAGCTGTTCTTAAAGTACTCTAATAAAAGAACTAGAAAAATACCTTTATAATGAAGTGTACGTTATGGGTAAACTGTCCAAACATAAAATACCGTTGCATTTGTCCGAGAAAAGAGGAATCGATAGTCCCCGGGCACACACATTCACCAATTCGGCGTAGGAAGGTAACCAATTCAGCGCATGTCGTTCCTAATAATAGCGCGAGAGTAGCAAAGAACGGCCCAGCCATCGCCGAACGAACGAAGTGGTAAGCGTGACAAGCAGAAGAGTCGGTACAGAATAATAACTTACGTTATACAATATTCCATCAGGAATATAATAGGGAAACCAGGCTGTATCCACCATGGTGACGAGAGGCAGTCAGAAAACAGTAAAACATACTGAGATTGTATTATCGCAGGAGGTGTGTGTGTGTGTGTGTGTGTGTGTGTGTGTGTGTGTGTGTGTGTGTGTGTGTGTGTGCTTAGTATTGGGAAGTGAAAATACAAGAGTCATGGTGCAACTCTTTCCACTTTAACCATTTACAAATCCACTCTCCGTCCGACATTAACTTACGCATGACCTATATGGATTTCAGCTGCTCCAACCACATTAAATAAGTCAGAAATCTTGCAAAATAAAATCGTAAGAAAAACACTAAATGACTCCTGGTTGGTCAGCAATAAAACACTGCACAACGATTTCGCAACAGAACCGGTAACTTTCTTTATTATGAAAGTGGCACATAATTTCTTCAATAATTTAAATGATGTACAAGGAGGGCACTTACGAAATAGGAACTAATCTCCCACCTAAAAGACAGACTCCCATTTCACATTTACGTCAATACCTCTCCGACATTAGATAAGGTAAGAAAATTCTTGCATTTATCTGCCTCTCCCATTGTATTCCATTTCTAAACCCTGTCTTCGCTCTCTAACGGAATTTCCTCATAATATCCTTTATTGAAGATATAACCTAACTGAATTACTATCAGGGAGGTGACTGCACACTTTGCTGGTATAAAGTTGCTCGGCCAATAAACTGAAGAGCCTCACGGCTGAACGTTGCACTGTCAATGTAAAATAAAATTTAATAAAAACAACAAGAGGCATGGAAGCAACATATTGATTTGCGACTATGGGAGATATAAATGCGAGAGAAAAGCGAATACAGACCTTAAAATTCATGTTGGGAGCCAGAAAGAGAGAACAACGCAATGCAGGCCATAAAAAGCAAAACTCGCTGATTTATGATATGTGATGGAGGGGGTTAGTGCAAATCATTCGGAACGCAAGTACAACGCAGGATAAGTTACAGTTAATGAAGGACATTGCAATAATGCGAAATAAAAAAAAACAGAATTGATTGACTGATTGATTTTTTCGGGTTTCCGGGCGCGTCAACTGCTTTGGTCATTAGTCCTGTTAGTGTAGTGCATTTTTTTTCGCGGGAGATGGCAGTGATCTTCCCTTGCTCGATGGCGAGATCCGGCGCCGACCTACCGTCGGCTAGTCGGGTTTCCCCCTAACAAGGACTCTCCCACCAGCGGGGCACCGCCCCAGCCGGGACAAGCTCTAAGCTCCCGACCGCTCTCCCGGAATATGTGGTAGTGTAGTGCGTGTTAGTGTAATGTGTGTGTAAGGGATATGATAAGACAAGGAAGAGGAAGACATTCGACCTAGCTGAAAAGCTAATGTCGAAAACCCTGCCGCCGTCAGGACTAGAGGAAGGAAAGATCGCGGCGGTCCGTGGCCCGTTTGGTAGGGTACTGCTCCGGCATTCGCCTGGTGTTGATCGGAGAAACCAGAGAAAACTACCGATCAGAGCAGCCGGTCGCCAGAATTCTCCTCCAGACAGCGACTGCATTCGACCTAGCTGAAAAGCTAATGTCGAAAACCCTGCCCCCGTCAGGACTCGAACCTAGGACCTCCCGGTCAGAGACAGAATTGATAAAAGAGTAGGTTCTTCCACCTATGACCATCGAGCCGGAAGAAAAACATGCTGACGCGAAACCGACGCCACCACGAATGTACCCAGTGGTACTGCAGCCAGTGTTTTGAGGCGGCAGCGCACCGCGAAGCCCTGCAAAATTCAAATGCTGACCTCCCCGGCGCGGGAAACGATCCGCCGGTGAATATTGCAAGCCGGCGACTCCGCAAACGGAATATGGATTGCATTTTACCAACACTCCAATGCCCTGGTCGCTCATAAAAGCCACACACCCGCCGCAAGCGACGCCGTTCGGAGAGAACGGAACGCGAGGACTTCGCGCCGGTTACGTTCTAAGAAAGGCGAAGAAAGACGACTGGCGGAGTTGCGAGGCGACGTGACTGCTGTAAAATTCCCCCGTTCGCAAGAATGTATCAGCTTGTGCAGCGGAACGACGGGGTGCATCTTTTACGAACGATTGTTACCGACCTACGAGAGCCGAGATCAACTCTTTGCCTTCGAAATGGTGAAGATTCTGTCGACGGTTTACGAGCGGCTCTGTAGCAGCTTTTCTTAAAAATTGGTTCTAGGAAAAAATTAAAGGGAGCTTTCTTTCGTTTTGAATCATACTTCGACTTTCAAATTATGATATTTTTTAATAAAATTTTTAAAAGTATAATTCGTATTTGTCTCCAAAATGTATTTGACCTAGATTTAGTACAAACATTGCGTCACGTGCTTCGAAGTTTCCATAAAAAACGAAACAATATTCGGAAGTGTTTATGATATAATTTGTTAGTTTCAAAACCTGTAAATTGTTCTTGAAGTCGAAATTAATTTTGTACAGTGTCGTAATTTTCAATGTCAATACAAATGGATAACGTATTCAATTAATCACCAAAACAAATTAAATGAGCAAAATCGTATAATTCAAATACACCATGGAAACAGTGCCCTGTTGAAACAGATTCCAGTCTAAAAAGATTGTTGATTAATGTTTCAACACTATCATAAACATTATGTCAATGGCGATAATTTCAGTACTACTTTCAAAACTACGAGTAAAATCGCCGGCTTAAAATTGAACATCTTGAAACTAAATGTAGATCGTAATCAATATAACGTCTTTTGGTATTATTATTTACACACCTTTCCAGAAAATGCCGACAAGACCTACAGACAATGAATGCGAACCCCTGACTTGCGGAGGGAGAATTACCGGTTCATCTGACCTCCATTTTGAGTGGGCGAGGGAGGAAGGAAGAGAGGAGCGCAGCGGTGGGGTGACAGGTCACGTGGTCCGCGCTAATTGCCATTATCCGATTCCGGAGGAAGAGTTCCGGACGTCTCTCGCCGCGATGCCAGTATTATCCAATTAGGGGAAGCGTAATTGATTCAGTTGTTGGAGAAGAAATCGCGGCAGACTTTAACGAACTTTCTAAAATTTTGCGAAAACACTTCCGACACGGGCCATTACGCCTTTATGAGAGGAGGATTAACTGAAAGGGAGGCGATTGAGGATCTTTGGGCGGAAACTCCAAGGGCGTAGCAGCCCATTGCGATTTTTGTGGAATTTTCAAAGGCCGGGTTTGACACTGGCATGGGTGAGTATAGGAGTTGCAAGGTGTATAAACGACAGAGCAGCACTAATCAAAGAAGAAATTTGGGGAGAAAGGTGTTTATGTCATCATTGTATTACATAAAACGCAAAGCAAAAAGAGGGATACATTTTTCGAAAGTAGTGTGCCTGTATCAGATTATTTTCATCTCCAGTAAGAATGTGAACAGGTACTCATGTGTGACGTTTAACGAAATGATTTAACGGTAGGATTCTTGTTGTTTAATTAAATGATACTATTGATGAAAAATGTTAACAGCATTTTTAATCTGTTAATTGAGATTTTGACAGCCCAGATTGTCCTCAGCATTTAACTACATATTTTCAGACAATAGGTGTTTGGCGTAAATTTAACAAATTTTAATATTACAGTACATTGTTCTCTCTCGTGCACTTTGTGGGCCAAACAATTATATGAATAAAAATGTAAAATACAGTGACAATTAATGCAGCAATTTACGCATGTTATTAATATTGTATTTTTAATTTTTACGTATGTTATTAACAAAGAAACACTAGTAAAGAGGAGATAAGCAACGAAGTGAAAACAGATGTATGATGTTACTCAAATCGCTGGGCGTTTTGAAGTGAAAATGGAAAACAATCACTGCTAATGGGAGAAGATAAGATCTGGAATATTTTTCTCTCGTTCTATTCACACATTCGTGGTGAACACTACCAATACAGTATGCAAATCGCCCTAATAACGAAATGCTGATGATCACATCATGATGAATGGATTTCGAATGTGGAGATAACATCGATGCAAACGCGGACTTTTTTTACTTCACTGCAGTACGGACAACTACCAAATAAAAATTAAGTATCTCATAAACTAGAGGAATATAAAATGTTAACACATCACCAAAACCGCGTAATATATTTTCGGCATGGGTCCGTCCCGCATTTGCGTTAAACTGATATTGAGTTTAGCGTTAACATTTAAAAATGCAGAGTGGAATGCATTACAGCCTGCCATTCAGTTGTTCGGAAGAGGATATGTTTATGGCCGTGGGTAACAGGACGGATTTATGACGCACCAGCACTCGCTCTGGCGGCGAAAGCCTGCACTTCGGTTGCAGCCGCGCGGCGAGGTGGGGGGGGGGACTGCGGCGAGGACGGAGGCTGAGAGGAGGGGGACTCTGAAAGTGAGCGCAGCAGATAGAGTAATCGACGCAACAGGGCAGCTGGACCCCTCTTTTAATTTGTTTCCCCGTTATGGACGGGCGCGGTTACCCAATATTGTCCAGATCGACTGCTGGGGTTTTTGCAAATAATTACGCAAAATGTGGCGCCGCCGCGATCGCTTCGATGCTATTTCGAACGCAATGCAAAAGGTTCTTGACCTCTGGATTTTTCTGTAAGATTTACTGTCATAACAGGATTAAAAAGACAATTCTAAGTCACAATTAACTTAATCGATTAGAAACGACATATTTAAAATATAAGTTATTGACTTACCATTCCAGAAACTACCGCTATTAATTAACTATTCGCGTCATATTAATTACCGAACACAAAGTAACTTTCACAGAATATTTTGTAAAAGTGTAAAATCAAAGAATTTATTTTTAAATTTAAGTTCAGCGAGACTATTCTCAAACTTAAAATTTTAAGCTCGAAAATTATAGTAATATTAGTCTACATTTACATCCTTAATTCTATTTCTTTCCACATATCTCATTCGCGGAATTAAATTGAGCCAGCTGGTAATCCCTAGTAACATCTCCCATCCACATGTTATTTTGGGGCTCGAAAATCACACAACAAATGTCCATGATAACAGAGCAATGAAAATTGAACAGAGTTCGGCGAAAAGTCAGACAAGATCAGCGCTCGCGGAACGCAATCAAATCTTCTCGACCCTCTTTCGTTCCCCGTCCTCGTCTATATTCTCACCCAAGCCAACGCCCATGACCAGCCCCCCCCCCTTTTTGCCCCCTAACGAGTTCAATACAGCGAGCTGCCGCCCGCCGGATCTTAATCAAATTTGCGCCGGTTGGCTCCAATTTACGGCCGTGACGTCCCGGACTAATCAAAATCTACTTGGCGAAAATTATTAATGGGCCGGCGACGATCAATCCCATTCCTGATTGCGTGTTTCTTCGAACCGCGCCCGCGACCTCCAATGAGTCAGCGAGTCAGCGGGCGAAGGTGGCGCAGGCGGAGGCGGTGCAGCTGGTGCTGGCGCTGGTGTTGGTGCGACGCAGGCGGGAGAAGGAAATATTATGAGAGCGCGCCTCCAAGAACGGGAAGCATAGAGAGCGATTGCAATTAGTGTGGGAAATTGAACGAGCTCCGAAGGTAGGGCGGGCGGGCGGGAGAGGCGGGCAGGCAGCGGGCGAGGGCGGGGGGCGAGGGCGAGGGCGGGGCGAGGGGCGAGGGCGGGACGAGGCGGGCGAGGGCGGGACAGGGCGAGGGCGGGACAGGGCGAGGGCGGGACAGGGCGAGGGCGGGACGGGGCGAGGGCGGGGCGGGCAGGGGCGAGGGCGGGCGGGGCGAGGGGCGGGGCGAGGGCGGGGCGGCGAGGGCGGGCGAGGGCAGGGGCGAGGGCGGGGCGAGGGCGGGGCGAGGGCAGGGCGAGGGCGGGGCGAGGGCGGGGCGAGGGCGGGCGAGGGCGGGCGAGGGCGGGGCAAGGCTGGAGGTGGATTGCGCCGGGGAGAGTTCGAGGAAGCAACACGAGGGCAGATGGGGAAGTGACAGTAACAATGCGAGACCACGCACGTAGCAGATTAGAATCGACTTTCTCTCAAAGGCTACTGAACATTCATGATGAGAGATTGGATTCGAAGCTGAGTAGTCATGATGACAAAGGTATGCGGAGACGGCAGCTTACGTCGGATTGGGAAGTTGAGATGACCTTTGATGGTGGCTAGGTATTCAAAACAGATTCTCAGAGTGGGTAACATAATGGAACGAGAGTAAGGAAAGAGGGAGGGAGAGAGGGAAATAGACAGAAAAAGAGAAAGTGAGAGGGGGGAACGGAAAGAACGATGCAAGAGGATATATATGACAGCAAGAGTAGTGGCATCAACTCTTTTTTAATGAAAAACTGTGATTGCAAAAGGTAATGTATACGACACCTGTACGCTGTACGTACTAAATGTACAGGATACAGGTGTCTTACACCTGTACCCTGTACATTTACGCTGTACAGAAGCCATAGAATTAAACTGTGAGCAATGCAGCATTTCACACAGTAAAGAACGGAAATTTCACATCCATGTTTGTTTAAAGAGAGCAAACAACAAACGAACAAAACTTGATACAAAAAGAGTAACTGTCACACGAGGATGATGTAGTGTAGGGTGGTAGAGCAAAACATGAGTCCGCACACGGTGAAACGGAAAGCACGGCTCCCGTGCAGAGGTGAGAGCGGGATTGCGGGGGCGGCCGCGGAGAGCAGCTTGCAATGCCGCCACGCGCGCGCCCGACTGCGCTTTGTAGGTCGCGCTGCTTATCGAACTCGCCGTGGGGCGCGCTGTGCGAACGACGCGAAATAAAGTTTACGGGCGCCCGTTGAATGCCGCTGGAATATTGGTTCTGGCTAATAGCCTAAGTGCATAATGCATTATTCACCAGTGGAAAAAGACCTCGTTGCCAACAGTTCGCTTAGTGGTCGTCGTTCTCAATTCTTGTCGCGACTGAAGACAATTAAACCAACAGAGATAAAGAGAAATGAAATTAAGAGGTTCAGAACAGAATAATGAAAAATGGTATTATATTTTCCACAGATATAAATAGTTTTATTTCTAGTAGTATTGTTTCATTATTTAAGTAACAATAATTTTTACATTCGAAACTTTACCATACCGTTTCGGATAATTAGAAAATACGAATATCCAACTGTAAATCGAAGAATAGAGAAATAAATTAATAAAACTGTCGTTGAAGATGAGTTATTTGCAGGATACCAGTAATTATAAATATGGTAGTACTACTCTAAAATTCTAAGTGCGAATCGTAAACTGAATAAAGCTAATTGTGAAGGCAAAAAGTACATAAAATATTTCATATCACTTCCCAGTTCAGGCTTAATAGAATATTCGAATATCCAACACAACACAAATGTCGCCATAAAAATTCACATCTGGCATCAACGTTTCGCTAGTAATTATTTCTCTGGCACGATTATGCTACAAGAACTGACGCTTCATATCGCAAAAAGTAACAGGAAATGGCGTTCGCGTCCCACAGAGGGAACCCTCCTCGAACGGACGCCGGTCAACCGAGATGCCGTCAAGGGGCGCTGAACGGAAGAGGTGCGCGCGCCAATCAACCCGGGCGGGCTGCGCCAGCGGATAAAATGGGGGCAGGCCAAGTTCCCCGGAGCGAGCGCGCTTCGGTGAAGCGCGCAGGCGAGGCGGTGTGAAGCGGGGCGTCCGAAGCGTGGGCGGCGCCGAGGGGCCCGGCGGGCGCGGGGGGGCGGCGGCGCTGCGGCAGGTCGGCGGCAGGCGGCGGCGGCGCGGCAGGCGGCGGGCGGCGGGCGGCGGCGGCGGGCGGCGGCGGCGGGCGGCGGGCGGCGGCGGCGGGCGGCGCGGGCGGCGGACGGCGGCGGCGGGCGGCGGGCGGCGGGCGGCGGCGGCGGCGGGCGGCGGGCGGCGGGCGGCGGCGGCGGGCGGCGGGCGGCGGGCGGCGGGCGGCGGGCGGCGGGCGGCGGGCGGCGGGCGGCGGGCGGCGGCGGCGGGCGGCGGGCGGCGGGCGGCGGGCGGCGGGCGGCGGGCGGCGGGCGGCGGGGCGGCGGGCGGCGGGCGGGCGGCGGCGGCGGGCGGCGGGCGGCGCGGCGGCGGGCGGCGGCGGCGGGCGGCGGGCGGCGGGCGGCGGGCGGCGGGCGGCGGGCGGCGGGCGGCGGGCGGCGGGCGGCGGGCGGCGGGCGGCGGCGGCGGGCGGCGGGCGGCGGGCGGCGGGCGGCGGGCGGCGGGCGGCGGGCGGCGGGCGGCGGGCGGCGGGCGGCGGGCGGCGGGCGGCGGGCGGCGGGCGGCGGGCGGCGGGCGGCGGGCGGCGGGCGGCGGGCGGCGGGCGGAAGGAGTAGGGCGGGTCTGGAGACGCGCATGGTAATATGCATTAGCAGAATTCTTTCTTTCATATACAGTGAATTCCACGCAGGGTTGGGAGGAGGGTGCAACGGAAGGAAAAGGTCAGCATAGTATGGACGTGCTGATGAATTCAGAATTAATTGCAAATTTCGATTCGCTTGACCAAAGATTTTTGATTGAAGAAAAGTAGGTACTTACAAAGTACAAATGCGCATTAAAATGTGTTGTACTAATATTCTGTCCAGGGGCTGATCGAAAGAGGAAATGAAAAAATTATTTGCAAATGAGGTGGAGAATGTAACTCGAATGCTGAATGAAATACTCTCATAGAATTTTTTGAATTTCTTGCAATACATAAAGCCTAAACTTCAACATTGCGTTCTAACGAAAACGAATGATATGCACTACTGGCAAGAGAAATAGTATTTTGCAGCGCCATGACCCTTCTGCATTTAGAGACATGATTATTTATTGAATCATCTCAGTTTTTGGATAATACGTAATAATGAGACAAATCCTTTCAGTCACATAGTAAGCACCATTACATCTGAGAAGCAACTGTGACTTACTTAACAGTCATGAAGACATGCCAAACCACGGGCTGAACCACAGACATGCAAACTGCTCACATTGACAACATAAGCACTTCGAAAATAATGTTTTGAAAAATATTAAAGCACATAAAACATGACCTTTTGTTACAGAAACACAAAATCCTGGATGTGTGATGCATCTCGTGTTGTCCGAAATGGCTGGGGAATGACGACAAAGACGACGCGCAAAGCGGAGATCAAAAGATACAACTAGAGACTTGTTTAATTTCCTCGAAGCCGTTTCTCGGAATTCTTTTCTCTTCGATCGCAATGCACTGTCAACGCTTGACTCTGCGCTCGACGCTTGAAAGATAGCACGCGGCGCTGCCATTTTGACAGTTGGTAAGTTGCGATATCATCAGGACGAGTTTCTGTGAAAAGGACTCCGCAACAAGAACAAACTGAGCTGACAAGTAAGGCGAACAATGCACGAAGTACGTATCAGCAATGTAAAACACTCTGAAACAAGCATGTAATAATATTAAACGTCATTAGGCCGACAGACACCAAATAACAGACGCGGTTGAAGTTTGAAAACCGAGGTGATAGCCGAGGTTTATGACCAAGTAAGTCTGTTGTTTGTGTTATCTGCCGTGTTTCGTTCAATACTTTTCGTAATACCATCTCCTTATAAGAAAAATAATATAAATAAAAAATGTTTTTGCCTTTGCTTACGTAGGAATGCAACGCCCCCTTTTTTATCGATTCAGACGCGAGTCCAAGACCAACTATAATATTGGTCTTGGCGAGACGTTTCGATTCGATTGTTTAATACGTAACTGTTAATAACAGTAACTGTTCATTCAATTATCCTATTTATTATAATGAGACGTTAAAAAAATTAATTTAAAAATAACAATGTTTTAAGTGTTGAAAACTAATGTTTTACGTTGTTTGTCATATGTCTTAAAGAGTTGAATAAATATTTTGAAGCTCACGTGATTCCTTAACGTCCGGCGGCCGATAATTCCTTAACGGCTGGCGGCCATTAAGATAACCTTTTCATTCCTCTATTGGGTTTCGTTACGCAGATGTGTTTACAGCACAGTATTACGAAAAATTTATTTCACGTTCTAAAAGTTTATGTAACGAACATAATCAACTACATTCCAGCCGCTCCATGCAAGTCTTGGTCAAAGCGTTCGAGTATATATCAACAAAGGTACACATCATCTTCTTAATGAATATTTAACAGAAATATTTCTCTTTTTAATCAAAACAAATCGTTTCCTATACAAAATTTATTTAATTTTTTTTCTATTTCAAGTCCGCATGTACCAATATTTAACAAAAAATTCAAATTAACGTAACATTTCAAGGCAAGTTGGCATACATGATTAATAAGATGTAAGAAAATAGTTTAAACTAGTGGCCTGCATCATCAAAAATGTTTCGAACAAAATCTCACAAAATAGTTTTCCAACTCAAGAAAGCGTGCGCAGATGATTTTCTTCCCCACAGTTAGTTTAGTTAGTTAATGCCGTATTTTACGTGGCGAGACTCGGGCCATCAGGCCCGCTCTTCCGTCTAACCACGCAAATTTCGCTACGCTCCTTTCACCACCTAGCGGAGAAAGGAGATAATTATCTTGGGCGACGAAACAGGCGGAACTCAATTTTGCTCAGAGGCTTCATCCAGGCTTGAGGATCTTTTACATGCACTAAATCTACTACATGGGACAGCCGACTTCACTTCCCCTCCGAAGGAAGGCGTACGAAGGATTTTTTCGCCCTTAAAAATCCACGGCTTCGATCGGGTTTGAACCCGCAAACTCGGGTACAACAGTCCGGTACGCTGACCGTTATACCACCGAATCCGCAAGTACCCATCCCATACGTCACAAACAGTTCTTTTTTTCACTGTTTCTGGCTAAATGAATAAATAACGGCCTTCGGTACACAAGGCGTAAACAGGCGTTCCGCCGAGAGGCCTCCGCTGAGCCAAGGGCGGAGCACGCGTCGGCAGCGGCGAGAAACCGCTCGACAATCCCATTAGCGCGCAGCGGTTCGGTGCGTGCGGGCCCTCGATTATGGCAAATACGCTGCAACGCGATGGGAGGCAGGAAACTGCTGAGAACTGCGTGGTTGGCAGCAGGGAGGCGTCATCGATGTTTTTATATACTCATCGATATATTTTTTTGAAACCGATGTTGTTGTTTTGCTTTCACGTGGATGATATTTATAAATAAAAAGTACCATCGTAACAAAATTCATTATAATTCCCAGATGTCGATAAAGTGAATATTCCTCACACAAAAATGACCAAAGGTGAAAAATAAATAAAATCAAGTTTTCGTCAATAAAGAAGCCCTTATGATTTCTGAATTATTGAATAAGATTATCAACGTTTTGTTCGTTTGTTCGGCAAGTCACCTTGTCGACAATTGTTACTTTCTATTACTACCAATCAAAATTTCCTTGAATTACGAATTTTTGGTTTCAAAACGTTTGGTGTAAGCAAACTTACTAAACATGAATCTTAAACAGAAAGATTTTAAGAAAATCACCTACACCAAAAGTTAACTCTGATCCTAAATTTACTCAGGTGAAAATATTAAAATGTAATTAAATAGAAGAGATAATATTTGTTTAATTACGCGCATTGTTTACTTGAAAGTCTAGTTTTTATAATGAGAGACGTTTTAGTAAAAGAGCTTGTTTTATTTAAATTCATCGCTCATTTTATATACCTCTGGATTTATCTTGTGACAATGTACAATATTATGATTAATGAATAGGGTACGCTCCGTGTTCTCCGATACTCGATTCCAATGTAGTAAAGGAAATTAGCTGCGTGAATACGTCATCATTGGAGCATTCAGTCAAGCTCATGTTCACGGCTTCTGTTCTCTCGCATCATTCCACTCCAGTTGTTTCTCAACGTCGAATCAAAGGAGATGCACGCTGACGACGTAAGCATTACATCTGCTCAGGCCTCGCCCTACAACCCAATCAGAACCACTCCGTTTCCTCCATCCACTCCCTTATCCTCTTCTATTTTCACTTAGCATTTCTTCACGTGTAGCTACATTAATTATTTTTCTCTTGAATCCAAACTGATGTGTCCACTTCATTCTCTTTTCTTTTCACACAATAATGAGTTACTCTGTAAAAAAAAAAAAAAACTGGCGTACAGTTCAAAAGAGACATTCTTCCCAAAGCAAATGTAAATGTCAATACATCTTCATCGACGACTCCCGCAGCGGCTTAGGTGGCTCAGGGCATCAATTGATGTCGCTGCAGTACGTCTGACTGGGAGGATTTGAGTGCCTACGGTGACAGGAGTGTCGACACTAGACAGCTAGGTCGAATTCATCCGCTGTCTGGAGGAGAATTCAGAGGTCAGCTGTCCTGAACGTTAGTTTTCTGTGGTTTCTCCTGTCTATACCAGGGGAATGTCGGAATAGTACTCAAACAAACGGGCCAGGGACCGCGCGCGATCTTTCCTTCCTCTTCCTTATCCTAACCTCACCCTTTACTTACACCTCTTTCACTTTCATTCACACACTTTACTATCACACACGACGGGAAATCAGTCGGGTATTTCGAGTTTGTCCCAAATTGGGGGGTGCCCCATTAGTGGGAGATGCGTGGAAAGGGAAACCCGAGAGGCGGCATGTAGGTCGACGCCTGATTTCGCCGTCTACCGGGAGAAAATCACTACCTACTCCCGCGATAGAAAACATGTAATACACTTACAGGACTACTGGCCTTAGCCATTGTCGCCGGAAATCACTAATTAGTCAATGGACTCCACCGTATTAACCATTATTTGTCAAGTTGCTTTCTGACCATTAGAAACTTCGCAGCAGAACTGAAGGGTTATAAAATGGAGGTGGAATTTGAGGAAGAGGTGTAGTATAAAAGAAGTGGACGCCAAAGAAAAGCAGAGACCGAACGCAGTTCCAGGTAAGACGGACTCGGTGGATTGTAAAGAAGAAAGAGTGTTTACGGAGACAGTTGAGGCTGAGTCGACGACGGTTGCAGTGGCTTCCGTGAAGACAGCGGAGGTGGCGCCGGCAGAGATGGAGACGACGTAGGACGAGGACCGAGGACCGACGGCGGCATACGGCGTGCACGAGCGGGTAGCTTCCATCGCCGGCGCGGCGTGCGTATTTGTTCCGCTAAGTGGACGCGGCTTCGGTATTAAATCAACGCCGCGTCCTGCAAAGCGGAACACCTCGCTCAGCAATTTCCACACAATGGCGGATCCGCGGTGGCCGGCGATGGCCAGCGGTGGCGCTCCAACAGCGCCGACGTCGTTGCCGGAGAAGCAGCCCCCTCCCATCCCTGGCCACCCCCCCCCCGCAGCACTGAGCGGCCCACGCGCTGCGCGTCCTCGATCGACTTCAGCGCCGCTCCCTCCGAAAGACAAGAGACGAGAGCCATAGCGGATCGCACTATACATCTTCGGCGCATGCGCAGATGAACTAAAGTGAGTCGAAACGTGAACTGCGCATGCGCAGAAGATCGATAGTGCTTAAACTTTTGAGGTGCACAACCTCTCTGCTATCGAGCCAGCAGCCCTCACTATCAGCACTGAGCGGCCCACGCGCTGGCGTCCTCGATCGACTTCAGCGCCGCTCCCTCCGAAAGACAAGAGACGAGAGCCATAGCGGATCGCACTATACATCTTCGGCGCATGCGCAGATGAACTAAAGTGAGTCGAAACGTGAACTGCGCATGCGCAGAAGATCGATAGTGCTTAAACTTTTGAGGTGCACAACCTCTCTGCTATCGAGCCAGCAGCCCTCACTATCAGCACTGAGCGGCCCACGCGCTGCGCGCCTCGATCGACTTCAGCGCCGCTCCCTCGGGAAGACAAGAGACGACACAGAGTTTGGGCATGCCATAGCGGATCCCACTCTACATCTTCGGCGCATGCGCAGATGCACTAAAGTGATGCGAAACTTGATCCGCGCATGCGCAGAAGATCGATATTGCTTAAACTTTCGAGGCTGCACAACCTCTCTGCTATCGAGAGTATGTTATCGTGGCCCCTAGCGGTTTCTTGTGAAGGCTTACAAAATTCTCTGCCCACTACCAGATCGCGTCCGCTGTCGTACAGGGACAATGATAAATAAGCTGGAGGAATTCAAGGAATTCAGCAATGCAAGCAAACTAATGTCGTTTGTTATCTAATGTTCTTATCCTAAGTTCAAAGAAGTAATATTATTAAAATGTAATTGAAGGGAAGATAGTATTATCAAATACTTAAACAACATTTACATTAAGAAGTTGAATTATTACTGTGTGCAAGCAAACCCTCTTTCTCCACATATGCACTTCACTATCCTTCCACAAGTACATAATAATAATAATAATAATAATAATAATAATAATAATAATAATAATAATAATAGTTTTATGTGAATTGCAGAAAAGTGCCACCCGCTGCGCAAGCGCAACTTTTGATTTAGAGCTGCACCCTCACCAGTCATTGATCAACCTTGGACATCACCGGAATTCTATGTGCTCCACGCGTTCTGTAACGGTGTCAGTTGATGGTATTCGAGCACGATTGCGTCGCACGCACAGGATGCAAAACGAGCCACCATTGCGTTGCGCCAAAAGTTACATCCAGAGAAGTTGGAATGAGAGATTATTTTCCTATGCAGTTTTCTCCGAGACATCTATACGCACATTATGATATTTTACACTCCCAGGCGAAGCTTGTAGACGCTATAAAGCAAGAAGATGAAAACATCAACTAATTTACTTGAACAAAATTTGTTTTGTTTTAATGGGAGTCAGACTACTGTCTAATATATAAATAATGCTGCGAGTAGACATGGAGCGAGGAATGCCCCAAATTAACGCCTTTAATACGTGTTGGCGTCTAATACGACCTTTTGCAAAACTATCAAACAAGTAATAGAAATTTGCCCAGCAGAAGGTATATTGTGTGAGCATATATGAACATCATTAATTTCTTCAACGGTATTTAAAGACGTTAATTATGTCATGAATCTATCCAGTGGAACACATACTAGTGTTCTTAATGAGACCACACATGAGGCACGGTCGTTCGTAGCTTTATAACAGCACTAAATTGTTAGAATAAATAATTGACTAGAAACACAATGCGTAAGTATAAACCACACATAAGTTCCAGAATTCCGACACACTAGCGCAGCAGATTAATACTTCTTAACTACTACAAACTATTGCACTTCGTGTATCACCTTCAGACAGTTGTATGTTCCATAATGTTCACTATACATGAAGTAGGGCTCCTGTTCAATTTCGATACTTCAGATTTCAGAAGTGTGCTAACTAAATATATTTATGACAAACTGAGAAGGAAAACACACCTAAAAGTTACTAAACGAATTAGGGTTCGAATAGATTAGAAATGAAGGTAATATGGAAGATATCTTACTTATTGTATAGAAAAAATATATTCATGTTTTATCGTTAAATATTAAGCAAAAGTTTAAAAACTATAAAAAAAAACGTAGTTAACAAGCGGCGATGAAAAGATAAAATCCTTTTGAACTGTCGGTGCCCAGACGGTGTATTTGATGGGCAAAGCGAGTTTTGGTCTTTCTATTTTTCTCCCGCTTCCCCTACCTCTGTTCCCACGATTGCTTCCTCACCATTACGATATCAACACGAATCTATCCAGGTGGGGCCACAAAGCGTATAGCAATATACTGGAATCATATTAACCAAAGAAATATACTTGTTTTGTATTTCCTCGACGAAATATTACTTGCAACTGATGTTCCTTGAAAGAATCAATTTCAAATAATGTTAAAAATTAGATGGAAAAATCTCTATCAGAAGCATGTTTTAAGCAAGATTAAACTAGACTGCTTACTGAACGTAATCGAAATTTGCTGGTGGCGACAGCGGGCTATCCTGCGCCACGACTTTACTACGACATAAAAGAACCTGTTGCTGGGCGACGAAATCCGAATGAAACAGTTTCCTACCTAACCACTAACAACTCCATTTAATGTAATTGCGGCACAGGTTGTCATCCCTCCTTCCAAGATAACTAAACTAATTTCATCAGCTACTTAGTAAGGTACTAAATGATATTAAAATTTTAAAAAATTTCCTACTTCTAAAATTACATTATAACACCGATTAAGAAATAATAGTATATTTTTCAACGAACGTACGAATATAATTATAGCAATTACTCACAAGTTTATATTTTCGATAGGAATGACACACAAGTGAGTGTCCTAATCTCTACGAGCTAATAATAGCCAAGTAGAAGACTATTTTTGTACCGAAGTTTCTAATCTTTCCCTTTTATAAACAAATTAGGCTGAAACGATCATATGAACATGAGGTATGAAAATTAATTGCCTAACCCGAAATTAGTGATAAATGTATTTACGCTCGCATTTTTCTTGAATCCAAAAATTCCGACTACGATTGCCAATGTTTTTTCTTCAATTTCTCTGGTAATAGTTGATGAATTTCTTATTTTCAAATTTACTAGTGACACTTAATTGTCACTCTGTGTAATCTATGTCGACCAACAGGAATCCATACACAATTACATGATCGTAGAGAAAAGATTTTTGTATATATTTGGTATCGTCTGTCGCCGAGGAAGAATATGTTTTTATCTTATAGAAAGCCTTTTAAATATAAATCAGTCTCTGTAACGAAAGAAACAAAACAAAATAAAAAGTTAGTATATGGCGTGGATAAACTGCGTTTATCCTGCAAAATGTCAGACAATATTGGAAATAGGTATTTGCCGCCGATGCGAAACACTTTTCACTCTCGAAAGACAAGTTTAAAAGTAACCACTGATGAAAAATATTACAGAAAGGGAGATAAAGCACCTGAACACTTTCTAAAGAGAAAACCTTTCATATACCAACTCCGTCACACGTAAGAAAATATAAAAAGAATAGTCTCTTAATACGGTTACTTATAATATTAGTCTTACACGGAAAAAAGAATTCTCACAAACGCCTAGTGTAGCGAACACATTTGATGAACAAGGAACATCTTCCAGGTATCTACGCCGAAATAACATCCTCACGTCCTACGAGGAAATAAAAAGAGCTCTAACCCTTTCGGTGCAATGAGATTTCTCGGAAACCGCTGAAGAGGGAAGGGTAGCAGTAAAGCGCAAAAACTTGGAAGCAACAGATGGAAAATGGCCTGTTGCGTTTGATTACTACCTTAGTAGTAAGCGCAACCGTCAACCTGTGTACTTCGAAATTATCATAAGCCCGTATACACGGTACAGTTTTCGTGCAGATTTCATACAGTTTCTATAAGAAACTTCAAAATCCCAAACTAGAAGTACGGAAGCCAAAAGTCGCGCATACACGGTCTATACGTTTTCTGCACGAATCGCCACAGGCCGCCGCTAGGGGGTCTAAAGAGAAACAACTGAATTGCGCCGTCCGAGTACTGTCAGTGGTGGTATTTCTGTGTGTTCGTTCTAGTTATGATCTTTATTTGGTATTAATTAAGAGGAGCCACGAGGAGCACGGAAAATAAAAATATGAAGTCAAGAATTGGGAAAAAGAAAGTTTATCACAATATATCACTTCACACGCTTTGACACACCTAACCACAAAATCGCAATGGCCGATCACCGTTAGTGAATCATCACGCCGCTAGAGGCGCTTGAGTCAAAGTGCACGTTTTCTGTACGTCCAATCTGCACGAAAACTGTCCCGTGTACACCGAACTATACAAATTTCCTAGTTACTATTTATTACCCTTCTTTTTCACAGTTACTACAGTCTTGAGAAGGGTTAAGCGATATGTACGGATTACTCCCCTCCAGCACCTTCTTCACACCGCAGGAAACATCACAAGACACCGCCGCAGGGTACGCGGGAACTGCGAAGCCGCAGAAGGGCAGCTGTGGAAGTACAACTGCGCGCCTGCCTTGAGAGAGACCTTGTCTCAAGCACCGCGGGGAATACGACCAAGCTCCTCACATACGGAGCACAGTGAGCCCAAACTACCTACCATATTGTCTCCCAATTGAAAACCATAATTTCAATCCAAATAAAGCTACATACAGTAAAACCTCATTAACACGAATTCTAAGGGACCAAAATAAGCGGAGTTCGTGTACTAAAAATTCGTGTTATCCGAGTATTATAAACGTCCATATTACCGTAATCCCTCGTGAGACCGAAGTTTTGTTCCTCTTACGGCAAAATTCTTGTTAAGCGAGTTCGTGCTAACGAGGTTTATTGCACTGTAATATCTGTCCATAAAAATTTTGATGCGCCAGCATCTTGCGTTAACAGTGAATTTCCGACATTTTGCAGAAATGCTTTTCTATTTACACAATGAGTAACGTACATTACACATGTTTTATGCGAATTATACTGTAATCCTCTTTATGTAGTTTAATGGAAAAAATTACTTTAGTTCTAAGAATTTAAAATCACTTGAAAGTTATATTCCAGTTGAACGAAATACTAAATCAAAGCGGAAACTAAATCGAACTAAATGTGTGTTATAAATAATTCATAGCTTGATGACAAAGTATGTAATATTTTTCAATCTACTGCCAAAATTCAAGGAATGTGTTAGGTGACTGAAGTGAAAGTCACATCCATTTTAATTAGTTTCCAATTTACATTTAGAAAACACCACAATGGGTTTTTATACAGAGCATTCACTCTTTCCCTTCTTGCACTGCGATGTGAAGCACATTTTTTGCGTGGCGCCTTCCGGCCCACTGCGCTGGCGTCGAGGCGCGGCGCTGGCCCCCACGCGCCCATCGGCCGCGCACCTGGCTGAGAGGCGTTACGGCCGGCGACCGCCCTGGACGCCCCCCACGCCCAACGGCGCGCGGGGCGGGGCGGACTGGATTGATAGGGACAAGCAGGGGATGGGATGGAGAGGGAAGGGAGAGGAGCGAGATGGAGAAGGATGAGGCGATACGAAGAGCAGAGGGGGATGGAGGGGAAGGGTTGGATAGAGAGAGGTGTGGGACAGAGAGGGATGGTGAGGGAGAGCGATGGGGGCGTGATAGTGAGGGGGCGTGATAGTGAGGGGCGTGATAGTGAGGGGGCGTGATAGTGAGGGGCGAGATAGTGAGGGGCGAGATAGTAAGGGGAGGACTAGTGAGGGACAGGGAGGGGCGTGATAGTGAGGGGCGTGACAGTGAGGGGTGTGATAGTGAGGGCGTGATAGTGAGGGGGGAGATAGTGAGTGGCGCGATAGTGAGGGCGTGATAGTGAGGACGAGATAGTGAGGGGCGGGGGGGGGGGGGGACTAGAAGAAGGGGGGGGGGGATGCAGAAGGCGAGAGGCGGGATGGAGATGGGCGGGGCCTCGCGGCGAGAAGCGCTTGCGGTGAAGACCGCGTCCAGGAAGGACGGCCCTCGCAGGAGATGTAAAGACCCAGCGACTGCAGGCGTCAAGTACGAGCGCGCCGCTCACGACCAAGTGGGAGAACGTGTAACAAACAAGAGCAATAAAAGCAATGGAATGTTGGAGGAAACACTATGTAGCTTAGCCCGCGAAATGGGTTCGCAAACAATTTTAAGAATAAAGGAAGAGCGCGGATAAAACGAATGGACATCGAAATAAAAAGATTAAGCAAGTGACAAAACGATATGAAGAGAACTAATCATTGGTATTTCATCAACAGTAACTGAATAATTGCTATTTCAGCCATTCACTTCTGAAAATTGAAAAAAAAATCGAATTAATAACCTCCAGAAAGATTTTACTTGTGACGACAGGGATGAGAGGTATCTTCCTCTCAGAAGAAGAACAGGCCGACGGCGGTGGGCATGAAGTACGAGAACGCTCACACGAATGCCCTGAATTTACTAATAATATAATATCGTATAATAAAATTTACATTAAAAAGCAAAGGGGGCGTTAGAAACAATATGTCGGTGAAAGAAAAGAGTCCGTAAAAATTAACAAGTTTAAGAACAAAGGAAGCAAGCCAATAAAATGGAATAAAATCGAAATAAAAAGATAAAGTAACGAAGATATATTACTCTTAATGTATTATTCTTAAAAGAACAGAAATGGTGGGTGGGGCAATTTCAACGTAAATCAGGATGATGTAAAATACTTCTCTGTTAATAAACTATAGACAATTTTGGTCATGATAACTCCGCACCGAGGAAGGAACGCCTTGCAGGAGGTGAAAAAGGCCCATCGATTGCGGTTTTAAGAACGTGTACAGATTACGCAGGAGCGGAGAATATACAATAGAAATAATTGTAAAAGCAACGAAAATAATGAAAAAAATTGATGCAGGCGAAAGAAATGGGATTCTAAAAATTAGCGAGAAGTAAACACAGAAAGCAAGCTGATAAAACAAGGAAATTTCAGAACAAAACTGAAAAATGATCGAGGAATTTAATCCAATGACTTCAATGTTTGGAGAAGTATTCATTTGTAGAAGTTGAGAAATAATGGGCCATGTTGAACGTACTAACCCGACGAAGCACGAAAGAGGTCTTCAACTCAACTAGCGGAAGATTAATTTTCTAAATTCTTCGGGAATCAATATCGTAAATGAAGTGCTTTCCTATAGTTTATGATAAAGTGCAACATTAAAATGCCCATTTCACTTCACGTAAACAGTATTCTCTCGACGAACAAACACTGTAAAACACATTAAAAAATTATATTTAAAATTACACCAAAATCAGCGTAAATACATAGCCCATTTAACATGGGCAATCTTTACCTGAAACATTAGCAAATACTCCCCGTGGAGTTAAACAGAATATCGAAACAATATTTGTACTCAAGAGAGCATTTTAAAGGACCATATGAAAATATTAATTTTCAAAACATATCTCCGTTGTATTTCAAACGGTAGCCTATTGATGATCCTTCCCAACATTTTCGCACATATACATTCCAACACATCTTCCGTATAACTGTAGAGAAACTGTTCAGAATTGAAATGTATCACTTTATCTACACATTACGCTTAGAAAAAATCGTGCCCGAAAATCTACACCACGTCGTTTAAAGATCGCCCGGCGGACGCCTCCAGAAGCCTCTCCGAATTCGTCGAAAGCCGATTTCAGTTCCCGAAAAAGTTTCATTCGTCGTGTAAACTTGCCGGTTCGCCCGGGGGTGGGCGTTGGAAATGAAAACTCTGTTTCTCAGCTGCAACCGCGCGGGCGGGCAGTCTCGCTCGCTCCTCTCCCAGGAGAGGTGGTGAAGCCGACCTCTCCCGCCGCCGGCGCCGTATCGAGGTTAAGACTGCATTGACGCATGGATCGAAACCAATACAAGCACCCCGTGCGAGGTCGGGGATACGCAGGAGAGAAGCGCACTTCGCAAGGTGGGGCGGAACGAGGCGGGACGAAGCGGGACGAGGCAGGACGAGGCAGGACGAGGCGGGACGAGGCGGGACGAGGCGGGACGAGGCGGGACGGGCGGGACGAGGCGGGACGAGGCGGGACGAGGCGGGACGAGGCGGGACGAGGCGGGACGAGGCGGGACGAGGCGGGACGAGGCGGGACGAGGCGGGACGAGGCGGACGAGGCGGGACGAGGCGGGACGAGGCGGGACGAGGCGGGACGCGGCGGACGAGGCGGGACGCGGCGGGACGAGGCAGGACGAGGCGGGACGAGGCGGGACGAGGCGGGACGAGGCGGGACGAGGCGGGACGAGGCGGGACGAGGCGGGGAGGGGCGAGACGTGGAGGGGCGTGGCGGGGAGGGGCGAGGCGGGGAAGGGCGAGGCGGGGAGCGGCGAGGCGGGGAGGGCGAGGCGGGGAAGTGCACGGCGGGGCGGCGAGATAACGGGCCGGGGTGGATTACACCCTTGCGGCTAGATGCTCCTCAGAATCCCAACGGTGTCGCCGCGGACGAAGGCGATAGCCCGAGGAGACGAATATACGAGAAGAAAGATAATTGAACTGTTCCTCAGGAAAGAACAATGGTAAAAGAAAAATGTATTTCAAAAGTTTTTGTAGAAATTAATAGCGTAATATTTGAAGCACAAAAAAAAGGAAAATCGAGTTCACAGAATTGAGAGCTGAAATTGAAGTTGACGTACAAAAAGGAAGAATTTCTTAAAAGAGACTGTTTGTCAACCCTTGGCTACGAATAGCATTTCAAGTCAATTATTTTCTCTGAAAGGTTACCGCATTATACGGAAACTAATTCTTCACTCACTGGAAAATGTCACTAAATGACACTACATATTTGTTCAGAAATCAGATTTTCTATATTCTCACATTAGCATTAAGAAATTATAAATGGCTATTTTCGATCAGCACGATGTGAGGTTTACTTTATTTTAGCAACCAAATAGCATGCTGGAAAAATTAACTTTCATTAAATCTAACTATTATCTTAAGCATATCAGGTGATCCAACGTGAATTAATTATTATTTCCATGTAAAGCGATTACTAATAATTGTTGTAATCTCAATTAATGGTTTCCGATCAACAGACTGATTTATTTAATAACATAAACGACTATAATATAAAGTATGAAGATATTAGAATGTGCGTGCATATCGTAAAAACGTAATGTCATCTCTCTAAAAATCTTTGGAAAAATATTTCTTCACTTGGCTAATAAGCTTTCTTGTTAAATATAAAATCAAAAACAAACACACTTCCTTTGGTTCAGCGACGTGCCTCGTTTATACGCATTCAATACTACGTCAAGCATATACCATCCAGCCAATCAATGTAAAACATCGGAGTCCACAACCACCGCGTCTTTGTCCCGTGATGAGCGCGTGAGTGTCGGGCGGGACAACAACAGCACCTATGCAGAACGCGAGCAATAACCGTTTCATCACGCCTCATTTGAGAAGTTCATTCGAGCCACTGTCCACCGGGCCAACGCGCAGACGGGATCGCGGGCCACCTGCAGCAGGAGCCTGTACACGTCCGTGTAATGCGCTTGTCAGGTACCGGAACGGAACAAGCTCCGACGAGCAGGAACGAGAAGCACGTCGGTATACGTCCGAACAGGCCAAATCGTGGCACCAACATTAGAGAACTGGCACGGAAACAAGAACTGGTGTCTCGGACCAAATAGGAAACTCAGTACATGGAATTGGTAATTGAAATAAGCTAATTTATCACGGAATATTCAATATGATTTGTACAACATGTTACAAAATTTAAATAGAATGTAATCGTGGCACCAACATTAGAGAACTGGCACGGAAACAAGAACTGGTGTCTCGAACCAAATAGGAAACTCAGTACATGGAATTGGTAATTGAAATAAGCTAATTTATCACGGAATATTCAATATGATTTGTACAACATGTTACAAAATTTAAATAGAATGTAATCGTGGCACCAACATTAGAGAACTGGCACGGAAACAAGAACTGGTGTCTCGAACCAAATAGGAAACTCAGCATATGGAATTGGTAATTGAAATAAGCTAATTTATCACGGAATATTCAATATGATTTGTACAACATGTTACAAACTTTAAACAGAATGTAATCGTGGCACCAACATTAGAGAACTAGACGGAAACAAGAACTGGTGTCTCGGACCAAATAGGAAACTCAGCATATGGAATTGTAATTGCAATAAGCTAATTTATCACGGAATATTCAATATGATTTGTACAACATGTTACAAAATTTAAACAGAATGTAATCTGCACCAACATTAGAGAACTAGCACGGAAACAAGAACTGGTGTCTCGGACCAAATAGGAAACTCAGCATATGGAATTGTAATTGAAATAAGCTAATTTATCACGGAATATTCAATATGATTTGTACAACATGTTACAAAATTTAAACAGAATGTAATCGTGGCACCAACATTAGAGAACTAGACTGGAAACAAGAACTGGTGTCTCGGACCAAATAGGAAACTCAGCATATGGAATTGGTAATTGAAATAAGCTAATTTATCACGGAATATTCAATATGATTTGTACAACATGTTACAAAATTTAAACAGAATGTAATCTGGCACAACATTAGAGAACTAGCACGGAAACAAGAACTGTGTCTCGACCAAATGGAAACTCAGCATATGGAATTGGTAATTGCAAAGCTCATTTATCAGGAATATTCCATATGATTTGTACAACATGTTACAAAATTTAAACAGAATGTAATCGTGGCACCAACATTAGAGAACTAGCACGAAACAAGAACTGTGTCTCGACCAAATAGGAAACTCAGCATATGGAATTGTAATTGAAATAGCTAATTTATCAGGAATATTCAATATGATTTGTACAACATGTTACAAAATTTAAACAGAATGTAATCGTGGCACCAACATTAGAGAACTAGCGGAAACAAGAACTGGTGTCTCGGACCAAATAGGAAACTCAGCATATGGAATTGGTAATTGAAATAAGCTAATTTATCATGGAATATTCAATATGATTTGTACAACATGTTACAAAATTTAAATAGAATGTAATCGTGGCACCAACATTAGAGAACTAGCACGGAAACAAGAACTGGTGTCTCGAACCAAATAGGAAACTCAGTACATGGAACTGGTAATTGAAATAAGCTAATTTATCACGGAATATTCAATATGATTTGTACAACATGTTACAAAATTTAAACAGAATGTATCCAGTTTCAGGAGCTGCAAAGAGAACAGGCGCGGAAAATTCAAACCTCATTTCAAACGGGCAGTTAAAAAAAGAACTAAGAGCGCGCATTCAACAACAGAGCGATATACAGCGAGATTACAACACGCGACGCAAAACAAACGACACGCACAAAGCTACGAAACGCACCAGCGTCTCTGAATTTATACGTCAAACGCAGACCGAGGGCTATATAGAACCAAAATTTATGAAGACGTATCGCGAAAAATGGACCTGGCCGGGCGGATTCGGTCGGAACTGCATTGGATCCACTTGATGCGATTTCGGCAGAGAACGGGCGAAGCTGAAAGGCTAGAACGAAACTAGTTGAAGCAGGACACAAAGAAGACGATCGGAGAAAAGGAGGATCTGATTCCAAAGAAACTAATGACATGACTGAACAGATCGAACAAATTTTCATTCGCAAAAAATAATAAATATCACAATGATATCGCTGGCAGAACAAATAAATCTACATGAATGTAATATTTCACAAAAAGTCAATGGGATGTGCTGAAAAATAATACATTGCTGGTTCTCAAAGGTGGGGGTAATTACAAATTATATCCAAAGTTTAAACGAAGAAGAGGAATGAATGAAGGAAATCAGGCCCTGATGACAACTGCATCACACAAGAAAACGTACGAACGAAGAAGTCGCGAGAATTCGGACGCGCAGCGTGACGAGTAGCAACCTTTCGCATTTAATTGCTGGCGGCTCGCGAGTAGTTGATGCGAGCCGTTACAATAAACTGGGACCGGTAGCGGTAGCTCAGTGCATCAACTGATGTCACTGCAGCGCCTCTGACCGGGAGGTCCTAGGTTCCCACTCCCCACGGCGGCAGCATTTTCGACACTAGCTTTCCAGCTAGGTCGAATTCAGTCGCTGTCTGGAGGAGAATTCTAGCGGCCGGCTGCTCTGATCGGTAGTAAAAACATTACCACAGTTTGTATAACTTATATGTACGCCCATTTTTTTCTGCTTAGCAATCGATATCATTGTCCTTTACAAGTATTTGGTTAGGTAACTTAAGTATTGATTTTTCGCATCATTCTCAGTAAATCATATTTAAAACATTCAGAGAAAAAAACAAAAGCAGATTTCCCCCATTTAGCTAATGAGCGCTCTATGCAAGAAAACCGCTACGCCAGATAGATACGGATAGTACAACCTGCCATAAATTATGCGCTTTGCATTCATTTTAATTTATAACACCCTAATGGTCGGACTTTTACGCCCCGCTTTAATAATCTTCATTTGAGCTCACTCAAGCAATGCAATCGTATCAGCAGTTATATTCGGAGGGTTATTAATGGAGAGAGATCCAACATTAATTTTACGTATTTTTGATCCTCCAATGCGTTAATAAGATTAAACTAAATTAGCCATTCGTTAAATTCTACATTTTTTGCAATGTTTTCCTCTCACATAAAACCCACGTTTTTATTCTTGTATACGAATATAACACCGCTTCAACAACAGACAAAAAAGACGACTGAATGCAACGAAATCGTGCCAGAACAAAAGGAATACAACTGCTAATTGGGCTTTACTGAAAACAAAAAAATGGCACAAGAAACATTCAGAAATACGCACGGTGAATGAGAACTGCTTGACCAATTAAGTTAGAATATTTTGAAACCTATTATCTATGATTAAACCACTTTTACAATACCATTTGTGACAATAGTCGTACAATTATTAGTGTACGACTGTATCGAATTATTGATGAATACATTAACCAAAAACTTAAAGCTTCGATTTCCAAATTAATCTAGTACAAATTTCTTGTTAGTAAAACCTGTAGATGATAATGAAATTTGCATTTTCTTTCTAGCATCATACTATTTAATGGTGACCTACCATAATAGTAGTACAATTATTTTTACTACTTAAGTTGTATTTACCCTTTCAAGCATTGCAGCGTCTTTTACATGAGAAATATTCACGAATATTTCAATATCTAATACTGCATCCGTCGTGATTAGAATTGTAATTCATTCATAGTGTTGTTATGTGTGTTTAAGACGAGATGAATGTGTTGGTATAAATGCGTGCCCGAGAAATAAGTTTTCTCGTGCGTCATAGAAACGAGGAAATTGGGATAGAACAAGAAAAAGGGGCAAAAACAAGTCCCATGAGAAGGCTTGGCTCCAGCACGACGACCTAAAGCGGCCACAATGCAGGTCTTCCCGAGCGCGGACGATCAGCGCGTGCTCGGGCTTATTGGCTTATTGCGGGCCCATTATTACGGGCAGAGGCCGCGTTTTCTTTCATCCCCTCGCGGGCGGCGGGCAGGGGCGCGTCTCGGCGCCACATCCACACGCGGACAATGGCGAGTGATTGTATAGCGGAAACCACTTCCCCCGGCGGCGCCGGTCCCGCCCACCGCCCACCGCCGCTGCTGACCCGGTTCCGCCCCTACGACTCTTCCTGAACCCGACCATACGTCTCGCTCGCATTCCCCTCAACTCCTCCCCCAATTTCCCCGCGCAGGCTCCGCACTGTCTCCGCCCCAACTTTCGGTCTCACCATCACCCCCCCCGCCCCCGCTCCTCCCCCGTTGTCAGTCTCCTCCCACCAAACCACCACAGGCGCGGCCGCATTCGCCGCCTAGCACGACCCCTAATTCCGAGCGGCAAGCCCCAAAGCCCCGCCGCCGCCGCCCCACAATGTCTTCGTTACGATGTCGCGCTTGCCCCGACGGCGAAGATAACACGAATTTAGACTGCGACCTACCCGCCGGGGGGGGGGGCGTCGCGCTCGCCCGGCGTTGGAGAGGTCGACCCTGCGCCCTAGTCGCTGCGAGACACGATGCCGTATGCACAGGGGTGCAGCGCGGCCCACGTGCCCCGTGGCCCGCCAGCGGACTCGGCACAGCTGCTTTCGCGGCAACTCGGCTGGTAATCAGAGCACAATAGTAGTAGAATTATTTTTATTACTCAAGTTGTATGTACTCTTTCAAGCATTGCAGCGTCTTTTATATGAGAAATATTCACAAAGATTTCAATATTTAATACTGCATTCCTCATGATTAGAATTGTAACCCATTCATAGTGTTGTTATGTGTTCCGTTATTGTTATGTGTTCCTTTATGTTATTCCGAAAACAATCGATCAGAGCACAATGCCAATATCGATTATTTCTTTTAATATATAATACCTTTTAATATAGAACTCTTTTAACTCTGTGCACTTTTAACAACAATACCTCCTTTAATCCTATTCTTACAGCTTTAATCTATCACGTGTAAAACGTGAAACCTTGAACACGAATTTTATTCATTATTTTTGGCAATGATGTAACACAATAATGCTTCCCGACATACATGATTTTTTTCCGTCTTCATTATTTTTTTTTAAACACGTTATAAAAGAATCAAAGAAGCCTCTTTTCGTCTTCTGGATGAAGCATTTTATTTCAAGTCTCTTCTCAACTTTATTTCAAAATTTAATTACCGTTCATTCACAATTTTCCACTTTGAATAATTCCCCTACGAAGTTATATTCCACAAATGCCCCGCACACTTTTGTCTCGTCATGTTAGGTTCAGTCCTAGACGTTTTCTTCCACGACTAGTCCGCCTCCATCTAATAGCATTCTCTTGGAGCTCAACTCTCACCTACCCAATTCTAAGCCGGAGCTCTATTCCTTTTCCAAGTCCCATTCCTCGAACACAGCCCGACCTCCCCTCACACCACGAGCCCAAGTGCGAGGTCTGTGGCGCCAGAACTTGGTGGCGAATTCAGCATCAAGGTCTCGCTCATTTCTTGGAATGTGGGATTCTGTAGAACTTCTGAGAATGCGCTCCGATTCACGCGGAAACCTTGGGTATAATTTGACCCCACGGGCCTTTCAATGAAGCCCTTTCGAGACTTGAATGTCCGTTTATAGTGCCCCTCATATAATATGGAACAGCGTTGGATAATATGGTATGATAATTGAATGTCTTGTACAATGCAGAACAATCTAATTTCCCCTTCATCGATTACGTTTAAAACTGTGGAAATAAAGAAACACATTACCTTAATAATAATAATAATTATTATTATTTACCTGTACAGTAAGTTACGTGGGCAAAGGTCTTTAACATGTTTAATATTTCTTGAGTTAACTTGAACCTCTCATACAAATGGTAAATGTATAGATGGCATGTGGCCATCTATCTACATCCAGCAACACAGCCGTGAGCAATATTGACAAATCAATACAGTAATCAAAATACTCTTCCGTTCTACTGCACCCTTTATGGAAACGATGAACATTGAAATTGTTTTCAATCAATTCAATTCAATTCAATTCAATGATGCCTGTTTTTCCCTGGCGAGACTCAGGCCATCAGGCCTACTGTTTTGCCAGATCATGCAAATTCCGCTAAGCTCCTCTCACCGCCTAGCAGAGAAATAGGCGACTTGAATTTTGCTCAGAGGCTTCTTCTGGGCTTAATCTTTTACATGTGGTAAATCTAGTGCATTGGGCAGTCGACTTTTCTTCTCTTCCGAAGGAATGCATTCAAAGGACTTTTTTCTGTACTTAACAATCTACACTTGACCGGGTTTGACTCACGAACTTCGCTATAACAGCCCGATATGCTAACAGTCACACCATTGAAACGAGTGGTATTTTAGAGTAGATTGTTTCGTCTCGTATTAAATGCTTGCAGATAATTGGTTTTTAGTACTTCCAATTAACAGAGTTAATCATACAAAACATATCAGACATTATAACTAATAAGTTACTGGAGATTTTTTTCATAAATTCATACAAAAGTTTAACATTCGAAGATAAATAGAATAAGAGCAATATAAATGAAAGCATTTAAGTGTTTGTATTCAGTTCTCCCACAAAATAAATAGAATAACTCATCTGAACACACACAACGAGCCGTAGAACACCCAAATGTGCTCGTACATCAAGTATGCAAAGCGGTCACTTTAAACCTTCGGTAAACTTCTCATCCTCGAAAGGAAATCCCACTCAACAATTTCCGAGATAACGTGCCCACGCAACAGACTCCGAGGACGCTGCCTCGAAACACGATAACCTGTTGCAACGCAGCCCATCGGAGCCGAGCGCGCGAGCACGCACACCAACTCGGGCGAAGTTGCCGGTCCCGAAGCACTTGGGAGTTAAAAGTACCCACTCCGTCGCGACCGCAGCTCCCGTAAAACGGATCTTCATTACTTCGCGTTCCCTCAATATCTAATTATCTCTAATTGCGTAATGGAAGCGAACGTCTTGCTTGGAAGCACTGCACTAGATTTCAACCAGAGATGAGAAGCTAGCAAGTTGTTTTTCCACGCGGAAAATAACCCAATAACCTGCGAGATTTGGTTAAAAATAGGGCAAGGTAATGAAAACACTATTTTTCAAGTACAAATGGCAGGTTCGGGTTGGTGGGCTGGTTGCAGTGGGGCGGCCATTAGTCCTCGATCCCGGCGCGGGAAGTGTCGTAAATTAAAACTGTGAGTGTTTTAAGCAGGTCGGGAGGCGTGAACGCACCATGCGAAGCTTTCTCTCCCTCTGCGAGCAGTGGAAATGGATATTGGATGTACAGTCTGTGGAAGAGAGAAAAGCACTGATGCGTAAACTCGCTGTATAAAGTTCTACGAAATGCAAGTCCTCCACGAGCTACTATTAAACCATAAAGGAAAAACCTATATCCTAAAAATGGCGTGCCATATTAAAAGCTGGGAATGAAGATGAACGGTGAATGGATTGTACGTTGATCTACATGTTGTTCAAGTTTTTCTCCTACATTTTAATCTCCAAAGTAGAGTATTGCAGGAAAATGCAAAATGTTTGATAAGAAAAACACCTTTTAGTGTACGGAAGACAACATATGAAAATCGAAGTTTCTCTTCTATAATCAATAATAATTTTATAATGGCGCAATGTTATGGATAAAATTATTTTTCAAATAAAATTTGAGGGTACTAAAACTTTTTGTACGTCATAAATTTTACATATTATTTACATTTAACATTTTAACATTCTTCCACTGATATCAAAATAAAATATTAAATTTTATATTCGAATACTTTCTCGCAGAGTAAACATATCCGCCATTACCTATTTTGCGGCATACATAAACCAATAATATGTTAATTGAAGCACTAATATGGACCAAAATAACTCTAGATACGGGAGCACATCAAAAACTCTTGCAGTCTGTTCAACTATTCTCTCTCAGACATGAAAAAGAGTAAGCGGGCAGGTATCGCAGTAGTAGGCGGTCACTTCTGCCCATCGGGCATCAACTCAACATGCGCGTGAAAGAAACAGGAGACAAAAAAGAAGCCTCAGTCTCCACATACGCTCATAAAAATATGCCCTGGATGCGAGATGACGGTTTTATAACTGCCAAATGATTCAGCACGGCGTGAAAATATAACAGCCCCATCAACATTCACCTAAGATAAGACTTCAGTTTCACTCCATCACCCGTCGGCCAAGTCACTGAAAAATAGTTTGAAAAAAAAATGCGTCGAAGACAAATTTTCACTCGCGGAATAAATGAGGTGCGCACAGGAATATTAATGGCACAAGGAACGGTTCGTCCCAAGACCCGACCTCCACAAAGCGCTAACACCGTTCTCGCACCGAGCGAGATCTTTGCGCAAAGGCTGCTGCTTTTTATGAGTTCTGCGGTTATTGGAAAGACGGAAGAGAGCGGTGGCCCCGGCGTCAGGAAATGAATATTGCGGGGGAGACGTGTTTGCTTTGAAGCGAAACGGGGAATCTAACGCAATCTGCAGCCCGGCACCACCGGACGCGGAAGAGTTGGGCATTTGAATGCGCGGTGCGACGCGCAAATGTATTCCGGATTGCCGCTCGGCTTATTCGTCCTGGTTTCTTTCCGCTGTTGGCGGCGGCGGCGGCGGAGTCAAATGCGCGCGCTTAGGACGATATTACGGCGCAGGGATTACGAGAGGAATTTGTTTTAGGGAAATTGAGTTCCCGTTAGAGTTTTTCAGAGGACGAACGGGAATTTGATACACAACATACAGTAAAGTTGAAAGTATAACGAAATTATTTTCTTGTACTTCTTGGAAAATTTAGTTTGGAAATTTGAACCATTTTAATCGGCGTTTCCGGTAAACTAATGAGTTGTTTGACAATTTATTACCGCAATAAAAGCTTATATCATTATCATTACGTACAACTAAAAGAATAAGTCTTTACAAAGAGTATTTCCAAATAATATTTAAAAACACAAAGGAATAACCAGATCCTCCGAGAGAAATCTATTAACTAGCACAGAGTTGATGCTCCGCTTCAAGAAATTAGTTGATACCTCCATATTTTTCATTTAATGTTTTCTACACATAATTTTTTTTAATAACGCTTCCACAACAAATTCTGGACGTTTTGAAGCGTGAACCTACAAAGGGCTTCGCCTCCCCTTGTGGGTTCCGTTTGCCCGCACCCGACATCCCCGCATTACCCTGGACCGCCGCCAGTAGTCAGCGAGTCCACACGCCGGGGCCGCGTCGCCATGCGCCGTCGTGCTCTACCTGTTAGGAAGACGGTGGGACGGCGGCGGCGATGGCCCGGGCTTCCTTCATTAATACCCTCCCTCGTTTCTCATTCAGATCCCACACTTAGCGCACGCTTTGGGTTGCAAATCTCGGACGCCTCCGTTCGCTCTATTAATCTGCCATATCCCGTCCATTCATGGGGGCCCTTTAAGGCCCCTCGGGAGCCCGGGGCCGTCGAGCGGTATCGGAAAGTAGGGTAGGGTGAGGGAGATAGGCAGACTAATCTTGTGTCACTTGGGTACGCGAGTGGGGGCGTGTAGCGGTGAAACTATTTTGTGGAGGAAACTTTCGAGTCATGTTATTATGCATATTCCAAAAAGAACGCATCTGGCAGAAAACCGTTGTCACTGCCTTTCCTTCTTCCTTCAGTATTTCCACGTGTCACTCTCCAAGGACCAACTCCTACAAGCCTTCCTTTCCATTCATATATTACTAAACTCTTAAATAGTAGAGATGTTTACACCTCCATCGGATCGCACACCCCAATTTTATACACCATTATTCTGCGTTATCTTTCACGTGCACTCTCAAATAAGAATGCCATTCGGAATTTATTTTTGGTTTCCCGCAATATCACGAAACACTATACTGTTTCGTTCTCACATCGACCACTGATTATTTCAGCACAACTTCAATTTTTATCCCCGTTCCTGCTCCTTCCCTTTCCTTCTATCGTCGACGCTACTCTCCTCATAGGCGAACTCGCCTTCGCCCTCATCCGTGTTGCCGCTGCTCTGCTAATAGCGGGCTGGCGGCTGGATACCCCGAAGATTAATGGCGACGCCAGCGCCCCGTGAAAAAGGGCCCGGTCTGCCACCGCCGCCGCTGCGGTCAGGGAGGCACAATACACGACGGCGTGGCGGGGGAGGCTCGGCCCGGGCGGGACAGCCGGTCCATGCAAAGCGAAGCCCAGCCTGCGAACGGTCACGCAAGATGCAAAGAGACACGCCAGAAAAGGCTTCTCGGTTTTTTTTTTTTTCGATTGTCCGGAGAAATAAGTGGGAATGGGGTTTCGACCAGAGAAACGTCTCACATCTCGCAAACGCAACCAAGAAAAAGCTTTTCTCAAGAACTGATCCACAAATTTACAACTCTTATCAATTGTCTAGAAACATAAAACATATCTAGTATCAGTGTTTAGAACGTAGAAACGTACTATTCTGTTCGCATAAAATCAAAATTTTTCATTGTTTCTGCTACATCTTCCAACTATGAAAGTAGAAAAAAAAACTTGCCATAAAATTCAAAGGAAGCGAGGCCTGAAGATAAAGTACTAACTAAATCTACATCAATGAAAAATCACTAACATAGATGATACATGCTCGTGCAATATGCAGTTTATCTCCTTTAAGTAGTCCTTAAAGTCTTCATGATATATGAGGTAGAGCGAAGTTATCTACATGCCTTTTTTGTATGGATTCTCCAACAAGTTCCCCCAGAAACGAAGAGTAAGTCGATCGTCTTCTGGGTGGTAGGCAAAACAATATCTATCAAGTATTCCATCCTTCCAGTCCCCAACCCTTACACCCTGGCAATACATCGAAACTTCACATAACTGGGTATAACAACATACTCATCATTCCCAAATTGAGGGAAGGAGAAACGAAATATAACAAATATAAAATTAAAATAAATATCAACATAATAAATATAAAACATTTTAACAAATATCTATCGCAAATATTTCCCAAAAATATAAATTAATACGCATCAAATTCTCAGAAATACGTACTCGTAGAATACAAGCAACGTTAATCTTTCACATTGAACACTTCGTAAATTAAAATATTATAAGGTTTTGGCTGCTTTCTCAGATATCAACAAAAGTATCTATTTCCCTTCTATTCTATTCCCCTACCTATTATATTTCCCACGTCACTTTACAGGCACCCTTTAGTAAAAACTATTTCCGACGAAACCACACAAGACAGAAACATCATATTCCTCATTGGTTGTGACTTTATTCTTTTTTTTTAATTTCCGTCGCAATGAGATTTCGCGTACGTACAGAAGACTTGAGATCTCTTTAGGGAAGCTTCTATAAATTCATTGGTGGTGAAGAGATGAAAAAGTCCAGAAAGGACGTGAACTTTCTCCTGAGCTCTTCCATCAAGGCGCACCACGCAGGCGTGACACATCATATTACTCTCCGTTCCGACTCGATATCGGTCGCCTCCACGCAGCGCCAATTAGAGCCAAGGCCCATCGTTTTCTGCGCGTCTTGCGAGACGCTGCAACTCCAAACGAGCTTAGACCCCAGGGAAGTTTCCAACCAAAAAGTTCCTTCCTTTCAGCATGCGCCCAATGGAGCACTGAGATCGCCTCGCGGAAACCGAGCGATCGGAATTCACAGATATTCTAGCTGGAAATGTCGTCAGCTCAATTTGACTTCGAAATGGATATTTCCACAAACAATATACGGCAATGTGATTTGTTTCCTAAGCATTGCTGAACAATGTATGAAGTACATAAAAAGAAGACATTCGTTGCCAGTCTCGTGCAATTATGTACACGGAAATTTTAATACGAGGCCTTAAATTTTTGGTAGAGTTTCACGATCCAAACTTTTTGATAGCACTAAAAATCATATTCAAATAGTGATGTTTAAAAGGGATAACATTATCCACACTAGATTTATCCTTTCCATTCCTTCCGGTCTCTACATATCTAAATATGTATGTATGTGTGTTGTATATATATATATATATATATATATATATATATATATATATATATATAGAGAGAGAGAGAGAGAGAGAGAGAGACAGAAATATCTAAATATATCGTGATCCCTGCAAAATCTAATCACCTTCCCCTCGAAATATTTCGCTTACGTTAAATTCGAAACTCTCCGATTCAACAAATGTTGAATTCTAATGACAACACGCTCCTTTTACAAACAGATGAGAGTCCGTCAAAGCTGCTGGGCGCTTCAAGGATGGAAGAAAAGCTGCGGCACAGGCGCCGCCAACAGCGTCGCCGTCTCCGCCACCTCGTTCGAACAACACGCGACTCCCCGCGCCGCGCCCCACCGCACCACAAAAAGTATTTTCTCTAATTCCCCGGTCCATTACACGGTCCCATTTACCGTCAAACGCACAGGCGCCTCCCGGAAGTGCCGTTACTCAAAGCGGCCGACGCCGGAGGCAGCGGCGGCGGCAACGACGGAGGAGGCGGTGTAAGAGGTGTTTGCAATGGTGGCAGCAGTGGCAGGAGAGGGTGGACAGGTGGTAGGGTAGGGGGGGGAGCGAGGGAGGCGACAGCGGCAACACAAACTGGGAATGCCGGAACGTCGGAAGCTTGGAAGTAACAAAAACGAGAGTAAGCGAAGATCCTGATGGTGGAAGGTGATGGAAAGCAGAGATGGGAGAGGCACATTCTGTGACAGTAGTCGCAAAGAGCCTCCGACGGTTTCACCGGGAGCGGTAGCTCAGAGCATCAACTGATGTCACTGCAGCGCCTCTAACCGAGAAGTCCTAGGTTCGAGTCCTGACGGTGGCAGGATTTTCGACACTAGCTTTTCAGCTAGGTCGAATTCAGTCGCTGTCTGGAGGAGAATTCTAGCGGCCGGCTGCTCTGACGGTAGTTTTCCGTGGTTTCTCTGATCAACATCAGGCGAATGCCTGAGCAGTACCCTACCAAACGGGCCACGGACCGCGCGCGATCTGTCCTTCCTCTTCCTTGTCCTATCCTCTTCCCTTACACACACACTTACACTAACATGCACTACACTACCACATATTCCGGGAGACCGGTCGGGAGCTGAGAGCTTGTCCCTACTGGGGCGGTGCCTCGCTGGTGGGAGAGTCCTGGTTAGGGGGAAACTCCACTGGCCGACGGTAGGTCGGCGCCGGATCTTGCCATCGAGCGGGGGAAGATCACCGCCATCTCCCGAGGGAAAAACATGCACTACACTAACGGGACTAAAATCTTAAAATTATCTTTCTTACTTTAAAATGTACTTGTGCCAGACTTTACAGCCACTCTTAATCTCTTACTCTGCCTTTCTTTTGTCATTTTCTTGATTATATGTAAATTAATTGTTAAATGAAAGTTTTGTCAAAAAACAGGAGCAATATAAAGTAATTGCTTCTAGAAGGTAATATGGGGTATATATATATATATATATATATATATATATATATATATATATATTATATATATGCTGTTCCTTCATCTCTAATCAAATATTTTTGAGAGCTCTCCGAAAGCGGTCGCAGAGTGGTATTCATGGAGGGGCTGCAAGTTGAGTAGGTAAGTGATTAAGAAGCGGACGATACTTGTAATGAGGAGCTCCATTCGTAGAAAGGACTCAACTTCTCAGTCCAAAGAATTTGTCTATTTCTATTTTGTAGCCCAAGCTACAACCCAGAGGCACTATCGAGAAAACAAACTGCATGAAACTAAGAGGAAGGAAAACGAAGGAAAGTAATAGATTTATAAGTAACTGGTCTAATGTCAGATTTGAAAAGTATGTATAATAAAAAAAAAAACACAATTGTACAATGCTTATAACAAAGTTCAAAGGAAACTAAAAGTCGCCTGATCAATATGTTATGCATAACCAATAGTTTTCGGTATTAAATATGTTCTTTGAATAATGGTGTAAAATTTCGTAACAAGTCACAGACATCGCTTTATCAGAACTCCATCGTAATTAAATATGTTATAAAAGGAAATACCGAAAAAATGATGCCATAATTCGAGCCTCATTTTGAATTGCTAACTCCAACACACACTACATATTTGGAATAAGCACACCACAACTCAAAATACACATACAGCTTTAATTCACGGACTTTTCACCATTTCCAATATCCCTTCGACGGGCCCCAGCATGAAATGACAACACGAGATAAATCCCCATTCCTTTAAAACACAAATAAAGACGGATGGCG
This sequence comes from Teleogryllus oceanicus, assembly GCA_964035755.1. Classification (NCBI taxonomy): domain Eukaryota; kingdom Metazoa; phylum Arthropoda; class Insecta; order Orthoptera; family Gryllidae; genus Teleogryllus; species Teleogryllus oceanicus. Next base: position 58,103,982 of record CAXIVR010000011.1, read on the forward strand.
TGCACCTAGGTTACGAGAACTACAAAATTCTGGCAAACCGTGGAATAACAGACGTGAGCTAAAGGGAGCTTAAATCTGTCGATATCTAGGCGAACGTCACATGCTGCGCAGATTCGGATGCCCAATCGATGCGCCCAGTCTGCGCGCTTACAACCGAAATAACGCGAAATACTCCTGGTTCCAACACAGGGCTGCCTTCGATAGGTGCTAGTCAAACCCAGAAAACTGTCGGACACATGTACTTTCACGCAAACGAAACGATGGAGCCAAATGTTTTCTCTATCGAACAATAAGTGAAGATAAAAACAAAACATGATCAAAATTATGGCGAAAAGTCGAACAGCGTAATAGAAAATCTAATAACGGCCATACGAGGAGAAAGAAAAAGGATAGAATAAAATACGAGGCGCATTCAGGAAGTAAGTTTGCGTAGGTGGTGAATAAAAAGAAAGGAAAATGGATGGAAAACAGTATTGTAGCAGATACAACACAGATTGAACTATTTTTTTTTTCACGTAATTGTCACCAGGATTGAGCCATCAGACCAACATCCGTTGGATCAACATCCCTGTGTCGTAGAATTCTGCCGCCTAGAGTAGGGAGCTGTGGAAACAAACCCCTGTAATTCCCCGTCACTGTGAAACGGGGCCGGCTGTCCCATGTAGTAGATTTACTGCATGTAAAACATCCTCAAGCCTAAATGAAACCTCTGAGCTAAATTCAAATTGTCTGTTTCGTCGTTCAAGTAATACCTTCTTTCATCCCTAGTAGGTGAAAGGAGCGTAACGAAATTTGCGTGGTCAAGCGGAAGAGCAGGCCTCAAGGCCTGAGTCTCGCCACGTAAAATAAAGACATTCATTCATTCATTTAATTAATTTATTTATTTATTTATTATTCAGAACGCTGACCGGACAGTTATCTCTTAAGGAGTAAGAAAAGATTGAAATCACTGGGGCGTGATCCGGACTGTGAGGGACATGCATGGCTCGCCTTACAACAGATCATTTGCAACAGTTCCGCCGAGAGGTGTTTGGCCTTACAACCTATAATCAGGGTCTCGCTCTCTGCGATTTTTATCTCTATTTAAACCTCACGAAAATCCTGATCTCAGCATTACACGTATCACGGTGACTCAGGATTGCAGATGGCTGTCAAACACTGGTACCCATCTATACCAGGCGGAAAATTTCTACGACATAGGAATGACCACGGTATGACGATTGTCTGAATTCTGGTGGTGATTACGCGGAAATATAGGTGTGTGCTATATTTGCAACACATTATTCACGAAATTGCGTTTGCTTTTTGTTGACGACCTCGGGAAACTTACTTTTTGGGTGAGCCCCGTATAACAAATCATTCAACTTCAAAATGAATTACGTATGTTTCGTAATTCCGTGCCGACACAAATAAAAATTAAACGTCACGCGAAGATCAGGATGTCAATGGACACAAACCCGGCCATATTTCCCACATTCAACAAACTTAACTCGACGGGAAGTTGAAGTGGCAGAGGAAAGTTGGAGTATGAGAGCTAAAACAAGCCGCGTTCCCCCAGAATTGCCAACATGCCCGAATTTACTGAAAGTCCGGCTGCTGCTGACCATCCAAGATACGTATTTGCTCTTTCCGAAAACTTCGACAGACCAAGCTTCAGAGCGAGGAAAGTTCAGTCGAAACTCCATGCCCGCCAACAAATAGAAAACAGCAACATACACGGGAAAGCTTTTAAAACATTAACCCCCGCGGAATTAACACGCGCGTTTTTAAACTTTCAAAACCAGCGCTCGAAATTTTAACAATGCGCGGGGCAATAAAGACATGTTTCAAAAAAGCGCCTGTGAATGCGGGCGCCTCCAACGCACGAATATCGTTTCAATCGTCCCAGTGCCAAGTTCGTTCTCTTTGAATGGCGTTTGCGAGCCTGAAGACTGACGCGACGACAGAGGCAGCGCCGGTCGGCGTTACCACTATTTATTTCGGTAAGTGCAGGCGGGCGGCTTTTTCCTTTAATTAACTGTGTCGTAGCCGCGGCGGAGGCAAATGTAAGCAAAAGCAGCTTGCAGCTCGCTCTAAGAGACACGTGGCACAAAGTGCCAAAGCGAGAGGCATCCGCGTGCCACGGATCCACGTCCATGCGACCACACACGGAACAAAGTTGTGTGGAAACATTTCATTCACGACATACGTTTATACGGGTGAGGTCTTCTCTACTTCATAAAAACGTACAAACACAAAAAAAAAAATAATAATAATTTCAAAAGTATAAATGACCATGTCATCCAATTTTTTTATTCTAGAGGTTATATATTTTCGTTTGGTTTAAAAAGGAATTAGAATTGTTTGTTTCCAATACGCCCCAACTTATTTACAAATTAAGCATAAATTATGAAGAGTTGTTAAAAAAGAAAAAAAAACAGTTTTTGATAAAAATATTAATACAAGTAATAATAATAATAATAATAATAATAATAATAATAATAGATAAACCGTAGGAGACTACGAGAGACGGGGTGAAATACGAAGGATAGGAATCTCTGATGTGTGTGCGGCGTTCTCGCACAAATACGAAATAACAATCACCTCCAATCGTTTTTTATCAAATTACATTACACACAAAAACATTCAACCGTAGAAACGAATGAAACACTTCAATTTTTTATATTAAAATTTTTAACCTTGTGAATAGGGAAGTTGGAAGATGAAAATCAATAACTTCACAACAGAAAACATTTTTTTTAAAACGTAAAACTGACATCTATTAAAAATACATCCACCCTTTCATGCTCCACAGCCTCATAATTTTACCATCTGCTCATTTTAACGGCCGCTCATGTGTGTTCCCCCACTTGTCCCGGGAGCGGAGAAAGCCATTCACTGGGGCAGGAGTGGGGGTGGAACAAGGCTTCTGAGCGTGACGGATGGCCTAAAGGACTTCTCTCCTATGACGGCTAATAAGCTCGAATTCGCCCCAATCGTCAAGCGAGGAATGCCGGCAGCGTGAATGCGGAGCCGGCGGCGGGGCGGCGGCGGGTGGCGGCGGTCGGGCGGCGGCGGGGCGGCGGGCGCGGGCGGCGGGGCGGCGGGGCGGCGGGGCCGGGGGCGGGGCGGCGGGGGCGGCGGGGGCGGCGGGGCGGCGGGGCGGCGGGGCGGCGGGGCGGCGGGGCGGCGGGGCGGCGGGGCGGGGCGGGGCGGCGGGGCGGCGGGGCGGCGGGGCGGCGGGGCGGCGGGGCGGCGGGGGCGGCGGGGGCGGCGGGGCGGCCGGGGCGGAGGGGCGGCGGGCGGCGGGCGGCGGGCGGCGGGCGGCGGGCGGCGGGCGGCAAGCGGCGGGCGGCGGGCGGCGGGCGGCGGGCGGCGGGCGGCGGGCGGCGGGCGGCGGGCGGCGGGCGGCGGGCGGCGGGCGAAGGCCAAACCGGGTGGACAGGCGAAGCCGTCGGCAGCATTATAAGCCAATCAGCGCCTGTTAATGTTATTGATCAAGCCGTGCCAATCGCGTTTGGGGCGCCTGTGTCTGGGCGCGCCGCCGCTGGCCCCCGCCTCGACTCAGCCAGGCCCAACTCTCGCGTCGAGCGACGGACGCCGTTTCAGAGCAGGTGTCGAACACTCACAAGGCAGGGGCCTCTTTCGAGAGAATTTTCATTCATGTTGACAATTCGAAACGGTTGCAAATTAAGAAAATTTAACGCGCGTGCGCGCGCGTGTGTATGAGTGTGTGTGGGGGGGGGGGGGGGGGGTTAGGATGCAATTCCAAGTGACAAAAGGTTTGGTGATAATAAACGAGAAAAATTAGTAGTAGTGCACGGCATTACGAAACTTTCCTTCTCTTTGTGTTGCACCCCAAAAAGGACTATTTTTGTAAGTGCATAGCGTCATTTAAAGACCTAAAATTTAGGGATAAATTTCACTAAACAAGAAATCTGTGGCTTTATTAGATGCTCGAAAATATTTGATTTGGATGAAAATCACAACTAAGCTATGTTTATAATGGCATTTCCTTCTATTCGAGCAAAATATTTTTCAAAAAAATATTAATACTTTTACAAAAATTTTTGAAAATATTAACAGGAGCTTCCTTCAAAATTTAAATATCTAAAAGGCCTCCGGAATGGCAAAGCTAGATTTTACTTTTGACGTATTTACCGATTTACCGAGACAGTTGGACGGATTTTCGGGTTCAAAACTCCGTGAATCTGCTCACCGCCTGTACTAGCATTATGTATCTTTGGAGCTGCACTAATAGGTCTCGAGGTGTGTACACAGTTACAGCTGAAAAGAAATTTAAACATGATTTTTTTACGACTGAACAGTCGGTATCGTATGTTGAGGAGATTTGAATATCTTCCCTCTCTGTACTTAGTAAAGAAAGGATATGTAAAAATATATTTCATGGCATACTTTAGTATTTTCTTGGAATGTGGTGTACTTTTTACAGTGTTAAAACCTCATCTCCCTTCTTTCATATTTATAATATTTTTCTAACAAAAGATGCCCATAATATGAAATAAAAGTTCCAAGATTTTTTCAAAAAATCTCAACTCGAAATGCGCATCGTGGAATTCTTTGTTTTTTTAACACTCCGTAAAATACATACCACATTTTTCTTACGTTCTTCACATTTCCACGAAAAGACCAAAATACTACAACAATAAACAATGAAAGTTGAAATAAAAACGACGCTTTCCTCCAAAATGAAAGCATAATCATTTTTTTCAGTCCTTGCAGCTTCCGTGTGTGGGATATTGCTTCCTCGAGGCCGCTGCGGTTGCAAAATTCTTTTCCTCGGGAAACAAAGGGACCGCGGGCGGGCGGTTCACTCCGAGAGAAGAGCCGGCGCGGATCACCTCTCGCGAAGCACGATAAGGGCTCTCGACGCTCCACTACAGGCCGCACGCACTGCCCACGAAATACAAGCCACGCCGAGCCACAACTCTCAACGTTCATCACAGCACTCCCATAACTATTCAAAAAATTGAGATGGTCAAGTTCATATTTTAGAATAGCCATAAAATGCTGTATTGGAATGCTGACTTTAAGAAGAGATAAAGTATTCTCTAAACCCTATGGCAAACTGTTGTTCCTCAGAAGAAAACTCACGAGGAAAAAATTGATAATATAAAATGCAATATCCAAACAAAAAATGTGTATAACCATATTACTCCAACATTATTTTGAAACTATTGAGGGCACTGTTATATTTTCGGCCATCGTTTCTGACTCTGCTGGACGAAACAAAGGGAAAAAATATATGTGATATTTAAGTGGCAAAAATATTTTATTCGATTTATCAGAGATTAACAACGTGTCATGATATAGTAAATATAGATAATTTAATAATTACCATGACGTCTAGGAATCCAAATCAAACAAACGCCCAAAGAATAAAACAAATTCAGATTGCTTTTGAAACCATTGTCTTACTGGTCTACGTGAATCGCTGCTTAACCACGATCGGCCGCCTAACTACAAACTGTATCCTTCGGAGACAACGTTAGGCCTCTGTGTTTTTCAGGGTTACGCCTTCTCTTTCCCCCCTGCCCTCCCCGCGTCGCTACTCCTCAGGACACCACCAACTGGCTGCCGCGGCGCCCAATTCCCTCGCGGGTTTTACGACGCCGAGTTAAACGCGCCCCAGTAAATTGAATAAGCGGGTGGCCTCATAAACACGCCCCCTCCTTCGACCAGCCCTCCCGGCGGCGGTTCCGGCGCCCGCCCCGCCCCGCCCCCCCCTCATACGTTCCCAATAACGCACTCGAAATTAACGCACGCGAGAAGGGGCGCTACAAAGCGTGTGATTTAGCGCGGGCCGGACGTTAACCGCCTGGGGTGTCATAAGGAGCTGAACCGGAAAGCGTCACCGAGGAAAGCACCGGAAGCGGAACAGGAAGGAAGTGTAGTGATTAGAAAATCATATTGTAGAAATGTATACAGAATGTTCCTGTGGATCGAGCTGTTACGAACAAAAATGTCCAATAAGTATTCGTACTAACTCGCATATACCACACGAATATCGCTCATACGTTGCTCATTTACCATATTTTTAATTACATCATTCGATTACTTACATTAACTACACTATTTAATCATTTTTACTTTTCGTAAACGTACGTATATATGGAGAAATGTGCGTAGTATAGAGAAAGTTATTGAATGCCGCGGAAAATCGATTACGAGATTTCAACGGAAATACACGTTTTGAGGTCCCCAAATGTAGAAAAATCGGTTCTTTTCAAAACGGTTCTTTTCTCTAAAATTGAAGAAATCTCTGTCCATCTGGGCTGAATCGAAGCCCTGCGATTTTGAAAACATTTATTACATTTTGTGGGTAGTTTACGTGAACTTCCCCAAATCGTTTCTAAGGTTAATTTTGAATTTTCCAAAATTTCAAAAGTTTCAATTATTTCCGGCGTCTTTCAACAACTACAAAATTAAAGACAGTATTTTTTCCTTCAAATGAAATTTGTTGTCCATACTTTGTTCTTTTATTAAGGCCAGGTACAATTTTTGAAAATTTTAGTAGCTTTTACGCAATATTGCGGACAACATTTGCGATTTTGAAAAAACGTACAAAACCAGATTTCCTCAATAACGGCTTCAAATTTTTTCTTCAAAATTCTCTCAAAATTTTCCATTTTCTTAAAAACTTGTACAATTTTTTCAATGGAAATTGCCATTTATGACTAGGTTTCACTCTTTTTATGTTTCTTTTGAAGTAACACTTCGTTTATACTAATAGGAAACCAAAAAAATTGAGAAAATGTAAAAAAATGTACTTTCGGCAGCGATAGATTGCAGCTGGCATGAGGATGAGTCAAAACCGTGGAGCCAATACACACCAAAGAAATTAGAAAAATTTACTACCAGAAAGTATGTGCCATTCTTTAGCATTAATAGTTCCGTATTAGAATAGTATTCCTTCCAAATCTATCTTCTGAGCACTGAGTTATATGATTAAAAGGATTGCAATGCATGTTAACGGTTATAATTCACCGACAAGTATATACATTAACAGTAATAAATTAATTTTGTTTATTTGAATATATTGACGCTTCATATGTTTCAAACACATTTTTAAACTTAACAATTTTTTATTATTAACTTATTTGCATATTGATTACATTATTTTGTAAAAACAAAACAATAAAACTATTTTTAAGGGATCAAAAGAGTTAACTTATGTTAACTCTGAACTTGCAAATTATTTTAAAGCTTTCATACTAAACTATTTCAAATAAAACAAATGGTCAAAATCTCGATTTCTATTATAGTTTTCTCCTATGTCCATCTGTCAAAGGAACGACACAAAAACGAAATGACATTTTAAGAGAATTCTGAAATCTATATAAATATGCTAAAAGAAACAAAGCGGTTAGTATGTTACCACAGAACAAAACCAATATACTCTCCGGTGCTCCACAGTTCTGTTACAATTTGATATTTTCCTCGAAAACTCTTTTAAAAACTGGTGTGCGTTTTTACAAAGAATAGAATCCTGGGGCAATCCGCAAAATAAAGCCTTCAATATTCAATGAACGAACGCAGAAGAGAAAAACACTTTGTTTATCGTTTCTATCTCTATATTGAACATTTTTGTGACATGCAAACTCCATTCAGGTGAAAATTTCGGAAACTCTTAAATCGTTGGTTGTGACCACGCTTTTAACAACAAAAGTTTCACAACGACACAGACTTCATGGTGTGCGGTCAGGTTGTGAGGTAAAACTTGACATGTTTACGCTCAAGCAGTGCTATGCCGAATTTGTGTTGCCCCCTCACACCACCTACGTCGACAGAGAAAGTACATTAAGTTCCGAATGAAATTGAAAAGCAATGTGACGAAGTTCAATACAGCAACTGGGGAATTATTATTTTCTTGTATCCAATAGACACCGAAATGTGTCGTAAATATGACATGCGTAATATTCGAAAGTAGGTTGAGTTTTGATCATTTTTTTTTTTATAAATCGGGCAAATCACGGTTTTATTTTCAACGTAGTGTGATGTATAGTGAAGACTCGCGTACGAAGTTGAAAAAAGCCATGGTATAAAAAGGATTATTCACAATTAAATAGAAGAAATTTTATTGTCACAATTTTCTGTTTAGATAGACAAGAGCTCAACACAGAGTAAGCTCTTAATCATCACAAGATGTTTCAGAAATTAATTTCTATAAAATCACTTACATTGGTAATTTTTTTCTGTGTTGAACAAAATATAGGCTTTCTCTCAGCTCTTAATAAACCTCAAATTGATCACACAAAAATGCAATTTAAACAAGTATCTCCTCAAATGAAGACCTATTATTTCAAACAGATTGGGGTAAGTATACCGGTAAATTATTAGTAGGAACGTATGGCATGAATTGAAAAGTCTCGAAAAAGAAATAACTACAAACATGTCGACGAGACCCACCGGCTCGGTACGTCACCAACTTTTGACGCCATCGCCTCTCCCGGAGCACAGAGCAGGGGTTCACTAACGACCCCCGGGCGGCATAACCCACATTTCGAGCCGGCAGGCCCACCCCCGCCCCCCGGCGTCCTCGACGGTCTCACTCGCTTCGTTTGGCCGTCCTCCGGGTTTTAATTCACCGTCTGACAGGAACGCGCCGCCTGACACATCCCATTTACGAGCCCACGCGTTCGCCGTGCAGCGCAGCACGGACCAACTTCTGTCCGGCGTAACGAGAGACGAGCCAGCGCACGCCAGGCGGGCCGTCCCCTTCACAGAGGGGATTCCCCGACGAATGGCTTCCGCCAAGTTGGCCCAGCACAGGGGGAAAATACGCACGTCGAAACATCGTATGAGCCTTTGTTTGGGCTCTGAAAAATGAGTTATTATTTTTAGCTTTGCTGATAATGCAAACGAATTCGTAGACTAAGGCGTGTTGTGCTGCCAGACGCAGTCGAAGAGCTTGTTAGTTGGATGCCGCTCTCCTGGGATTTTCATTAAAACGCGACGTCACCGAGACCGCAACATCGGGAAACAGCTAAAAGAAAACGTCGGGGAATCAATAGAGAGTGAACATAATTCTAAAAAATTCTGTTAGTAAGTGCAAATAAAAGAATTGCATTCACATATCATTTTTCAGATATAAAATTCTGGGACGTACGGGTGGTCGCTTGAGAGTATGGAAATAGAATGATCTAGAATTAAGATTAATTCTATTTAAGATGCCGTTGACTATCCAGAGCAAAAATTCAATTAAAATGCTATGTGAAAGATGTCTTATATATAATTTCAAAATTCCAATTTCGAACACATAAGATTATATTTTCTCTTTTAAACTGATTTATATGATACTGACGTACATAGAAAAAGACCCATTTGTAATCTATCGAAATATTTGGGCTTAAAAACTGCAAGAAATATTTAGTTCTTTCAATGTAGAATCTTTTTTGAGATTGTAATGCACACCACATATTATACTTCATTATGATTCTTTTTAATGGATTACGTCATTATACTCGCAAATGATGCATACACTTAAATACTTCTACAACAATATTCTTCGAACGTGACGAATTCAAACATAAGGACTGATCATTGCTTCCAACGTTTAACAGACGATATGTCTAAAGTATTCAGCTTTTGAAAAACTAAACACTGTTTAAAAAGTTGTAGTATTGAAATTCACCAGCAATGGCCCCAGTAGTAATAAAATTCAACCACCAACCCCGGTTGGAAAATCAAAATACCGAGAGCAAGTGTAACCCCGCAAATCACCACGTTCGCCCCAACCGCTTACAAGAGACGCCCCCGCAGGGGTGGCGGCCCAGGGCAGCCCAGTCGGGGCGCGCTGCCCTAATTGGCCTCTTCAGCTGCAGCGTAGCGGCACGAGGTGTAGCGGGCGGCCGCACGAGAGCTCGGCGAGCGGGGGCGGGGGCGGCAGAGGCGGGCAGCGCGATGGCGACGGCGGCGGAGACAAAGGCGGCGGCGGTGGCGACTCAGGTGCGCGTGGTAGCGTTGGGGGTGGCGACCGAGGTGGAGGCGGGGGCGGAGGAAGAGGTGAAGGGGGCGGAGGCGGGGCGGAGGCGGAGCGGTGGCGAGGGCGGATGCGGGGGCGGGGGCGGAGGCGGGGCGGAGGCGGAGCGGTGGCGGTGGCGGTGGCGGTGGCGGAGGCGGGGGCGGAGGCGGGGCGGTTGCGAGGGGCGGAGGCGAGGGCGGGCGGAGGCGGCCGCCACCGCCGCCGCCGCCGGGCGGGGGGGGGGGGGCGCGCGGGCCATTCAGAGACACATTGGGCGCCCCTCACGTGAAACGGCCGCCTAACGAGGACTGTGCGCGCTGCCGCTCCGAGTCGCCGCCACCGCCGCCGCCGCCATGCCCGGCGTTGTCGCCTCCGCCCTGCTGTTAATTATACGGCCCTACCGTAGGACGGCGCACAGGCAGTTGCGCTAGGGGAAAGAGAGGAATACGCCAGCGCAGACGATAAAGGGAGAAAAACTTACAGCGTACGAGTGAGATTGCGCCGCTGTTTGGTTACGGCGGTAATTGGAACAAGACCAGGTAGTAACTCGCAATACTAAATTGGAATTAGATATTCTAAACGGATACTAACGTGAAAATAAGAGTAATGGAAATATTCAGCATTTTTTGAAAGATAAGAGAACGAAAGAGAAATAAAGGAGACAAGTAGAAATAATCAATGTTACGTTCTCTCGCAATAGTGCTTATTACAACAACTTATAAAAAATAATTTGGTAATCTATTAATGACAGTAGGTTGTGACACAAAATACAGTAATTCGAGACTGTCATTTGTAATACGTGCGACGAAGTCGTACAAATGAAGGGATATCAATGAAATTACTCAATTACTCCCTCTACAAAGAGAGAAAGAGTGAGGCATTTTTAATTCAGAAACCAGAATTAATATACGAGTTAAACTATTTTGAAAACACGAAATATGTTACGTCATACTACAAGTCGAGCCTACAAAGTGTGACAAAAGTACTAGCCTACGCGACGGCAGAGCCATTCCGAGTGAATTTGGCCTACATGAAACAAAGGAAAGGGAGCACCGAGCACGGGAAACGGGCGGTGAGGTAGCGACGCGAGAGCGGCCGCGGAGGGGACGAGAAAAACGGAAGGAGCGCGGTAGCCGAGAAGACCCACAGCCGAGACCGCAACGGTCGCAGATTAAATACTAGTCGCGGGGCCAAATTAATTCCGCCCACGCCGCCCCCACCCGCCCCCAAAGAGGTGAGCGCCGCTGCAGCCTTCTCTCCGCCGTCGGCCTGCTCCGCGCCTGGGCTACGAACCGTGCAGCGACTGCCACTCGCTCTCCTGGTCACGGAATGGAATCATTATTACTTTCAAATGAAAAGTAGTTTAATTTCGGGCGAATACAACTGAAATTCTGCAATTAAAAAAGTTTGTTTAGTTTCACGAAGTACATGTTTTTCGGATTCAAAATGTCTTGTAGTTTCCTTTTACCTCTTTCGTGTGCGAAAGCTTTGTTGAATTGGTGAGTAGAAACGATTACCTCACGATATGAAAATACGTTCAGTGTAAAAGTTTAAGTGAACTTCAACTCTTAGAGATAGATGATATATAAAATCGAAAAAAGAAGCATTTCGAAATAATGTAAAGAAAAAGAGAAGAAAGTAATCTTACCCAATCACACTTTTTATTATCAAGCATTAATAATGAAACCTTTCTGCAGCGTCGGATGCGATAAATATTTTTCATCTTAATTTCAAAATCTGTAATTTAATGCAAAACCAATCGTTTGTCGGGAACATTTTAATTTACATAAAAGTGGTTCCAATTATTTACAAGACATCATAACTTCAGAATTTGGCAATTCGATTAAATGGATTACATGGGATTTTACAGTGACACAGTTGTACTAGATCGTCTGACTCGCAGAAGAGCGTATTGCTACATATTTCGTACATCTTTCTTTCTTTTCAGTCTGCACGTATATAGTACAATAAAAAAATCACAGGTAATAAAAACTAATCAAATAACTTTTTTAACGCATCGTATAATAACTCTGTCCAATTTATTTTGTTTATTACCTCTCCTCGGAATCAAATAAAATGTTTCTTCCAGTTGAAACACCTCCCGATAAACGCTTTCTTGAAACTAATACATTACGCGAGAACGAGAAAAACAAAAAAAACAAACACGTTACATGAACTGAATGGTAGTGGTTCGCGTTCGCGGGTTACTTCTTCCCAGAAAGAAAAAGGGGCAGAAGCTACGTTTTTGCCAGTTGGTGCTACCTGAGTAATTAGCGCATCGCCAGCAATGCCCTGCCACGCGGCGTCGTCAGGGCGAGAGGCAGACCCGGCGCGCAGGAAATGGGAATTTATTCTTTTGTGTCGGGCGACGAAATTTATAGAGACAATTTCGGAAATACAAAGGAGAGAACACTGTCCACAATTAAATGGGATTCTCGAGTTCCGTATTCCGGGATACGAATGCGAGCATTAAACTATGGCTGTTGGCGAGACTGCTCTCGCGGATGGGAGCACGTTGGCTGAAAATGCATATCTAAGAGGTCACAGGGATTGTCAGAAAATTGAATTAAAAATTTGCTCGTTTGATGAGCAATTTGTAGAACACTTTTGGCAACAAACATTTTCTCTCTTTACACAACACTTCCATGTATGTCACAATTCAATAACATTATTACAAACAGTTCAAGATGGTTTAGATTTCCGCCCTCCCCTCAACTTCTTCGCTGGCTTCTTCTCTGTTCACTATCATTTATTCAAGATAACTCACATTCAAATTAGAAAACATTTTAAAAGCATTTTCACATAAGAAACGTTTTTATTATTCTATGTAAGTCCATGATAATAGTAAAATATAGGATACGAGAATAAAATCTATTATCGAATGCCATTCAATGTTTTCTTCATTACTACATTGTTCGAGATTTCATATCATATTGAGAAATATTGAGTTAAAGTCCACGACAGTGAAATTAAATGTTCTAATTTCCAAGGGAATTACATTGTTGTTTTTGTTGTTAGGGTTGTTAGGGTCAAGACAAATGACGGTTTAGATGGCCGTAATGAAAAAAAATTATATATAGGACTAGCCCATTCTTGGATATATTAAATGAACAAGTACTATCGATTATGTCTGAAAATGAAACAACAAAAAATTACAAAAATGTGGGGTCGTCCCTCTCTGACTCCGCCTTTCTGGTTATGCACCCCACTCCGACATGCGACATTCAGTGTTAGAGATCAATATCAGAACGCCGCCAGAAGATTTGTTGTAAACACTGCCTTCTTTCATAGTATTGTTAGTTAGTTAATGCCTTATTTTACGTGGCGAGACTCGGGCCATCAGGCCCGCTCTTCCGTCTAACCACGCAAATTTCGCTACGCTCCTTTCACCACCTAGAGAAAGGAGTTATTATCTTGCGCGACGAAACAGGCGGATCTCAATTTTGCTCAGAGGCTTTTTTTTAGGCTTGAGGATATTTTACATGCAGTAAATCTACTACATGGGACAGCCGGCTTTACTTCCCCTCCGAAGGACGGCGTACGAAGGATTTTCATCCTTAAAAATTTACGGCTTCGATCGGGTTTGTACCGCAAACTCGGGTACAACAATCCAGTACGCTGACCGTTATACCACCGAATCCGCCATTCTTTTGTTAGATTTCCAACGATGGGTTGGAAGATTACCGAGAGTCTAATGTAATTATGGATTTCTAGTCAAGAATAATGCTTTAAATACTGAACTAATAATGATAAGTCACTGCAAAATAATTTCTATCACAACAATGAATTTCTCTTCTGAATTTTAATAGTATTTATTTTCTATTTCGGCTTAAATAAGACTGAATGAATAGTAATTATCGTTCGTCTGATGAATCAAATCGTAACGATTCATGACAAAACGGGAGTACAGTTATTCATGGGTTTCACGCTTGTAAGCACATTGCATCTCTCAGATATACATGTTTTTTCTAAAACACTTCCTGAATATTTAAACACAACCAAGCAAAAATATTCTAAATAGATTCGTAGGTTTGTAGCTCTTCCTTCGTTGATCTCTCTTCCCAACCATTGTACGAGTAATTTGGACAAGCATTTGCAGTGTACAAGTACTGCATTTGTATATATTTGAATATTTGCAGCAATACATTGGACATCCTCGAAATTAAAGCAAACCTGTGGCTTATCCCAGTACCACAATAAAAAAACTACCATAACAGTCCTTTTCAATTCAAACCAGGAGTATCAAGAGGAAATTTTTGGCCCAGTCCTCGCACATAACCGCATTCGACCACTGTGCCCTTCTATCACTGCCACCGCCGTAGAGGTCAGTGGCTCTCTCTGCGAATTCTCTTTTTAAATTAACGCCGGAACACGGGCGCGAATTAAACAATTTTACTAATGCATGTTCATTACCGTGAAACTGTGCTTCGATGTACGTTCGCAGTGATGGAGCCAGCAGATAGTCGTAAAACCGTGAGAGAGTTGCTCTGCACTTTCGAATTAATATTTAGATAATGTAATGGAAATAACAGAATACAATGCGTGACTCCGTATTGAGTATGCAATAATTGCATTTGTTTATGATTTTGCAAATTAACTCTGCTATGACAAAGGTACGCATTTGATAACGACCGTGATCGATTTGGAGTTTCTGCTGTGTTAATGAAAAGTAAATTACAACAGTGATGTGCAAGGCATTCGAGAAAATTGTTTTGAAAAAGAGATGAAGAACCAAATGTAACACGTTTGCCTACGTAATATAAATAAGATCTCATCTCACCTCATTGCAAATCATACTAATTTTGCGGAGGACACGACGCTCGTATTTACATCTCATACTTAATTTGCAGATGACAAAAGAGAACAACAAATGAATGGAGTAATTCTTGCGTAGAGTGTTTTACAGTAGGTGGACAAATTATTGGGGACAGCACTCATATTTGTGTAATTTTTAGTTTAAAAATTTTTTCGAGCAACGGATTTGCTTTCGATATGATTTGTAGTATTACTGTTATCGTTACTATTGTTTTTAATAAGTGACAAACTGGATCCTTGCGTTATTTAAGAAGTAAGTGATGTTACTTCTTATTCAGTTTAAGTTTATTCAAAATATATGCTGTAATGAAAACATATAAACTATTTTTTAATTTTTTTTGCAACATTTTCCTTTCCAAAATAATCAAAACGTAAGTATTGTTCTATTTTGCATTACGTTTACTAAATTTTATGAGTGAAATTCATTTTAGTTTACGTCAAAACCTCGAAGTTTTTGTTTTTGGAAGGGTAAGACTTCAGAGATGACTCCAAGGAAAATAAGAGCAATACAAACACTATTACTTCACTCCATACATTGACGGAGAGATATAACAACCACTGAAGGTGCTTCGAAAACTGTGGTTGACAAAATAAAAATTGATCACAACAAACCCCTGGAAGCAGATCGTGTTGGTAAATGTGACAGGAAAAGAATTATCAGTCTTCGTTCCGGTTGTAGAATTAGGGATATATGTCTCAAAAATTGTAAAAAGTGTGTTACTCGTCTGACTACGATGACAAACGCCGAGGGAGTAACGGTTTCCAACAGGACGGACCGCAGACGGTTGGCTGTAGTGAACCTCCTCAATCGACACCCTATCTATGAACAACGCCTCGTCCAGGCCATGAAGAAGAAGCGACTGAAATTAGTCAGACAACACTGAAATAGGACTGTTACAGACTAGAGTCGAGTAATAAAACCTTTTTATATATTTAAAGCACTAGCGCATTACGTCAATAATGATTTTTTTGTAATATTTAACGGGTGTGCTTCTCTGACGAATCAACGTTGCAGATTTTGGAAGAATAAAGTTCATTTGTCCGACAACGCCCTGGGGAACACTTCCATCTGGACTACCTACTGGAGAGGGTTACACTCCCGGTTAGAGTCGCGGTGTGATCTATGATCTCGGCAAAGATATAGGGCGCCTATACATCGTAGAAAGGACCATGAGGCAAGACCAGTACAAGCGAGTGCTAAACCCTGCTACGACACAGTTCGAAGAATCGCGATTTAGCTGTGAAATAAAACATTTTTATGTTCCATTAAACACCGTGTCATAAAGTCAAGAGTATTCTTGCATTCATGGAAGAAAAAAGATAAACCATTTTGCCCTGGTCAGCGAACTTACCAGACATGAACCCTAAAAACACATGTGGGAACTCAACAAACGGCCGATCATCAGCATCACATCAATGTCATCACAACATTGAACTGCGACAAAATGCAAAATTCTGAATCCAGAGCACGTGCCGCGACCTATTATTGCATAAAAAGGTGCATCACTAAAATAAAGTATTAATTTTACCCAAAATTAGTTTTACCTAAATGCCTTATTGTTAATGTTATAATAATATGTTCATGTTAATGTCATAGTAATATGTTTATGTTTTCATAATACACTCTAATGAATAAAAAATACCTTGGAAACCAAAAAAACATTAATTTGATTGAATAATGTAATTAAAATATTTAACACATCTTCAATTTTCCTGAGTCGAGCTCTGATTGATTGTTAGTGATTCCGGGTCCGTCAACTATGGAGGTCAGTAGTCCCGTAAGTGCAGAGCATGATTTTCATCGGGAGGCGGCGGTGATCTTCCCCCGCTGGATGGCGAGATCCGGCGCCAACCTACAGTCGGCTAGTGGGGTTTCCCCCTTACCAGAACTCTCCCACCAGCGAGGCACTGCCCCAGCCGGGACAAGCTCTAAGCTCCCGACCGGTCTCCCGGAATAAGTGGTAGTGAAGTGCATGTTAGTGTAAGTGTGTGTAAATGTGAGAATAGCACGAGGAATAGAAACGAAAAATCGTGCGCGGTTCGTGGCCTGTTTGTTAGGGCACTGCTCCGGCATTCGCCTGGTGTGGATCGGAGAAACCACGGAAAACTACCGACCAGAGCAGCCAACCGCTAGAATTCTCCTCCAGACAGCGACTGAATTCGCCCTAGCTGACAAGCTAGTGTTGAAAATCCAGCCGTCTTTTGGACTCGAATCCAGAAGTGACTCATTTCAGTCGCGGTCAGAGGCACTGTAGCGACGTCAGTTGATGTACTAGGCCACCTCTCCTGGTGAATCGAGCTCTTATGAAAGTGTTGCCATTAGACTTAATTAATGTTTACCACTTACAGAATGGATAGATCAAGTCGGTCATCTAGAGTAGATCACTCACCTGTAAAAGAAAATAATCTGTATTAGCATCGAGTCATTACAACTCCTAAATTAACACTAAATTCTTAAAATTTATTTGTAACACATGTATACGGTTCATAAAATGATATGTGAGTCAGTAAATAAAGATCATGCATAAACATTATTGGTTACAAAACTCGAAATTTTGGTAAAAATAAATCGAGGACCATTCTGAGTAATATTAAACCCCGATTCAATAAATGCACAAAATCCAAGACAAGTAAAAAATTTCCCTCGGATCTTTATTTCCGTTAAGACAGACGAAATTCTTCTCTAAACTGTTTTGAAATTCCTGCGGCCCCCAGATATTTCTTCCTCAGTTCTCCTCGGCATTAATTTGCAAGTCTGTGGTTTATTATTAAAATATTTCTTTAACAGGAAACCACTGAAGTGTAATGTTATCGATTCAGCGAAGTAATTTTACTTTTAATAAGGCAACACTAAAAAAAAGAGAAAAAAGTTAAATTAATAATAAATTAATAGTAATAATTAAATACAGAATGTTATCGGTCGTTTTTTTAAGTCGTATAAAGTATTTAACTGATCAGGCTATAACAGATACTATAAACACATTTAAGAACCCTTTCAAAGAAACTAATTATAAAGACATTTTTAAAAAAGCACTAAATAATGCTTGTTCCTTTTATGTTACATTCTTGTGGTATGGCTAGGCGTAGAATACTAAATAATAATTCGTAATTGTATTCTGACGTTTAATTTCACATCATTCGTCAGTGTCACATCATGTGTCAGTGGATGGGAAAGTGTTTAAAAGCGGACATGAAACACAAAGAAAACGATGCAATATTGTTTCCCTGGCAGAAATGTCACAGAAAATCTCTTTTCTGACAAGATGTGACAAGACTTTCCCCACTGTTACACCAAATTAATATCATGGCACGTAACTAACAAGAAGTTACAGAATTTCAGTCATAATTAGAAACGAGGAAACAATTTCCGAAAGGCAAGACACAAATTTATGTCATCAACATTCAATTTGACTACCTCCAAACTGGCATTTACGGCACACACGTGATGTATTACAGCATCATGTAGTCATTATCAGTAATCAAAGGGAACAGAGCAGGAGTAAGAAGGAATAAGATATTGGATTTTGAAACGATTTCATTAAACCCTTTTAGATCAAATAATTAAAATAAGTATATTCACAAGAGACATTTAATTCGTAACAAAATTCATCTTTTGTCAGAAGGCAAGAAGTTCTTTAAAACCTTTCTCGATTTAGCTATAGCAATGAACTACATGAAACGCTAAATGACTGCCCCAACTTTATCACCCGCTCATCGGCTGAAATTGAAGGATACTAATTTTTTTCTGTTAGGTACACGGCGATTGTCAGTTCTACATATTTTATAAGTTACATACCTACATATATTTCATACACGCATACTCTACATACTAAATGAATTCATATATATATATATATATATATATATATATATATATATATATATAACTGTATTAACCCGGAAAGCTACTGCTTGGAGTTTTCCCCCGTCAGGTTACCCGTAATAATTTCAATGAACATTATTTCTCAACATTTATTAACTAAATCTACTACCACAAACATTAAGAATTATTTTGGTGAGAAAAATCACCCATATTGCAAAAGCACGGCCGGGCGTTTCACAGTAAGCCCAAGGGGGTTATTTCGGCAAGAGAAGTCTTCCTAGAGGTATGTGACCGATGGCAGCATGTGCCGAGTGAATCTGGTAGTCATGAGCGAGGCACCGGCGACACGGGAGCAATTTGCCTCGGTAAGTTGAACTGCTAGCGCTTTCTCTATCTGCTCAGTACTCCGTCTCCCAGGGAGCCGAGATTTTAGACCCCATTCACTTTGACTGATTGATTTTTCATGTTTCCGGGCGAGTCAACTGCTTTGGTCATTAGTCCCGTTAGTGTAGTGCATGTTTTTTCGCGTAAGATGGCGGTTTCGCGGAAGATGGCATCCCCGCTGGATGGCGGATCCGGCGCCGACCTACCGTCGGCTGAGGGTTTCCCAACCAGGACTCTTCACCAGCGGGTACCGCCCAGCCGATCTCCCGGAATATGTGATAGTGTAGTGCACGCTAGTGTAAGTGAGTGTGTAAGGAGAGGATGGGACAAGGAAGAGAAAGGACAGATCGCGCACGGTCCGTTTTTAGGGTACCGCTCCGGCATTCGCCTGGTGTTGATCGGATCAGAGAAACCACGGAAAACTACCGATCAGAGCAGCAGGCCGCTAGAATACTCCTCCAGACAGCGACTCAATTCGACCTAGCTGAAAAGCTAGTATCGAAAATCCTGCAGCCGTCAGGACTCGAACCTAGGACCTCCCGGTCAAAGGCGCTGCAGTGGCATCATTTGATGCAGTGAGCTACCGCTTCCGGTACATTCACTTTGAACACACAACACTTTTGGAAAATACAAAATGCCTATGTTTGAAAGAATGAAGTTTGTTACAACACACAATTATTTTGATATTTCTGTTGCATATTTGCTGACATCTTCAATATCGTAGGGCCTAGTGTGTTTTGCAGAAACAAACTGCATTCTGTTGAAATGCTGCGCACGTTGATATACTGTTAAAATGAAAAAATAACGAATCATCTTAATGGGATATTGATCTGCAAAAAAATAGACAGGAATTTTTAATGTTTAATTGACTTAAGCATTGAAATATTAAACATTCATAAAAGTTATTAATATTGCATCAGGTCGAAACGACTTGGAATTCTGACACTTCTTTAAAGATTAGAAGTCGCACTCAGCGATGTCAATGCAGAGACGATTATTTTGGTTAGGGAATACACCCGTCGAGCAATAGTGTTCAGAAGAAAAACGAAATATCTTCGATGGCGTCGGAACGTTATCTGCCAAACATCACAGTACAGTAAGTTGCCTATCAATGTTTTGTTTAACTGACACAAGTGTTACTTCGTTATATGAAATTTCCTGCATCTTCATTGGCAAAGATAATCTCCCCGTTGTATTTGAATGATATGAGAACCGTCTTATACTAGACAGCCAGAACAGAGCCAATTTTATTGCTCATTTTTGGCATTTAGCAATTTCAGTATTGTTGAGCCGGTACCGCATCGTTGACAGTTAATCAAATGGAAGAATAGTCATTACAAATGCTCAGTTGAGAAAGTATGGGCGTCCCAGGACAATATCCTATTTAGAAATTTGGCATGCACATCGTTATTTATAAACAATGTGTTGATTGTCCCCTTTCATAGCATCTACAATTTCATGCCTAATTTATCATTAAGTATGTTATGATTGATTATCGACCACCCAGCGTCTCTACCAAACTCACTTTAGCGAATCATCGAATCCGCAGCGGTTTGGTCTTGTGAGTTGAAGGTGCCTAAATGTTTTTTGTGGGAAGGTTAGACTCCGGACAAAGGATTTTAAAACACAGAATTAATGAAACTTGAAGGAAATGTTTATCCAGAATAACTTTATAATTGAGCTAATATAACATTGAATTGATTGTAAAAAATTAAGAACTAAGATAATGTAATAACGTCTCAAAATAATATTCTGCTTCATTGATATGTCGTTCAATTGTCCAATGAAAAATAAATATAGAGGCAATGAAAGAATGATGACATGCATTCAGTAAGTGGCATTCGAGAAAAAGTCCTAAAATAAAATACTAAGAATACTGAATACCAAAGCTTATGAAAAGATCCCCAAATGCCAGAAGATAAAAATACATACCTAGTTATATAGACTATCCACAGAACAACTACTTCTGCTTATCTCCTTTTTCTTTAGAGCATTCCGAGACTTGCTTGTTAGAGCCACAAAAAAAACAAGAAAAAAAAAACACAAGATAAAATCGACTTCACGCAAAATTGCGTGTCATTTTCAGATTTTATGCAATTCTTCGAAAGTTTCCAGAAGCCATATAAATCACGACTTAAAATTTACGAACTGCGTAGTGCGACTTTACGGCAACACTAAACCACGCTCTACAAATTCTGATATGGACATCACTGGGCGCACTGGCAGTTTAACGGCCGAGACCAAAGTTCGTTTATTGGCAGAAGGCGGCGGGGGCGGCGGGGCGGCGGGCGCTGTGAGGGCGGCGGGCGCGGCGTGGGCGGCGTGGGCGGCGTGGGCGGCGTGGGCGGCGGGGCGGCGTTGGCGGCGTGGGCGGCGTGGGCGGCGGGGCGGCGGTGGCGCGGAGAGCGGGCGGGGCGGCGGGGGCGGCGAGTGGGAGGTCGCTCGTCGCCTGGGGCGTGCTGGCGCGCGGAGAGCGAGTGCGCGTATATAAGAGGCGGCTGCAGGCGTGCGGCGTCGGCCAGTGGTTCAGGACGTCCCAGGCACGAGGCGGAGGCGCCATGAGGGTCCCGCTGCGTCAAGTGCTCGCGTTCCTTCTTCTGGGACTCGCTACAGCTTCCGGTCTAGCTCTTCCGGTACGTACATTGCCAAAGAAAAGTCGGTGGACTTTCGGCCAATGAGAAACGAGGCCTAAAAATAATAACTCATAGCCACACGGCAATAACAAAAAGTATGTGTTCCTATCATTGTCAAAGGTTTTATTTCAATAATATAATTTGCATTTTTTCTTAGTGATTACTAAAATTACTACAATATAGCAATGAAATAAAATGTAATCAAGTACTGGACATGACCTTAGCAAAACTCACTTGAAAACGCTTTTAATTAGTTTATATAATTCTATATCAATATGTCAGAAGAGCAGTGTATTACCTCTGTATTTTCAACACAGTCCTCCTGCTTCATCTCAAGGCATCTTCATGAGCGCAAACAAAGTGTTTTTATATATTTATTCGCGTGCCCTGAAACAATTTTCTGATCGTTTCAGGTTTGAACCCCTGAGATACAGAGCGAATTCCATTCCATTTATTTCTTGTCATGAAAACCATCTGTTTTTTCTCAAAGATGTAACTCCCGATCTAAATTTGTTCGCTTTTTATCGTTCAATAAGTTTACTTGAACAATTTTCGATAACGCGCTTGAATGCTGCTTAAATAAATGAATTGTGATTTGTGTCCAGAATTCGTAATTATTTAGTACTAGAGTAATCCATCCCCTATGGGTTTTGCTTTGCATTTCGGCAAACAAAACACTCGTTACGCGTAAATTATCCGAATTCAATTATTTGCATTTTTAATGCTGAGTTAAATATATGAATTATTAATTTCGTGGAATGGGGATTACTTACTTCATCAAAAATATCCCTTTAATCCTATTAATATTATCAATCCTATCTCAATGATTGTAGAACGTTCTTAATGTAATACAACGAAGAAAATTTGATCATAAGAATTCAATGAATACAATTACTACAATTCTTTTAGATTAAAATGAAAAGTTGATCCATCTCACACATCTACAATATTAATATTTAAAAGTAAAACTTTTTTTTCAGGCAGAACCCGCCAGTAACAAGAATAAAACCGAGAGTAAGTATTTGTTAGACTTTTACGTCAATAAGCCCTTTCTGCTCCGCGATATGCGTCTTCCAGTAGCAACTCGATTGATATTAGGAAGAAAATTAATCAGTGCCAGGTGTAGAATGCATTCTTTGTGTGTCTCGTGTAAAACACTAATAGCCTAAAAAAATTTTGACGAATTATTTCTCACTTTTCATGATATTGAATATTGTAGACCTGTGTTTCGGTAAATGTATAATTAGAATGACTGTTCCAGTTGGCGAACGAATGCTCTACAGTTTTGACATTGATCCACCACAAGTAGAGCTTTCGGTGAAGAAGTTCGGCTAAAGCGATGGGAATCATCAATACTCTTGTACGTTCATTTACTTGAATAAAGCAAACGATGACAAGTGTATGCGACATCTATTTTGTTTATATCAGAAACATACCTCAGGTTCTCTCCTTTCTTACCAGTACAGTCTTTATAAGATTCCACGATCCATTTGTAAATCAACTGGGCGTTCCCTATATTTCATAATATAGGGAACCATAATCAATTATTAAAATTAGGAATGCTCTTGCAATATATTTGCAGAATTGTAGTTCCGAGGTTTGCGGATTATTAGAAGACATGCTCCTGTTATACGTAATTTAATTTCCATTTTCCATTGGATTAAATGTGACATTGGAGTTAGAGCTTTACAGTAATCTATTATGAACAAGTTTACGATAGAGTATTCTCAAAAGTTTGTACATTTTCTCATAATTCATGTGAACTTCGAAACATTCAATGATCTTTAATTAAATATCTAGAAAGATACGTACGTGCAATAAAATTAGATCAAAGAATCAAAAAATATTTGTTGTATGCACTCGAAACTTTCCACGATCACGGCGAAATATTATAATGATCAACTGCAACAAATGATTCTTATATAAATATCACACACATAACAAAAAGTTTGTAAACTGTCACGTTCAAGACAAATTAAGTCGTTTAGTGTAATTTCGTGTTAATAATTACCAGAATTGAACCATTGATAATTTATGAGTTGCAACGCGAAACGATTCTTCCATTTGTTTTAACTCTCTTGTTTTTAACTTTTTCTTACCAATTCTCTCTACCATATTCAATTACTTATTATTCATTGAATTTCATTGATGACGAGCCAATGGATCAGCAGTTGCTGTATACAACTCTTTGCTTCCAATTTCAGTATACCATAGAGTACGGAATGAATCGTAAATATATCTGAAAGTATGTAGCATAAAAGTATTTCTTCCTAAATATTTCGAAGGTAAACGATAAACTATAATCTAAAACTTTCATGAGTGACCATTTCATATCAGTCGGAAGTCAATTTATCACTTACCTAACAATTGATGCTTCGAAAATACTTCGTAAGTACATCAATACTTCAATAATGTTCGAAGAATCTTAATAATTCGTAAATTTACACAAAGAAAACGAAAAAAAAAAGCTCATCTTGAAAAAGACCCATATTGATCGGCTTATTCGTCCAATTTCTTTCAATAGTTTGCGCAAATGTTGAAAAGGGCCTTTGATTTGCTTCTGGATGGAAATATAGCTTTTCGTCTTCGTCCCTCTACCAAAAAGTCACGAACAGTAATAACTGTTTCTGTCGTTAAGTATAAATAAGTAAATTAATAAACTTATTGAGAGGGAGTAAATTGAGAATTTAGAAGGTTACAGAATCAAAGAAGATAAATGCTTTTAAAAACTCAAAAGATAAACGTAAAACAGCATATAGAACCTTTTCCTAAGGATGAGCCAAAGTGACAGTTCGCGAAAACAAGTGAACATCACATGTCCGCCGCGACAGCTGTTCAGTCACGCCCCTTCGTAAAGTGCTAATGGCTCCTGTGTAAACATCCCTATGCAGAAATCTAAGAGTTTCGCAGAGGTACATGCACGTACGCGAGTCTGGGAAATATTGAAATTTAATTTCGTATGTGGAAAATCTCTTAACATGCTCTCACAATTAGTAAAAGAAAACTGCCACGACTGTAAATAGAAAGCTCTCAATCACAGCGCGCCACAAAACAGCACAAAGCTCGGAACCACGCGCATCGGCACACATCTCGCATTCAAGAATCGGTTTTAAAATAAACATAATATATATCACACAAAAAGTAAATTCAATGTAATATATAAAGAAAAAGAGAATTTTTATAGTAGAGCACATAACACTGCACTTCCATGACGCACTATATTTTTGTCGGACGAGGACATCACAAAAGGAAGCGTCGAAGCCATTTACAAGTCAGGCAATTGCAAACAAAAGAATGCGGGAAGGGAGTGTAATGGGCTCAAAGGCACGACGACCACGGAACTTTCAGTTATGTTGCCAGCACTAGCTGTCACTTTGGCTGATCCTTAGGAAAATCGCTCTATATAAGTTTTCAGGTTATTTACATTGAAGCTTATAAAATACTCCACATTCCTTACATGAATTTCCAATACCAAAAAATAGATTAATACATAGTATGTCTTCATCATATTCCGCTCACGCAGAACCGTCATTTCCCCGTTCGTTCCATCTGACATTCAAACGATATGGCTCTTATTCTTCGGAAAAGCCTCTTTCTGAGAGCCAAGAAACTAATTCTAGATATTTGCACAGCAGGCCGCTAAAGCAACATTCACAAAACGACAGTGGCCAATTACATATTCCAAACACGCTCTCTCTTTAATGACTACTGATTTTCAAGCGACATCAATTGACAAAACATAATCAACTTTAATCAATTTATAACGGAAGGAAAGCAAGGAAATACTTCATACAAATTCTGAGACTGAGAAGATCCACTGGTAGTAATTGAAAGAACAACAAAAAGAAAAAAGACGAAAAGATGAAAGCACGAGACGCAAATCTTGTTTCTCTCCCTTGGCTAATAAAGTATGCGAAGAGGCACTTCCAAAAGATCTTCAAATTCACGAATCTCTGCAGAAATATTAATATTCTGCTTGAAGTCTTTTATTATCACAATCTCCTTTGTGCACACATACTCCATAATTGACACTGGTATCTATTTTAAGTGTCTTTTAATTTCAAACGTCGATTCAAACAAAATGAAAGTAAAAGAAAATTATGCTTCTGAATTAAATGTTTGCCATCTCCAAATAAATAGAAACTTTAACCCACCTAAACAAGAAAATGTTCATTATATTCCAATGACCGTTCAGAAATGAAGTTTCTTTTTATCCTGCATTGATTTTCAGAAAATCGGAACACAGTAGTTCTCATACGATCGCTGTTACAATCGCGTACTTATACAATGCAACAGTAAATATAAAGTACTTCTAAAGCACACCTAATGAATACAAAATCAGTACACATTACGAAAGGCTTTTCGCAGCCACTGCCCCTTAACATTCGCCGCATGTTTCGTGAAAACAGTCAACAATCAATATTGTTTGACGACTGTTAATTCACGAATTTCGAAAGCACATCGAGCATATTAATTCTCGAGTTTTTCTAATTGCAGGTACACTATTTGATGAAGGCAATTTATCCCTTAAGTTTGGCAATCTCACACACCAACGCAACGTCAGACACTTTCATAACTCGAGGCAGAAACTCTACACGCCTTTTAAGAATGAAATTTATACCGTCGTATGTTCATAAACATCACAAATACGCAGGTAACGTAGTCGCCTCTTAAGACTAGAGATCAAAGGGATTTTAACAAGTTCACGGTTTAAAATTTGCACAATTTGAAATGCATTACTAATTTCTTATGAATGAAAAATGCCGCATATTGAACACACAATATATATTTACTTATTTAAATATACGCCTATTCAATGCATTTGTTCCAAGTCAAACTCTGAGTTCAATTAATATCTTACCTAACATTGGATGTACACACGTTATAATGTTGCGAATGAAATTAAACAGGCCCATAACTTTTTTGTACAGTGTCTTAAACATAACAACGCCACGAAGAGAAAATAAAATGAGCTGTACCAGAACGAAACGCATGGAAACTAAAACATGGAAGACTTCCGGAGCAAAAACGTGGGTCGTGAACCGCGTGGCGGTCGGACCGCAGGGTGACGGAGTGGTTGACTGCAGGCGAGGAAGGCGGCGGCCGCCTGCGACCCACGGCGTCGTAACAGAGAGCTGCAGGCGCCGGGGGTCGTAAACGTTGCAGCAGTGGAGGGCCACAGCCATCTCCTCCCCTCGACACAGACCCTCGTGCAATACGAAACAGAACGCACCACTCCACCGTGTCTTGGGGGAGGGTGCGTGGACGTCGAGAAAAAGTGAGCGGCGGGAAGGATAGGTCAGGACGAAACTCCCAGCGAGAGCAAGTCTGCCGACACCTCGCTGAGGCGTCTCACTATTAGTTCAATTCCTTCTGAACTCGCAGTAACGGATTTAAATAATGCTTTGCACCAAATACTAGTTTCAGTGGTAACTTCAAGAAAGGTAGATTGGATCACAATGTAAATCTCATCAAATGCAGATCTATGTTTCTAGCACCCGCTTCAATTAGAATGAAATAAAGCTGTAGAGCTACTATTCGTTTTATGATGATCTCTTTCATTAAGTCATGCCTTTTCAATGTATTCAAACAACTCGTAATTAATCTCTTAAGACTCTTCCAATAACACGCAAACGTCTAAGTAGAACAGTATGCAAAGATATCGTGGTGAGAAATTGTCGTACATATTAACCCGTATAAAATAGTGTAACGCTAAACCAAACGCTATTTTAGGAAAGCATTAACGCGCTCTTGAAGAAAGATAACATCTTAGATGCGACTCCAAGGGCGCAAATGAAAAAGGAAATCAAAGATGCAAAATGACAAGCTGACAAAGGGATGCAAAGAAAACAAGACAGAAGAATAAGAAACTAAGGAAAAGCGACCTTGGCAGTATATTGAAGACGATAAAATGGTATTAAAGTGGATGAGACCGTGATTAAGTATTTAGACATATCGCCTAGTGACATAAGGAACATTATACTGGATTACCCAGTCAAATTTATTCCGGACGACGTTCGCACTGAGAAACTGTAGGAATGGGGAGAGAGGTAATCTCTATCGTGGCGTTAGACAAAACAGTCATCTTTACAGTTATCAACCCATCAATCAATTTGTTCGTAGGATCACAAATCCCAACGCACCTGAACAAGCAAGGGAAATAGATTGACATCATTTGTGAGGGCTTAATGTCGAAGCAAGCAGAACTCCAGAAAAGACAGGAGCACAAACGGCACATAAACGGCGAACGGGATGAACGTCCTGGGGCTGCCAGAGGGAGCTCACGAGCGGGAAAAAGGGGGGGGGGGGGGGGGGGGGAGCGGGAGCGAGCGAAAACGAGAGAGGAGCGGGGGCAATAGGAACGGGAGCGGGAACGGGAGGAGAGCGGGAAAACGAGAGCGAGAGCAAGGGGCGGAGGGTTCGAGCGGTAGGAGCGGGAACGGGAGCGGGGGCGAGAACGTGAGCAGGAGCAGGAGCGGTGTTGGGAGCGGTAGGAGCGGGGACGGAGGGGGGGGGAGCGGGAGCAAGAGAAGAAGCGAGAGCAGGAGCGAGAGCGGGAGCGAGAGCGAGAGGGGGAGCGAGAGCGGGAGGGGAGCGAGGCGGAAGCGAGAGCGGAAGCGAGAGCGCGAGCGAGCGAAAGCGAAAGCGCGAGCGGAGCGGAAGCGAGAGCGGGAACGAGGCGGGGCGAGGCGGGAGCGAGGCGAGCAGGAGCAGGAGCAGAGCGGGAGCGGGAGCTAGAGCGGGAGCGGAGGAGGGGAGTGAGGCGAGGCGGAGCGAGAGGGGAGCGAGAGCGGAGCGAGGCGGAGCGAGGCCGGAAGCAGAGCGGAGCAAGAGCGGAGCGAGGCGGAGCGAGAGCAAGTGCGAGAGCTGGAGCTGGAGCTGGAGCTGGAGCTGGAGCTGGAGCTGACGCAGGAGCTGGTGCTGCAGCTGGAGTTGGTGCTGGAGCAGGAGCTGGTGCGAGAGGCGTGAATGAGTTGCGGGAGGTTTCCAGGGCCCGAGGGGCGCGCGCGGGCCCTGCGAGGGCTGCTTATCGCCGTCCGCCGACCTCCGCCGCCTGCTCCGCTGCCGCGCGCGCGCGACCTGAGTTATTGTGCGAACGCCGCCGCGTAATTTCCGCAGATTTATGTCGCTTGGAGATTCATCGGGCGGCGGAGAAGGGTCTGCGAACCGCAGAAACGAACAGCAGTGGGAGACGGAATGGTGCTGATAGCGCCTCCAAAGCGGAAGGAATAGGGCGACAATGGAGATGAGAAGATACAAAGCAGGCAAGTAGTTAAGTATGTCCCTAAGAAGTGTTCGAAAGCATAGAATGAATAAAGGAAAAGTATCGTAAAGATGTATGGCCCCAGATTTTCAAGAGATATAATAATGCAAAAACAGCAAAAATAAAGGTATTGTGGCGTCATGGAGAAAAACACACAGACATTTACAAGTATGTACAAGTTTATTTACACGTATGTACAATAACCAAATTCTGCTCTGAAACTACACACTTGTGAGTATTTCTCTGTGGATACCCACCTCCTCTGACGCGACTCCCGCGCCACTACCGTGACCTCGTCACCCGTGCAATAGGCATGACACGCTCCAGCCTAGGCGTAAAGTTTTGGGCATCGCGCGAGGTTTCCAGAATAAAAACCCCCGCGTGAGCTCGTCGACTCGATTTTATACCAGAGTGTAGCCGTCACGTGACCGCCTTAGGTGTAGGAGGGAGGCTCGCGTCTACCACGTGACCTTCCCGGTTAAGCTGGCGTCCCCTTTGTCTAAATGTATCCCAACGCCGGGGCGCCAAGCTATTCATGTCCGCAGGTATGCGATACTTCCGCTCCTCCTCCCACCCACGGCCGCCAACGTGACGCTACAGTATACATTTTAAAAATCTTTATAAAATAAAATAGAATAGTATAATATACATAGCATAATTTATACGAAAATTAATTTGCATGTGTTTGTGGAAAAAGTACATGTCAGAAATAAAATTTCAAATGAGGTCTCACAAATCAACGAATTCTTCGCGTATCCCATTACGTCTTCTATTTTTTCGTCTGTTCTGCTCACCATGGTCACCCACCTCCTCGGTTCTACACACGCATTCAACGCAGATCATGAACTGCATCCATCCTTACTCCACCAGATCCAAGGGGACCCCGCGGAGATACCCGAGCCCAAAACAAAGGTCAGCGGTCGAGAGGCAAGACGGCAGGGGGGCGTCGAGGCAGCCGAGAGGCGGAGCGCGCTCAAGAGGCACCGAGGGCGCGGGCGATCGCAGCCTCTCCGCGTTGATGAACGGCGGCCTGGCGCTGACAGCGCCTCCGCGGCGGCCGGCCGGAAGTCGGTAACGAGGATCTCGCGAGGGCTCTTCCAGGCCTGCCTCCCTGGCGGCGCGCGATTCCTCGTCCCTGGAGCGCTAATTATCCCGCTCGGGCACGCCCGGTAGGCGCTTCCGCCGGCGCGCCCCTTCGCCGGCCAGCCGCCACAGCGGCCGCCCCTTCCCACGGCCGCCCAATCAGGCCTAAAGGAAGGGGCATTAAAAGAATTGATTGATTGATATTTTCGTGTTTCCGGGTACGTCAACTGCTTTGGTCACTAGTCCCGTTAGTGTAGTGCATGTTTTTCCAGGGAGATGGCGGTGATCATTCCCCGGTGGATGGCGAGATCCGGCGCGAACCTACCGTCGACTAGTGGGGTTTCCCCCTAACCAGGACTCTCCCACCAGCGGGGCACCGCCCCAGCCGGGACAAGCTCTAAGCTCCCGACCGGTCTCCCGGAATATGTGGTAGTGTAGTGCATGTTAGTGTAAGCGTGTGTGTAAGGGGAGAGGATAGGACAAGGAAGAGGAAGGACAGATCGCGCGCGGTCCGTGGCTCGTTTGATAGGCATTCGCCTAGTTGTTGATCGGAGAATCCACGGAAAACTAACGATCAGAGCAGCCGGCCTCTAGAACTCTCCTCCAGTCAGCGACTGAATTCGACCTAGCTGAAAAGCTAGTGTCGAAAATCCTGCCGCCGTGAGGAGTCGAGCCTAGGACCTCCCGGTCAGAGGCGCTGCTGTGACATCAGTTGATGCACTGAGCTACCGCTCCCGGTGCATTCAAAGACGTACTATGCATCTTCACTTATTCACTTGTTATAGTCACTTGTTTTAGACATTCTTTATTATATGACTGAAGTTGACATGGTGCACCTAGCAGACTTACACAAGGTCAAATAATAAAGCAGCTATTCGCGAGTTCAGAAGTATTCCCTGGCAATAAATAACCGGAGAAACGACAGCAGTCACGGAGACAATAGCGGCAGGTAGAGTGGTTTCCAGTAATGTCCATTTTGGTCCACTTCGTTACATAAAAATACATACAATAAGTCAACGTAAATTGACCTTTCCCCATATATCAACATGGTCAAAATCGTCTGAATTGTAATAAACATTGAAACACATTTTAGAAGATAGTGTATTCATGCGCTACCCAATCGCGCGCAGGTGCTGCAACTTTTGTAATCCATTACAATTTTTTGACTTTCAATTGATATTTTTGCCATAGAAAGACACAATGTTGCTTTTTGATAGGAAAAAATAATTTTTAAGTGTCTTTTTACATTTTACATTTAAAATACAGTTACAAGTAAATAATTATAATTACAAAGTCAAATACTTTTTTTATGTTCTCCTTTATGCCACAGAAAATGTCTTTACAGGCAGATTTGCTATCATATATTTTCATTTAACATCTTCGAAAGATTCAACTGCGGCAAATGCACATTTACAACCACATCGGAATTAACCTTTTGCGTCCTCAAACGAGGCTAATGAAAAGAAAACTGACTAAGCATGTCCGAAGGCTTCTGCTTTATTTCCATCGACTAAGTTGAATTCTCAACTTGACGTCACGGTCTGTGCGTTCGTGTTAACAACGTACAGCCTCAACGCAATCGGCGCCCAGCAATACGGCTGCGCAGCAACGAGCTCATCGACAGGCGCCTACCTGTCCAAGAAGCCTCCCCCACGCTCAAGTCACGGTCTGCCCCGCCCCCCTGACACGTGCCCCACCGCCGCTCCTCGCCCCACAGGCAACAGTCCCGCGCGCATAATTCATCAGCCCATCGACAGCTGCCCGCGGCCGCCTCCCCCCAGGCCGCGCGCCGCTCATTTTAATAACGCCCCCGCTACGCCCCGCTGCAGGTGGCGCGCCGTCATTTGTTTTGGGCTGCGCGATCGATGCGAAATAAGCTGAGACCTCCAGGCGCGAGCAGCCAGACGCCGACGCCGCAGGGGGGGGGAGAGCGGATGAGAGACTAATGTGGTTACGTCGCGGTGACGGTGGAAGATGTGATGAGCCGAGATAATGTGGAATGAGAGAAAAATGGATCGGTTTTGATTGATTGATTTTTTTCGGGGTTTCCGGGTGCGTCAACTACTTTCGTCATTACTCCCATTGGTGTGGTGCATTATTTTTCTCGCGATATGGCGGTGATCTTCCCCCTCTGGATGGCGAGATCCGGCTCCGACCTACCGGCGGCTAGTGGGGTTTCCCCCTAACCAGGACTCTCCCACCAGCGGGGCACCGCCCCAGCCGGGACAATCCGCCCGCCGACCGGTCTCCCGGAATCTGGTAGTGTAGTGCATGTTAGTGTGTATGTGTTTGTGTGTAAGGGGAGAGGATAGGACAAGGAATAGGAAAGAAAGATCGCACGCGGTACGTGACCCGTTTGGTAGGGTACTGTTCCGGAATTCACCTGGTGTTTATCGGAGAAACCACGGAAAACTATCGATCAGAGCAGCCGGCCGCTAGAATTCTCCTCCAGACAGCGACTGAATTCGATCTAGCTGAAAAGCTAGTGTCGAAAATCCTGCCACCGTCAGGACTCGAACCTAGAACCTCCCGGTGAGGCGCAGCAGTGACATCAGTTGATACACTGAGCTACAAAAACCGTATCGGAAACTTTGGTGAAGAGATGGACTAAGAAGTGAGTTAGGTAAAAGTAGCGTAAAGGAACATGAAGTGGAGGTGAAATTGATGTATAGTGCGATGACGTGATAATAGAAGTGAGTCAGAAGTGAAGGGAGATACATTATTTACATGCTCAATGTAATAAGATAAATCTATTACATTCGCACTCGTTTCTTATTCTACCTTTCACCTGAATGCGAAATTCTCTCTTTTCACAATAATATTGAAGATTGCATCCACAACTCTCGAATACATTATTACAATTGAAATAAATGATTTATCACTACAACATTTTTGAAGAGGTGCTATATACAGTTTAAACTATTATTGATTGCTATATACAGTTTAAACTATTATTGATATAACAGATGCAATACAACCCAACAAAATATACCCTTACAGTCATACCCTTCACTACGGTTAACAATGGTGCGTACGTGAAAATCAGCTTAGCAATGATATTTGCTTCGTTATGGAAATGTCTAAAAATAGAATTGGAAATAGGATATTGCAACCTGTCCTACGTCCTGCCATTTAACACTCATCTACCCCGATCATCGAATCTTTTCTTTTTCCAATTCTGCCACAATGGAGTAACAAACTTGGTTCTGTAACGATTCTTGTGTGAACTGCCGGGGTACATTGCCAGCATTTACATATTAATTTGGCTTTGAATATGGAACAGATCACGTTTGAAGTTTTTGGTATTAGCAAGCAGGTTGTCATTGCTTGAAGGAACAAATACCCACCGTATTTAACGAGATACGCATAGGACCATGGCAGCACTATACAGTTCGTAATCAACGAGTTAACTACACATCGGTGATATCAATAAAAAATGAATCACAGCAGAGCAATATTACGTTGCTATACGAATATTGTAATGAGATATGTTTTGATGTGAATTAAAGGTAATGCGGTCCGAGATTTGCCTTCATAAAATTGTTATAAACAAAGGAAAATAACTTAGCAAAATAACAAAATAAAATAACTAAGATAATTGTTTTTAACTTCAATTGTATAATTTTAGAGAGTCATAAGTTACTCATCAAATGTGTATTAAATATTTGTGTCACTACCTCATAGTCCAGTCCTACATTTTCTTTGTCATAAACAAAATTTTAAAAAACAAATTGTTCAATATGGTACCCATACAGTACGCTCAAAGTAAAGTAAAAACAGTAAATCTCACTGAACTCAAATCATTAATGAGTAATGCGCCATTATGAACGCCAGTAAAATGCACGCCTGAAGATGGCAATGAACAAAGGAATGTTTGTTTTGTTTGCCTGTGTACTTGGAGACTGATACATTTGCTCGCTCCCTACATGGTCGAAACTGAGGACAATCCTCTAGATGGTACTATCTAGACTCCCAGCGCTGTTGGTAAATTTTGACTCCCCTACGTTCCGCCAGGTGGTCACGACAACGGGCCCAGGAATATTGGTCCTTTACTTGGGGTGTTTCCCGGCTAAGGGAACATGGGGACCAATATGAAGGGACACTGTCCGAGTATTCAATTTGGCCGAGCATTTTGCCACGTTTTTAGTTTTCGTTTTATTAGCCTCAAGTACAACACGGCCATTGTGGATTTTCCACCCTTCCAAAATACGAGCACTTCATCCTGGATCAAGCCTGCATTATTGGGTGTTCAGAGACGAAGGAAACCTAAGACGACTTTTCACGTTTCTTTTCCCTGTTACCATCCCCTGTTTCCCCATTCTTTCCATGTTGTTTTCCCATCGCCCAGAACGAGAAGTAGTAGCAACGAATACGCTACGTATGTAGACAAAAGAAAAAGCAAATAATCAAGTCACCGAGGAAGGGAAAGCAGCGATAAAGGCAGCGGATAAAGGCAGCCGATAAAGGCAGCCGATAAAGGCAGCCGATAAAGGCAGCCGATAAAGGCAGCCGATAAAGGCAGCCGATAAAGGCAGCCGATAAAGGCAGCCGATAAAGGCAGCGGATAAAGGCAGCGGATAAAGGCAGCCGATAAAGGCAGCGGATAAAGGCAACAGATAAAGGCAGCCGATAAGAGCAGCCGATAAAGGCAACAGATAAAGGCAACCGATAAAGGCAAGGGTTAAACGCAAGGGTTAAAAGCAAGGGTTAAAGACAGGATAAAAGCAACAGATACACTAGGAAAGGGGAGCCCGCGCTGGGGAAGGGCTGGCGGCAGGGCGCGTTTCGCCGAGTAAATTAGACACAGCGCCGCGAGCGCTCCGGCGCGAGGAATGTCTATTACACGCGGAGCGCTGCGCCGAGCGGAGCGGGGCAGGGGGGAGAGGGGCGTGGCGGGGAGGCGACGCGCCGCGCGAGGCCTTCCGGCCCCAACGCCCAGCGGCGCCCGCGCGCCGGACGAAGTCTACGCCCTGCCAAATTAACCATCGCTCGTAGACTGCGCTCTGAGCGCTCTGCGCCGGTTCCGCGGGATTGAATTATTTGCAGCGCGGGCGATTCCGAGATTTATATTGAGATATACTTTTGGGAAACTTCATGTTTCGCACAAGGTAGACAGACTGGAATATTCTTTTAAAAAAATCAAATTAGTGTTTTATTTCAGATAAATTGAGAATGATTCTAAGCAGTATATCTCGCTGAGAACAACGGAGAATATTTTGGCAGCAGCTAACTAAGAAAAACAATATTTGGAACAATACTGACAATGCATCATTTGAATTGCGATTCTAAATTACTAATATATTTTGATTGATTCATTTTTTCGTGTTTCGGGGAGCGTCAACGGCTTTGGTCATTAGTCCCGTTAAGTGTAGTGCGTGTATTTCCCTCGGGAAATGGCGGTGACCTTCCTCCCGCTGGATGGCGAGATCCGGCGCCGACCTACCGTCCGCTAGTGGGTTTCCCCCTAACCAGGACTTTCCCACCAGCGGGGCACCGCCCCAGCCGGGACAAGCTCTAAGCTTCTGACCGGTCACCCGGAATATGTGGTTGTGCATGTTAGTGTAAGTGTATTATAAAGGGAGAGGATAGGACAAGGAAGAGGAAGGAAAGATCTCGCGCGGTCCGTGGCCCGTTTGGTAGGGGACTGCTCCGGCATTCACCTGGTGTTGATTGGAGAAACCACGAAAAACTACCGATCAGATCAGCCGGCCGCTAGAATTCTCCTCCTGACAGCGACTGAACTCAACCTATCTGAAAAGTTAGTGCCGAAAATCCTACCGTCAGGACTCGAACCTAGTACCTCCCGGTCAGAGGCGCTGCAGCCACATCAGTTGAAGTACTGAGCGACCGCTCCCGGTGTAACATATTTTGAGAAATGTGTTAATTTCAGAACATACAGGTTATATATAGAAGGTTATTTGTTTTGGATCGCAGATCTGGATATGGGACAGCCGAAGTAACTCCCAAAGGCGCGAACATGTCGGCAGCTCAAGCAGAAAACCGAGAACGGCCAGCGAATCAGCAGCGGCCTTGCGCGACGCCCACTCCGCGCAAAGCCCGCGCGATAAGGCCGTTGATGGCGAATGGATGGGGCAGGCAACGCGCGGGAGCTATTCAACGCGAGCCGGAGGCCGCACTATCAGCGTCGTAAGCGGCGGCGCAGCGCTGGGCGGGCGGCGGTGCAGCGCCGCGCGGCTAAAGGCCGCCGATGAACTCCCCTTTCAAGCGACTGCGCGTGGCTGGCTCTGTGCAAGGACGTGACTCCACACACGATGGAAAGATGCCTTCTGCAACGTCCACACGAAGAAGAGTCCATGCGATCATTTCTAGCGCAACGAGCGAATGTCAAACGTGGGCACGAGGATGATGAAAATTTGAGTTGATCCTTACATTAATATCATGCAACTGAGGTCAATATGAGTAACTTCTAGTACACGCCCACTTTTGCAAATTGAATGATTGAAGGCGTTGTCATTGTCAACAATAGTATTTATTTCACAAATAGCAGCTTTCTGCATACTGCTATTTGCGAAATAAATACTATTGTGACAATGATAACGCCTTCAATCATTCCAATTATGTAAATGTCAACTACACCTCACCACTGAATCAATACACTTTTGCAAAACTAGTATAGGATATGTTGTGAAGAAACGGACAAGCATCAGTTTTTTTATACATTTGTAAAGGTTCAAAATTGAAGTGGTATATTTCCCCAATTTTTTCTGAAATTTAAATTGCAGAATCCTTGAAAGATTGGAAAAGGAAGTGCAGATTGATGTGAACGTTCCACATTTTAGTATTTTCATATGATCCCGTCATTATTTGGAGATAAATTACAATACTAGATATAAGAATAAATAATCCAGTTATTTAGAAGACTAATAAATGCTTAGAAAATTAAAACAATTTGCAATGTGGAAATTCATATTCTACTCTAGCTGCTCTGTGATTTTTAGAGCATTCCAGGGAGATATAAGATTATTCCCCAAACGACAGAACACAATGAGTTCATTATATTCGTTTGGAATGATACCAGAGGATATCATTTATGCACCATAAAAATAAAACGTTTTAGAAACGGTAATTTCAAGTTTAGAGGCATTCCATGGTGAAAAAAGGTGAAACGTTTCGTAACGCGTATGAGAGCGATTCCACGTCAAATCGCGTATAAAGGGCCAAAATTTGACCTTCACATTTTTAATTATTTTCCATTTATAATATGGATCAAATAAGTAAACCAGTGTTATTTTTTTTCTAATTTTATTATTTTCGGAAATACTTCATGATGAAATTTGCTAAAAATGACGCGCATTATTAACTTAAAGATATAACATATTTGAATACTTAACTATACGTATAATTATGAACTTGAAATACTAATTATAAGAACTCCGTTCTAATTCCACTTGAAACTAAAAAAACATGTTTAATTTTTTAAATTTTTCAAAATATTTAATATCCTAAATTTTAAATTTAAAAAAAACGTAATTTTAAAACTGAATATTTTTGTAAACGGTGAGTTAAAAATATTCATAAACGCACTATAGTATTGTTGACATCCCAAAAAAATTAAAGTGGGATCTCAGTAACTTTAAACAATATAAATATTTTACGAAGCAGTGTGCAGTAGAATGCTGCAAGACGCATTTCTTACGTTTCGGTTTCTTTGGTTGAAGCAGTAATTTTAGTACTACTTGAGGTGGTATAACTTCACGAATGTATTTAGTTATTAAATGACGGATTCTTGGCTAACATTTTGAAATTTTCTGGTCCCACACAACTCACTTCAAATATAAGTACTCTCTTACCTTGGAATTTTGTTCAGACCTGAAAGTAAATTTGGTTAGAACTGTGCATTGTACCGAAAGTTGAGGAATTCTATTTCTTCATCCCACTTTTTAGCCACGTCTATTTTGTGTTCGATTGCTGCGAAGTGTCGTTTAATTTTATTGAATCTCCAACTCAAAAATTACTAAAATTTGAATTTTCAACGGCTTGTGATCTGTTGAATGAAAAAGAATCGATGTTCCTTAATATTACCTTTATTGTCTCATTTTTTAATTGACGAAGAATTTCTCTGTGCGAAAAAAAATTATCAGTGATAGCACTTTGTACTGTCTGAAATTTCTCGTGTGGATACAGTTTTCGTTACAATTTTCTTTTCTTGGCGGAGGTTTCTCCTATTGCGATTAAACTTTTGTTTATCTTCTCTACACTAATTTCGAAGACATTTTACGAACTATCCGAAGAGCTTAAATTGTCATTTCCTTGATTTCCTTTTCGTTTTTACTATATTAATTAGACGTTCCCCACTTTCGTTAATGCCAGAGAACCATTGATCTCAACACTCTCTTCACTAAGAAAAAGCATTTTTGGAAGCCGACTCCCTTTTTCCGACATGAATTACAAACTCGCCCATCTAATGACTCCTCTAAATCAAGTTTACTAGTAAATCGTGGTTTACGTAACTTGAAGATTTTCTTTTTCTAAAATTCGTGATCAGAAAGATTAAATTGATTGAAACATCTGTCATATCACATACAGTGATCGCCACTCATGTCGCGCAGTGCACACACGATTCACAGAACAAACTCTAGCACTCTTCTCTTAATCAGATGCGTATTGCGACTGATGTTCAGAAAATTTTACTCAAGTCCCTTGACAAGTGGTCTGTTATACTTCACGAGCAAGGTCAGGAGGGCATTCCATTCCTAGGACGCGAAGGGACTCGGCAGTAAAATTCGTTTCGCTGTCAATCAACCAGTCTAAACAGAATGAACGTATGAGTTATAAATATTTCTTGAAACCATAATCAGGCAGATATCATTCTTTTTATTGTTCTTCGGCACTTGTATCAAAGAATGATCGAATACAATACGTTAGTGCACGGGGCAAACAGCTGGCGCACGCATTCTTACCGTATATTTTTTAGATCTGTACGTGTTCACTTCCTCCTTTTTTCTTGTGTTTTGTAGAAAATTGAATAAGAAATACGCCTATAATTTTGTGAAGTTTTTATCTGAGCGAGTTCACTCAGAAAGTTTCATTTTTTAAAAATAATTACAATTTTAATGAAAATACTTATTTTTGAGAAAGTAATTTACTGACGAATAAAATATACATAGCAAAGTATTAAATGAAACAAACCAAGATTTTTTTTAAGTACATTAGGAGTATCAATCAATCGTATTTTGCGAAGTACGAAATTCCAAAATGTAATATAGCCATAACTACACACATAATCAATTTTCAAATAAGAAACACATGTCTCTTTTTTTGATGTCCAGATTTAATTAAAAAATGACATGAAAACTCATATTTACATATTAGAATATTGTAAATTAATTTCTCACTATATTAATAAGTTTCATCAGTTCATGACTATCATATATCTTTTATTATCATAATTTAAAAATGTCGTTACGGTTCTTGTGAAGCAAAAGTCCTCACATATTTCCAAATAAATATTTGAAAGCATTGCACTTAATGTTCTTAATAAATAACCAAAATATTAAATTGTTCAATGGATGATTAATTTCCTGTATATCATTATTAGCTAGAACGTAAAATAAAATTTTCCGGTTCAGAAGAGGAAAAAAACTGAAATAATACGTTCAAAAACGTTATCTGCAATACCCCGTCATTCATTTGATTCCTTTTTGTTATAATACCAATTGTTATGCAGCGTCACATATCTAGGCTATTATTTCTCTTCTTTATATTTCGATACCTTCAATTAAAATACTCTAATTACATCAAATATGTATTAGTTCTTTTTTTTTAAGTTGAATGCTTATTATCTCACCACATTCTATTACCTCATGAATGTTGTTTTAAAGCAAAATTGAAATTGATGTTGCATTGGAACAAACTGAAACATGATTAGCATTTACTCGAGTCTCTACCAGGCAAGCCCTGCTGTATGTCGTGTTTTGTCATTCAATCGGCGCCAGGAGATCGCGCCCAGCGCCCCGCCGCGCCGCTCTCGAGTGGGTGGATCTCTCGAGTCTGGGCCACCGGGGCCTCTCCAGCGCTCGGCTCGATCCCATCGTTTGCCCTCGCCATCCAAGTCCGCCAACTCGCGGAGCGGAGCGCGCTGGGCGCGGGCGCACGAGTGTCGTTCCGCAAACTGCCGCGGGAGGCGCTCCACGCCCCCACCCGCCCCGCCGGGGCCGCGTCACGGATACGTCAGCACCTGCGCGGCGGCGGCGGCGGGGGCGAGGCGGCGGCGGTCGCGGCCGGGCGCAGCCTTGCGAGGCTTTGAAGCAACTCGAGTGCGTCGAAGTGGCAAGTTTGTCCCGACTTGGGCCCCGACCAACTCTAACAGGCGCTTCCGCATCCTCCGCCGCCGTCGCCGCCGTTCGCCCGCGAGCGCAAGAAAGGAGCGAGGGGCGAAGCGGGGGCGTTGCGGCTCGAAGGCTGAGCGGGGTGGCGCGGGGCGGGGCGGGAAGAAAGGACGCGGAAAAGGGAAGGGAGGGGAGGGGCGAGAGAAACGCGGCTGGCGGGGTGGCGTACCGCAAAATTATCTGCCGATTGGCGGACTTGGGGAAGACGGAAGCTCGCGGCGCCGGGTAATAGGTGGCGCGGCTCACCGCCCGAGAGACGGGGCCGGGCGCAGGAAACGGGAAACGACCCGAATAAATGGGGCGGATTCTCACTGAATGAGTGAATGGACCCGCAGGGGGACGGGGAGGTGAACGAATTTCAATGTCGCTCGGCCGGCGTGGAGGTGCGGTCGACGGGGTTTGGGAAGACTTGCAGGTTCGCTCGCGATTCCTTTGCTACCCCAGCATCTCACCTCTTTGGATTCTCCAAATGAACGTTTCGTGAGAATATTGAAGAAAATCCCAGAAGTAGATGTACGTTTGCATTCGAGGCAGTAAAACTGGAGCCCAGAGGAAATAATCTGCAGATTGAACAAGGGAATGACGGGATACCTGGACATACACGAATACTGAAAAGAGTGTTCTCGCAAATGAGGTTTGTGGGATCAGAAGGCAATTTAACGCCGTGAATTAACCACCACAATTTTTCTTTTGAAAATGCACATTTTAAAAGCGATGCGAAAGAATATGATATTAAACGAGAAACACTTTCTCCTCGGAGTGAGTGTAAACATAAACGTACAAAACAAGACCCTTTTAAACGTTTACAATAGAACCAGCAACGATGTGAATGCGAAAATGTGGAACACGCGGCTTTAAAGCAATTCAAACCCCGTGAGTAAATCATGTGCAGAGAGCTGGCGCAAAAGAACATGTAACCCGTCATTCAGCAACGCCGAGCGTAAAAATTTCAGCTTAACAAAATGAACACCTTGCCGAGCCACCTTCAAAAGCGAATACTTCCCCGCCCGCGT
This sequence comes from Teleogryllus oceanicus, assembly GCA_964035755.1. NCBI lineage: Eukaryota > Metazoa > Arthropoda > Insecta > Orthoptera > Gryllidae > Teleogryllus > Teleogryllus oceanicus. The sequence goes on from CAXIVR010000011.1 coordinate 58,145,310, forward strand.
CGCTTTAGACAGCAGCGATCCTCTCCGCGGTCTCCTCGTTCTCCCGCCATGAGCGTCGCCGTTGTCACGGCGCTTCGCGAGGCGACTGCTCTACTGCGGCGCCAACCGCCGGCACGTCGCGTCGCCGGGTGCAGACGGAGCCCCGCCCCCTCATTCACTATTTATAACGCCCTCGCGGACGCACTCTCCGGAATCGAAGGCGGAGGCCTCAGCGCCGTCTCAGGGCGGGCGAGTGGGTGGGCGAGCGAGGGGGGGCGGGCGAGCGGGGGGCGGGCGAGCGGGCGGGCGGGCGAGCGGGCGGGCGGGCGGGCGGGCGAGCGGGCGGGCGAGGGGGCGGGCGGGCGGGCGGGCGGGCGGGGGGGCGGCGGCGGCGGCGGGCGGGAGCGGCGGCGGGCGAGCGGGTGGGCGGGAGCGGCGGCGGGCGGGCGAGCGGGCGGGCGGGCGAGCGGGCGGGCGGGCGAGCGGGCGGGCGGGCGAGCGGGCGGGCGGGCGAGCGGGCGGGCGGGCGGACGGGCGGGCGGGCGGGCGGGCGGGCGGGCGGGCGGGCGGGCGGCGTCGTCGTCTTCCTTCGGCTCGCCATTAATTGCCCTCGGATTAAATGGCCGGCGCGCTCCTCCGGCGGCCAAGGCAGAGGCGATGGAGGCGGTGGTCGAAGGGTTGCAATCTCGGTGTCCCGATTCTCGGGAGCCAGGCCAAAACAATGGATCACGTAATCCTGGGATTGAACGCGTAAGAGTTTAGGGATTTCTGGGTCACGGTGAGTTTGTGGTTGCTCGATTTTCAGAAAGCCTTTGAAGGATATTTTCGAGTCAAAAGATACATGGTGAAATAAAACCAAAGATGTAATGCAAGCAAACAACTTTAATGACATGTAATTTAAGAAGTATAATAAAATAATAACTTATTTCATTATATTTTATAGTTTTAGATAGCCGGTAAATTATCGCAGATAAGTCATGAACAGAGAAGAAAATAATAATAAAAAAGATCTTACTGCATTGAAATAACAGGAACGACAAAACAATCTGACTGCATTATCTGGACCGGCACATCGTTTCTACAAATATTTCAAAAACTATTTTATCGTTGTCGTTTCCATTTTCCTTTAATTACATCATCCCAATAATCAAAATCAGAGCAAAGAGATATCCACATCGACAATTTTCCAACAACTGGTAGAGCTGATTAATGTACGGAACAAATAATTATATGTGATGAGATTTTTCTTTTTTTTTTTTTATTTGCGTATTGTTCGCTTTGCTTGTCCTCAAAGTTTGAAAATATGGCAGTGGTGATTGTGATATTACAAAAAGACACGGGGCGAATGTAATTCCCAATTATGCAAACACGACAAAAATAATAGTACACGAGTTAATGTAATCAATACAAAGGTATCATACAATGTTTGTGCATCACGCTTTTAATTTAAACTACACAATGTAAACTACACACAAGATGAACCATTTAATACAGGAACGTGAAAAAAAATCGCTTCGAGAGAAACTAACAATGGTAGTTTAGCGGAAATTGGAAGCTAGCAATAGTCAATAACAAGACCTGGATAAGCTTCAAATACGTAAATACTCCTCGAATAGGATCTGAAATTGCCAGTTCAAACATTCAAAACGCGTAATTAATTTCGAAATCCATAACACACTTGACTGAAGCAGCTCCCAGCTCCTCTCTACCCGTTTCTCACCATCGCCGTGTGCTCGCGACCGTCCTCAACATTCCTCCCATTAATTCCATCTCATTCCCAATCCCATTCAGTCCATCATTACGCCTGGTGCCTTGGCTGCCGTATATCTGGCCCGTTCCCCGTGCCCTCCCAGCCAGCGTTCCCCGTGCCCTCCCAGCCAGCGCGGGCGGAGCGACCTAAATCCTGCAAAGGCCTCCCGCTCGGGCCAGCCGCCTCGGGCGACGCCCCAGCAATTTTAATTATTGCTCGCTCTTAGGGAGAGTACACACGCCCCGGAAGCAGCCAGCGGTAAATCACGTGCGCGAGGTGTGCGCCCGGCGGCCGCCCGCTTCCACCCGGCAGCCCGTGCGGCGCTAGGGGCTGCTAGTAGCAGGAATGGGGTGGTGGAGTAGAGTAGGACAAGTGATGGTAATGGTAGTGGTAAGGCTAGAAGTTGTAGCGATGGTAGAGAGGGCTAACGAAGGAGAGAGGTAGTAGCGATGGTAGACAGTTGGTAGCGATGGTAAAGAGGTGGTAACGATGGTAGAGTGGTGGTAACGATGGTAGAGAGGTGGTAACGATGGTAGAGAGAGGTGGTAAAGATTGGAAGAGAGAGGTGGTGAAGATTGGAAGAGAGAGGTGGTGAAGATTGGAAGAGAGAGGTGGTGAAGATTGGAAGAGAGAGGTGGTGAAGATTGGAAGAGAGAGGTGGTGAAGATTGGAAGAGAGAGGTGGTGAAGATTGGAAGAGAGAGGTGGGAAGATGGAGGGTGTGAAGAGGAAGAGAGAGGTGGTGAAGATTGGAAGAGAGAGGTGGTGAAGATTGGAAGAGAGAGGTGGTGAAGATTGGAAGAGAGGTCGTATTGATGGTAGAAAGGAGGTAGTGGTCGTCGTTTTACTGAGACACCTATAAAATTCTATGGAATATAGGACATGAAATAATAAAACAAAGAACAGAAGACTTACAACACCAAATGTCATCTCACCGAGCGGTGAAGCTCATAAACAGAGTAATAAGCAACATACGTGGGTGACGTATGAAAAGCGCCAACGGAAGAGTATCGCAGGCAACGACTAGACATCGCACCAGCACAGATCTTCCGAATCGGAGGCTGACCGGCGTCCACAAGTAGCAGTGCAAAGTGCGAGGAGCAGCCTTTGCACGCGCGAGCTGCAAGTAGAGGTGGGGAGGGGGGTACGTTTGCCGCCTTCCGTGAAAATTAAGCAAAAGCGAGGCTTAGAGCAAGCGCGTAACTTGCTGGAATCCTCTGTGAGAAATGCGCGCCCAGAAATCTCTTAAGATCAGAGAGCTGCGCACCTAGTGTAACACCATTCCCTGAAATTTATCTGGAAACACTGTCATGGTGACTGAAAGGTATAACAGGATTCTCACGTTATATAACAGAGAAGTTTACGCATGGAATTGAATTATACGTACTAGCAGTTACGAAAGTAAAACAATATTTAATTCAAAAAACATTTAAATCATTTCTAACAAAAATCTACTACTGAGTTAATAAAATTTCATGTTTTGCATTTGGTGTACAGAGACACAATGTTACGAGGTACAAAATAATATTCGTAATAGACCGATTAAGTACTTTTCTTTTTGCGGATGCCATCGATTTTTAGTTAACTGCTGGAATTAACAAATATATTATTCTACATTAATGTATGCTTTAAACATCAAAATTAAAAGACAAACAGTCCATAATTACACCTCACATCTATGTTTTTTCGTTTTTGACACATGACGTTACTCCTAGTCTGTATTTCTCATGCAAATAAAAAATACTACACACCTTTCTGACTTATTTTATTTGTTTCATTTCATATATTGTTCAGATATTAACTTCATAAAACTCCTTGAATTTCTGCTCTTTAACATATTACATATGTTCTTAAATCAATTTCCCACCGATGCAGGTGATATTTTATATGACCATAAACACAAATGGGCGGAAGGCTTACTCTTTCGGGAGAGCAGATGCTATATTCTCCTTAGCTAGGCTCCCACTCGCAAATCCATTGATTAAAAAACAGACAAATGATAATAATATAGAATGAAATGGTCGAAATGGACCGTTAACATCATTTCTCGTAGATACATCACTACACTTTTGTTTGTATGAGAAGACGTATCATTAATTGCTCCCAAACGTCGCAATGGTAATTGTAATAATCAAAATGTAAAGTTATTGAAGCAGCGAGGCAGGCCTACAGGCCTGAGCCCATCCATAAATAAGGCATTATTAATAATTTTTTATTATTATTATTATTATTATTATTATTATCATAATTGTCATTATTATTATTATTATTATTATTATTATTATATTATTTTATTATTATTATTGGTAATATTATTATTAATTAAATTAGTTCAAAGAATTGTCACCCGACCAGGATTGGAACCCAGGCCTGTAAACCAGAAGGCCGGATCGAATACCGGTCGGGGTAACAATCCTTTAAACTAATTTAATTATTAAAATACATTGTTACTCAGTAACATGGTCACAATTTGATAGCTGTACGTCTGCGGAACGTATTCTCCGATCGAGTGCATGCAACAAGGTGATGGGCAAGGTGACACTAAATATTATTATTATTATTATTATTATTATTATTATTATTATTATCACGTCTTGGGAGTTTAATTTGCGCCCAAGGTAATGTCCGCCCCCTCCACAGCCCCCGTCGCCGTCACCACCTGCCGCGGCGCGGGGCGGCGCGTCGGCCAGAGTCGCAGCTCGATCCCGCGCCCGCCCGTCAGTCTCGGGTATTGATCGGGCCTTGTCGAAATGTGAGACGCGAGGGCGAAGGCGCGGGCGCGCGTCCGTCCCCCCGCCCGGGCGCCGCCGCCCTCGCGCCCTTCAATCTCCTCCGGTCGTCAGCGATGAAAGAAACCAGAAGTCGAAATTAAAAAGTGCCTGGCTTTTCGGCCAGCGATGAACTCCTGCTGCCCCCCTCCCCCCACTCGCGCGAGCAGATGTTTGCGATGTTCCACCGCCCGGGGGCCTTACATACTTACAAGTTCCCCTCTCACTTAAATTCGTGCTTCTTTTCAACTTTTTATTACGAAACTTCACGCAACGCGCTGTGGCAATGGAAGATCATATTTCACCTCTACAGAATGAAGAGCGGGGAGAAAAAGCTGTAGGTGACGAAATATCTTCAAGTTATTACCTTTCTTTCGGCACAATTCGCTCGGAAGGAAGTATTTTACGAAAGAATGAAGTGTTGTCGAACTTGCTTAGGACGAATTGGAAACCCATTTTGCGCGGTAGGCTTTAATATTTCGAAAGTTCTCAGTCTGTGTCATGAGTCTCTAAAGAACCGCAAAAAAGGGTCCATTTGCACAATATTTTTATACTTTTCAATTGCTCGAATTTATTCACTTTAGTGGTTTTTATTCATCATTTAACAGTGTGTTAATATTATTTTTCAAATCAAACAAAATCACAGAAATTATAGGTTTTCAAACATTAGAAAAAGGTAGAAAAAATTCTTTTAAACACACGTACTAAAAGACACACTAAAATACTAGCTTTCAACGTGGCAAAAGTTTCGTATTTTGTCTTCCTGGAAACAAAAGAGAAGAAGAAGAAGAAGAAGAAGAAGAAGAAGAAGAAGAAGAAGAAGCACTAATAATCAGATGCTATTATCACAAAGTTTTATCTTCAAGTTTTATTACCGGAAGTATGTTCATGTTACCAAGGTTTTCAGAAATATACATTGAAATAATCAATTTTATAATTATCAAATCTTCAGTGGCAGTTGTCAAAAAGTGACAGCAAATAACCTAATAAAATATTTATCTGCAAGAAATCCACGCAATTATCACAAAAGAACTATCGTTCTGAAATATCAACTTTACCACCCAGGGCAAGCGCTCCGCTAATGAAAGCGGTGCACAAGGAAACAAATGACGCTCGAAGTGGACGCTCGGAGGATCAACAATTAAATTCGCTCCGACGTCCTAGGCGACCGTCTCTGCCTCGCCGCGGGCTACAAGCGACAGGCGCTCGCCGTCATTAAAAGTCCATTAAATAAGAGTTCGAAGGAACAATAAACACCCCGAGACCAGCGAGTAACTCCGCTGCCACGGCAGACAGTTGACTCTCAATACAGCGAAGGCTTTACAAAAACTTTCCGTTTCGACGGAAACAGAATCGTGTATATTTTTGTTGCGCAGGTTCGTACGATAACCTTCGGATGGGTACTAGAACGAAGTCTTCGAGAAAACTTTTTAACCTGAAAATGTAAGAACATTATTTAATTCCAAAACGTACCGATATTCACAGACGCAATCAAAAATGTGATCACTTAAAAGATAGCTGATTAAGCAGTTTCACATGTTTGAATCCTCTTTCAAGCCAAAACAGAGAACGATCTCAAGATAACAAGGAGTTTGAACAATAAATAAGCGTGATGGGAGTATCATGTGTAACCGTCGTATCAGTAATGAAGCAGATTACATTGGCATATTTCCGCCTGAACTATGTAGGCAAGTAATAAAAAAGTTTCGCGATGTAGTCATGCTTCATAGTTTCACAGAAAACAAACAGATAAAGCACCTTCAAACCGAACTACAATTGAGGAATATTAACTTAGGTATGACCGTAATAATTTGTTCAATAAATAAGAAATGAAGCAACCTTGATAATGTAAAGGCTTATCAACAAAAAACCAAACACTACTGGTGGTCTTTTGAAACTGATTTTCAGAAGACTGGTAGGCATCTCAGTCTTGCAGAGAGGAAAGGAACAGTTTGAAGTTAAGACCGGTGTCGTATGATACCTGCGAAAAATCTTCGTTACACGGATCTTGTCGAAAATGATTTTTTTTCTGTTTGTGAAATAGAGCGTTGAATGACAACCCATCATACTTTCTTACAATGCCATTTTGTTCTGTTAACTCCCAGGATCAAAGTTGGAAAAGAAACAAGAAACCGAATGTGCTACAAAAAAATATTAAAATGCCCAAGCTCAGTACATGAAAGAAAATTACTTTCTATAAAAAGGAAAGACTCAGCTATTTTAGCACTGCAATTTCGTTTTATTAACAACTATTCAGACTATCTATACTTTGAAGTTACTTTCCCAATTTTCTCAAAGACTCTTTTTTTTTGGTTCATGTACTAAGTACGCAAGTCTGGTATTGGCATATCAAACAAGTTCAGGTTCTATGTCAGAAACACCTTTCGTTAATATGCTTGGGTGCAATAAGGTAGACCTTTAATGGAGGAAAATTTCAAAGCATGCTTCTACCGCAGTTGAGTAACTCCAATTTAAAACTCGCCAATCCCCAGACCACTGCGAATTAGCTTCCATCGCCGGTTGCATGATTTAAAAGCGAGACACGACCGCCCCAAAATGTAATACCGATGACATTGCCAATGAATATTTATGAAGCAATTTTGTAGATAGTTAACTCTCTTCACTCAAACAAAAATACATGTATAAAAGTTAATATAAATCCCAGAGAGTTCTGGTTAAATTAAAACAATAAAAAGAATTTCATAAGCAATGTTGATAGTACCAACATTCCATCGTTTCAAAAAAGAATGTTCCAAGCAGAATGCATGAAAAGGACGAACAAGTCATGTCACAGATCTCACAACACAAACTTCTAATAATGTAAAAGGATTTAGTAACGTGCAATATTATCGAAATGTTCCTATACGTTTGGCGGATGCACAAATACAGAAGAACCTCCAATCTAATTCTGTACATTAACAGAAAAGACACATAAGAGTTTTAAAGACCCTCTTTTGTGAAAATAATACACCGAACTACTTTCCTACTACATTAACTGTTGTCTGGCTTCAGCAGCTGTTACGTACTAGACTTCACCAAATACTCGGCAATCAAATAAAATTGATAAGCAGAAACGTACGAAGATCAGAACAGAAAAGAGACACCAGGTGTCAAATTATTGGATCGCCCGGTCGGTGACCTAGTACAAAACCATATCCCAAGTTTGAAATGTATGGAAATATCGTCACGTCCTTTCCAAACATTGAAACAGTCATTAAATTAAAGATATGAGTCGTATATGGAATTGATTCCGGCAATTGTATTAAGGCGTCGTAACCAAGTTAACAGCTGCCTGCATTAAGAAGGCTATTCCATTCGTGAAATTAACACCAATAGCGTTCAACATCTGGTATGCACCAATAAAGACGTGTATCCCCAAAAAATTATTGCTTTTTCTTACCACTTCCTCTCTGCTGGCCAATCACAAGGCCGATATATCAATCATTGGAAGCAATATAAGGATGTATCAATCATTGGAAGCACTTGGAAGCACGCAATATAATTATTATTTGGCGCATTATGGAACACTTTTATGGTAATTTCATTCGTGAAATAGTCTTATTAAATACCACTCGTGCATTGATACTTTCCAATGAAGGCATGGTATTACCAATAATAATTAATGTCTACAATTCTCAAAATACGATTCTTGTCAGAGTGTTTTTAGTTAACAGCAAAAGAAACATCTAACAAAAATGTCGCCAATGATTCGTAATACCTGTATTTGGAAATTGGATGTAAATGATGAACCTGGTAATTTTTTGTGGGTCTGTGAATAATTACTGATCTAAAAATTCCTTAATATCTTAAAAATTCTTTAGATAGATGACGACACTTCTATGGTACGTCTTAATACCTAGTCATTTAAGGATGCGAGGTAATTGCAATTCTTCTATTGTTGTATCAAAGCAAGTTCATCACTGGAAAAAACGTAGCCTTTCTTACCCACGAGTATTTTTCAATTATAAAATACTAAGAGAACTATTATTTGATCAAACGTCACAAACCTTATTTTACTTGCACAAAAGCCTTCCTTTGGTGGATTCGCAGGTTTCCGCGGCCGGAGTCATTGTATTTTTGCCTGTCCGGGATGAGTCGCATCGCAATCAATGCAGCTGACGTTTCCGCCATCATGTTGTTGCCTTCTTCAGAGCTATACTGCTGTATAGCTCTGCTCAGCAGTATAGCTCTGAAGAAGGCAACAACAGGATGACCGAAACGTCAGCTTGTCCGACTCATACACGGCTCATCCTGGACAGCAAAGTATCAAAAACCTTCCTTGGCTTGCACTAAAAAACTTTACATAACATCAATTACTCCCATCTCGATCAGGTTTTTCGTCCAGTTTCCCTGATCCATTGAGCAAATGCAGAGATGGCCCCTTGTTTTGCTTCTGGACATAAATGTAACTTCATTATCTGTGCACGTCTTCTAGAATTCACTGGAAAATATATAGTTATTCAAATGATCGTTTCCATGTTGTTGCGGCTGGAAGTATTATTCCTTGCCGAAGGATATCATGGATAAGAGCCCAAAATGTATTGCTTATTTATCCTTGAAAATAGATTTTATTACATGAGAGTTTTTTTTAATTCAGTTCAGGATCAATTTATTTAATTTCAATTTTTTTCAATTCAAAATTCAAGTAGTATATGACTTAGTGTAGGGATCACAAAATTTTGAAAATGTGCACTTCTCCCCATAGCACGTCATACGCAGTTTTAACTGTTTTTGACGTAAAATAAATAAATAAACATCTTTGTTCAAACGGATAGAATTGTAATAGAGCATAGCTAAGAGACTGATAACAGATGAAGAAAACGAGATGGAAAATACGCAGAGATGCAAGCTCCACGTCGAGGTCTCGAACAAACCTGCAGAGGCGAGGCCCAGGAAGAGTCGAAACCAGAGGGCGGCGAAGGACGCGGAGGGAAGGAGCAATCGCGATAAAGTTTCACGGCCGCTGCTCGCGAAAGGGTTACGACGGCGGCGGCAACGCGCGAGCGGCCAGCACCGCCGGGTTGCTACGACAGGGGAGGAGAAGGGTTGGGGATGGAGGGGCGACCAACCCCCTGCGGAGTCCGCTTCGCATCCCGGTCACGTGCGGGACGCTGGATCTCCGCGCCCGCCGCGCCGATCGACCGGAAGTGTGCGGACGTGACGTCAACGAATTGTGCGTTGCACCTGCCGCTACCAAACACAGCCCTTGTCCCCAGTTACGTTACAAGATTTAGTAAATTGGTTTCCTATTCCTGAAGTTATATGACGAAGAGCACTTCATACGAACGATGATGTTCAAAAACTCGAAGGGAAAGTAAAAAAAACTGGAACGGAGGCTGTAAATATGCGGAGAAAGAAGTAAAACAATGTTTATGACACGTAAAAATCGTACTCTTTCGCATTTCGTAGTCGGCGAAGTTCAAATACTACGAGATAATCTCATACCTACACGAATTTTGCAAATTACATACGATGGTCAATTCAAAATATAAATATTTCCTTAACATCCAAAAACAACTACACGAACGATTCTAGACATAACACTTATATGACATTACATGCATTACCTATAACAAAGTTCGGTAATTGCGAAATATTTTGCATATTCTTCGCACATACACACGTCACGAGTAATGCCAGAAAGACGCAGTGGGCGCTACGCAGTGGGCGCTACGCAGTGGGCGCTACGCAGTGGGCGCTACGCAGTGGGCGCTACGCAGTGGGCGCTACGCAGTGGGCGCTATGCAGTGGCGCTACGCAGTGGCGCTACGCAGTGGGCGCTATGCAGTGGGCGCTACGCAGTGGGCGCTACGCGGGGCGCTACGCAGTGGGCGCTACGCAGTGGGCGCTACGCAGTGGGCGCTACGCAGTGGGCGCTACGCAGTGGGCGCTATGCAGTGGGCGATGTACGGAGGGTGTTGTGAGGAGGGCGATGTAGATAGTAGATGTCGCGTGGAGGGCGATGTAGATAGTAGATGTCGCAGTAGACGATGTGATAGTGGTTGGGAAGGCGCTGGGCAGGGGGTGATCAAGAAATGATGCGAGGCCGACGTGCGGTGGACGATGGGTGATGAACAATGGCCGGGGCATCACTTCGAAATCACAGAGCAAACTTTAATTAGAAATAGAACTCGAGCTATTGAGAAAGACGAATCTGAAGCCGCCATGTAATGCCGACGAAGCGGCGAACCGAATTCGATTGGGCCGCCGACAGCGCACTATGCCAGTGCCCCATGCACCATGCCACGCCCATCGATCACTCGCGGATGTGATGTTGCCGCCACTGTACGCGAACTACTGCCTTTATTATAAAGCATTGAAGGCTTTCACGACCGGAGTCAATATTCATGTTTTCTTCCGGGCTGATGGGCCGTGATCCAATTGGCTTTGAACTGCCAAACGTTTCGCCCACGACTGCGGTGGGCATCTTCGGTGGCGAGGTCTCGGGCGAAGTGTCGCTAGTCAGCCGCCGTCCCGGACACTTCGCCCGAGACCTCGCCACTGAAGATGCCCACCGCAGTCGTGGGCGAAACGTTTGTCAGTCCAAAGCCAATTGGACCACGGCCCATCAGCCCGGAAGAAAACATGAATACTTCCTTTATTGTCCTCGCATAAACATTCCAGGTAGTAATCTCTCTACACTCCAGACAATAGTTGCACTTCCAGGACTACAGCGAAATCTTAGTATGGGTCATTTCTAAAACAAACGGAATATGAACGGCCACTCGCGTTCACCAATAATAGAAAATTATGAAACTATGATGTTCTAATGAGGTGCGATGTGATATTACGTATGAGCGAGGAACGAGCGAGTATCGTTTATACAAGTAAATTAATGCCATCGTGTTCCATACAGTACCTTTTCTACAACTAATAATACCTGTTAAACTATTACCTCGAATGGTTGAGAGGCAGGTGACCTGCAGTGTGTAACCAACGCCACCTTGCGGTCAGTCTCAGGTCTCCCAGTTGGCATTGCTAAAACGTAAGCACTGTTCGATATCACACAAGTTAAAATTCGCACTGTCCGATATCACAAACGAATATCACACAAGTTAAGATTGAATATATTAAGGTAATTTCATAAAATTTCAGTGTCTGCGCTTACTTTTCACCCGCGAGTGTGGTAATTAGGAGAGGGGTGTGCTGTTTACAGTAACCAACTCATGGATTGTCCCGGCACAAATATACACAATCCAAAGGAACATTTAAGAGTACGATGACAAAATATTGATTACTTTTCCACTGTAAGCTTCTCTGTGACTGGTCGAATCCATTATGAAGCAGTATCGTTATGACTTGTGAATCACTACGCAAAGGGCTGCAGTCACCTAATACGGTATTTTGAAAAGGGATCACAAGCAAATTACTAAGCGTACAAACGTGAATAATGAGTCCAGCAAGTTACAGGTATTTCTTACTTTGTATGAGAATCAGAAAATTTTAAATCTTCACCAGACGCCACTTTATTAACTGAAGTCATCATAAAATGTGAATTAATAAAAACTTGACCCTATTTCATTTTTACAGTACCCTTTTAAAATAATTTTAAGCGTTTACATCATTATATATTCTGGACTAAAGCATTTTCACTGGAACAAAAATGTCACTAAAATTGAAATAACCTTCTTCAGTATATGATTTTTTTGATTTCTTTACCAAGTGCACCATGATTGAATATTCACAGCTTACAATTAAAGATACCAATACACACATATGTGTGCACATAAAAAGTAATGAACCGAACAACTTTTCATTGAAACTGCAGTGTAGTTTGCTATGTATAGAGTATCAATACAAACAATCTATCCTCATTTACCCTCAAACGCAGTTTTCATTAACAGATAAATTCCGTTTAGACCTCACTAAGGCACATGTAGGATTTCAAGCGAATTGCTTTTCCATTACTAGGGAAACACGTTAACAACATCAAGGTAACCGTAAATAAATCTCACGACGCAGTGGCTCTGGAGATGGGAATAAATGGACCTTGACCGCGAAAGTCGTCGGTTCCCTCGGCAATCTAATTTGAGCAGATTGCAGATTCGACGAACAAAGCCGTTTCTGCGAGAATTTACAGCCCGATTTTCGAGCCTCTGGATTCACAAGGGAATCAACGAGATGATAAAGTGAGCGGAATAACAGAGCTGTTAGAATAGAAGACCTGAAATGTAGTTCCGCATAATGGATTCGTTAATTGATCAGAGCTTTTTGTGGCAAGTCTTTATTTAAACCCAGCAATTTGCTGAACTGTCCGATTCACAATCAGTTGTTATGTTCTGCATGGTCACGCACGACTGATCTATCTATTCAAACTACTCTTAATAAAAGCTGATATGTTGACGAAGATGACTTCTTTTATTTCTCAACTGAAAAATAACGACAATTTGCCCGTATTCAAACTACGTTGTTTCATAGATTTGCAGATTTGAATAGAAGCAACACAGAAAGCCAATCTATCCCAGATTTGAATTATAAATGAATAATGTCGAATATTATTTCCTGAGCAAAATGAATATAAATCCCATATAATATTAAACTTGCATTAATATAATTAAACTGCACTTAAAAATAACTACAATTTGTCAGCGTTCCATTACACATTTTCGAATCCCCTTTTACTAACACAATATCAACATGGCACGAAACTGTTTCAACATATGAAATTTAATTAATGGACGCTATGATTTTAATGTATTAATACAACAAAGAATGGTTACAATATTCACTGATACATGAAATTCAGAAAATGGCCTTCTCAGTACGAATAAAGTACTGTACGAATTCTTCTTCGTCTTCGCCATCGTCTTCATCCTCATCATCTATTCTTCATCCTCATCATCTATTCTTCTTCTTCTTCTTCTTCTTCGAGATTTAGTCGCTTTCCGGCCTCACAGAACTTCTCTTTCTTGGGGCCAAGGGGTTTTGAGGATACAGGAAGGGGCCTTCCTGTATCTTTCCTCCCTCTTGGTTTATACTGGAAGGCTGGCTTCGGCAAACGAGAGTTATTTATTCTTTATTTATTTATTTATTTATTTAGTCTAAAACAGTCAAAAACTGTATGTGACGTATGGGGGAGAAAATCATCTGCGCACGCTTTCTTGAGTTTCAGAATCCTTTCCCAACAATTTAACTATTAACAGTTGAAAGATGAAAAATCATAGTAATAATAATAATAAATTTAAAAAAGCGAGAGATTAACATTTCAAAAACTAGATATTTTCGTTGCCAAATTATAGAAAACTTATTTTTAACGGTAAAGGAGCGAACAGATTTGATTTTTCTGTATTGTTAACAATATAGAAACTCACCCTAAGCTCTACTACCACTACAAGCAAAAGGAAAGTTCAACAAAACGTGCGCATAGTGAAGCTACATTTACGTCCAGAAGCAAATCAAGGGGCCATCTCAGCATTTGCTCAATGGATCAGGGAAACTGGACAAAAACCCGTTCGAGATGGGGGTCATAGTCCCGGTCTTTGAACTAGAGATGGACATAACAGCTTTACTTCAATAACTGTTAACGCAATAACAGTCGACACGTAATAATTGTTATTAATAACAGTTAAAAACAACAGGTTCATGGCCGATTGCTAAGAGCGAAACAAATTGTGGCGACTGCTAAGAGTTAAACCAAGCAGAAGGAATAACGGTAGCTCCATAAAGCTTGTGTAGGTACCTTACGGTGCTTGCTTATACTACTTCCCCAAACATGTTTGGACAGAAAAACAGTCGATATCAATGCGACTGGGTGAACGAACATGGAAGAATAGTAATTGATACTATTATGAGTAGCAAATGTGTAAAGAATATTTCTAAAATAACGATCATTCGTGATTCGGGTTCTTGCAAATATTGTTTTGAATATGCAACTTGTATATAGTGAAGTGACGAATGCCAAAAATAATGAGGAGAAACTGTGCTTTTGCTTAACTGTGGCGAAAGTGGTAGTGATTTTTTTAATATCAAATATTATATTGCCATTTATTTAACAGTAACTAATTTTATTTTATACCACATAGTGGATCTCATCTAAGCAGAAATGGGACAGAAAGAAGTTAAAACATATTGGACGGATTTAATTTAAAGGACAAACGTCTCATTGTAGTGTATACAATAAAATATTTTTAAAAATTTGTGGTGTATAATAATGACGAATTATTTATCAATGAATCTTTAATTTGAACACTTGTTAATCACGATTGATTAGTTGCAGTGAATCTGTTTTCGTACAACATGGTTGCCGGGAAAGCCTGAAGTAGTTCGGATTTGGCCCAATAGATTACAGTACTATGAATTTCAACAGATTACAGCCAATAACAGGATAACGAAATAACTTTCCGTTGTTACGCGAAATAGTTAACTGTTAAGAATTAACAGCTATTAAGGACAAATTCCTACTTTGAACATGTTGAAGCAACTTATTTCTGGACTCCATCAATCTTTCATTGAGACCCGTCACTTTCAGTTCTTCTCTTATATCCTCATTTCCAAACCTAACTTATTTTGTGCAACCTTTTGAACTTCTTAGAAACGTCATTTCTCCACTCAGTAATTGTGTGCAGGGAGTCAGCTCTCGCTTTCATAGAGAAAGGCGAGTAAGACCATTGTTACAAAATTTCATTCTTGTTGCTTTCTTTGTTTCAATCTTAAATGTCCTGTGGATTGCACCACATATGAATTGAAATTTTGGCTGTTAGTAAGTATCTACCCATATCCTTTCTCACATTTAAATAATTGAAAGAAGGTACTTGTTCAAGAATATTGCTACCAACTTCCACTTTTGTTCTTATAGATGTTATCTATAGAAAGCTATAATTTATGTGTTCTCTTTTGATATATTTCTTACATATATTGTTTTTAAGTCATGGTGTACTGATTTCTGTAAATAAGTCTCCTTCTCCTTGTTATAATGGCGTCGACTGCGTATAATAAAACATTTTAACTATCGTTTTGTGTAATACGTATTCCTTTTTAACAACGTTTCCAATCTTGGATAATATGTGTTTAAATAAATATTAATAAGCCTTGGAAACAATGGGCATCCTTGCCGGACCCCTTTATTGACAATGTTCTCCATTATCTTTCTTCTGATCTATTTGATTCTGATATATGATGATTTTTTATTATTCTTGCAATTCCAGAAAAACTTTTCACTATATTTCCATTTTTGCCTTGTTTTGTCATTTTATCCCAAAACTTTGTCCGATTAACATTATCAAAAGCTTGCCCGAAGCCTACAAAAGAAAGATGTGTTGGCAAATTACATTCGCTCTTTTTTCTCATTTTTGCAGGAGGATGAATACGTTATCAGAGTGAATATATGAATAAGTGATATCTGCCTCTCCGAAACCTGCAACATCATGTTACCAACAATATGGTCAACAATTCAAGTTTCCTACAAATTAATAATCAATAAATAACGTGTAGTGACTCGAAGTCATGAAGAGCCAATGAAACATTTCCGAGGTTCTGCGGAAAATCAAAAAGGCAATAATATGAAAGGGAAATTGACCTGTTCACGTAATATCATCAGACATAAATATCACATCTACGAGCGTTTCCATAGCAAACAAAGTGTCCCATGTCCGATTCAACATGGCGCAACCTACTTAGCCCTCACACGCTGCAATATCTCTGAGAGACGCTATTTGTGGAACAGATTAAAATGTGTCACGGATATGCAGCGCGTTTTGCAAATGGTGTTGATTTAATTCTGTCGTAAAGCGGTGAACACTGTGCGAATAACGCGGCTGACACTTGCTGATGCTAAAACTTCCACGAAGCACAATGCAGCATAGCGCTGACAGGGTTGTCGATAACGAGTTTTACTGACAGCGGAAACCCTCAACTGCATGAATTTCTTTTCGCCGGGCGTGAAAAAATTATAGTTGAAATATTCCGTCCTGTCTGGCACAGATTCTGGTTAATTGTACCAAGGAACGTGATTCAGGAATGACTAAGTTGTGGCTGGCATATCAAATCGAATACATCGGGATATTAGTGAATCGCAGTTTTAAAAGCTCTTTGGTTTACTTCGAGTGCAAGTAAACACTGCAAATTTCGCCAGGCGCTGCCTGCATTAACTAAAAGCCTCTGGCGAAGAATGGCCAGCAACTCGCGGAATCCGAGTAAAATTCCGACTTCCGCAATTCCATCACCGCGAATTCTAGAGCATTCCGTAATAATCGCATTCCTAGAACGCGAGCGAGACAACGCTCGGGCAGTTGCAAAACGCACATCCAAACGAAAGGAGCAGCAGAACCGGGGCGTAGAGGGCGGCACTGAAAGGGGTGTAGCGAGCGGCATCTGAAGTTACAGTTATGAAGTCGAAGAAAACATTTATAGAGCAGAAGAGCACTCGAGATTGCAACGACATAGAAAATAATAGAAAGAGAGTGAACACGAAACATAGGATTATTATGTTTACTAGTGGAAAAGAAAAAGGAGGGATTTTGAGACACAAAAGAAAACATTAATCTGGGAAAAGATATTAGGATACAGAGAACAGGAAAATAAAGAACTTATGAATTGCGCGAGAAATGTACAAAAAACAGCGCATGAGAGAAAGATAAAAAGGAAGGAAACGTGGTGACAGGTAAAAAATGGATAAACACAACAGAAATTTAAAAAAAGA
Source organism: Teleogryllus oceanicus (assembly GCA_964035755.1). Classification (NCBI taxonomy): domain Eukaryota; kingdom Metazoa; phylum Arthropoda; class Insecta; order Orthoptera; family Gryllidae; genus Teleogryllus; species Teleogryllus oceanicus. The sequence continues at coordinate 58,162,443 of CAXIVR010000011.1, forward strand.
GAAGAGATAAAAAAGAGAGGAAATACACAAATCAATGGAGATACCCATCTCCATCGGGTTTTTGTCCAGTTTCCCTGATCCATTGAAAAATGCTGCGATGGCCCCTTGATTTGCTTCTGGATGCAAATGTAGCTTCACTATGCGCACGTTTTGTTGAGCTTTCCTTCAGTTGTAGTGGTAGTAGAGCTTAGGGTCAGTGTCTATTTAGTTAGCAATACAGAAAAATCAAATATACAGTTCGTTTACCGTTACAAATAAGTTTTATATAACTCGGAAACGAAAATATCTAGTTTTTGAAATATTAATCGCCCGCTTTTTAAAATTTTATTATTATTATTATTATTATTATTATTATTATTATTATTATTAATATTTGAACTATTAATAGTTAAATTATTGGGAAGGGATTCTGAAACTCAAAAAAGCGTGCCAGATGATTTTTCCCCCATACGTCACATCCAGTTTTTACTGTTTTTGAATAAATAAATAAATAAATGGTAGAGGAGCGGAAGAGGGTGAAACAGCACGAAGAACACGGAATGAACCGAACAGGGAGCGAAGAGAAGGGGCTGACGCTCGGAGGCGAAAAACTCCTAGGAAGAGCCGGGGGGGGGGGGAGGTGGTTTATTCCGGACGATCAATTTGCCCTCCTGAACGGCCCTAAAGTTCGCTTCGTCCGCCCTGCAATATTCAAGGCAAGTGGCGCACTCAACGGCGGCCGCCACAGTGCCTCTACCTGGCGAATCCCAAACCAGCGCGCGCGCCCCGCCCACCGCCGCCCGACCGTGCACCTTGCCCACCCGGAATTTTATCGACGCATTAAAACTTTTTTTTCCGCGCGGAAAAGGAATCTGAATACTGCGTTGCCGTTTAGGGGCGGAATGTCGGGAATGGAAAGGTTTTCAAAAGTCCACAGGAAGAGTAATATTCTCTAAGCGGACATTTTTACATTCATTTATAGTCTTCTTACTGAGCACCTGACGGCAGGGCATCTTTTAATGCCTCTACTGAGGGGGAGAGGGGGAGAAAGAAAAGTCTGCAGTAAGTTCGGTGCTTTATAAATCGAACGTAATCGATTTTTTTAAAAAGATTTTCTGGAAGCTGTTGATGCTCACAATAATAAATACTGTGCTGTTAAAAACGGAATTTCTTTAGTAAAGTTACATAACAATGGTAATAGTAAAATGGAACAATAGCATTATAAAATATATTTTTTATTTTCAGTAGAGCACTACCTCTCAATAGATTCCACTATCGGTTTCCAAAAATACTACAGCAACTACAGGCGAATTTGGAGTACCCGCGCAATCGCAATCTGGACTTGAGTTACCTCACGTGGCAGCGCGGTCTGTGGCGAGAGCGTTTACAAGGTCAAAGTGGGCGGGGTGGGGCGGGGCGGGCGCTGATGTCGTGCCGAGAAAGCAGAGCGCGTCTTTACCGCCGGCCGTAGTACAATAAAGAGCCGAGGCCGGCCCGGCAAACGCCCCCAGGCCTGCAACTCGCCTGCATGCCGGGGAATAGACGACTTTACGTGCGGGGTTACACGACGCGCACAGGCACGAGGCAAGGGAACACGGGGCGATGGAGAGACAAGGTACCAATTCTTACGAAATGGGACAACACGAAAAGACAGGAACCGAAGTGAAAGAGGTATGAAAGAGAATTAATCTTTAATTGGTTTAAACTGACATAGAAAACAAAAGAAGCGTGTATAGAGAGGGAAAGGTATACCAAAATATATCTGAAGAAGTGGGAAGACAAATAAGAGTAGATTTTTACGGAAAGAAAAATTTCAAGAACACGAACAAAGTTACTCAAAATATCCAATAAAGATATGGAAATAAGCAATTTAAAATTAATACAAAAAAGTGAGTGCGCAATAATGGGACCGTGCCAGAATTAACAAAGCAACAAACAATAAAATAACGCAGACAAGAAAGCACCGCGAAGGAAAGCACTGCAAGGAAGAAGCTCCTGGAGGATGGCTGTTTTGACGGCAGAGCCAAGTAAAACAGCTCTGGGGCGGTGAACGCGCCAGACGGCCCGCTGAGGAAACTCCTGGCGCGCCCCACCCCCACTGCCACCCCCGCCCCGCCCCCACTCCCTGACGGACGCAGACTTTTATGAACAAAGACCACCGTTCGTTTTATGCGCTCTTGTCGGGGAATAAACTAATAAATTAAATTTCACAGCAGCTGAAGTAATCTTCCCCAAGGAGACGCGTGTCGCACATAGCTTCTGCCAAGACGCCGCTCGCTTCGCTTCATACTTTATGAGCAAAACCCGCAGGGATACGTTCCTACATGTGCTGTTAAAGTAATGAACCTACTAACGCTCCTTCTAGAAACAGTGAACCTCCGCACACGGATTGTACGAATTGGAGACAAATTATATCACAATTCATTTTCGTGGTCCAATTGGTTCATTAAAAGCGGACGATGCCAATTCAAGTGGTTAACTTGATTTATTATTCACTTGTGGTCATAAAGGAAGAACTCGCATTAATAATGGAAGCAAATAGCTCTCAAGACGAGCCAATCAATTATACCCGAACCTATTACCTCTAATTTCAGTTTCAAGTGTTCATTAGTCCATTTGCTTTAATGGTACGACGCATTATTTTAAAATTACGAGACATTTTTGTGCAGAGTTCCCTGTTTCTCTTCATTATATTTCGAAGTAAGAAAGGTACCAATGATATATGGGTCATTTTCTAGAAAACAAATGCAAGACAATACACATAGCGAAAAATATATCAGCAAACTAGGATAAGCGGTTCACAACAGCAGAAACGAGATACAACCTGGGCAAAAAAAGACAAAGATGGGTCAATTAAAGGAAATAACTATACCTTGAAATATTTCCTGATCCTTAAAGGGCCTAGAGTCCGTAGGCTTACAAGTAGGCGACAGTAGACGAATACCAGTAGTGGAGTTCACGGGAGAAGCAGCAACGGAAGACTAATCCGTTGGTGTAGTTCACGTTATAAGCTGGAGGGGATTGTGTTCCTCCCCCACCGAAACAAGTGAACCGGCGCAGATTTACACGTCTGCTTGTGGGGTTCTCTCCGCCTCTAGGTATCCGCTCCATTCGCGAAAGGCGTGTGTTCTCCCAACATGTGTGTAATCCATGCAATTGTAGGTATGTGTGTACGTAAAAAGATGGGCAGGAAACGGCTGAGAAAGGAAATATGGCACGCGGTCCGAAACTCCGGCATTTGCCCGGTATTGTTTGGAGAAAAACCGTTCAGACGGCTAGTATACGGCTAGTATAGTAAAATGAGCGGGAGCTTGTGCATCAACAGATGCCGCAGCGCCTCTGACCGGGAGGTCCTAGTTTCGAGCCCTGACGGCGGCAGGATTTTCGACACTAGCTTTTCAGCTAGGTCGAATTCAGTCGCTGCCTAGAGGAGAATTCTAGCGGCCGGCTGCTCTGATCGGTAGTTTTCCGTGGTTTCTCCGATCAACACCAGGCGAATGCCGGAGCAGTATCCTACCAAACGGGCCACGGACCGCGCGCGATCTTTCCTTCCTCTTCCTTGTCCTATCCTCTCCCCTTACACACACCCACACACACACACACACACACACTAACAGGCACTACACTACCACATATTCCGGGAGACCGGTCAGGAGCTTAGAGTTTGTCCCGGCGGGGCGGTGCCCCGCTGGTGGGAGAGTCCTGGTTAGGGAAACCCCACTAGCCGACGGTAGGTCTGCGCCGGATCTCGCCATCCAGCGGGGGAAGATCACCGCCATCTCCCGAGAAAAACATGCACCACACTAACGGGACTAATGACCAAAGCAGGTGACGCGCCAGGAAACACGAAAAAACCAAACCAAATCAATCGGACCTCCTTGATCGAAGACGCAGCAGCAACCACGGATGTTGTCACCGAGCCGAACCATCTCAGCCGGTAGGGAAGTTGAAATTCAAGTCGCAGTCCCACAATGTGAATGGAACGTAGGCATTGCTACCTTGCTCTGTGCCGCCTCCCACCTCCTAACACCCGGCACGGCATGAATTCCACCAATGGCCGCCTCGGGGATCATCCGACATTCTTCCGCCTCAACGCGCATTGGCCACCCCTCTTCCCCTTCGGCTTTTCCTCTTATCACCCCACCCGCTGCATCCATCGTGCAGCACACGGCGGACATCGCTCCCCCTACATGCAGCGGAGGCGGTCGCTGCCTCCGCGAAATCCGATCGCGGGTCCGAAGGCGGTCAGCCGCCCCCGCCGTCTCGTCGGGGATCGAATGCAGGACGCACCACAATAGCCGGCGATCATGCGGCGATGCCCTGCCGCGATTCGCGGCAGCGGGGGCGGGGGGCGGAGGAGATGGTGTCGGCCGGAACTGGAGGCGGACCGGAAGCCGAGAGGGCGACGGATGTTAGGAACAGGCCGGGGGATGGGAGAGAGGAGAGGGGGTGGGGAAGATGCGGAAACCGAAGTGACGGTGGAGAGATCACGAGCGGAAACGCGGGGACGGAGAAGGAGGACGCGAGGGTTCACAGTAGATCCAATAGAGGTGGCGGGGACGGCGGCGGTGTAGGGCACCGCCCCCGCAGGGAACCAGGTCGCGACAGAACGGCCGAGGGAGGGGGAGAAGAAGGGCTGCTGCTCCCTGCTGCCGGCGCGCAGGGGAAAAAACGCCCTGCAGCGGAGTCAGGTTACTCCGGAAGTTATGTGCTTGAGAACGGTGCAACGAGATCGTGCTGGACCATTTATGGGTGCATGCACAACAAGAAACCACGTTACTACGTTACACAATGAAATATGCTAATGTGAAAACAGAGATGGAAATGTACCAGTCTGCGTTCCTATTTACACCGGTCAAAGATCATGGAAATGTACCAGTCGACACAACTGAAAGAATCATATTTTATGTACTGAAGATTTGTTATGAACTCGAAGGTTGAATGGTGAAAACCAAGCATTCTTTGCCCTAAATGAGTGGTTTTTCGCTTCTGAGGTAACATTTTTAACGCTCCTTTGTAATTGATGCCTCGCTGAAGACGAACTACATTCAGCATTACCGTTTGCAATAATATTACTTTAAGCAACATGTTTATAATGTTAAGCTTTATTGCACGAGTACAGGTTTTGAAAACGGGCGACGTTAGGCGCGTGTTTTCAAATGTGTACTAATGCAATGAAGCAACATTATAAACGAGTTGCATACGCTATTTTTTGTATAACTGCATTATAAATTTGTAAGAGAACCGAAGTTAATTTCGCGATACAACTTTCTTGTAACGTCTACGGTATTTGATATCCAAAGTCCTAAGGAAAGCAAATCCAAGACGCTATTGAGATCTATGCGAGAAAACGTTAGTCGACTGTTCCGTTTACCTTTACCTCCCCACAATTTTCTAGCTGCGATTGGCTGAACGCGTGATGACGCAATCATTCGTGTCGCAAATGCGAATACCTCATCAAATGTGCCGTTAAATGTTCGATTATAAACGATTTCTTGCAACAGAAAAGATTGTAATGCTGCAATACCAACAAAAAATCACTAGCAAATGCAGAGATCTGTCTTTCGGCGCAACACCCTCTCGCAAAGTCTGGGGCTACCAGGCCTTGCGGCAATGGGTTACGCGGTACGTGTGGTTAGCACGTAGGCATCCCTACGCCGTATTCTGGATTTCTCAACCAGAAAAGTGAGTTTTCTCCTCTTCACACAGCAATACTGGGACATCGCAAGGAAAACGATTTCTATAATCTTGCCCGACAGGGAATACAACCCGGGGTCGCGTCATGCAAAGCAAGCACTCCAACCATGAGCTATCCGCGAGAGCATCCGGAGATCTAAAGGCCGTTAACTATAAGAGCTTTGAAATGTAATTTGTCAGAAAACAATTTCCAGTTTCTCATAGACAAATGTCATCAAATCCACAATTAATAACAATTTTGATGATCCTCATTTTTGACAAGATTTTGAATCGCAAATTACATTATGAAAAAATTAGAGTAACAGTGTTCCAGAAATTCATGCAGAAAACCTAGTTAGCCCTGTCTCACAACTCATAATTTTTAAGGACCCAGATAAATGTTTTTTTTTATTTAAAAAAAAAAGAATGAAACGTTATGACATTTATCCAATACTGTAAGTCTGTTGTTTTTCCTGTTTCATTTTCTTCCATTCTATTAATCTTAATATGAATACGTGAATAATTATTGAGTGTTGACCTAAAACGACAAATAACATGAATCTAAAATCGTAATTTATTTTTCAGTTTCTTTGGGAACTTGTCCTCAAATGTGTCCCTCTTTGTCGATTCACATGTTACGGCTAGGTTTTCGTCTTTATGTATTGCACTTCCCTTTTCAATCTGAAACAGTGGCCACGCGTACAACTCGAGTGAGCGCTAATCAGATGGTCTTAAAAGGCCACAGGCGCGACGAACCCTAGAACCAAATTCCTGCCACTTAAGCACAGGCTTCAGTGAAGACAATTCGTTTGTGCGTTTGCGATGTAAAACAGTAAGTGCATTATTTAAAATTAGCAGGCCATTCAGGTAACAAACATAAATTAAGAAATTTGAAGTACGCAGTACTGCTTCGACAGTCCATACATTTCAGAGGACTTATTCACATGCCGTTTAACGAGTTAATTAGGTATGTACTGCGGAGGGTTAAATACGCGAGCGGTGACCGTTGTCATTGAGAAGTTTCAAAATGTGATAATGGATTATCATTGAGCATGAATTGTGTATTCTTCACAGCTTAATAAAAATAATATTACGAACTCCTATCCGTAAAAACGCCAAAGAAACGCCGCCTTCTGTGAGTATCTCCATTGTCCTCGCTTTTCCGCGGGGGCTCGAGCGTTGCCAGGGAATAAAGAGTCGATGCCGCTCTTCGTCATTCCCCAGACGCGCTGCGAATAACTCCGCGGATGGTTTCACGCTGCCTTTTAAGGCTCCCACAGACCGACGCGGAAGATCCCCTGCCTACGCGGATTGGCCGGAGCGGAAGTTTAGCGTCACGTGTTGCCTTCTGAGCACGTTCAGACCTGCGCGGCAGGCGTGCGTCGCGGCAACGGATTGGCAGCGTTTAATCGGCGGCGAAATTTGTAACGCAGTCAGACGCGTTTCTTCCGTTGCAGCTCGAGTTTCGTGGAAGTCCGCCCGTGTTCGGGAGTCTTCCCTACCCTCTGGGTGGAGCGACCTTGCCAACCGTCACCAAACGCTGACTCAAAATTGACGCTCCGGTGAGAACGGTCCCGCGAATTCCGCGGCCGCGTCTAGCTCGAAACTTTCCGCGCCGCACCCGCTGTGGATCTACCGCGCCGGTCAGTGGGAGCCCTAAACAGTCGATGCCGCGCGAAATCATTCCCCAGACGCGCGGCGTACAACTCCGCGGAGGGTTTCAAGCTGCCTTTTATTTGCAGCCGGAACTGGGCCAGGCGGCTCCGCGAGATCTCTGTGCCTCAGAAGTTCAGCGCCAAAGGGCGGCGCCGTGGGCTCAGCCCAGAGGTGAGGATCGACCACGGAGGGGTTCTCCCGCAGCCCCGGCCCAAACGCCGGATTCTGACTGGCGGCGGCGTTGCAGGTGGGAACACCATCACAAACGGCAGGACTGCGTTCCTATTTACATCGGTCAAAGATTACTATATTCATCTGCACTAAAATTTTAAATTGGTTTTTTTCCGTATTAACATTCCATAAAATGAATGTTTAAGGCCTTAAAATTTATTTAAAACCACTTTCCAGCGATCCGAAATATAAAACCGATTTTCGAAGATTAAAATGGAATTTGCACCAGGTAATAGATAAATGTAGGTATTTTAATTTACATTAAATCCAATTTTTATTATTATTAATTTCATTAAGTTGAGTAGGTATGAAAGAAATCTTTCCTTTAAAAGTATTGAAATAACTTACAAAACTTCCAGACGACTTGATGAATCCGTCAAACTTACCTGTAACAAAAAAAATACAAATTAATGTAAAATTCTTCTTTATAATTTAGCTAGAAATATTTTTTTCTACAGATGCATAAAAAAGGTAACTTCCGTGCATCGTTAGTCGTGCATGAAGTTCGTCATTTTTAACATCCATTAAAAAAAGATTGTTGCCAAAACAACTATCTTGTTACCATGAAAAAGAGTCTCTTTTGCATGATTTTAGAATACTCTTCTCTAATCATGACGCTGCATTTATATATTGTTCGGGATATCAGGCTTCTTTTTCCCCATACAAGTTTACAAAATCGTTTGCATTATATTTTTATACAGTCTTAGAAAATTGTTGTTCATATTTCATGTGTGAAGTTCCCGTTTCTTTCGCGGTCGAGATCAAGATTTTTTTGCCGAGAGCGTAGGTCGAGGTATATATAGTGAATGTGGCAAATATATTCAAAATCATAAGACTGGAATTTTCTTTTATGAAAATAGATATTCATCGAAGTGCCATTATTAATGTAATGAGTGTTTGGGGGTTTTATAAATGGACCTTACAAATATTACTTTAATTGGAGAAGTTTGTGTGAGAAAACCACCCAGGAGAGAAGCTTTAGGCATTTGATGCAATTGCTCAGCTTTACTCGAAGGCCGTTTCGCGAGCAATGACCGCTTCATTTCCCGTCCACTGCTTCATGAGTTTCGCCCCAGCAAGCGATGGCTAGGGAGAGGCGATGTTCGCAGAGCGTGAGGTGGCGGGGGGAGCAGAGAGGAGCCAGGGCAGAGCGAGGCGCTACGCGATTTCCGTCCTCACCACCGCTTTCTCTCGAAACAAACCGGAGCGCCGAGCACGCCGGGCGTCGTGTTTATTTCAATGGCAACTGCCAATTTGAGCCAGAGATAATCCGCGTCAGGAGAGGCGCCTCAGTAGACACGATGCCTCCCCCCCCCCCGCCTACCGCGCACGCTGAAATTGCGGCCGAGCTTGCGGGCAGCAATATACGGAGAGTTGAAAGCTGAAAGCACTCGGCCTAGTCGTCGCCACTGCCACCGCCGCCTCTGCCGGCACTGCCTCCCGCCCTCGCGGACATCGTCGCCCCAGCAGCCTCTAACCCCGGCCACAGCTAACCCCACTGCCGCTCCAACGCCTCCAGGCATCAGGCGCTTGCGTTCCTGTGGCTTCAATTCCACACTTGGAACTGCTCCCCTCACCAGTAGTTCTGGCAATTTCATTCTCATCCTAATCCTACTCGATACACATTAGAGAGTTTCTTTTAGTTCACCTGAAATTCATTTCCGATCCCTTCTGATTCAATCTATGAGTCTACGCCGTTATAGTATTTCCCATAGATCTCAATATGAATCATTGCCTACAGTCATTCTTTGACCAACTACCATGCCTTTTCCTTTACCCCAACCATTTAATCTCTTCATATTTACCAGTCTCTAGTGTCTAAACAATATCTTAAAACAACCAAGCTATTCTACACTTACTTTCATATTACAATAAAATTCTCAATGTCACAGAATACCCAACACATGATATAGCTATGTTATCTTATCCTCCATTATTCTCAAGTCGTCACCTCTCTTTTCGCTTCCTTTGTTCAGCTGTCATCCACGGCCTCCCAACTGCTGCCCGCTCCGCAAGCAACAGTTCCCTGCCACTCTCGCCATATGACGACCTCCGCCAGCACAGCCAACTCCTCTCCCTGCATTCACTGCCTCGGCTCCCTCAACCCCCTTCTTCTGTGTATGCTCAGCACGGGTGTCTATTTTGACACGGAGACGCACACAAACATGAAGTGCCAAGCAGTCGAGGATGGGAGGAAGGCCGAAAGCACATATTACAGACACACGCTCGGGGTTTAACATGTCATAAACCGAGTGGATACCGCTTCATACGAATGACTGCAGACAACCCGTCTGTTTCTGTGATTCACGTCGGTTCTCACATCACGTAAAGCAATTTTCGAACCAAGATGAACGACTGATGGTTTACCGAAAAATAAAAACATTAATTACTGTAGAGTACAATATTTGAAGTTGGTATGAAACAAATAGTAACATTACACTTCTCAATAAAATACTAGAGAACGAAGAGCCGTCTATAAATAATAAATTATTACGTACTTATTTTATTTAATTACAAATAGTTCAAAGTTTCCAATCATGATTACAAACTGAATTAGCAAGAAATCAACCATATCACCAAGAAATTGGTTTACAATGTAAGTTCAACCAAAAATATTGAATTCCATCAACTGTCTCAAACATTCCACTCATGAAAAAAACAAAATTTAACGTATTCTGAGAAAACGAACTGATTCCCAGAAAAGAAGCCCGGCTCTGTCGCTGTGTCGAATGAACTCGACATCGAAAATGAGTAAAAAGCAATACAGCATAACAAATAAAGACTTGCCTTGAAATCAAATAAATTGGAACGCTGGTTGATTCAGAATCATACGTTCCGTGCTCCCAAAGCCTTCCAACTGCAAAGAACGCTTACGACTCCAATCGCAAGATACCGCGGCGAACGCGCTTCCCTCAAACGTAATAAAGAACGCTCGAGGAAACGCAATCAGATAAAGGGGTTTGAAGTTTGTTCAAACAAGCCGACGCAATCGTCGGATTCCTGGGCGCATTTGCGTTACGAATTATAGCTCGGGAGCCCCAACGCGCGCGCTCTGGGCTGCCGCCACATGCAACGGAGAACGCGCCTCGGCGCCACACCGAACGCGGGAGCGTGGGACACGTTGAATCGAGAACATCGGCATTTTCTATAGATTACACTCTGAAAAGACTTCGGTGAGGGCAATGGCAGGCATATTCGTAGCTCAAATAAAGGGAATATAAAATGTACTGAGGCAGGGACGTCATGCCAACATACATACGCAGAAATTAAGGGGCAAGCCAGACAGAGTCTACGAAATTAAAAGAAAGAAGAGAAGGGCAGAGTGTGGAAAAATGGAGAAGGATGACGACATGAAGAGAGAGATGGAGTGGAGAGAGATTGAGGCAAAGAGGAGAAGGGGAAGAGGGGAGATGGGGCGGGGAGGAATAGGGGAAAAGAGAGGGACAGGAAGAAATAGAGAAAAAAGGAACAGGAGAGGGAGAAGGGGAAAGAGGAGGAGATATAGAGAGAACGAGATAATTAAAGCTAATGAGGGAAAAAAGATGAAATGATATTAAATAACATCACAATCGAAAACAGACAGAAAACACCGAGTTTGTGGAATAGAGAGACTTATAAAAAATGCGATTAAATTTCAACGAAATTGTAACCTCGGCCAAAAAGTAACGAGAGAACAGTTGACGAGCAGCAGAATTCTAAAGAAATTATGTAAGGGAAGAGAAAAATGAAGAGAAACAGGAACAAAGAAATTCTCAAGGCGTGATCTCCGTTGCGGCCTTAGATGGTCGTAGCGAGTGCAGAAAAAGCGACTTAAGAGAGGGTTCAAGCGGAGCGGCTGGACCCAGAAGGGTGGTGGACAGAAGAGAGCAACGATACAAAGACAACAGAAGGTCGAGGCCGGGGCGGTAGCAAGGAAAGCATAGGCTCGGAGGGACTAGAGGCAGGCGCCGTCTCCGCAAGTCAATGAGTCCCTGAGCGCCGTCTCTCGGCGCGGCGGACCGCCCCGCCCTCCTCCCGTCCACGACCGACTCCACTTCCTCGTCCCAGTCCTTCCCACCCCACTCCTCCTCCCTTCTCGATCCTGCCACCTCCATTCTCTTCCCATCCTGCCCTCCCCGCCCCCACGTTCCTCTCTCCGTCCCACTCTGCTATTCGCCGCTCCAATCCTACCACTCCCCGCTCCATCCTTACGACTCGTCGCCTCACCCTTCCATTCTGCTTCCCACTCCGTCCCACTCTGCTATTCGCCGCTCCAATCCTACCACTCCCCGCTCCATCCTTACGACTCGTCGCCTCACCCTTCCATTCTGCTTCTCCATCCTGCCACTCCCCGCTCCTACGCGCTCGCCCCCATCCCCCCCCCCCCACCCAGGCGGCTCCAGCACCGCGGCGCCGTGGCCACCGCGCGCATTGACAATCGATAGACCCCAGCGAGGCGCCGCCCGCCGCCGCTCCCCGGGGCCCGGACGCCGCCGCCCCTGGCCGCATTCGCATTCATTGAGGGGGCGGCAGCGCGACGCCTCAAACCGGAAGTTTCGCCAGCCGATCACAGAAAACAATCGCGACTCGCAGTCAGGGCGCTTGCGAAGCTCGGCTGGGAGAGACCTTCGAAACACACGCTTCATGCACGAGTATTGAATTGCAGTTACCTCTGTTTTAAAGACCTTGATCTTTCATTTAATTAACATCAAGTTTCCCTTTTTACAACCCTTATTATTATCCCTTTACTTCTTAACCTATTTTTCTGAAGCTTAATAAGGTTAAGAATCTGCAGCAATTCTTAAACTTACAGCATAATGTCTTATTCTTGTTCATGTACAGTTACTTTTTTATTTCGCAAATTCCACGAAAGTTTAAGAATTGGAGAACCGGACTAACGAAGATGTTCAAAAACATACGGAATAAAGGAATACGGAATTTCAACGACAAAAATTAACTTTCTGACCAATTACTTCCAACATAGATGCGTTGTAAACAATCCAAATTAAGACAATTTTTAGACTACATACTTTATTTCATAGCTATTTTTTTATTTTATTTAAGGCCGCATCAACATCTAGGTCGTTAGCGATCACAATTGGAGTTATGGTAACTGAAGATTAAAGATATAGTGATGATAAGGGGTGAAAGAACGAATACAAAACATACCCGAGGCGGGACTCGAACCCGCGACCCTTCCGTCAGAGATCACTACGACACTTTTGTCTTAGTGATCTTGGCGACTGGATCGGGAACTTAAATCTTTATGCGCCTTAAAAACAAAATTTCTTCTCAATTTTGCTCTCCTCAAAAATAAGAAATGTTATTCAATTTATACTAAGACAGTTTATTTAGAATAAAGATTACAAATATCTTAGAGCGTCCAGAAAGATTGAAAATGAGGGGTTGAGGAAACGAACAAAAGGAACTTCCAAACTTATTTTCATTGAATTCCTATCACCATCATCCGAAAACAGGTTATCATATGTTGATGTAACTGGTTCATCACAAATTCAGATTAAATTTAGAAAGAAAGAAATAACTTATACATTGTAAACAACTGAAAGCATTAATTTTCAATACATATTTTCACTCTATGCAAAGAAATAATTTACTTTTGGACAATACATTTTGAAGTTAAGCATCGACCCTACTATGAGAGTTTATTGTTTTTTGTCACACTTTTGTCGTTCCGTAGTTGTTTTTCCTTTCCTAATTGAACTGGAAATAAGCAATACGATGTTACGAATTCTCTTTTCTCGAGATTCGCACTTTATTGTTCGCATTCAATTTTTCCAGTGAAATTTGAAAATAATTGGTACTATATATCGTGGTTTAAAAATCGTTCAAAAATTTAAGTCCTGTCAATTATAATCGGCATAAAAATTGGACACGACAAAATCCTTAATTCACTGAATCATAACTCCAAAGTAATTTACAAATTAGCAAATCAGAATGGTAAATAATTACAAAATTGGGACAAATATATGCAATTATTTTTATAATACACAAATATTCCTGTCCTGTGTCAAATTATTCTTTAAATTATCAGAACAATGTTCTGGCACACAGTTATTTGAAAGTAAGCAGACGGTATAAAAATATAGATTAATGAATGAAGAAAAATTTCCTCTACATAGGGACCCTTTGTGCATACTGAACAAGATAAAAATATGTATAAAGAAGCACATTTGAGTGGATTTTTTAAGTTCTCGGTGCGGGTTAAAGGCCATAAAGTAAATGAATTACAAAATGTTAGCTGTTAAACAAGTGTCTTTGAAGGCTACAAATTATTAAATTTGAGCGCGCTTTAATTAAAATGTTCTACTGCGAAACTAGAAGAGAATCATTGTGAAGATTGACACTTCATTATCGTTTGCAGAGTTGAACCCAGATTCAAAATTGGAAACTTGGACAAATTTGAAATAAAAGTGTTACGGCTTTTGAAGCACGAACATTTAATATTTCCGCAACTTTTGAGATTGGGGCAGTAGAATATTCCTCGTAAAATATGATACACGAGTTCTTTTATATGAAATTATACATATACTGATTGAGAGTTAAAATAGTAAGATATAAAAGTAATTTGTACGAGAATTTGCATTGGCAACTGGCAGAAATATCGGAAAACTTCGGAGTGTACTGTATTTTAAAAATACTTAGAGAATGATTGCAGAAACAAATTATTCTACCAAGCGAGTTAAAGATGAACATATGTGCATTTCATCAGCTTGTCCATCACCCTTCATTTGAATTGGTTTCGTTTGCAAGGGCCGCTCATTAAGCAATAATTCCCACATCACTGCCTAGTCACCCAGTTCGCTGACCATTGCGCGACACATGAAATGAGTAATTATAATTAATATGTTAATCCACCAAAAGTATCCAATCACTGAACACAGATTTGCTCGCGTATTTTAATTGAAAACGTTTCAAAAAATGTCAGTCAAGTTATTATCAAAATCGCCCTTTATTGATATTAGTTAGTTCCATCTACACGACTCTTAGAATTACATAAAAGAAAATCTGTTAAAAACGTTTGTTTAATACATTGTACAAAACCTTTCTTTTTTCTAAAGAAAACTAATATTGATTAAGGGACTCTCCAAAAACATGCAACAATAGCATTAAATTTTGCTGATATTCCCGTACGCCAACATTCACGAACTACAAAATCAATATGATAGAAAACGGGCATGGCAAAATAAATAGAAATGGCATTCGTGCGACACTTTTACATTAATGTTATTTAAGAATTGTTATCTTATATTTTCTTTATCATACAAAATTGCTTTTGTATCTTATTATTTTAACTCTCAATAAGTATATGTATAATTTAGTATAAAAGAACTCGTAATTCATATTTTACGAGGAATATCTCAAAACTTGCGGAAATGTTAAATGTTCGTGCTTCAAAAACCGTAATACTTTTATTTCAAATTTGTCCACGTTTCCAATATTGATTCTGGGTTCAACTCTGCAAATGATAATGAATGGCCTGCCAGCCCCGTCCTTGCGGCCATGGGTTAAGAGGTACGGGATTAGCACATAGACATTCCTATGTCGTATTCTGCTCTTCTCAACCTCAAAAGTGAGATTTCTCTTTGTCACACAGCTGAGCAATACTGGGACATTGCAAGGAAAGCGCACACTACAATCTGCCCCGATAGGGAACCGAACCCGGAATCACGCGATGGAAAGTGAGCACGCTGACCAGTGAGCTCCCGTGGGGCTATCTCATGTATTACGTAATGCATAATAACGAACTCGTTATTCGTTATAAGCGAACGGTGAAGTCCCCCCCCCCGCAAACCCACCACAAAAATTCTGTCATGCGTAATTACATACTATTGTAGCGTCGTGGATACAAACACATTTCAACGAGCGGCCGCGTGACGCAGGTGAAACGTTAGGCGTCCACGTGCTAGCCTGTGTGTGTGTGTGTGTGTGTGTGTGAGAGAGAGAGAGAGAGAGGGATGTGACGATGGGGGAAAAGCCAGGAGGCGGCGTGGAAGGGGTGCGGGCTACCTGCGCCGGGCGCGACGACGCTTCGATCTCTTTCGCGTCGAGTCTTCGAGGAGAGCGCATCTGGCAGAGGAGCCGGACGGCGAATGCCTGGTTGCGTGCGGGCCGCGAGCGTGGCGGATAGTGTCGGCAATGTGTTTACCGTAAGGACAGGGAGACTCAAGGACGAGTCCGTAAGCAGAATGCGGCGCATCACGCCCTCGAATGTAAGTGATATTCGAGT
Organism: Teleogryllus oceanicus; assembly: GCA_964035755.1. Lineage (NCBI taxonomy): Eukaryota > Metazoa > Arthropoda > Insecta > Orthoptera > Gryllidae > Teleogryllus > Teleogryllus oceanicus. The sequence continues at coordinate 58,178,212 of CAXIVR010000011.1, forward strand.
ACTGTGGTAGCCGCAGCGACAGATTACTCCGAGTAGTGGGATCTTTTTAAGTTAATTTATTGGTGTAAATAAGGTTGTTTTGGTGGTGAAACTTAGTAAATAAACCAGCAATTATTTAATTCACTCTCGTCTGTGTATTATTTCAACCGCATGACGCCACACTATACATTCCCCGAGGATGATCCCTGACGCCAAAAATTCTGCTGACGCCGGGGCTTATTCCCAGCCTGAGCGCGGGCCAGATCACCAGATTGCGTCGCGAGAGCGCGCGGTATGAAGCGCGCTTCCAGCGATGCCGCTCTCGCCGCGTGTTTGTTTACGTGGCTCCGTGGAAAGCGAGGCCTACCCGATTTCATCCCCTCGCTCCACCCCTATCTGTCCAGCCGCCTCTGAAGTGGCGCTACCCTTGCCACCGCCACGCGACGGGCCCTTTTGGCTCCGGGCCAGACTCTTCCCATAGAGATGGCCCATGCGGGTCCGAACGCACCGGCCTCCTCAAATTTCTGCCTACGCAGGCAGAACGGTTCAGGACACATTGGAGAAGAGCCTTGATTCCGTTATTTTAATGACAAGGTAGTTAGGCTGAGAACAGAAATATCAGACGTACTAAGAATCATTATGCTCACCTGACAACCAGCCTCCAACGCCCGCACTGAAATTGGCTGCAATGGGGACGAAAAAAGCCCTTTGTAATAAACTATTCTTATGATGAAGCAACGTCTGATATTTCTAATGAAATCAACAAATTCCACGCCACCACTTAACATTATAAAAAAACAAGTTTGCTGAAGGAATAACTGTCGGGGAATTGACTGCGAAGTTTCCATAGGCTACTAATAATAATTTAACATTATAAAAAAACAAGTTTGCTGAAGGAATAACTGTCGGGGAATTGACTGCGAAGTTTCCATAGGCTACTAATAATAAATAACAAATTGATCCTAATAATTATAAATTTGCTATTATTAATTTATAGCAATAAATGTAGCATGTTAATTCTGCCAGAATAAAATTTGTATCCACAGATTCAATACTTATACCATTGAATTCGTACATTATTAGTCGCCAGGATGCGAGATAATTAAAAACTGACGAGGATAGGAAGGAGAAATGATAGTTTTTTTCGTTTCAATTAATTTATCCTCTTCTACTAAAATTCTTTCAATATAAACGAAAATTCTGCTGTGATATTTGTAAAACAAAACAAAAACATCTTAAACAGAAATTCTGAAGTGATACTTCTCGAATGATATAACCAGCTCTGCGCATGAAAAAAACACAGTCTACTGATCCATGAGTGAAATATTTTTGTTATTTGCGCGAATAAACACCAAGTAAATAACAGTGCATGGATGACATATTTATGGCAATATTTGTTCTTTATCCTTGCCGTCATAACAAAAGACTTATCCCCTCACTCAAAAAACACATGAACGGGGCGGCCTCTTCCCTATCCTAGAATTTCCTACCATAATTATCACGCTTTTTCGTTTCGTTGACGCACGTGATTTCTTTGGTCAAGGCCAGACGAATGCCATAGCATGCATCGCGCACTCGTACACGCGATCTTTCCTTCCTCATCTGATCCCTTCTCTCCACTTACTTCCCCGCATAAGGATATTACGAATGTTTACCTAATGGTGCATGTTTGACCTTACAAATTGTCCCAGCTGGAGCAGTTTCCCGGCGGGAGTGTTACCTAGAAAGGTACATCGCATGCCGACGTGTAGAAAGGTGGCGCACCTCATGTTCCAACATCACAGAACATCAACACCTTCCAGTATACTTACGGAACTAATGACCCATGTCAGTGGCGCGCACGGAATTTATACTCACACTCGATCATTCTTCTATTATCGATTTTTCTAGAGATTCTGTTCAACCATAGTTAACTAGGAGAATTGGCGCCCAACGTAAAGCCGAAAAGGTGCTGGAAGGGTTCGGCCGTTTCCGACCCTCCGCCTCAGTCCACTGACGAAGGCTATCGCACGGCCGTGCCGTGCCGTGCCACACTGCGCGCGCTCTGCCAGTCTCGCCCTGTACGACCGGTTCCGCTGTGCGTCCTTCCGCGAGACGACGCGGCGAGCCGGAACGTGGCGAGGCTAAACGAAACGGAACAGAGTTGAAGCGCTTGAAACGGCTCGATGCGGCAACAACACGCCGGCTTTTCTATATGCGCATAGACAATTAAATATGCATGTATTGCCGACAGATTATTCCACGGTCCACGAAGTGTGAATTTGCTAAAAGGCTACATAGATGAAAGTATCCTCTTGAAAAATGTATGTACTTCGTGATAAGTAATTAAAGGTGTAATTTCGAAACAAGAAAAACAGATAATCTGGAACAACTTTTTGCTATAAATAGCTTTCTTGCTGTCAATTGCAAGAGAGCAACTCTACATTATACGAGAACTCGGCGATCTGCAGAAGATGTTCTCTTGAATGGTTCACAACACACAACACAAAAATCGATGTGTGTATGAAATAACGTCAATTTGCTTTCATACAATTTTTTCTTTCATTTTATTCATTTTGTCTCAGAAATCATATGAAAAATATCGTTTTTAAATACACTTGTTTTTGGTAAATGGAGAAGTAATTGTTTATATCGTAGTATATTTTATTTATGGAAATAAGTTTTTCTTACAAAAACTCCAACCATGACTGTTGAAATTATACAGAATACGAATAGGTGAAATAAACATGAACCTTAGCGGAGCTCCATTTTCAACGTGATGACATTATTACAATGCGTATACTCGTCATCTATACATGCTGAAACATTACAAGAAACAGCATTCCATAATTCGTGCATTCACGAACATCAAATTTTATACATTTATGTACAAGAAAATGAGAATGATGATCTTACATAATTTGAACTTACTGTATTTATTATATAATAATTCACTTTAATAATCTTTTTGGAGACTTCGTTGCGCACAATTTGTTCGAAATGAACATTCAACGAGTCCAGAAGTGCAAGACTAGTAAACCAATGAAAGTAACAACAAGCTGAGAAAGTGCTCAGAAACTACATTAAGCAAATTGTAAACGTTCCATTGCCAAACTCTCAAAGTCCAGTTTTTCTTCTCCACGATGTCAAAAATGCAGCAATATTAAATCTCTTCAAGCTGCTGCATCACGATGGTGTTTACAATCTCTTTAACGGAAGTAACTGAGGGTGCTTAAACAGTGCCAAAGAAGAATTGTGCTAGCACATACCAACGTTTGTCGATTCATCAACTCCCGAGTTTTCTTTCATGCCATTCTCACGCGAGTAAAGTGATGAACACATTATTATTTGAAATAAATGATATTATTTTAATGACATGTGTGGAATAAAACGAAAACGGATGGATGCAATTAGATCATGTCCTCGCGAGGATCACGGACATAAAAGTTCATTCATGAATGCATGAAAATGAACTACATTTATTGACAATAGTATATGTAATAATAAGGGAAATTATATTTTCAACACAAATGATTATGCTCCTTTTCGAAAACAAAAGCTTGTTTTGGTGTCAATAGCTCATATAAGTGGCGTTATTATCTACGACATGCTAAATATTTTTTTTATTTTTGGCTGTTCGACACATACAATCAGCACACTCACACCACTGCAATAGAATGAAAGATTCACAAATTAGGTTTTAGTTGCATTACATCAAAATTGGAAGAAAGCGAGTTTAATAAACACAAATTGACAAAAAATGAAATGTGCTTTCAATGGTGGAGAAAAACATTTGCTAATTCCGAAGAATGTTTAGACATGCCTTCTATATGTATATTCCTCTATTACTACTTCTAACATATAACTCATTTGCTGCGCAAGATCCTAAAAACCCCGTAATAAAATTACTCGACAAACACTTGGGAATGTAGCAACCGGATTTTTGGTCTCATAATTAGAGATTCACGAGGCCAATTTTCGCGCCCGATCAGCGGAATCCCTTAATCGGGGACCGCGGACACGCGCGGGCGCCGAGCCCCACACAGCCCGCGCCCCCTGACGGAGCCCAAGCGCGTTATCCGGCGACGCAAACTGCTCGATGCGGCGTTATCGGGCGCACGCACGCGTGGCTCTCTGGCCAATTGAAGTTCTTTTTGACGCCGTCTGGCGGCAACACCGGCTTTGACACACACACACACACACACACACACACACACACACACACACACACACTTCGGCCATCCTTTGCGAGGCTTCCTCTCTCTGACCTGAGCCCTGCCCCCCTCCCACGCGAACCGCTTGCCCCACGTCCGCCTCCCCGCTCGCGGATAACGGCCTACACGCGTGCTCAAATTTATACCTCCGGCCTACTAACCGTTCACTTCCCACGCCCCGGTGCTGAAGCCTCCGCCCGATCGGCCCTCTCCTAATGGCGCGGCATTCATCAAACGCTTGATGGTGATTAGAGGACACAGTTAACGTCCTTTTGTTATCGGAGGCAACCGCCAAGTACACGCGACCTCGGAAAGCACGCTGACGCCGACAAAACAGGCGGGGAGGGGGAACGCTGCCTCTCCATCCGAACCAATTAACCATCTTTATGGAATTTAATATTCGCTTTCCCGGAACAAACATTATTACCCGACATTCTCCCCCTGTGCACGCTAGGGCGAGCGCAGCGTGAAAAAAAAAAATAAAGGCGCGGATATTGCGATTACACGCGGCGGTTTACATCTGCGGCGGGCCGTGGAGCCGCGAGCGCGGCTATCTCAAACACGCCAATAAAGGTCGCCGGCTCCGAGCCTGGGTGGCGCCACAGATTGCAGAGTATTAATATCAGTGCGAATAGAGCGAGTTGGGCGGGGGGGGGCGGGAGCGAAGACGGGGAGGGGTAAACGAGAGCCTTTGAGCAGCGATTCAAGCGGGATCAATGCTATCGCGTGAACGGCTAACCGTCCTGCTCCGTGCCTGCCCTTAGAGTGGTAGCAGCGACGATACGCCGCGCGGGGCCGGGGTGTCTGTGTCGATGACTGAGCGGCGTTTGCTCGGTCATCCTCATGTAGTCGCTGGCATCGCGCGTGGGCTGTCAGTCGCGCGCCACGCGGGTGGGCTGTCGGACAGACGGACAGGCGGACAGGCGGCGGGCGGCTGGCGCTTCAAAGCGGGGCAGTCGGTGACGCGTATCAGCGAATCGGATATCTGCTTCCGATTTCTTCCTTTCACAGGCCCTGCCGAATTCTCCCGCTGTGAAAGTTTGTGGAGAATGCGCTTCCACCGAGTTGATATTATCTCTGAGATAAGTTTATGGATTAATCTCCGTAAAATCAATTTCCATCTCGCTTCCATCATAACGCTCTCGTATAAATGTACATGTATATTAATTTCCATTAATATGAAGGCATGCATACGCGCGCTGATAAAAGAAGTAAGAAAAGATATAAAATTTTGGTTTTTTTTTATTAGATAGGTTAGCGCATAGAATGCAAAACAAATTAATAGAATATGAAAACGGAACTGCAGTAGCAGAACTAAAAAACTAGGAAGGAAAAAGAAAAAAGACGAAAAAGAAGAAAAATTAAAAAGTTGAAGTAGAAAAAGTTGAAAGAAAAAGTTGAAGTAGAAAAAGTTGAAGTAGAAAAAGTTGAAGTAGAAAAAGTTGAAGTAGAAAAGTAGAAGTAGAAAAGAAGAACGAAGTGGAATAGGAGGAACGGTGGAGCCGATCACTCGTCCTCTCCGCACGCCATCCGCCACTTGCAAACCGCCACGACCTCGGCCGGCAGCGCGCCGCGTGCGCGCGGAGTGCGGGGCAGGCACGAACCTCCGTGGAAGGATGCGGCGTGGCGGCGGAGGCGGAGGCATCTCGAGCGCGAGGCGCACCAGCCGACCGCCTCCGCGTCACGGACAGCACGCGCCCGCCCCCGCATGCACGCACGCGCGCGCGTGTCGGCTCGCCGACGCGACCCCCTGCATCGGGGGCGCCGGCAGGGAGAGCCGCGAGGCTCCGCGCTTGTAATAGGCCCACAGGACATTTCCTTTCATGGAACACGTGGACAACTCAATATCCCCACAACTAACGGTCACCAAGTCTGTGGGACGGCACAGCAGTGTGCATGAAGGGCTTCCGCCGCATTTAGATATATTTATTAAAGTTCGCTTTGAGCTAATGGTCGGTGGCAAGCATGTTAACTACAAAACTGTTAAGAATATTTACAAATAGATTTACAATTAGAATTAGAGATTGATGTGCTAGTTCTAATTAATTTTTAGCTATCTCTAAATTGACTTATAGCTTGTCTAACACTTCACTTCGCTACACTACACCACACTGCACTCCCCTCCCCTCTACCCAGAAACTAGATGCAATGCTATATGCAATAAACTATTCCGTAGTCCTGCCGCGCAGGGTATTCTCTCGCATAAATAGTTACAGACATCTACTTCACTTATCACTCTTCTATGATACTCTTGTATTTTTGCCCTGTTAGATTTTCGCAATGCGCAATTCTCACGTGAATGTATGTACCCTAATTCACCCTGCATGTAATTGTAATGTTGATCAAGAGACCTTGCAAAATAAACTAATTTCCTGATGTATTCAGTCTACAGCATGTTTCTTTCTGACGTGTACTACCTGCTTCTGTCCTTTGCCGGAGGATGTGCGTGGACAAAGTTTCCATCTCCTCGAATCGCACGAGAACGAGGTAAAAACACACAAAACGTACAAATTTGCGAGAGTAGGGCCCTAAATTTCATGCATCTTCCATAAATCATGTACACCACATCCGCATAGAAACAACTCTGAACAAAAACTAGTTCCTGAGTTCACACTCGTGTTCCTGCACAAATTAGGATTGAAAGCGTATATTTTTAATGACCACGTACCCTCCCCGACTGTTCTTTGAGAAAAAAAGATGTTTCTAATTTCTTTATTTCACAATGCAATGTATCCAGAATGTTACAACGCCACCTGAAACTCCTGAAACAGAACAGCAACATCTCCGCCAGGAACTTGCTTTTGATGCGTATCAGCCAGGTATTCAAATCCCGGAGAGGTAATCAGCCCACAAGATCTGCCTGGGCCGCGCGCCGGGCCGCGGAGAGTCGAGGCGTGACTGGCAAGAGGGGCGGACGCGAGGCGGACGCGCAGAGGGTACGAACCGGAAACCCGGTGGCCTTCACCCGGTCACCTCGGGCGCCGCTCCCCGGCGCTGGAGCGCGCTCTGTCCCGCCCGGGCCGCCCACGCCGAATTTCACGCCCCGCTGCCCGCAGGGCAGCCGATCCAGTAAGTGAGACGGTTCGCATCCCACTTACTGGGTGGTGTGGTTTAAGTATGAATAGATCCAAATTACAAAAGGCATAAATAAAAGTATAAATAAATAAATAAATAAATAAATAAATAAATAAATAAATAAATAAATAAATAAATAAATAAATAAATAAATAAATAAATAAATAAATAAATAAATAAATAAATAGAGAGGGTAGAGTTCGTTTGCGGCAGCTTTGGTTTGGTCATTCTCATTTTCTGAGGTTGATACAACTTGGCTTCATTGTACTAGCATTTTACAGTTATACCAACAAATTTTCAGAGTTAACACGTGCTAGAAATACATTAATTTAAAGCTACTAATTTACTATCAATTTTGAAGCGTGACGGTATACTTTTGATTGATTGATTTATTCATGTTTCCGGGCGCGTCAACTGCTCTGGTCATTAGTCCCGTTAGTGTAGTGCATGTTTTTTTTCGGAATAAGGCTGTGATCTTCCCCCGCTAGATGGGATGACCTACCGTCGGCTAGTGGGGTTTCCCCCTAACCAGGACTCTCCCACCAGCGGGGCACCGCCCCAGCCGGGACTTGCTCTAAGCTCCCGACCGGTCTCCCGGAATATGTGGTAGTGTAGTACATGTTAGTGTAAGTGAACCATTCCTAGAGTTTTGAGTCGACGGTGCAAAGGGGAAGCGGGCTGTTGGGAGGTCACGAGAAGGCGGCAATAAGTCAATAAAATTATTGGACTCCAATATTTGAAAATAAGTTCTCCGCTTTGTTGAACACAGATGTTGGAATTGGTACGTGTTCTAGAATTAAACTTTTTCAAAAGCATCAATGAATGTATACACATGTAATATCGATATTTCACCAAATGAAAATATATGCAATATTTATGTGGCTTCAGAGTGAAAAGTAAACATTTCTTTCAATAACTTTTCTGTTTCTCTTTAAAGTATTTCCAGTTCTACCGGAAAATATGATTGGTTCATTTTCACACGAAGGAAAGCTGTAAATCTTTACAAGGCTGAAACCTCTTGAAATCCGACAATATACAATATTTCTTTCCCAAAATAAAATTTCCAAACAGTTCTGAAGAAAGACGTAATATAATGTGAGAACACGGTGACCCCATTACTGCTTCTCAAGGAACAGACACCACAAAACTAACAAAACATTTAGAACTGGAAAGATGCATTACAAGTTTATATTAAATTTCAAGAAAGCTTCCAAAAATTAAGTTTGAAACTGAAACGCAATTTGAAATAGCTTCTGCAAAATAAGTTAAAGCAACATTAAAATCAATACAGTGCACTAATCTCGAAACCTCTTCTATCTGTACATTATCTTTATTGTACCACAATAGAAGGGTAATCAACAACTAATTGGTAACCTAACACATTTCTTCACATACACAACTTCAACCTACACATTTCAACCTACACATCACTTCTGATAAACCCAACCAATAATTTATTTATAAGGATTAGACTGGGTATACAATCCTTATTAATAGTGGATATCTTTGCCAAACCTCCTAGAAGCAATCCATCAACAGCTTTTTATCCACCGCTACAAATATTTATCCGAGCATTGATATACTTTATTACACACTATATTACCATTTACTTAACATTGTTATAACTACATTAGCACAAAAACTTATTCAGCTGACAAATATACATAGAACAAACCCACCAATAATACAAAAACTAAGAATCGTTAAAAATAAATGTTAAAGAAAGTCATTTTTAGTTTCAACATCAACGTCCATTTGAAAACAAAAAGACCACAGCAGGGACACTTCAGTCGTTTAACCTTAATGAGACTGTGTACATGCCATTCTAAGAAGAATTACAATCCCTTAAGACTCCGCACCACTATTCACAGCCAGGAACCCCGACATAGCCATTATGAAATGACATCTTTTACAACTGGAAATTTGAAAGCAAAAGTTCTTTTAACAACGAAAGTTCACAATAAGCCGATGCTTCAGCGCGACGAGGTTTCGAAAGAAAGCACTCAAACTTGTCGGAAGTGTGAAACGAATCATACACAAGAAACGAATGCAATTTTACATTTAGACGAATGACTTTTGGAATAACATTCTCTGCCTTAGAAGCATTCTTCGTCTAACTCTTTTATATCCGCGATTCAAACGTCTTATTAGTACCCGAAAACTTTTTCTGCGAGCCAAAACATCGTCTAAAAGCGAAGAATAACCGTTTCTTTTCCAGCTGTCTTGATAGTAATATCCCAAGACACAAGCAATAAAAACTCACCCCTTTGATAAAACTTCACGTATTTGAAGACGAAAGCAGTTCTGACTAGGGGCGGGCAAAGAAAAAAAAAGTTTCGACATTCCTTCTCCGGGAAAAGCGACTAAAACAGCTTTGGCTCGGGTTCAGCGCGCGGTTCTGATGACAAAACGTGAAGGCCTACCACCTCCCCCATTGGAATCCGACAGGCAGCGGGCGGGCGAATGAGCGGCATGCGGGCTGTTCGACTACAGCGAAGGGGCCGGGCGTCGTGAGCGAAGTTGGAACAATGGGAACCGGAGATAAAATAAAAAAATCAACTTTCCGCTGTCACGGTTATGCACCGAAAAGGGAAACGCTGCAGCATGCGCCACTCAACGTCAGCACGAAAGCGTCCGCGGCGGAGGCCGACCGTCAAGAAGCGATTCGGGCGGCCAGGAACTCGAACACGCAACGAGCGGCAACGGGCGCAGGCGCAGGGACCGACTCGCCCACACTTCTTCTCGCAGCTCCTTGTAAAAGTACTCTGACGGGGTTTTTTATTCATTAATAGTTAGTCATTCCAGGTGCGTCAACTACTATGGTCATTAGTCCCGTAAGTGTAGTGCGTGTTTTGCTCAGGAGGTGGCGGTGGTCTTCCCCCGCTGGATGACCAGACCCGGCGCCGACCTACCGTCGACTAGCGAGGTTTTCGCAACCAGGTATCTCCTACCAACGGGGCACCGCCCCAGCCGGGACAAGTTCTAAGCCCCCGACCGGTTTCCCGGCATACGTGGTAGTGTAGTGCATGTTAGTGTAGGTGTGTGTGTGTGTAAGGGAACAGGATAGGTCAAGGAAGAGGAAGGACAGATCGCGCGCGGTCAGTGGCCCGTTTGTTAGGGAACTGCTCCGGCACACGTCTGGTGTTGATGGGAGAAACCACGGAAAATTACCGATCAGAGCAGTCGGCCGCTAGAATTCTCCTCCAGACAGCGACTGAATTCGACCTAGTTGAAAAGCTAGTGTCGCAAATCCTGCCGCCTTCGGGACTCGAACGTAGAGGCCCGGTCACAGGCGTGCAGTGACATTAGTTGATGCACTGAGCCACCGCTCCCGGTCTGACGTTTTTGTACAAACATACACAATAAATTATTTAAAAATAATATTGTAAACATTTTGACGTTTCAAACCTAATTGCGATCTTTTGAACAAATAGCAGGTCTCTTAAAATAAATAGGTCAAAAATATTAATAATTTTTTTTTAATTATTGTAATGTCAAAATATCACAGGTCCTTTTTAAAAAAATCTGTTCGAAACGTCAAAATGTTTATACATTACTTGAAAAACATTATATAGTATTTTTTAGGTCAGAATACTTTTAAAACATAAAGAGATAACATATGTTAAACTATTCTACGCTAGCTCTCTGCGGGTATTCGCTATGCCGATCAAATGGGTGATTCCTGAAGAGATTCAACTAGCCGCACAGATTGACACAACATAATGGACATAATTTTTCTGAAGTAAACGTCTGAATTCATGTGACTGCCAATCGTGGCCTTTCGTCTCGATGAATGACTTGCCATAAACACAGTTTGATGTTAAGGTATCAAATCCATTTCTGTAAATATGGGATGAAGTCGTTGTCGAAATTATTTCTAAAATACTTTTGACAGTATCGGTTTACATCAAATTGTGCAGAAACTCTCTCTTGGAAACGACTTTTAAAAAAGGGTTTTCATATTTCAGATAGTTGGTGATTTCGTATACTCTTTACGAGTTTTCCACTAATGGATAATTTAATTAGAGTCAGAAGGTAAATCTAATTATAATTATACTTTTGTATGGTTTCGGGGTAGTCTTTTCGCAAGGAAGAAATCTCTTAAGGCCTAGTTATTGTTTGTTCTTCAATAAATTGGTTTCCCTCTCAAAATCACGGTGAGGCGTAGTTTGATCGTTGTTCTGCAGAGTTCTTTACTTTTTAATTATTCTTCAACTGCAATTTCGATGGTTGGCATTTCCTACAATAGCACCTATTCCCAAAGAAATTCACACATACTTCACACGTTTTCCGACGATTACTACCGTTTCACGTTGAGTCTTTCCGCTGGGATGTTGGGTATAATACACATTGTATTTTGGTATAAACTGTTTTCATCGAATTGCTTCCAGTAATATTATAGTAGTCTAGATCACTTTTATTATATTTAATTGAAAGTAAGCCTGTATAGCACGATAGTAAAGTATTATGACGTAAGACGTCTTCCAAGAAAGCAGATCGGCTAGAAATTATTAAAAGTAATAATTATTAATAGGAGCAAAAAGATTTAGAACATGAATATAGTACATAGGATTAGTTTCTTCACCTTTCTTCTTCTTCTTCTTCTTCTTGAGTGTCTTATGTGATAGAATCCCCTCAGAGACTACGTCTTTCTTTTTTTTAAGTAGGTAATTTGGTATATTCTCCTGTCAAGCTGTCCGAAAATATGGAGAGGAAGTTTCATCTCACCTCTGGGGGAGACAAGGCAAGACCATTCAGACACATGCAATCTCCTGACAAAGTAATAAGGTCTACTATACTGCATAACAAAACCTGTTTACTGACAGGTCAACCGGAGAAACTTTAAGAGAGTTTGGGCCTAAGAAAGTTAAAATAAGTCCTTTTAATTTTATAGATTAATTTGATGAATTAGAACTACATACGTATAAAGTTTGAATTACTGTTTCTAATAGACAAAAAATTTATTTTAAAAATAAACAAAAAATTACAGAAAAAAGAAAAAGTCAATTGCAAAAACGAAATACTCTTTGTTCACATTCTCATGTGATGATTTCTACATACTCAAGTTTTTAAACGATATTGTAACACCAATTTCAACAACTATCTTTTGTAGGTGTTGCACGTTTAATTGGGAGTCATGACATTTTCCTCGTATTTTTCCCATTTACCGTTAATTCTTGAAGTAATGTTGGTATCAATATATTGAAAATGTTTAGAGCGTAAAAAGCAATTTAATGAATTCTTTAAAGCGGTGAGCAGAATCCCATACTTGGAAGTGAATGTTCACAGCTTCAAAAATTCCTTCAGGCACCTTTTACATTAACAGTAGCACGCCCAAGACATTTTAGGAGGGAAGAAGGGGAGCTCCAAACGTAGGTTCAGACGACATGCTAATTTCTTGTAAATAAATTATAATTTATGCTGAATTTAAACTGTATTTTTATTTGTTGATTTACAGTTATTAATGAAGTAGTCATTTTTCCTCCAATTTTAAGTAGTATATGACTTAGTGTAGGGATCACAGAATTTTGAAAATGTGCACACAATTCACTTTTCCCCATAGCACGTCAAAAACACAGTTTTTAACTGCTTTTTGGCGTAAAATAAAATAAATAAATAAGATAAATAAATTTAATGATTGATTGTTAGTGATTCCGGGCAAGTCAACTACTAGTCATTAGACCCGTAAGTGTGGTGCATGTTTTTCTCCTCAGGAGGTGGCGGTGTTCATCCCTGTTGACTGGAAAGATCCGGTGCTGACCTATCGTCGGCGAGCGGCTTTCCCAATCTGGGTATCTCCCACCAGCTGTACATCGCTCCAGACAGGACAAACTCTAAGCTCCGACCGATCTCCCGGCATGTGTATTAGTGTAGTGCATGTTAGTGTGTGGGGGAGAAGGGGAGGGATAGAATAAGGAAGAGGTGGAAGGAGAGTGCTCGGCCCTGGCCCATTTGTTAGGTACTGCTCCGGCATTCTTCTGGTGTTGATCGGAGAAACCACGGAAAACTACCAATTGGAGCAACCAGCGGCTAGAATTCTCCTTCAGACAGTGACTGAGTTCGACGTGACTGGCAATCCAGTGTCGAAAATCCTGCCAGGGTCTGGACTCGAACCTAGGACCTCCTGGTGAAAGGAACTGCAGTGACATCAGTCTATGCCCTGGGCCATCTCTCCGGTAGTAGTCATATAAGGTAATGAATTCCAGATAAAGTAAATATTCCGAGTAAAAACTATGTTTGTGCTGGGTTCTGATAACGCGTTCGGGGAGGGAGTGAGGAGTGGGCTGAAGCCCCTTTCGAGTACGCCACTATCCATGAGAACTCGTCTTCGGCGCACAGAAGCACAAGCTCCGTTGGCGCCGGAGGAATCGTGCCACCGCCGGCCATGTCACGCTGGCACAACCATCATAGCACAATCCATCAAACCAAGTGGAATATTTAGTACTCATTTATTACTAATTTATTACCCAAAAATTAAATTTATTACTCCTCCCGTTTCTGAAATAAAGGTGGTTGTGCCAGCGTGACAGTCACGCTGGCACAACCCATCGCAAAAAATGAGCACAAACGATCCAAACTAATACGAGTGTTTAGAGCACATTTATTACTAATTTATTACTCTAAAATGAAATTCATTACTCATGCGGTTTACAAAAAAAAAAAAAAAAAAGTGCAAACACATTAGTTATGCAACCGCACGCATTCCGTATATTATAAAAGTACCAACTACCTCAAAACACTACAACCAATTACAAAAATACATATACAATCAATAGTACACAGTCAGTTCTAATATTTAACACCAAGAAAAAATTTTGAATGTGAAAACGAATTTAAGAAATATTGTAAAAAACTAAATCGTATTGGTCAAAACATGCGACAGATTCAACTTCAAAAATTGAGAGAACTAACGAGCACAATCGCATTAAACAAACACATCATTTCACAGATATACCACACTATTACTTAACACTAAACAGAAATTTATTACTCCTATTGTTAAAGAAATAAATAATTTTAAAAAACGTCATACACACGCAAAAACGCACTGTATTCGTGAAGTAATTTTAGAGTATAGTATACCACAAGTAAATGAAACCAATCCTGTACAAAAGTAGACATTATCTTATGTTATTTAACACCCAGTAGAAAATTATGTAGGAGGAAACGCATTTAAGAAATATTGTGTAAACTCAAACGCAATGGTCAAAATATGCAGAGATTCAAATTAAAATATAGACAGAACCAACGAGCACAATCGCAATCAACCAGACACAGTATTTAAGAGACGTATCACACTATTATTTAAAACTAACTAGAAATTTATTACTCCTATTGTTAAAGAAATAAATAATTTTTAAAATCGACATACATACGCAAAAACGCACTGTATTCATGAAGTAATTTTAGAGTATAGTAATCCACAAGTAAATGAAACCAATCCTGTACAAAAGTAGACATTATCTTCTGTTATTTAACACCCAGTAGAAAATTATTACCGCGGAAAAGCATTTAAAAAATATTGTGTAAACTCAAACGCAATGGTCAATATAAGCAAGAGATTTAAATTTAAAAAATGACAGAACCAACTAGCACAAACGCTTTAAACAACACACATCATTTAAGAGGCGTATCACACTATTATTTAAAACTAACTAGAAATTTATTACTCCTGTTGTTAAAGAAATAAATAATTTTAAAAAACGTCATACACATGCAAAAACGCACTGTATTCGTGAAGTAATTTTAGAGTATAGTATACAACAAGTAAAATGAAACCAATCCTGTACAAAAGTAGACATTATTTTATGTTATTTAACACCCAGTAGAAAATTATGTAGGAGGAAACGCATTTAAGAAATATTGTGTAAACTCAAATGCAATGGTCAAAATATGCAAGAGATTCAAATTAAAATATAGACAGAACCAACGAGCACAATCGCAATCAACCAGACACAGCATTTAAGAGACGTATCACACTATTATTTAAAACTAACTAAAATTTATTACTTTATTTTTAAGAAATAAATACTTTGAAAAAATGGCATACTAACGCAAAAATGCACTGTATTCACGAAGTAATTTTAGAGTATAGTATACCACAAGTAAATGATGACTAATTTTGTACAGGATTGGTTTCATTTACTTGTGGCTTACTACACTCTAAAATTACTTCATGAATACGGTGCGTTATTGTGTATGTATGTAGTTTTTTCAAAATTATTTATTCCGTTAAAAAGGGGAGTAATAAATATCTAGTTAGTTTTAAATATAAGTGTAATATGTCTCTTAAATGATGTATTTTGTTTAATGCGATTGTGCTCGTTGGTTTCCTCTATTTTTTAATTTGAATCTCCTCATATTTTAAACATTACGATTGAGTTTACCCGATATTTCTTACATGCGTTTCTACGTTCATAGTGTGCTACTTAGTGTTAGATTACACAACATAATGACAAATTTTGTACTGGATTTGTTTCACTTACTTGTGGCTTACTACACTCTAAAATTACTTCACGAATACAGTGCGTTCTTGCATATGTATGTCGTTTTTTAGAATTATTTATTTCGTTAACAACCGGAGCAATAGATTTTTGTAATTAGTTTTAAAAAACAGTGTAATACGTCTCTTAAATGATCTGTTTGGTTTAATGCGATTGTGCTCGTTGGTTCAGTCTATTTTGTAATTTGAATCTCTTGCATATTTTGCCCATTGCGCTTGAGTTTACACAATATTTCTTTAATGCGTTTCCACGTTCATAATTTTCTACTGTGTGTTAAATACAATAATATAATGTCTACTTTTGTACAGAATTGGTTTTATGTATTTGTGGCTTACTATACTCTAAAATTACGTCACGAATACAAGGCGTTCTTGCGTATGTATGTCGTTTTTTAAAATTATTTATTTCTTTAACAATAGGAGTAATAATTTTTAGTTAGTTTTAAAAAAACAGTGTGATACGTCTCTTAAATGATCTGTTTGGTTTAATGCGATTGTGCTCGTTGGTTCTGTCTATTTTTAAATTTGAATCTCTAGCATATTTTAACCATTAAGTTTGAGTTTACAGAATAATTCTTAAATGCGTTTCCACGTTCATAATTTTCTACTGGGTGTTAAACAACATAAGATAATGTCTACGTTTGTACAGGATTGGTTTAATTTTTTTTGTAGTATACTATACTCCAAAATTACTTCACTAATGCAGTGCGTTTTTGCGTATGTATGCCATTTTTAAAATTATTTATTTCTTTAACAATAGGAGTAATAATTTTCTAGTTAGTTTTAAATACAGTGTGATACGTCTCTTAAATGATGGGTCTGGTTTAATGCGATTGTGCTCGTTGGTTGTGTGTATTTTTTAATTTGAATCTCTTGAATATTTTGACCATTAGTTTGAGTTTACACAATATTTCTTAAATGCATTTTCACGTTCATAATTCTCTACTATATGTTAGATAACATAACATAATTTCTACTTTTTACAGGATAGATTTCATTTACTTGTGGCTTATTATACTATATATTTACTTAATGAATGCCGTGCGTTATTGCATATGTATGTCGATTTTAAAATTATTTATTTCGTTAACAACGGGAGTAATAAATTTCTAGTTTGTTTTAAATAACAGTGTAATATGTCTCTTAAATGATGTGTTTGGTTTAATGCGATTGTGCTCGTTGGTTCGGTCAAATTTTTAAATTGAATCTTATTGAATCATATTTTGACCATATCGTTTGAGTTTACACAATATTTCTTTCATGCGTTTCGGCGTTCATAATTTGCTACATGATGGTAGCTAACGGAACGTAATGTCTTCTTTTGTACAGGATAGGGTTCATTTGTTGTGGCTTACTATGCTCTAATAGTACTTAATCAATACCGTTCGTTATTGCATACGTATGTCGTCTTTTAAAATTATTTATTTCGTAAATAATAGGAGTAATAAATTTCTGTTTAGTGTTAAGTGATAGTGTGGTATATCTGTGAAATAATGTGTTTGTTTAATGCGATTGTGCTCGTTAGTTCTTTCAATTTTTGACGTTGAATCTGTCGCATGTTTTGACCAATACGATTTAGTTTTTCAATATTTCTTAAATTCGTTTTCATATTCAAAATTTTTTCTTGGTGTTAAATATTAGAACTTACTGTGTACTATTGATTGTATATGTATTTTTGTAATTGGTTGTAGTGTTTTGAGGTAGTTGGTACTCTTTAATAATATACGCGAATGCCGTGCGGTTGCAAAACTAATTGTGTTTGACAATTTTTTTTTTTTGTAAACCGCATGAGTAATGAATTTCATTTTAGAGTAATAAATTAGTAATAAATGTGCTCTAAACACTCGTATTAGTTTGGATCGTTTGTGCTCATTTTTGCGATGGTTGTGCCAGCGTGACTGTCACGCTGGCACAACCACCTTTATTTCAAAAACGGTAATAAATTTAATTTTGGGGTAATAAATTAGTAATAAATGAGTACTAAATATTCCATTTGGTTTGAAGTGATTCTGCTATGGTGGTTGTGCCAGCTTGACATGGCCGAAAAGTGAATTGTGTGCACATTTTCAAAATTCTGTGATCCCTACACTAAGTCATATACTACTTAAATTATCAATTTTTGAAAGGAGAAAAAACTGCCAAAAAATCTATTTATAAGGATAAACAAGCAATACATTTTGAATTTTAAAGTTTGTAGACCAACAGTATAATAGGAAACATACTCTTGTCTGCGGAAACTCATCGTATGGGAGAACTTCTGACAAGGAATACCAGCTTTTGGTACTAAATGCTCTGAACACGTATACATAACCTATACGCCATTTGAACAGGCAAGACAAGCAAATTTTCATGTATGCTTTTCATTTTTCTACATTATACCAATTTATATTTTTTTAAGCGTCGCAACCTTTACATTGTAAGTAATTTTACCCATTAATGCTTTTGTAAGCACAATGCTTCTAAAGAAATTGGTTGTAATACTTTCTTGTAAGTTTTTGAAACTTTCTTTAAAAATGAGCTAAAAATTGCCCATCTCCAAAGAACGTAATAGTTATTCTCTCAAAAAGAGCTCCGATTTTTCTATGACAATGTGCCAGTAGGACCGTATTTTATTCTTCCATAAATTTCTTTGTCATCTTTGTGTGCTATTGGTAGGGACAGAATAAGTGAAAAGTGGTTTCGGTACACTACAATAGTGAGCATTTGGGTATGGATGGGCAATACAGAAAAGTTACCACGACAGAGATGGAGGAGTTCGCTTCGGTAGTGGCTGACAACTCGACGACTAACATCACAGTTTCTGAAAAACTGTGAATCCACTACGGTGATCTGGCGAAGTTATTGCTCATATGGGAAGAGCACCCACTATCCAGACACCACACGCCTCCCTCGCTGGTCACCGGATCAACAAAATAGCATGGCGCAACAACATTGTTGTAACACGCATGAACTAAATAGCGTCGCTGTGGTTTGCGATCTTCTTGTTGACCTTCAGAGCGTAACGACAATTCCTGGAAAAATGTCCTGGCTTCTTGCATTTATAACAAGTTATAATTTCATCACCTTTGACTGTTCTTCGCTTTTTGTCGTTTCTGTACACTGAAGACATTTCCTTTCGTAGATTTGTAGAGTAGCCTTCTTGCACGCTGCTAACACGTTCTTCAACGCTTCTTAATTGCTAGATTATGTGTCGCCGCTTTTCTCGAGTTGTAGATGTTCATAATGAGATGGAGGTAGAGGTAGAGGTAGAGGTAAAGGTGGAGGTAGAGGTGGAGGTAGAGGTAGAGGTGGAGGTAGAGGTAGAGGTAAAGGTGGAGGTAGAGGTGGAGGTAGAGGTGGAGGTAAAGGTGGAGGTAGAGGTAGAGGTGGAGGTGAGGTGGAGGTGGAGGTCGAGGTGGAGGTCGAGGTGGAGGTCGAGGTGGAGGTCGAGGTGGAGGTCGAGGTGGAGGTCGAGGTGGAGGTAGAGGTGGAGGTCGAGGTAGAGGTGGAGGTCGAGGTGGAGGTAGAGGTGGAGGTAGAGGTGGAGGCAGAGGTAGAGGCAGAGGTGGAGGTAGAGGTGGAGGTAGAGGTGGAGGTAGAGGTGGAGGTAGAGGTGGAGGTAGAGGTGGAGGTGAGGTGGAGGTAGAGGTGGAGGTAGAAGTGGAGGTAGAGGTAGAGGTGAGAGGTAGAGGGAGAGGTAGAGGTAGAGGTGGAGGGTAGAGGTGGAAGTAGAGGTGGAGGTAGAGGTGGAGGTAGAGGTGGAGGTAGAGGTGGAGGTAGAGGTGGAGGTAGAGGTGGAGGTAGAGGTGGAGGTAGAGGTGGAGGTAGAGGTGGAGGTAGAGGTGGAGGTAGAGGTGTGAGGTGAGAGGTGGAGGTAGAGGTGATGTAGAGGTAGAGGAGAGGTGGAGGGAGAGGTGGAGGGAGAGGTGGAGGTAGAGGTAGAGGTGGAGGTAGAGGTGGAGGTGGAGGTAGAGGTGGAGGTGGAGGTGAGGTGGAGGTAGAGGTGGAGGTAGATATAGAGGTAGAGGTGGAGGTAGAGGTGGAGGTAGAGGTGGAGGTAGAGGTGGAGGTAGAGGTGGAGGTAGAGGTGGAGGTAGAGGTGGAGGTAGAGTGGTAGAGGCAGTAGTAAAGGTAGAGGGTGGAGGTAGAGGTGGAGGCAGAGGTGGAGGTAGAGGTGGATGGATCGAGGTGGAGGTAGAGGTGGAGGTAGAGGTGGAGGTAGAGGTGGAGGTAGAGGTGGAGGTAGAGGTGGAGGTAGAGGTGGAGGTGGAGGTAGAGGTGGAGGTAGAGGTGGAGGTAGAGGTGGAGGTGGAGCTGGAGGTAGAGGTGGAAGTAGAGGTGGAGGTAGAGGTGGAGGTAGAGGTGGAGGTAGAGGTGGAGGTAGAGGTGGAGGTAGAGGTGGAGGTAGAGGTGGAGGTAGAGGTGGAGGTAGAGGTGGAGGTAGAGGTGGAGGTAGAGGTGGAGGTAGAGGTGGAGGTCGAGGTGGAGGTCGAGGTGGAGGTAGAGGTAGAAGTGGAGGTAGAGGTGGAGGTAAAGGTGGATGTAGAGGTAGAGGTGAGAGGTGGAGGTGGACGTGGAGGTGGACGTGGAGGTGGGGGTGGAGTTGGAGGTGGAGGTGTGGAGGTGGAGGTGGAGGTGGTAATATTTCTCGCCTTCCGGCCTCGAAATAAAATAAGCTATCTTCTACTATATTTATTTGAAGAGCGTTTGGCTTTGTTAGCGTCTCGCGACTACATTGCACACCGGAAGTACTGATATTTATGCGTCAGGCTATACAACAATATGGACAGAAGGTTGTCGTTTATTTTTATCTTCGTGTCCTTTTATTTATCGACGGCGTGAATGAATCTACCTAATTTCTCCCGTTCATCATCATCTCTTCTGTATATTCGGCAAAAAATGTCCTGTTTGGCCATGTCGCTTTTGGAGTTGGACCAGTAGATAGATATACATGTCCAATTGTGTCTGAATTTTATGCGCTGTCTTGCAGTCTTTACCTTTACTCAGTTCTGAAGATTGAAATACGGAGGAAATTATGTCAACTAATGCTTCGCTGTCTTTTCCTTTCAATTCATCATTTCAGTAGCATCTTTTCATCCTTTCTTTCGTTTTTTTCATTCTTTATTCATTGCATTTATTCTTTTATTCCATCGATTTCTTTTCAGCAGCATCTTTTCATCGTTTCTTTCTTTTTTTATTTAATTCATTTCGTTTATTCTTTTATTGCATGGATTTCTTTTCAGCAGCATTTATTCCATCGGTGTTGCGTTTAGGACTCTTCTTGATGCCTGTGACGTAATTCCAAATTTTGTTCTTTATCTGCGAAGCTTTCATATACATTCGCTCTGTGTCATAATTGTCACGTTATAGCGATTCAGTGCGTATACTCCCAAGACAGTAGCTTTTTATATAATTCAGTCGTCAAAATCAGTTTCTCGTAACTCGTCGTCATTGCCAATTTTTCCAATAGCAGGACTGAATTCTTTCATAATTGATACTCTCTTGGTTCATCACTATTGTAGAGAATAGCAGTGGCGAATTACAAGAAAATAGTGATACTTAATGTAAAGGGTGTAATGAGTAATTTAATTGGATTACAATACCATATTTTTTAGTCACATACAGAATGACAAAAAACATTTGTTGGTTTCCATACCAACCATAACTATGCAAGAAGACGTGGCACATTCAGACTTGTGTAAACATATTCTTCTGAGCATATACCACAGATATACGTACACATCCTCAACAAAAACACAACCTCATAATGGATCCATGTCAATGTTCAACAAAGACAAGAATTCAAAAGAAATTTACAATTTATTATCTTATCTTGTCGCCGTTCTAAAATGAACTCAAATTTCGATCCCTGCAATTTTTTTAGGATGTATTATTAAAATTAAATTAAAAAAGTACGAAATGATCTAAGTTTTTAATTTTTTAAAAAAATTAAAAAAAAAAAAAATCCAAATGAACAGCCTGTGCTAAATTTACTTTGACAAAACAGGGACCGTAGTCATATGTAACGTTTTCAAAGGAAACCTACCGCAATCAAAGTTTAAAATTTCTTGAAATGAAAAAATATTTTTTAATTCTAAATAAAAATATTTTCATTCTTTAATCTACTTTCTTTTATTTGAATAGGAATAGCTATGAAACACTTCTCAAATTATTTTCAAGAAGTGCTGGAAATTTAAACCGGGCGACTATATTTGACTGCAAATTATGCAGGACTCATATTTTCAAAACAATGAATATGGCTTTTCTTGAAAATGCTTTATTGATGATTCTACGGCATTTTTGTTCTTTTTCATAAGAGGATCGCGAATACCGATTTGCTTTGTGGGCACCTTTCCAGCCGGATTCGGCTATAGCCCTACTTCTTGATCTTCGTAAAAAATCTAAAGCCTGTTTTTCACGGTCATTTTTTCATCCCTTTTTTATCATTTTTCTGTACAGAATTTGGATGGAAAACGGGCGTTCGGTTCTATGCGTATCGAAACTGGATAAACGTGATTGCAGCGTTTTACACGGTCATCTCTTGTCTGTACGTAATCACACAACACTCAAAATGGAACAACACGTGCCCACGCTACGCACCAGATATATATACTCCGTGTCGGAGAACACAGGCAATCGAAGAAAGTTCCATATAGTGACAGTAGGAGTGCCGTAGTCATACTGGATGAAATTATACGGAAAATTAAGCATACAGCATTTTTTCGTACAAATTATATGCTGTCTGTCTAGTATCGACGGGAAATAATGAAAAACGGACCGTGTAAAACAGGCTTAAGACTTGCACCTTTCCAAGAATTTTAGCGAGTCTTTACATCTCCTCGGTCTGTCAGCTTCGGTTTTTCCCCTCGGAATCTCAATCTCTAGCAATCTTCACGATTCTTTTCTCCTTAATTTTCGCAATATGATCATTTCCTTAATTTCTTGTCAGCTACCCAGTCCGTAATGTGCTTAATTTTGCGCTCTTCCCTGATTTTTCTGTTTTCTTCTTTATCGATAGAGGTGAATTGTAATTTTTCAGAACTCTCATTTCAGCGACATCAATTGTTGTTGGTTGGTTATGTTTCACTTCTTGTTCCTCCTGCATAGATTAACTTTGGTCTAATACTTGATTGATATATTCTAAACTTAGAGTCCTGTTTTATATACCATATTGAGGAGTTGAAGTATCCAGTGATCTTATTACCCCTTATTATTTGCTCTTTTATTTCTTTCTCTGTTTTCGCTAAGCTTGTTAATGATAATCCTAAATATTTAATCACTAGAACTTGTTCTATTATTTGATTATCCGCAACCAATTTACACGTAATCGGATTATTAGCAACTCTCAAAGAGCTATGTATATTGCATATATATATATATATATATATATATATATATATATATATATATATATATATTGAGATATACCAAAGTTTTCCTCTCTCTCTACATTTATATCTCTGCCAAAGATCTTAGCGTCCGGCTTGCTGGGTCAATGGGTCACGATATAATTATAATCCTTATTACCTCTATAAAGGATTATAGGATCCGCCGACTATACAGCGCAGCTGGGAATCTGAAATAGAATGATTCTATTCCTAGTTCATTACTGTTTGGATTGACTAAATGAAAGATCACTTTCTTTTCTAAAGAACAAAATTTAACAAAGTTTATTTCTATGCTTTTAGCAAACAATTTAGATAATTTACAATTTTTAGGCCTTTGATCAAGATCTCTTTCAATTTTACAATTTATACCGCGGTTAACTTATCTTTTCTTCGTTGATGTCCTTCGTAGACTTCTCAGTCGAAATATCTTGCGATCTTGCCGTAGTCCAAAGTTCCAAGAAATACACCAATATTGCTTCCACATCAAAATATCTGCAATATCTTTCACTGTCCTTAAAATTTCACTGTTAACCCAATTCTATCTCGATTGTACTCGTTCCCTCTCACGAACATACGATCAGTTCAGAAGCGCGTTTCAGAACAGAATGAAATCTTTCTGCATGATTCATCCCTCGAAGACTTCGTATTAAACTACCTTCATTTTTTTCATAACATTTGACCGTCTAAACTTCTTCGCCCAATCCCAAAGTTTTCTACTTTCGGCATCCAGAACTGTTAATGCATTTACAAAAAACAAAAACTACATTGTTTATTCACGGTCGTTGCTAAGCTCTAGCTCTCGTGATATTTCGTAATGCATGTTCCACCATATTGTCTACAAATAAATGTTAATTTATTTTAATGTGACAAATGGGTATGTCACAATATATATATATATATATATATATATATGTATATATATATATATATGTATATGCATATATATATATATATATATATATATATATATATATACATATATATGTAAGCCACAAATTAAGGTTCAAGGGAGCGGAGTCAGGGTAAGAAGCGACACGTAATGATGCAACAAACAGCTGTAATATAAATAATATGTACAGATTGACAGAAAAACAATGATAAAAAAATAAACTTAAAACTAAAGATTAAAACCGACCTGAATCAATACAATGCCGGTAGCCTTTGTATACATCAATGCTTTCAGCGCGGAGTCTTGTTAGGAACTGCCTATCACGCGCGTGTCGACAAGCGACAGGGCAAGCCAGACATGATTGCCAACCTAGGCAAGCCTGATTACCCACAGGCTTACATCCCCCCTTTTTAAGACCGATGGTACGCTCCATCGGTGTAGGGGACAATCTTACTAGCATGAAAAATATTTGATTCATTTTTCCTTAATCTACTATCAACAAAAACATTACCTCAGAAATTTTCTCTTTAATTTTAAAAGGACCTACTCTCATTGGTTCTGTTTTATTTTTATTCAACTTGTTAACGTTTTGTACATAAACTAAATCTCCTACTTTATAATTTATCCGTTTTACATTTTTATCATAATATTTAATCACTAGAACTTGTTCTATTATTTGATTATCCGCAACCAATTTACACGTAATCGGATTATTAGCAACTCTCAAAGAGCTATATATATATATATATATATATATATATATATATATATATATTGAGACGAGCTCTGATATATGCCCCAGCGAGAAGCAGAACCCCAGGCAAAAACGCCCAAGATAAATTGCGGGGTTTACCACTTCGAATGTGGCGCGTTGGTACGTCATCATCTGACGTCAGCCGCGGCTGAAGTCGGACGTAACGAGTGGTCGCCAATGATTTCCCGGGGCGATAAGCGTTGGAGAAAGGCCGCCGGAGAGTTTTGGTAGCAATCGCGACACATTCTGAGAAAAGGCCGAGGGGAGGAAGGGGTTCCCGAGAAACCGGACAGTCAGAGAAAGACAGTCGGGAAGGACAGTCGGAAAAGGCCGCCGGAGAGTTTTGGTAGCAATCGCGACACATTCTGAGAAAAGGCCGAACAGTCTGATAGAGATCGCCGAAGGGTCGAGTAGACTATCATTACGTCGCAACTACGCCGCATCGCCAAAGCGGAAGGCTGAGGCGACATTCCTGGTGCAACACAGCCAAAGAAGCAAGTTTGTTGGGAACGGAAGACGGGCGTAGAGGCACGGCCGTCCTACGAACGACTGGAGAAGATTGTACTACTTCACGAGCGAACGGAGGAGCGGGCCAAGGAGCAGCGCGGACCGGCGAGCGTGTAGCGCAGCGAGGGGCGAGGTCGAGCGTCACCGCGGCGCGAGCAGCCGTTCGCAGCGATAAGCAGCTGAGGTCAGTCACTGCGTTGGTCGAGGTCCAGGTTACGTGTTCCCCAATCGCCGAAGCGTGAGTACCCGTGCGACATTCAGACCGCGAGGTCGTAATATTTCCAAAGGTGTGATTAAAAAGGTATAACTAGGAAGTGTTCTTGCCGAACGCATAACACGGGAATTCAGTTCAATCCAACATAGTGGAACGAACAGACTGAAAGAACATTTTAGTGCTAAGATCAGTAGGTTTGCATAAACAATTAAATTGCCCGAGTATTGTAATTAGCGGGCAAGATATGATTTTGAGTATTTAAGGTAGGAGGTTATTGTTTATTTGCACAAGATGGAGCAAGAATGTTAATCCAGAATTAGGATTATAATTATCATAAAAATAGGATTGCAATTTGTTTATTATAATCTAGTGTGTATGTGTATGTGCCTCTGGAAAAAGTTTCAGAATACATGCCTAATTTTACCAGAGCCATCCAAGTGTTTCATTAGAATTCGATCCATCCTGATTCTATCCATTGCAAGCTACCCCTTATTTGCCTCTCACAGGCAAGACGAACGAACAACCTGACAGGCCTGGCGTCGGAGCGACAGTAGGCTGCCGCACGGCGCTGGTAACGCCCGAGCGGTGATATGGAACTCGGCAAATGAACACAAAAATTGATTTTTACATATAGCGAATATAATTCAATATTTTTTCTGATAGAAAAATGAATTTGGCATATTGAACACGAGAAAATTGATTTTGCTTCTTTTATACTTGTTTTAATAAAGAAACAATATGATTTAATAAGGGGTTTATTTCATGAATTTCAGAAGCTGCGAATAAGAGATGGCTAGTCGCAGAAGCACTGGTGCCATTAGCACACGAGATGGCGCGGACGCCGTCGGCGACGCCTTCCAGCTGGTGGCGCAGGGGCTGGCGCAGCTACAGGAGGCCCTGCGCCTGCAGAAACAGGAGGCGGAGCGCGAGGTCCAGGAGGCCCTGCGCCTGCAGAAACAGGAGGCGGAGCGCGAGGTCCAGGAGGCCCTGCGCCTGCAGGAAGAGAGGGCAGCGGCTGTGATGCGCGAGATGGAGCGAAGATTCAGGAGAAGAATGCCGCTATCCACTCCTTAGAACAGCGCCTTCAAGAGACGCAGGATAGGTTGACTGTCATGGAAGAGACGACGACGGCCCCGGTGGGATCTGGAGAAGCAGGAGCTCTGCAACGTCTGGAGGCCCGTGTGAATGAGGTCGAGGCCTCCCTGCAAAGCGCGTTGCAGAATTTCATGCCCCGTGTGGAAACTCTGTTGCGCCAACGGGAGCAGCCCCGATCTCCACGTGCGTCCCTTGCCACCGCCGCCAGCGCCCACGAAGCACCGGCGTCGGGAGGGGCGGCAGCGGGCGGCGGGGAGGCATCCTCCTCCTCCTCCACCTCCACTTCCTCAGGCGCCGGCCGCCAGGGCGCAGCGGCCGACGAGGAAGAAGGCGCGAGGCAGCGGGTGATGTTAAATCTCAAACTTGGCTGACCTCTTAATTAATAACAATTTATTTTATACGGTCGCCAGCTGTTGAAAACAGCACATTAATTACATAAATTTTCGCTACGTAATAGATAGCGAACTGACCATGCATTTGCCTAAGGAAATAATTATGCAAAGCTAACACAAAAGCTTCTAAGCTATTGAACTTCAAAAGATTGTCGTCACACTTTAACTTTTCAAATGGACGCCCCAGGTTTTAAATGAAAAGGTATCACAACTTTATAGGATCTCAAATCAGGAGATATGACAATCAAATAACTTTCAACATAACACATTTATTCAATAAACAACTTTACATAAATTGGTTTTTCCTGATACGCAGGTTCTAAAGCAGCTGCGGGAAAAACAAAGCAGAATTACAATTTACAAGGCAAGATTGAAGGACGGTCGAGGCCGCCTCACATGAACAAAGGCGCGTCAAAATGCGCCGACATACAGAATTAACAATTTAAAAAAAAGGTGAACACTTTGACTTAGCAGCGCGTCAACAACATTGCGCTGACACATACAGAATTACTGTCTTATAATCTACCTCTAAATGCCCAATTTAGGACAAGGTAGATAGAAACATACATAAACAAATTTGCTAAGAAGCCGTATTTTGGCCTTCTTTTCGTACATAACATTCGTGAGAAACAGAATTACTTATGAGCCATGGAACAAACTTTCATAGGAGTGCATAATACCAAAATTCTTGGAAATGGATTTCTTACTATACCTTACGTAACGATACAACATAGGAATGCAGCAAGTTTACACGTAGGCGAGAGTGAGCGGTCCAAAGCGCCCGCCCGCTACTCGCCGAACAAAGCTGTGCCCTGACACGAGCGCCGATCAACATGCCACGAAGACAAGGTCGGCAAGTGACCCCATCGCTCGGTGCCGGTGACAGCTGTAGCCCAGCCGACTTCTCTGCCGGCTGCGGGACCGTGACGTTGCAACCAAGGGCCGCGGTTGAGCTACCGCACGGGCCTAGCAAACGCCATTCGTAGTCTCCCGAGTGCCGAATGCGGCCAAGTGCCGTCTTACTCTCAGCGGGAGCAACTTTCTATAAATTGCCAAATGCGGCCAAGTACCGTCTTACTCATGGCAGGAACTGCAACATTAACAACATTCATAAATAATGTGCAGTTACATTAGCCGAACCTCCACACCAAATCGGAGGCCAGCGACATACATAGAACATAACCTTCGAAGTAAACAAGCTGCAAACAACATAAGCATTAGCAAATCATTAACACTTCATTGACATCATAATCATTTCAAAGTAAGAGTTCCATTTCCAAGTCCATACATTACCAGCAAATTACATACATCTATGCACTCAATTTCATTAACGTATTGTTTGGTTCAAAGGGAACCAACAATAAAACAACAACCATGGCTCAGGTACTACTGACGAAATGAGAAACAATATTAATTAGTCTTCATAATTTGATCTGATTTATATAACAATTTACAAAAAGTGGTGCTATATCCTAAGTTAAAAAGTACTATTTACAAGTTGATCATATTAACGGCTCTGAGGGAGCCGGGCTCTACAAAAAAAATCAAAGTCACGTCACAGAACGTGACCGCAAAAGCAAGAACAAGAAAGGGAGAGAGCGCTGTGCGCGAGATGCGCACGCCTTTTATAGGGCTGCTGAAGGGGTAACAGCCACGAGGAGGGGGGTCGCATTAGTGGGGAGTATCGATCGACTATTTGGAACCTCTTTGTCAAGGAGCGCGTAAAGGTAGCGCCTGCAGAGTATGTGACCCTTCCGACACCTGAGCGATGCCAGCGAACCCTGTTAGAGTCCGCAGGCACTGTGACTGCTCTTCTGAAGGCAAGCAAAAAATATTTTAAATTGATCAAAAAACATCAAATCTGAAGCTACAGAGGCGAATGAGGTGTCCAAATAGTCCTAAATTTAATGTAGATTCCGGATTTTGATATAAGAATCCGGTAGAACAAGTGGTTCTCTTATAATAAATAAAAACCTGTTTTGAAATGAGAAAAAATTGTTGCATAAAACATGAATTTTTTCTCAGGACCCACTTAGGCAAAAACTTAGCTCTTACTAACAAAATCTCAGGTTTTCAAACCCTTCTCATGGCCATGAGATCACAGTTTAACTGTAAACTATTACCTTTTAAGAGAAATTAAGGTGAAAAAAGTTATTCATATGGTACCATGTTAAACCTATTTACATGAATAAACCTTATAAACTATTGATGTGTTTCCTTCTCGGATGGTCTTCTGAGATGAGTGATGGCTTCTCTTGAGGGTTCACATCACATAATACAGTAAACTGGATACACTTAAATTTTCCAAATTTAACATGCTTGGGGGGGGGGGGAACTGGAGTGCAGAACAGAGTGCTTAACCAAGTCACTGTGGAATGCGCTCACTCAACCTCTATTACAGGAAGCTACGCGTAGAGGGAGATGGCACTCTACACAGGTTATCGGCGTCCTCAGCGAAGGGAAGAGGGCAGATCTTCGGCAAGGTGCGAGTGATTACACCTTGCGAAGTTTTCAGCTTGACGATCCGAACGCAATAATCGCGTCCGGGAAGAATCTCCAGCACTTTCCCCAGAGGCCAGACGAGAGGTGGGAGGTCTTCCACTCTCACTATGACCAGCTGTCCCACCTTCAGGTCCGGGCTGGTGGCAGTGCCGTGGCAGTGCCGTACTAGAATCGATTATCCCGGACCTCCTCTTCACAGCCAATTAGCCCATTGCCCTTTGCGGCTGATGGCGGGTGTAGAGTACAAGACGACTTTTAAGAGGTGCCAAAGGATCAAGAACAGTTACAATCGCTTTGGAATGTAAAGATTGAATGGAGATAACTCAAGGAGAATTTCCCCATAAAATAAGTCAAGATTCATTAAAATTTTAAATCTAGGGTAATTTATAGGTCATTGTATTGTCAAGAATTTCTATACATTAATGCTGTTCGGCCCTAAGCCGCCATCGTGATTGAGGTTTTCTGGGTTTACTCAATCGCTTAAAGCGTATGCCGGGATGGCCCCTAGTTTTGAACTCCCAGACGTAAACGTACAGATTTCCCTCCCCTTTTATGTTACTGCCCTGTATCAATGTAGACTCAGTGGTTAGGCGGAAAAGCAAGTGTTATGACTTAGCCTCGCCATTAATAAAGACAATAATAATACTACTATTATTATTATTATTGCAAGAAAGACAACAGATTTGCAGTTAACAAAGTGCGAGGGTATAAAGAATGCATTTTTATAATTCGTGCACAACGTTACGCTTACTGAACGTAATGCAATTCAAGCTTTGTATTTCTCTGTGCACCCAACCGCCGCGGGGGTTAGATTCCGCAGGTGCTGGGAGGAGGGATCACGAAGACAGGGCTGACTCTGTGTCACTCTGCGTCAATATTGCAATTATTCTAAAAGATCTCGCCGACATTTACCCTCACCGACATTCGACTACGAACAAAAACTTAGAAAGCAATACTCATGGAATGCAAATTCGAACGCCAATGTTCAAAATTAATCCATCACCCAAACTCATCCGGGTTTTGCAATGTCTAACACGATTGCGTGGGAAGTAATTTAATTCGATATTGGGCGTGGTTGTAAGTTTTATTTAACATTTAACTGGCAAAAGCAAGTGAAAAGTAACGACAAACCAACCGATTCTGGAATCCTGGGCGTTGAGGGTCATCTTAACGGGTAGACCTTCCTCAGTTCGTTGTAAAAGGTATAGAGGGAAGAGGAAAGGCCCTGCTTCTTAGTGCAGACGCTGATCGCCTCTCGCCGAATGCAAAGCGAGGGCAGGGGTAGCCAATACAGAGCAAAGAGTCATCTCTTAGGCGGGGGGTTGGCTGCTCGCTTTAGATACAAAACACGTTCGAATTATACAAACATGTGAAGTGTCTGTGTATCCCATTTTTATTCGCTTTTTGGCTTGTATAAAATTATGATAATGTTGTTTTATCACCCAAAAACAAACTTCGACTAAAAACATCAATTTCACTAATCTTTCAAGATTTATAATACATCCTCATGTTTCTACAAAACACGTTCCCGTTTCCATAATACATCGATGTTTGAACATACCACCTTCTACATCTTTCTGAAGATTGCCGACTTAGCGTGGAATAATGAGGATGCGAGCGGCATATATCATAAAAGTGAAAAACCTGTTACGAATTCCGATTTGGTTCGTCTTAGTGAGGTGGAGAACTGCGAAAACTTTTGCTGCAAAAAAGGATGTATGCGACAAAGTGTCGACTTCTTATAATTGGAAAGAAGCTTTACAGCAAAAACTTTATATGAAAACAACTGAAAAACCGTTTACAAATTGAAATGTAAACCAATTTCTCCAGATGTTATTAGTAATTTAGTTTTTAGATGTACAACGCAAGGGCAAAAAATTGAATTAATGATGGTAAATTTAGTTTATAAAAATATTGGATTATTATGTACGTTTTGTAAGAAATGGCATGTATATCCTATTTCAATAAATGATGTAAGGAATAGATGGTATGCTTCTTTTTTATAGTATTATTTGCGCCATTTTATAATTTAATAGAGAAGGATGATGAGTCTTCGAAGTTAATATTTAAACTTTCTATCTTTTAGCAACATGGAGGGTTCCTTGCGATGTGTGAAATAAAATATATTCCGGACGTTTTTACAGTTACACGTAAGTGGTGTAATATATGTAACATTTCAATAATGCAAATGTAGTCGTACAATAAAATTATGACGATAGTTACTTTCTTTTTCATTCTACATACTTACTTGTATTGCTGCAACCAAATACGATTTTCCTCAGAAAATTACAAAAAGTGGATAATTCTTTTCCCTGTAAGTTTTTAACTACTTGCTCAATCATGTTGAGTATTATATCCACAATACACTGCGTTTGTAAAAGGAATTATTTATTCATCAGTATACAGGGCAAATTCTCTAGATGTAATATTCGCCTCTGTTTGCATTCTCTGCTGATGTCCCGTCTTGAGTACTGCCGCTGCGGCGATCCATGTGTCTCAGGCTCCGGGCCCGCGCCTCCACTAGGTCGGGCGTCACGCCGTCTCCACACGGAGTAGATAAAAGGGGCGGTAGGTTTACCGCCACTGCCTCTCGCTGCTCCCGTGTGCGCTCCTCCGCCACGGTTCCGCTCTCACTGACTGGGTCCAGACTGACTTGCTCGCTGCGAGGGGTCGCTAAATACCCCCTTGGGGGCCGCGGCTCGCCGGCTGGGCCCGCCGCCGAGGACGGCGGCGAGTCTCTGCCCGCCCATTCTGGCGTGACGGCCCGCGCGCTTCCGCCATTACGTGGCTCGGTGGCGGGACTTGCGGGCGGTCACAATATTGTGTAGCTACACCACACTTAGGTGGCCTTTTACACACACAAAAAATAATGAAGTGGACCTCTGGTCACTTAAGTTATCCAGATGATTGCCCAGGTTTTCATTTAATTTAACTCAATCCTAAGAAAACGATAACGGAAATCTTTTCACTCGGAATGTTTAACCCATTGCGCTAGTAATAAACGACTACCCAACACCTGTACCCCGCCATCACAACCCACAAAATACTTAGACTTCACCTGGTCACAAAACTAACTTGGAAAACTCACATAGATATTAAAGTTACAAGGAGATATAAATTATTCTAACTCTAGCCACGAATCAACAAACAAAAACCCAGCCATACACAAGCTCTACAACAAAACTATAACTAGTGCAGTAAAGTGTAACTAGTACAGTAAATAAAGCTATAACTAGTTCCGTAATGCTTTATGCTTGCCCAATATGGAAAAAACGCAGTCCCCTAAACTGTCAATCAAATCCAAATTTTTCAAAATATTTTTTATGATTAATCCAAAGTACGGTAGTTTATAAGAAATAACAAATTTCCGAATTAAACATCAATACAATAATTAACGACATATCACATACATCATACAACTTTTACGAAAACCTAACACTTACCAGGAGCATCTCATTATAATCTAGCAAAAAATCTAACCCTCACCCGAATAAAAAAAATCGTTTGGTTAGAAGCCAGTCTCTAAATCTTTGCCAAAAATAATTCTTAACCCCGACGTTCTCCCCTAGAGTATCCTCTTCAATATATAGGTTAAGTTAGCTTACA
This sequence comes from Teleogryllus oceanicus, assembly GCA_964035755.1. Lineage (NCBI taxonomy): Eukaryota > Metazoa > Arthropoda > Insecta > Orthoptera > Gryllidae > Teleogryllus > Teleogryllus oceanicus. The sequence goes on from CAXIVR010000011.1 coordinate 58,211,288, forward strand.
TATTTTAATAGGGCATAAGTCTGAAAAACATGTGTGAAGTGAATATACTAAACGATGTAAGATTAGTCTAAAATAAATAAATGTGTTAAAAATACCTCGCCCATGTGTCTCACTGTGCCTGGGCCTCCACGGTAAACAGTGATAAGAAAGGCACTTTCGACGCTCTGACACGGCCTATAGAAAGCCAGTTTTTTGTTTAAACATCTCAGTGAGTGAAGTGCACAATAATCTGTGATTTATCTTTAATAGGTAGGGCAGAGTTAGGTTAACTGGACCGGTTAGAATAAGTGGCCCATGCTTTTAACTGTTGGTGGAAATTGATTCCTGCTTTTTCACTGGAGGATAGAATGACAGGCAGATAATCCGAGCCACTTTTAAATGTTCAGGCTTTTATTGTTGAGTACAGTAAAGCATTTTTTTCTGAAAGGTCAGAAGTATTTCCTACCACTCATTTATTTTGCAATTTTATTGCAATTGAACTTAAACTACAAGAAAAATATTCACCCTAGATTAACTGTTCGTATTGTGACCATCCTTTTTCCACCAATCAGGCAAAACGTGTCACATCCTTCGCGTGTTCAGGGGTGTCTAAACGAGTTTGAACGCGTGGCCAAAAACATTAGTGGTAGTGCAAAAATATAACGGGAGAGTTCGCTAATGTAGCAGAAAGGAAGAAAGTCGGCATGATGCATTGCAAATTTCTTTGGGGAGCGAAAGGTCTTGCATGCAAGACGTCTCGCAAGATCGGACTACGAGAGACTCTCGTTTCGAGCATTCCTTTTCCGATAGCGCCTGAAAAAACACTTCGGAGAAGATGATAGAAGAGGTAGAGTGTTCATTTTTAATGCAATACGGACCGGTAGCGGTAGCTCAGTGCATCAATTGATGTCACTGTAGCGCCTCTGACCGGGAGGATCTAGGTTCGATTCCTGATGGCGACAAGATTTTCAACGCTAGCTTATTGGCTAGGTCAAATTCAGTCGCTGTCTGGATGAGAATTCTAGCGGCCGGCTTCTCTGATGGGTAGTTTCCGTGGATTCTCTGATCAACGCCAGGCGAATGCCGGAGCAGTACCCTACCAAACGGGCCACGGACCGCGCGCGATCTGTCCTTCCTCTTCCTTGTCCTATCCTCTCCTCTTACATACACACACACACACACACTTACACTAACATGCACTACACTACCGCATATTCCGGGAGACCAGTCCGGAGTATAGAGTTTGTCCCGACTGGGGCGGTGTCCCGCTGGTAGGAGAGTCCTGGTTAGGGGGAATACCCACTAGCCGACGGTAGGTCGACGCCGGATCTCGCCAACCAGCGGGAAAGATTACCGCCATTTCCCGAGAAAAAACCATGGACTACACTTATGTACTAATGACCAAAGCAGTTGACGCGCCCAGAAACACGAAAAAAACAATCAATCAATCATTAATGCAATACAACTAGTTGTGAATATCCATAAAATTAATTCAGTAAAATCCCCACCGACATAGACAAAGCAATAGCACACTTCAATCTTCAAGTTAATAGATCTCTATATAAGTCATCTACCCGAACTACACCCCAAACGACGAGACTACCAGACAGCATCATTCAACTACTCAGACAAAAACGTAAATTTCAAAAACCTTCAGATTTGGAAAATTAAAAAAACAGATGCAATATCTCCACTGACACAACCAGACGTAACATGTACCAATGACCCACAACTGATGACAGAGACGTTTGCAAACATTCTACAACAGAGATTCACCGCAACCGATTCTCCCCTCCCAGACTCCACCATCTTACAATTTATCCTCACCCCGCACCTCCCCAGCCACCTCCAGGAGACTTGGACTATAACGGACAAAGAAGTGACAGACGAACGTACACTACTCAACGAGACCAAAGCGACGGGATCTGACAGAGTAAAGGCGACATCACTAATGAAACTGACGAAAAACGCAATATCATTTTTAACAGCCATATTCAATGCAGCAGGACCTCATACTTCCCCAAGACATGGAAAATAGCTAAGATAATACTAATACCAAAACCAGGCAAATCTCAGAAGGACCCGAACAACTACAGACCGATAAGCTTACTACCATACCAGGAAAAATACTAGAGAAAATATTACTACGGCCAGAAAATCTCACCGACTCAATTCGGCTTCCGGGAACGACGATCGACTGGACTCCAAACACTTAAGACTAACTGCAGACATCGCGACTCGACTACAGGACGGTGAACCTGTACCCGCGGCTTTCTTAGACTTTACTACAGCATACGACACAGTCATAAAAACCTCCTATACAAAATCAGCCCGCTCATTCCTAATTTCATTCATTCACTCATTAATAATTATTTATCAGACAGGACATTTTTCATACATAACCTACAATGTTCATCCACCCATCGCCCCATTCAAGCCGGCGTCCCACAAGGCGCCGTGCTATCACCTGCTTTATTCTCATTATATACAAACGACCTTCCGACAAATAAATGGACGAATGACTATATATACGCCGACGACACCGCCCTGACGATAACTAGACGACGACTCACAAAGGCAATAACAGAACTACAAAAAGTCCTAGACAAAATAGCAACATGGTCAATAGAAAAGCCTTAAATTAAACCCGGACAAATGCCATGCCATTCTCTTCCATAGACGTAATACAGACCCTGCACTTCCCCAACTGACTCTCGACGGGACACCAATACATTGGACTAACACTACGAAATACTTAGGAACGACGTTAGACAACAAATTATCCATGACGAACATATCGACGAGACAATACAGACTGCAAAGAGAAGACTTAACTCGCTAATCCCAATAGGTTGCCACCCAAAGACAAAGACTGCAACTAAAATACAGATCTACAAGACTTTCATTAAACCAATCCTAAAATTCAACTGCGAAACCTGGGCTGCAACTACGAAGACAAATACACAAAACTGATTAGGACAGAAAACAGATTTATTAACGCCTTCAGACCTCCCCCAATGAACAACTATAGCAGACTGAAACGGACCCTTAACTTGACCCCAATAGACAAAGACATCCACGAAACGGCGACAAAGACTATACAAAATGCATTACAAAACCCACATTTAGGCAGTTCCTCCCCAACTACACCGCAATACTAAATAACCCACCCAAGCACTCCCAACTGTTTAAACACCCGCTAGACATGTTACAAATATCCCCACCATAACTATTGTAATTGCCTCAGGCATCGTTATCTCCAGTTTCGTGTTTTCCACGATTGTGGGCTCCTGCCTCATGAGTGATAAGGCGACGGAGCTACACGGACAAGGACCCAATGTTTCTGATAACAAATGGAAGATTTGGACAGAAAACAATAATGTAAACTTTTTTAAGAAGGAAGTTGAAGAAGAATGGCAGTCTCCGTGGTATTTCATTCAAGGTGCAGATCCACAATATGGTCTAATTGAGAGATATATTAATAAAAACCCAATACCTAATTGGGTCTAATTGAGAGATATATTAATAAAAACCCAATACCTAATTGGGATAAGGAAATTGAACTGACTGAAAAAGTGGTGGAGAAAATTAACAGCATTCCTGTTTTGGTGACATGCGGGAACCATGATGTTGGCGACCAACCTTTACCAGAAGGACTTGAAATATACAAAGCTTCTTGGGGAGATGATTATTATTCTTTTTGGTGTGGTGGTGTTTTATTTTTAACCATCAATAGCCAGTACTTGGCAGATCCAAAGTATGTTGGAGAATTTGCAAGTAAACATGAGGAATGGCTTGATGAACAACTGAAATTGGCAAAATCCAAATCAGGAAGTCGTGTGATTTTACTGCAACATATTCCCTGGTTTTTGAAATCTACTGATGAAGAAGTAGAAAAAAGTTACTTTACCCTTAGTAAAGAAGTTCAAAGAGTAATGTTGGACAAATTAGTAGATGCTGGAGTTCAGAAGGCATTTTGTGGGCATTATCATCGCAATGCAGGTGGTACTTACAAAACTATGGAAGTAGTGGTTTCATCAGCAATTGGAGGTCAATTGGGGCCTGATAAATCTGGTATTAGAGTGGTGAAAGTTTACAAAGACAAGATAGAGCATGAACATTATGCAATTGATGATATTCCTTCTTCTGTGAAACTTTGAATTGCAATAAAAAGGAACTCCTGTCAAGAAATATTAATGTGTTTTAAGAAGAAGTTTCCATGTAATACTATGTGCCTTAAAGATCTTGTATAATAAATTGGGCATTTTAAAGGAATGTAAATAAATGCATACAGGAACCAAAAAAAAAAAAAAAAAAAACCTAACCGAAAGCAAGAACCCTCCTGCCATTGGACCCATCACCCAAAGCTTTTAAAATAACAACCAACCTGCAATAAGCTTCAACAACACCCCCTCCCTCGTAACCCACCCCCACCCCTCCTTTCCCCTTCCTTTCCTCTGTAAACAACTGCCAGTCAGGGGTACACAGAGGAGCCCTTCCCACCCCGCACCCCACCCAAACAGTGCAAACAAGTTACAACCACACCAGCGACCTCATGACCCCCACGTGGGGAAGAGCGCTCCGCGCATGATATTTTGAATTGATATTTTGAATCGGTAGGTACAAGTTTTTTTTAGGAGCACATGGTTTAATTCTGCATCCATCTTGGTGCAGCAGAATAGCATAGTTTCATGTGTGTGCAATGCGGTTTACCAGTGGTTAAAGGTTAGTAATATCCAATTACATTGCAAGTCAATTGCATTCTGCCAACATACTCCAAAATGTTCAGTAGATTACATTGTTTGTATGGCTCACTTTTATCCTTTTTTACACTAAAAGTTCTTTTTGTAATTTTAAAAATTCTATTTTTTTTAAGATTCTTTTCTTTTTTTTTTTAATTTTTTAGTAAGTTCAAATTTTTTTTTTTTTGGAAAGTTCTTTTTGTAATTTAAAAATTAATTTTTTTTTAAAAGTTTCTTTTCCTCTTTAAATTCTTCTAATATATTTTATTTGTATTTTCAGACCTAAATTAAATGTTTTCACTTATTTTGCGGTTATTTATAAATAAGCATCATTTTTTCAACAATTTTATTTCCCATATTTTGTTTTGATAGGTTCATTCTGCCTACATTTTGGTGCAGCTAAATAGCGCAGAGGGACTTGAAATAAAGGTTAGTTTAGAGATATATGTTCTGATTATTAAATATATTCAAGAAAAAATTCTGAAAATTAAATAGCACTATGTATTATGATTTTAAGAATTACATTTTAGTTCCATTAACATTAAATCCTCAATGATCATAGATGTTTTTTTATTTAGGACAAATATACCACGTAAAAGACCTCTTACACTGGAAAGAGAAGACGGAAGAAAACGGGAAAGACGGGCTCTGTCAAATGAGCATGCAAGTTCAAGCAGACAAGCAGATAAAACGCATGGCATCCGTCGCAATAGAAGTGCAAGCAGAGACCTTCCACTTAGTTATGATGCTGCAAGAATATATAAATCTGACTGTGAAGCTCCATTGTTCAGTGTTGGTGCAATGCACTATAGATGTAGTCATTGTTCTGCAAAACGTTTCCGAGGTGAGCAGAATACTTCTATATGTTGCCATAAGGGAAAAAAAATTACCACCAATACCAATGCCTCAGTTTTAGAGAGCTAATCGAAGCAAATGATTTGACAACAAGAAAGTATCTTGAAAACATACGGCAGTATAATAATGCTCTGACTTTTGCATCTGTTTATGTAAATACTGTTTATTTACGAGGGTCAGGGCAATATAGTCTAAAAATTCATGGACAGATATATCATGCTGTTAGGACTTTGATTCCAGAAAATACCATTCAGCATCATATGCAGGTTTATTCATTTAAATGCAAGTGAAGCTCTAAATAAACGTATAGTAGGCATGAAAATCGTTTTTGTAATAATATATTATACAGAATTTACAGGAAATTATTCTCCCTATAAATCCTTATGCTCAGCTTTTTCAACACATGAAGGACATTACGGGTCATGTTCAAAATATGGAGCTAAAATTCTCCTTGGAAATTTCATTTGATAAGCGTCGGTACAATATTCCAGTATCGGAGGAAATAACTGCAGTCTTTATGTTTGATGAGGGGAGGAACCAGGAAAATTTGACTTCGTAGTAAGATCAAAAAGCTCAGAGAGAATTTCCATTATATCGAACATGAATCCTCATGTTGCCCCTATGAGCTATCCACTACTGTTTCCCTGTGGTGATTCAGGATGGTAGCCAGGCATGCAGCATGTTGATATATATATATATATATATATATATATATATATATATATATATATATATATATATATATATATAGAACTGCAGTTAGGAATTCTACAACACAACTGCAGTACTATTGCTACGTTTGGCAGTTGTGACAATTTCAGTTTACACATTCCTCCGTAAACTTTTTCAGCAGTATATTCTAGATGCTTATGCGAAAGTGGAAAGCTCAAGATTATCTCATGTAAAACACATCAACAAGAATTAAGAACAGAAAGATATAAAGGGTTGAGAGACTTTTTTAATAATGAAGATCGACCAAATAATATTAATGCTGGCCTACCAGTTATTTTGCCTTCAACATTTATTGGGAGTCCTCGCAATATGGTTCAAAATTATGCAGATGCAATGACCATAGTAGCAAGATAGGTAAGCCAGACTTATTTATTACCTTCACTTCTAACTCAAAGTGGAAAGAGATAACGTGCAAGTTGCAACCATATGAAAAAATTGAAAATCGTCCAGATTTGTTAACTAGAGTTTTTCATTTAAAATTGATAGAGCTCAGAGAGGACCTATAAGATATTCATATTTGGTGTTGTGGTTGCTAATGTTCATGTAACTGAGTTCCAGAAAAGAGGGCTACCTCATGGTCACATGTTGCTGATTTATTTGTACGGAAGATAAGATAAGACATGCGAGTGATATAGATGTCGTATCATGTGCAGAAATACCAAACCAGTCAGAGAACCCCGTTTATTTGATAACGTTCAGCGCTGTATGGTCCATGTGGAACTTTAAATCTCATAGCACGTTGCATGGAAAATAGTATTTGCACAAAGGGTTTCCCTAAGGAGTTTACAGAAGAGACTCAGTTCAATGCTAATGGTTACCCGATTTATCGCAGAAGAAATAATGGACAAAAGGTAAATAAAGGACTGGACAACAGATGGGTCGTGCCATATAATCCTTACCTGTGTCTGAAATTTGAAGCGCATATTAACGTAGAAGTATGTTCATCAATTAAATCTGTAAAGTATTTGTACAAGTATATTTAAAAGGACATGATGCTGCTGCTCTAAACTTGAGTGAGGGAGAAAACGAAGCTAACTCTAACAATGAAGTTCGTACATACTTGAATGTGAGATATGTAAGTAAACCTGAAGCAATGTGGAGAATTCATGAAAGACCGCTACGAGACCGATCAAACAAGATTGAGGGATTACCTGTGCATCTACCAGAAGAGCAACAAGCGTATTTTCAACCTGAAGAAGAGGAAAGTGCTCTGCAGAGAGCAGCTACTACAGATACAAAATTAACAGGCTACTTCAAAATGTGTGCTTCTGTTAAACAAGCTAAGCAGTTTCTTTATGCTCAAATACCTGAGCATTATTCTTGTAGTAAAAATGAATGGAAGATAAGACAAAGATCATCAAAAACAATTGGACGAATGTATAGAGTAAATCCAGCTGACCGAGAACTCTATTGTCGCAGAGTTTTATTGTTGCATGTAAAAGGATGGAGAAGTTATGAAGATTTACGAACTGTTAACAGTGTTCTCTTTCCATTTTCAGCAGCTGCTGAAAAACTGAACTTGATTGATACCCAGGAAGAATGGTCACGGTGTCTTGAAGAGGCATCATTATTTCAAATGCCCATGCAACTCAGAGAAATGTTCGCATTAATTTGCATTTTTTGCCTTCCAAAAAATACGCAAGAGTTATGGCTATCCTACAGAAAGCTTTTAAGTGAAGATTTTCAAAGAAATAATGAGATGGATGCATCCTATGATTTTGCATTGCAAGAAATCAACAAAATTCTTAAGGCAAATGGAACAAATTGTGGCAAGGTTGGCTTGCCAATTCCACGAAATATTCCTGTAGACAAAATTACATTTGACCATCAACAAGGGAAACTAAAAGTAATTTCTGCATGTGCTCTGTTGAAGAGTAAACAACGTACCATTGTAGATGAGGTTCTTTGTTCTGTAAGAAATGAAAGCTGCAATGTTTTTTTATCGATGGACCAGGCGGTACAGGGAAATCCTTTCTTTATGAAACTTTATGCCATATTTTGAGAGGAGAAAACCGAACTGTACTTCCAGTTGCCTGGACATGAATCGTTGCTCAGATCCTGGAGGATGGTATGACTGCACATTCTGTTTTTAAATTACCAGTTCGTATTCATGAATCATCTGTGGGCAAAATCAGAGAAGATTCTGTGGAAGCAAAGGTTTTACAAAAAGGATCACTAATTATTTGGGAGGAAATATCAATGGTTCCAACAATGCTCTAATTGTCTGTAATAAATTATTACAGAATATCATGAAATGTGATTCATTGTTTGGTGGGAAAGTTATTCTGTTTGTAGGAGATTTTAGACAGACCCTTCCATTAATTGGACGTGGTACCCGTTTATCCATTGTTGAAAACTGTGTTAAAAAATTGTTTATTTTGGAAATTCATTAAAAAAGAAAACTTACAGAAAATGTTAGAGCAGCTGCTGATGAAGGATTTAATGAGTTATTATTATTAAAATTAGGAAATGGAACATTGTCATCTCACCAGTTACATGATGAATTGGTGGAAATCCCTTCACAGTGTATATGCAATTACGATGACTTAATAAGCAATGTATTTCTTCTTCTTCTTCTGCGGGGGTCCTACAGCTGTCGCCGCACAAAAGTGTATATATACTTTTTTTTTTCTATCTCAATACCCATACCTGCACATTTCCTGCACCACAACTTCAGTGTTTTCTGAATATAAATCTTAAATATGTTGGAGAAAGGCAGCAACCTTGTCTCAATCCTTTCGTAATTCTGAAAGGTTCCATTGTGATCTCTTTCCCCACTTTAATCAAACATTCCGATGATTTATATATATATTAAATATACTTCTCTTTCCTATTGTTTCGCTTGCAGCCCTCTCTATACAATTCTTTATATTTTCCTTTTGTTAACAGTAGGTACACTTAATAGATACTGTTGTAATCGATTTTGATAAAATCGCTTGATACTTTCGTGTTCTAACAAGTACACTTTGAAGATTTCTTGACATGTCTCTCTTCTTGTCCTCATTTTCTTCCATTTTGCTATCATCGTGATAGATGCAATCACTAGGTAGTGATCTGAGTATATGTCACTTCCTCGGTGTACTTGGACATTTTCTATTTGTTTACAGATTTTATCATTTGCAATTATATAATCTATAAGTGATCTGTGGCCTCTGGCACTCCAGGTGAATTTATGAATATCTTTTTTTCTGAAAAAGGTATTAGTAATTTTCAGCTGGTTAAAAGTCGCAAATTGACGAAGTTCTTCTCCGTTTCTATTCAGATGTTGTTCTCCAAATGCTCCCACAACTCCCGGGATTGGAATGTTACCAACTCTTGCGTTAAGATCACCGCAGATGAGAACATGATTGTTCTTGTTGATTTTACTTAACTGTTTTTGAAGTTCGTCATAAAATGTCTTTGTGTCCTCTTTCCTTCCTTCTTCAGGAGCGTAGACACCTATCAGTATAAAATATCCTCTATCTATTTTAAATTTGCACGTAACGATTCTTTCATTTATAAAGGAATATTCCACTATCCTATATTTCCACCTCCTATTAACCATAATTGCTACCCCACAGCTTGCCCGTCTGTTTTGGGTTACTCCACTGTATATCATTGTGTAATGGCTAAGATCTTTCGTGCCTTTCAGTTTCTTTTTCGTTTCAGTTATGACAGCTATATCGATCCCTTTTTCATTTAATTTGATATCTAGTTCATCTTCTTTATTACACAGTCCTCTGACATTCCATGTGGCTAGTTTTAATCGTCCGTAATACCAAATCGTTTATCCTTGACTCGCTTAAGTTGTCTCCGTAGTACATCCGGTTGTGCATTGTGAAGAGAGCCAGTAGTAATAAGAATCCCCTGGCCGCGGTACGAGCGCTGCGCAGGTTAAGTTCAGTGATGGGGCTGCCACCTCACAGCTTCCGAACCAGCTGGGTGGTATTTTGGACCACCATTCCTAGGCGGATTGCCTTCACTGGGCTAAGAGTTCCGCCCACCCTTTCGAGGGCAACCTTGCCATGTCAAAGATCTTTTCCGACAGAACTACTGTTCAGGCCCTCTTCATTGGGTCCTCTTCTGACACTGGTGTCCTCTTCTGGAGTACTTCTTCGTCTCACCCCTCTCCTTCGACCTGCCCGGCAAGGGAGGCCCTGCCAGTAGCTACGCTACCGCCGGTATAGCTCTCAGGATCACGGGGTACTCAAACTCCACCACCAACGTTAAGGTCATGTACTCCTGAGAATATGGAACGACTGTATAGCAAAGGCGGTAAACGATAAAGAAATAGCGTACAGAAATTTCCTACAAAACAAAACACCCGAAGCAAGGGAGGAATACATACAAAAAAGGAATAATGCTAAACATTTAATTAGATCTGCACATAACGATTCATGGGATAGATTTATAAGTAATATAGAAAACGATATACATGGAAGGCAAATGTTTGCTTATAAGGTATTTCGGCATCTAAATAAGTCAGAGAAAGATGTTGCAGATATACAAATCATTAATGAAGAACAATGGAAAGAACACTATAGAAAACTTTGGTGTACAGAAACCATCGATTCTCAAGAGGAAGAGCTCTGTTACAACAGTTCGGTGGACCTCCTCTCCTTGGAAGAATTTCAGTTAGCATTAAAAACAATGAAAAACAGGAAGGCATGTGGCCCTGATGGTATTAACATGGAACTTTTAAAATACGCAGGACCTATCTGTGATTTTAGGTTGCTTCATCTGTACAATGAATGCTGGAAAAGTTATAAAACACCTAATAGCTGGAAAACGACGGAGGTTATATCTATCTTTAAAAAGGGTCAAAGAAATGAGTGCGGGAACTATAGAGGTATTAGTCTCATGAATGTCGCTTATAAAATATTTGCAAAAATAATTAATGCTCGATTAAAAATCATTACAGAAGTTAAATTACAAGAAGAACAGTCGGGATTTCGGAAAGGACGCTCATGCAGTGACAACATTTTTAGTATCAAAAGGATTTTAGAAAACGACGAGAAGTCAATATGGAGACCCATTTAGCCTTTATTGACTTCGAGAAAGCCTTCGACAGTGTAGATCGAGTCAAATTGTGGAATGTAATGAGTGAAAGTGGATATCCTAAACACCTAATAAATACCATAAAAGTTTATATACGGGCACAAAATTACAATAAATACTGGTACGAAGAAAACTGAAGAAATTTTGACAAATGGAGGACTCAAACAAGGATGTAGTTTATCTCCAACGCTATTTAATATATATGTAGATGATCTTATTAAAAATGGAAATGTATAGTGGGCCCTGAATCCAGTTAAAGAAGAACAAACATATAAATGTTCTTCTTTATGCAGATGACATAACAATACTGCAAGAAAGTGAAGACGAATTACAAAAGCCGTATACAAACTACATCTATTGGGAGGGCTCGAATATAATCTCCGGATATCAAAAAGAAAACAAAGGTTATGGCCCATTATGGTAAACACCCTGCCTGCTCAAAAATAGTAATTGACGATACAGTAATCGAACAGATTTCTAATTTCAATTATCTTGGTTGCGAGATCAGTTATGACAGAGATAAAGACATAGAAAATAAGACCAATAAATTTCAATCACTATGTGGCATAATAAACCGAACACTTCAAAACAAAACAAGGAAAGACACCCAAATAAAATTTTATAAAACAATGGCTGCTCCAGTTCTTATGTATGGAAGTGAATCGTGGATAACAAAAGAGAGAGATAAAAGTAAAATCCAAGCAGCGGAAATGAGATTTCTCAGGAAAGTTAAAGGTTGCAGAAAACAAGATCACATAAGAAACGAAGATATCCGTAAAGAACTGGATATATATAATATAAATGAAAAAATAGAGGAATACAGAGAATCATGGAGACATCACATTGGAAGAATGGGTGAAGAAAGAATTCCACGCTTAGTAATGCAATACCGACCGAAGGGTAGGAGAGATGTCGGGAGGCCCAGGAAGAGATGGAGTTGAAGTGCAAGTGAAGACGGAACAGGCATTCATGCCTAATCCCTGAAAGGAAGAAGAATATACTTCTCACGTATATTTTGTTAATTGTGCTTTGATACAATACTTCAAATAATTTCTTATGTGGGACCGTGTCGTATGCTTTTTCTAGATCAATAAACACTAAGTGGCTATTCATATTTTTTCCCACTCTCTTTCCAACCATCTGTCTTAAAGAAAAAATGTTGTCATTGCATGACCTCCCTTTACAGAAGCCGCTTTGTTCTTCCATATCAATTATAGTCTCCTCTATTCTTGATTTCAGAATTCGACCATACAACCTACCAATAGAGCATATGACACTTATTCCACGATAGTTGCCCCATAGTTTCTTACTCCCATTCTTATGAATAGGACTGAGATATGCTATGTTCCATTCATATGGAACTTCTTCACCGCCGAGCATACATTTATTGAACAGTTTGCTCAGCCACTCCCACAGAACAGTTGGCCCATATTTCACCAATTCTATCGGTATGTTTCCAGGTCCTGGAGATTTTCCATTTTTCATATCTATAACGGCTCTTCGTACTTCTTCGACGGTTATTGGGTTGGTATGTCCTATATCGACCTCTCCTTGAAACTCATAATCTGTTCCTTGATATTCGATTCTGTCTTCCATTAGGAGAGATTTAAAGTGTCTTTCCCATTCATTAAAATTGATAATAGGGAGGTTGGCTCCTTCTTTAGCTTCCTTCCTCAAGTTTTTTATGGTTTTCCATGCTTCGGTGATTTTTGTGCCACCAAAACATCTATCTATCTTTTCACATTTCCTCTCCCACATTTCATTTTTCCTTTTGTAGATATCTCTCTTAACTTCTCTATTCATTTTAGCATACAATTTTCTGTCTTCTTGGTCTCTCGTCCTTAACCGATTATTATACAGAATTTTCTTGAGTTGGATCTTATCTACAATGCTTTGCGTCCACCATTGTGGGGCCATCTCTTCTCTTATCTTGTTGGCCTAGAGCCTCATAAGCTGCTTGTTGAATGCAATATTTTATAGCTTTATAGACGCATTCTGAATTCCCTTCCTCCACAAATTGTAGTTTATTTGCCAATCTCAATTTGTATAGGAACTGTACTGCTTCCTGCTCTAAGCTATTTAAATTATGTTTTGTTGTATTCAGCGTAATTGTAGATGCTTCATGCTCCGGCATTGTAGTTTGCCTCCTTGGTTGGATTACGGCCTTTGCACCCAACAAAAAGTGGTCCGAGCCACATTCCGGGCCTCTATATACTCTTACGTCATTTATCCTTACGCTGGAATTTCTATATTATGTAGTCTATTATTGTTCTAATTTTCCTTGAAGCACTTTCCCATGTATATTTATAAATCCATTTGTGAGGAAAGAAACCATTTAGAATTTTCAATGACAATGTTTCGCACATGCTGATCAATATTTTATCATTGTCATTCAACGTGGTCTCACCATATCTACCTACAATTTCACGATTTGTTGCCATACCAGTTTTTCCATTAAAATCTCCCATTAAGATTATCTCCTTACGCGAACCTATATTTTCAAGCACTCTTGTCAAGTTTTCATAAAAATCTTCTTTGGCCTTTCTGTCAGCGTCTTTAGTAGGTGCATAGGTTCCGACAATAACAATTTCCTGCCCATACTTACAAATTTCAACTGTCATAATTCTCTCATCTATCGCTTCCCAACTTCTAATGCTGTTTCTGTGCTTTTTGTGGACGGCAATCGATACACCTCTCTTGGCCCTTTCTTCTTTTTTTACTCCACTATAAAAGTGAATATAATCCGCAATGATCTCATTTCCCCTACCTTTCGTTTTGGTTTCACTTAATACGCATATATCAACCTTTAGGTTTTTAAGTTCTTGAAATACTTCCTTTACCTTTGTACCTATACCCCGTACATTCCAGGTAGCCATTATCATAGTTCTTTTCCGTAGCAATATTCGTCTTCTAGATCCGTTCCGAGGCCTCTGATCGGGGTTTCTTTTAGCAAGAGTTTGTTTTACGAATGCTGGGGAGCTGGCCCAACGATTCAACCCCCATTCTGGAGGGCCGGGTAATATTTCGGGTTGCCTTCCCCTAGGCAGATTGCCTTACCTGGGCTAAGAGTTCTGCCTACCCTCCTGGAAAAAAGAAGACGAGATAAAGAGGGATAGAAGAGGAGAGAGAGGATAAGAGTAAAAGCAAATGAAAAGATGAAGAAAAGAAAGAGAATGACTCCCTAGCCCTCGAAACCTAATAGCTTCAGGGTCAGTTATTAGACGTGGTACCCGTTTATCCAGTGTTGAAAACTGTGTAAAAAATTGTTTATTTTGGAAATTCATTAAAAAATAAAACTTACAGAAAATATAAGAGCAGCTGCTGATCAAGAATTTAATGACTGGTTATTAATATTAGGAAATGGAACATTGCCATCTCACCACTTACAAGATGAATTGGTGGAAATCCCTTCCCTATATGCAATTACGATGACTTAATAAGCAATGTATTTCTTACCCACAAAATTAATGAAACAAATATTGACGCTCTAACAAATGTTGCAATACTGTGCACAAAAAATGACTATTATTCAGAAATTAATAAAGACATTGTTGAACATTTGGTGGAAGGTCCTTCTAAAACGTATTATAGTATTGACTGTGTTGAAAAAGAAGATCACTCCTCTGCCCAGTTATATCCTCTAGAATTCTTGAAAAGTTTAACTCTATCAGGTCTACCACCTCATATTCTTACACTGAAAAGTAACACAATTGTGATGTTAATAAGAAATTTAAATGATAGAGAAGGTTTGGTTAATAGAACGCGCTTGATTGTGAAGGCATTGCATGACCACTATATTTCTGCAGTAGTTATTGATTCAGAGAGGTCTTTTTAGTACCCAGAATTCACCTATGTCCTTCTGATTTAAGCCTTCCATTTATGTTGTGCAGAAAACAATTCCCGCTAGGAATCGCCTTTGCTATGACACAAGTCACAAGGAGAGACACTTGAGCGAGTTGATATTTATTTACCTACGGCTGTTTTCTCACACGGTCAGCTACATGTAGCTTTTTCACGAGCAAGGTCTTTTAGAAATGTGTTCATTTCTGTTCTTGAAGGTAATAACCAATTCAAAGAAAATGGCAAGTTATTAACTCAAAGTATTGTATTCAGGAAGTGACCTGAAATTTTATTTGTTTGTTAAATTTATTGTTGTTAATTTTATAGTGTGTACATTTTATAGTGTATAAATCTTATTTTTATTTGTCTATTAAATTTTATTTAATTTCTTCTCAAATTAATATTTATTTATCTATGTCTGTTCCACATTTATTTAGCATTTTCACAAGCAAGGTTATTAATAAATGTGTGCATATCCATTCTTGAAGGCAAGGACCAATTCAATGAAAGTGGTAAGTTAGTTGATAGTTGATAGTAAGTAGTTGATAGTTTGAGACCAGCTTGGATAGGAGCAGAAGAGGATTAATGGGGACTTTGGACTACGGCAAGCTCGCAAGATATTTCGACTGAGAAGTCTACGAGGGACATCAACGATGAATTGATAAGTTAACCGCGGTATAAAATTGTAAAATTCAAAGATATCTTGATCAAAGGCATAACATAAATTCACTAAATTGTTTGCTAAAAAGGTAACAATAAACTTTGTTAAATTTTGTTCCTTAGAAAAGAAAGTGATCTTTCATTTAGTCAATCCAAACAGAAATGAACTAGGAATAGAATCATTCTATTTCAGATTCCCAGCTGCGCTGTATAGTCAGCGCATCCTATAATCCATTATAAAGGTAATAAGGACTTTAATATATCGTGACCCATTGACCCAGCAAGCCGGACGCTAAGATCTTTGGCAGATATTAATGTAGAGAAATTTTGTATATCTCAATAGTTTATTTTTGGTGATGGATTTTTGAACATGGATTGTAATTTTCAATAATAAATGTTATTGATATTTTGTCCTGTTATTAATCGTGTTGGTCAATATTATCATGAATTTATGATATTTTGAATTTATTTATTCTTAAATTATTGTATTGGAAGAATTATTAATTATTTTCCAATTATTCATACATTTTTGTCAGTGTCCTACAGAGAAAGTGAGTTAAAGACAATTAGTACATCCTGCTGTGACAAAACTCTTAAATTACAATGTTGAATTAGATGCAGTGGCTAAAAATTTTATACATAAAAAATGAACATCCAGTATATATAAAAGAAAATTGTAATTAGGGAATTTTTAAAATATTGACTCGTGCAATTATTCGCACGGGCACTCTAGTAATCCAGAGTAATATTTGCAAAATTATTGAGAGCAGAGACGTGAGGAGCTCGTACGAGTTTTACAGACGATAGCTAATAATCTCGAATGTCTCTTTATCTCGCTGGAATGTCTCTATCTTTTCCAGTTTCTTTATCTCTTTGTCATGACGTTGTTCCGTTACTACATTGCTGTTACGTGGGATTTCATTGTATCAAGGTAAAATTCTCGAACGAATCCCCATGCAAGGGACCGCGCCATGGCTCGGCTACACATTTTATATTATTTATTTAATAGGTAATTATTACATACAAATTAGAAAACTTGATGCTAAGTGGCTAGGCCGAAGGCCTTTTAGCCATTGCAATACCTACATTCTACCGCGTTCTAACCTTTCGTATTGTGGTATTCACCTCAAATGGTCTCTCCATCTCATCAATGCCGCGAAAAAGAGGCCATAAAATACGGCTGAGGAAAAAAACCCTGAAGGGGGAAAACCATTCCGTCAAAGCCGAGTACATGCTAATCTATCCGATTTTTGTTTTTAAACTATTTATTTATTTGGCGCGGGCATAAATTTAATGTAACTTCTGACGGGACACTTTCAAAGGATTCAGGGAAAGAAAGAAAAAAAAACGAATATTATAACCAAAATTGTTACAGAACTCTTCCTTTCTTCAGTCTGCAGAATATATATTGGAAATGTGCGTAACGAGGAATGGAAACTGCACAAACTGAACGGGCGTACGAGATGAAAGAGAATTTCAAATTCCCCAATGAAAGAGAATAAAAAATCAGCATAGAAATCCGGCTGCACACATTGGCCCTTCCGGGAATAGCTTGGCCACGTCGATTACCCTGAATGCAGGGCAGGGACCTGCATTATGCATCTAGCCGCTATCGACTCGCTCCGCCTAAGAAACTCGCGGAGAATCGATAGCAAAATCACGCGATTCACTTCGCCGAAGCGATTCCACTGCCTGCATTCGTTTCGAGCGGGGCCTGTCGTCGGCCGCAATGCGCCTTCATAGAAATTTCCTCGCGAGTCCCTTGCACATTCGCACAAACCTCAACACTGCATTTAATGAACGCCAAACCGGGCCTCTAATTCATCCAGTTATCAACTAGATGCTCACTACGTTCCGTTCTCCCGTTAGTAATCGTACTCCCAACAAGTTTATTCCCAATTAAGATAGTTCGTTCGACGATGGATGCAGCAGCGTTGCCGCTTTTAACTCCAGAGAAAGCGAGTAAAAAGACCGGTCGAGTTTAATTACGACCCCGGGAAGTTCTTAATTGTATTAGACGATAATTACTGTGTTTCTAAGACCAAACTTGGATGCTCGGTACGTTTAGGGCCGCGAAACACGCAAGTATTTTACACAGCGGCGTGCCCGGGCGGAACCGTTCTCATTACGGACTGCTATCACGACCGTACACGCCACATCCGGTTATCGCCAAATTGACCCGACTTATTACACAGGAGGATTATAAATTAACTGCGCTTCCATTAAAGCCCGCGTGAGGGGGTCTTCGGAAGTTTCGCCCGTAAGATTCTACGCCTGTGGCCGGCAGAGAGGTTCCGCACCTTCTCTCTTCTTCTCCATCTATCTCCTCTTCCCCCTTTATTACTACAGCCTCTTTACATCAAATGAAAGGTATTCTTCATGTGAGATATTTTTACCAATCACCAAACAAAAGGGTAAACCCGACGTGGCTTCAAAAACTCAAAAGACATCCATACTGATCGATATGTAAATCATTTCAGTTAAATTAATCTTAGTTACAACAAAAATGCCTCGAAACACTAAAAACGGGCTATATCGAGCTATATACAGGAGTCCCACCAACTAAGAGTCACCCCCATAACTTCTAAACGGTTTGTGATATCGAAATGTAAATTTCGTTCAACAATTCAGAATCATGAGGCAAGTAATATTATGTTTAGACATTGTCCGTAATATTTTTTAGTTTTTTGAGAAATTTAATTATCGTTGATTTATTAAATAGAATGACTTTATTTCTCTTGCCAGCAATGGATAGGTCACGAAAAGGGGATTCCAATCGTGTATCATATGTTAGTATTTTGTGAGATATGTTAGTATAAAATAGACTTTCTGACATGTGATTTTAACTTAAACGGGCAATTCTTCCCCCTGCAACTGTCACCTTTCGGGAAGGTAGTTTTCGCGGCGCCGAGCCTGTTACGGATGGGGGCGCCGCGAAGCGAACGCCATCTTCCCCAAAGGCAACAGTTGCAAAGGTTACTGAAAGGAAACAATGTCCGCTTAATTTAAAACCACAAGTCAGAAAGCCTACTTTTATACTAAAATTTATATCAAAACACCAACTTATGATACATTGCATTCCTCTTTTTAATGAACTATCTACTGCTCATGAGAAAAATATATAGTTTATTTAAAAATTCAAAGATTAAATTTCTGAAAAACTAAAAATATTTCAAACAACACTCTACGGCATATTACTTGTGCCATGATTCCGCATTGTTGAGAGAAAACTGCATGTCGATACCGTGAACCGTTTAGAAGTTATAGGGGTGACCCATAGTTGGTAGGACATCCGTTATATAGAACTTCAAGGGACGCTTTTTCATAATTATTTTCAGTTCAACTTTCTTTTTTTTTTTAGCCAAACGTGAAATGTCATATCGTACTTTCTATAATTCGTAAAATCTAACGAAGCTAATAAAGCCCCCTTAACAATTTACGTTAAGTGTCATTGGGCATTTATTAGCGGACTGACAAGTGCTAATTATATTCATCGCCAGTTTATGTGTATCTTACCTGCTCACAACTATTGTACAAGTCACGTTTTACATGACTTCCACCTGTGGAACATGACAACATTATGCATAACAACCTCCTCAATGCCTTGGTAACGGAGGAAGGATTTTCCAGCAAAAGAAAGGAAAGAAAATCACCGCCTATCTTATTCACGTGTTCTACACAGACCACCGACTATATTTCTCCCAGACTACGTCAAAGGTGTCCCAAGGTTGCGTGTGAATGTGTAATATCATGGAAGAGGACGCCAATGATCGCGTCCAGGGACGAGGCTAGCGCTCGAATTGCACACGCAGACGGCTTGCGTCAGTTTGGGAGCTGGTTCCCTTGAACTTGGAATTTTAAGGCAGTATGCGAGGAGTGCGGTGGGACGGGTGCAGGTCATTTTCATACAGCTCTTGATGGGAAAAGCAGATTGCGAACTATTTAAAGGCATTAAGCAACGGAAAAGATAAGAGATGCAGCCTTGATGAATGCTGTTTGGCTTTCCGTAAGCACACAATGATGGGAGCGAGGGAACATCGGGGACCAAAAACAGGAAGAGGGGTCATAGTCGACAGATTTATGATACCACTTGTGCAATTGTTGGGAGAAAAGATTTATATCAGCTTGGCGAGAAAATTGTTTCTGCTACTCATGTTACACTAATATAATCCAATTTGACAGTGAAAATGAACAATGAAATCAGTGAAATGCCATTACTCGGAGTGCTCATACCCAGGAGCCACAAGCTCAACCAACTCTAGTGACTGCCCATACAAATCAATGAAGTATTTCTTCTGGATATAAATAACAAAACTTACCGAAGTTTTCAGTTTAATTTGTAATCATTTTCTATACAAGGTAGACTTAATCCGTAATTATGAGACCTCCAAGTAGCTTTCGAGGTCTCCAAAAGAGGTGAATGTGTTTTTTTTTCGGCATAAATATTTTACGATCGGGATCGAGATTTTCAACTACTCGAAAATGTTGCACAATGGACTGCAGTGAACATTTTAAAAGCATTTTTTTTTTCAAACTAGCAACATCAGTTAGCAAGCATGCACATTTTTGTCAAAGTTAAAACACGGTTGCCAATCATCATTGATTACAATCGTAAAAAGTAAAATAAAATAATTTGCTGTAATCATTTGGAGCTTATACGTAGCAGTCGAATAGTCTGACTGGGGCACGGGTCGTCCGAGGGGAAAATGGTTTCGGGAATAGGCAGTCGTGCCTAACCTATGAAGAAGAACAACAACAGAAAGAAAGGAAAACGAAGATTCAAATGATGTATGTGTCCTAGGTCACAACGATGGAAGGTAATCTTCAAAGAATACCTTCCTTAAAGAAAATTACGCGAAATGATTGCCGGAAGTCTCTTAAAGGAACTACTACTCTGCATATCCGGTCCTCACAACATCCCATTGCAACATGTAGCATTGAAGTCAATGAGTACCCATTTATATTGGATCATATCATCAATATCATTTATATTGGATCATTAATAACACCGACGACATGTCATTACAGCGATGTGTTATTTCCAAAACGAAATTCGATGAACGTGCGACGTATAGTTATAGAAATTAAATATAATTATTTGCATACTACAATACAGTTTGCTGATTATAAGTTCTAGGAACACGAGCAATGAAATCGAGGGACTTCAGCACTTCCTCGAATGTTAAAAATTCCTCATTATAATATAGTTATAATCGTTTCTATAAAATCACCCTCAACAATCTGCCTTAATAATTTGTTTCAGACCAATTTCTCTGACATCTCTGGACAATGTCTTTCCACTGAATTTCCCTTTATCGTTTTCTTCGTCGGCATCATTATTATATTTACTATAAGTTTGTTTTCTCTTGCAATTCCGAGATGTTTACGTTATTTCCTGGTCGTCTCTTATCTCTTTATGGCCGTGACTCATCAAAACGTGATGAGTAAACTAAATGTCATTCTTTTCGATTAATTTTCGAACACAGAAATGCTTCATTAGCTTTTGCACTGTGAACATTCTGCCAAAGCCATCTGTCATCATAAACATTCGCCATTTGCTGCTTCAATAGAGACTGGTGCTTAATACTCATTGGTCATTTTATAAAACTTCTATTTCTTTATTAACGGAAAATACATATTTAAAGATCAAGAAAGAAATTTTCAATAACTATTTATTGATGATTGGGTGCAGTTTGTAATTAAACAACACGTTTCGGAGTTCACAGAAGAATTTAATTATTAAAAAAGAATTATTGGACAAATACGTCTTTGATCGTCTTTAAATAAGTGGATACCCCAACAATCAAATATATTCAATAAACAATCGATATTGGTAACAATTATCATCAAGAAAACTGAAAATCCTAATCTAGATTCCCAGCCAAAACCTTTGAATGTCTTTAAGAAATACTATACTTGATAATGTGACAAAGCCAAGTTACATTGTCATACATTGTAATTAGCCCATTTTAAAACGATGTTCAATATTCTAGGTTTATTTTTAACTTTGATAACTTTCAATTTTTCTTTTAAAATGTGTAAGGTTTCTACGCTTTTCAAATGGTGACGAATATTTGTGACTAAACCATTTTTGTTCCACTTTTATTAATCTTGTCAGAAACAAAATTATAAATACTTAAACAAGAAATTACAAAAATTATATGGTGCAAAATATTATTGTTTATTCTTTCTTTTAGTTATTTTAGTTTAATTTAATAACGACTCTATTCATAAATCTACGTTTTACATAATGAATATAACTTATTGATTGTAATATTATGAGAAGAAAAGAAAAAAAATATTTCCGTTCAAATTTTGTAAGCCATTTTCAGGTAATATTTTGAGGGTTTTGCCCTCGCTGTACAAATGATGTTTTAAAACATTTCTTGGCCTTCCAAAGCAGCCTAGTCGGCCCGGTGGGCGAGATCGCTAAGGTAGTAGTGTCGTAATGACCTCGGACCGAAGGGTAGCGGGTTGGAGTCCCACCTCGGGCATGGTTGTAGTTGTGTTCGTCCCTGATCATCACCATTTCGTTTCATCTTCATAGTTACCAAACGGTTTTTTTTTTAAATTTATTTTACGTCAAAAAACAGTTAAAACTGTATGACGTGCTATGGGGAGATGTGAATTCAGTGCACGTTTTCAAAATTCTGTGATCCCTACACTAAGTCATATACTACTTGAAGTTTGAATTAATTAAAAAACCCGCTTCCATGTAATAAAAATCTATTTTCAAGGATAAAATCAGCAATAAATTTTGGGCTCTTATCCATGATGTCCTTCATCAAGGAATAATACTTCCTGCCGCGACAACATGGAAATGATAATTTGAACAACTACATTTCCCACTGAATTCTAGAACACGTGCACAGATAATGAAGTTACATTTATGTCCAGAAGCAAATCAAGGGGCCATCTCAGCATTTGTCCAATGATTCAGGGAACCTGCACGAAAAACCTGATCCAGATGAGGGCCATTAACTCGGAAGCTTAGATACTTATTACATAGTGTTTAGAATTATACAGTCAAAATGGTAAATAATGCATTAAATGTCACTGTTAACTCCAATAATGGTCGCTAATGACCTAGCTGTTGATGCGACCTTAAATAACCAAAAGAAGAAGCATCCGGATGCCTCGCCACTCACCTGCAGGATGGTGAAGCGGTGGCAAATGAAGCAGCGCGGGTCCGCGTGGAAGAGCGGGCCGGGCGCGGCCACGGCGCCTCCGGACCGCATCGCGGTGCGTGGCGCTGAGCGCGGCGGGGCGGGGGCGGGGGTGGGCGCGACGGCCGCGCGGCTCGCGGGGGCGGCAGCGCTGTGAAGGGCAGGCAGTGGCCCGCCCACTGCCCTGCACGCAGCCGGGCGCGAGCCGGCCCGGATTCACCACTCACGCCGGGTTGGCGGTCACCGATGGTAGCGATGGAAAAAGCACGCTGCACCGGTTTTGCACGTTTGATGTTTTTACGAACGAGCCACGAACTTTCGTCACGCGGAAACACGGATTTGATGATCAAGGTTTTCGTTTTATACCAGCACTAAAACCATGACACATAATTTAGCACTCTAAATTTCTACAAATATTTTTTTTCCTCGCCCTGTAATGGAATATTACACTGAAAGTAACTCGCAACACTATGTGAGTTCTCTTCATATGTTGCAAGCTCCGAACATCCTCCCACACACAGAAGAAAGATCACCAATAATCCGTCTTCTCTAATAACCATTCTGAAGAAATGGCGCTAATACTCGTAATGAACACACTTTAATGAATGTAAAAGAGACGTGCACATAAAAGCCGACAGCAAAAGTATCTACCACCACTGCGATAATAAACAGAAGTACTGCCGTTGGTGTATTTAGAAACTATCAGAAGGTCAAAGCATCACCCGACGAATCACAACACAGTATTCCACAAGGCTGATGTGTACTTCTCCGCCGAGCACCGCCTTTACAGCCACCTGCGCCGTAAATAAGAGCAAAGGGGACGGCGGCGTGCGCAGCACTGACCACCTGAACGACGCCCGTGGCCGAGCCCGGCAGCGAAGCCGGCGGCGGAGGCGGTGGCCGAGGTGGCGGGGGCGGCGGCGGCGGCGGCGGCGGGGTGGTAGTGGTTGTGCGACCGGACGCGCGCCCGCCCGAGTCACGCTGCGCGACGCGTGAAAATAAGCCCCTTAATTGCTGCGGCGGCGGTGGTGGTGGTGGTTCGCCCATGAAGAAGAGTACTGCCGCTCATCCAGCGCGGCAAACAAAGTTCATTGTTCGGCCGTCTGGCGCGGGAGGGAGAGCCGTCGCCGCTGCGCAGCGCAGTACCTTTGTCTCGCGCGCGGGCGTACCCCAAGGGCGTGCCGCCGGCTCACGTTCCGTACGACTTCCGTGCCCGTTCGCGCACAAACTAATCTAATCGCGCCGCCCAGAAATGGCCCCGCCTTGCGATGGAACGCGACGCTCCCGCACACTTATTACACTACGCCGCCGACGCACCGTGAAAAACCACTGCCTGCCCACACGTGCAAAGGCCACCCTCACTGAAATCCTGTCTCGTCGTAGTCGTTAATACGGCTTAGCCCGATGACGTCAGCGGGAGCTCTATTGTTTCTAGGTAATTACGATATGGAAGCGTGATGGTTTTAATTAAAGTCTTGGAGCAGACGGCTGCGGCGGTGAGGTCAGTGCCGAGTTCTGGCGCTCGCGACGGCGCCTGCGTTGAAGAAGCGGGAGGGGCGGAGGAGACGTGGCGCGGCGGCGGAGGGCGATGGGGGCGGCGGCGACTTCAGACGGCCCGGAGATGGAGCAGTCACGCAAGGCGCGGCCGTCGCTGTGGACTCGTGCTGTCGGTTCACTCCGAGGGTCGCGTTCGAAACGGCCGTACCTCCCACGCTCTGGTACGAGTTCACTTTGTGGAAGGTGGCAGCGCCTTTCGAAGGAAAGTATTAAAGTTTGATCCGACGCCAAGGGGGACGGCGGGCCTCGTGTTTCAGGCGATCACCTTGTTTATTGTGGAACACGAAACAAAATAACGCGTCTTCTTGTAACAATAGACGAAGGTAATTGAGCTTCCTATTTTCATGCCACAAGTTTCCTCACTCATCGCTCGTGACGCTCATGAACACATCACAAGCGAAAACTGTAATCACACCTTACGTTGGATATTTCATTCACTTTTTTTGAAAGCGAAGCTAAATTCATGTTCATATCACAGTACTTTTTTCATCTTAATTAAAATTCACATCCAATTCACATCCACACTTTCATCACTTCAGTAATGCGCAACACGCTCAAACGCATTCACACGGCGCGTAACACGCATCCGCGGGAAATCCCGCACATGTAGAGCGGTAAATGTGGCCTGTCAAACGTACAGCAACTAGGTCCGTCGCCGCACAAAAAACGCGTTTCACTGCTGCACTCCGCCGCAGACCGCAAATAGCCAAACAATACGAGCATAATGAAGTTATATCACAGAGCTATTCATAAACCGTCATTTCAAATTTACGGGCGCTTACGGACCGCTTCTGCCGCCCGCAGGACGAAAAAGCGCCAGACCGCAGCGGCCGCAGGGACGGGAGCGCGGTGGCGTCCGCAGGGGAAGAAGAGAACGTGGTTTAACATTCCGCGTGTGGAGGCGGAGGGGGCGGGGCCACGTGCCACGTGCGCCGCATCACCGCGCGCTGGACATGCGCACACTGTCATCCCCGAACGGGAGATGAATCACGTGGGAGGTAAACGATGGACGAAAATACGACGTGCGAAGCGGCAGCGCGCGGCCGGTGGGCGCAGGCGCAGGCGGTGGCGGTGATGGCAGCCCCGAGACGAGCGGTGGCGGTGATGGCAGCCCCGAGACGAGAATAGCCCGCGACGCAGACACACAGACGCCGACGCGGTCGCTGGAGCGCCAGGTTAAGGAGGTGCGCCGGCCACGTGACTGCCGACGAAGGTCTCTGTTCCCGCATACGGGATCACCCGCGTGGCAGCACACATTGCACGAATTACGTGCGTCCTTGTCGAAGGGCCGCGTGTTTGGTGAGTAACTGCCAGTTCAAGGTTTCGCGAGAAGTCAGCCGAGGTCACTAGGTTGGCGGCTCAGAAATGAGTACACGCCCACACTGCTGCAATGCTCAGAGCAGCCAAATTGAGAACAGCACTGGCACAAAACTATCTTCAGTTCCCAACTCGTATGCTCACAGATAAATGTATAAAATATTTGTAGGACGTATGGACGTTGACATAAGTCATTGTTTATCAAAACCGTAAAACACACGATGTATTCTTAGACGACAAAAATGGATTACTTGATTGTAATCGAATGTTATTGTCGTTTCACAAGTCTCAGTCTAAGAAACCGCGCACACGCTCACGAAGCTGTCACTTCATTCTCCAACGTCCGCTTGCACATGGACACTCCATGATCTGCGCTCGTGAAGGAGCACATCTCGAGCCACTCCGTGGATCCCTCGCAGACGCCGGAACTGCAGTCGGCTTCTTCCTGGAGCGCGCTGGCAGGCGTTGCCACGGCCTCGGCGCCGTTCCCGCGGCCCCGCGACGACGTCACTGGCACCACAGGCGCGCGCCGCGGCAGCCCCGAACCGCCGACTCGGCGGCGGCAGGCAAGGCGCTGGCGGGACTGGACGAGGAGCGGAGGCGGCGGCGGCGGGGGGGCGGCTGCGGCAACGGAGGGCTCCGCCGGCGGGGGCGCGGGGCGGGGGGGGGGGGGGGCGGGCGGGCGGACGGGCGAGCTGAGTGAGAGGGCGAGCTGAGCGGGCGGGAGAGCTGAGCGGGCGAGCTGGACGAGCGGGCGAGCTGAGCGGGCGAGCTGGATGAGCGGGCGAGCTGAGCGGGCGGGCGAATTAACAATACATTCTTACCAAATAAAAACTGAACAAAAATATAACGCAATACGAATGCTTTTAAGGAAAAATATATAGTTTTAAACCCTCGTAAAATGTCCCCTGACTTCTAACAATTCTTCAAATTCCGTGATTTTTCTCTGACTTTTCCAGAACAATGAAATTCTCTGATTTTTCCGGGTTTTGCATATGATCCAGAAATTGCAAATTATATTTAAAAATCACACATTCATATAATTTACAGATACACTGTAAATGAAGGCCAAAGCTTTTCATATGATAGATGTAATCGTGATTGTTACAATTCAGAATCAATATACTACATTCTTTAAGGTAACCAAGCTCGCCCTAATCCGCATAAGCCTAAATGGCTGTTGAGATCAAGTGTAAGCCCCAATTAATCAATAACCTCCTCCCCAGGGTTACAGGAAAGGTAAAATTGAAAATCTTCCACACGGGCGCGCAAGGCCCGACGCTCGGGAACCTTGAAACGCGCATTTCGCTTCCTAAGGAACATAATATTGCGGAAAGCGTCATTATATTCAGGTCATCATGTCAAGCGTCATCATGTCATCCAGGTAAAGTACTCAGAGCTTCTCTAGACGTATCTGCAGACTCATATTTTACTAAAGTCACAAAACAGGTGTAAATGCAATATGAAGCAAAGAAGATTAAAATCTTGAGAATTAGATAAATTGCCTCTCTGAAATCCTGTGAGAGAGATCTCGTTTACACAATGTATTAATTCATTCGCCTGGTCCGCCACACAAGTACTTAAAGATCACTCACAGGTTGTAACCTTTACCAACGACTCGTTGCGTCATATTCCTCTTCTTTTGGTCAATTTTCAAATTTCATTTCTGTGAATAGGTGTTTTCTTTAAGAGTCATCTCAGAATATTTTCGAGCATTCTTTTAAAGATAGTGACATTGTAAAATCAGCTGGACAGACACACTGTAATATTTTACTTGAACGCTTCTTCTGTAATGATTCATTCAATTTAAATCCATTCAATGAAGATTTAAAACTTCCTATATGTATTTTTTTTTATAATTTGGTTAATATACGTAAAATCTAAACAATGAATCTTGGACGTAAAAAACAAATGAAATTTCAGAAGCTTACTATCAGTACTTCAGTACTATCAGTACTATCCGTACTTATTGTAAATCGGAGAAAGCAAAAATTGATAATGCACAAAATATAGAAAAAAACTTTGTATATGCTTACGGCCAGGGCGGTTTGGATTCATACACACTGACTCATAAATGTAGTGATGTAGTTGTGTGTTTTAAGCATATTTCTTGAAGACAATGTAAGTTTTCGTCTAACGAGGAATCTATGTATATGAGCGCGCAAAATACATTAAAGTAGATATATAAGGAAAACCCACTGTTCTACGAATAAATTTCGTATAATTCAGCATTATCACGAAGAAAGGTTAAGGAACGCATGGTACTATGACTAACAAAGGACTATAAACACGAAGGAACCGTTCTGTTTACCTTACTAATATTCTCCTAAACTACCAAGAGGGCGTATTTGCTCTTGGAAAGTCTTCGAGGATTAAACGTGAAGCGTTGTAGCGTTCTCCTCAAACGGTGGAGGGCGGGCCCCGGAAACCCAAAGGGGGCCAAAGGGGGCGCCATTGTGGGGATCTCTCGGAACCCAAAGGGTTGTGGCGGTGGAGACGGTGACGGGGGGAAGGGGGATGATCGGTTGTGTGGGCGGGGGAGAGCGGGGGGCAGCGGGAGGGTTGACAGCTGGAGTATTAGGCGATTGGAGATGGCGACGGGCAGGGGGAGTGGTCGGCGGGCAGTGTATTGGTGGTGGTGGTGGAGGTGGTAGTGGTGGTAACCGTGGTGGGGGGGGGGGAAAGGAGGCGGACGGCGGTGGGCGGCAGCGGGTCGGAGGCGAGGCGGTGCCGGGGGAGGGGATGGCGGCGGTGGCGGAGACAAAGGGAGGCTATCGCCAGGCGCATCGCCGACCGCCGTGGCCTCAGCCCCAGATGGAGGAATCGTGTCCCGCGCCCCGCCCCCGCGTCCCGCCCCCGCGCCCTACCCGCTCCCCTCCCCCCGCGCGCCACGGCTTCATTATGGAAAGAAGCCCGCGGCAGACGTAGGCGCAGCGGCAGACGCGCAGGCGAAGCAGCGGGAGCGAGACGAGGGGCGAACGGAGGGCGGTGGAGGGGGCGTGCTCGGAGAAGCGAAATCGGCGAACACAAAATTGCGAAATAGACGTATCAATGTTTTAAGTCTAAAACGAACATTCGACAATACGAAATTATGTTTTAATATGTGTACTTCTAAATACGTACTCCTGAAATCAATGTAGTGTGGAACAAAACATAAGTTCTGTCAAGTCGATGTTACAAACCTGATAAGCATAACGTATTTATTCGACTTGCAAGAGTATACCGGTCATAGAAATTATGCTTAAACCGTAATCGAAAAACATTAGATTTCGAAAGAACAAACAAAATAAGGAACGGGAGAATTATCGGGATGGAAAACAGATGGTACTCCGCCAAGTGTAAACAATAATGCGCGAAACTGATGTCATGAGAAGACAAGGAGAAATAACGGAATGGAGATAAACAGGAGGCCAGGTCGCAGCTAGATAATGACTACGATGCACTCACTTGTGAGACGCACAAGAGACAGTACAGCACGATCAGAATTAAACGGCCACCACAAGACGGGGCAGAAACAGAAAATGAAGGGTTACCAGCGTCTCAACGGCACAAGGGAAGGGGAAAACGAGCGGACTAGCACGGGACACGCCACGAGCAGCCCGCCAGGTTTACGAGGCTGGGACTGGCGGCGTAATCAATACACGGGCAGGGTTATGATTTCATTCCGTGCATTCACAGGATCTCCCCGGCCTTCCCCGGCAGCCGGCCTATGGGTCGGGTTGCAGCCGGAGATTTATTACCTCCAACAGTCTATTTCTGTCGTAAATGTATTGGGGTCGCTATCCTCCGCTGGGGCGTCACGCAAGAACACGCGAATTTTCCAGACGCGACGCCGCTTCCGGGTGGGGCTGCAGGAGCTCGGCGACCGCGGGCGACTGCAACCGGAGCCGTCCTCTCGGAGACGCGACGTCTCGCTTTTGTCCGTCTAACGGATTTATCACGCCCTCGGAAAAAATAATGAGTGCCTCTCGAACCGCTCAAACCACATGTCGCTCACTGTTACGAAAGAACAAAAAGCCGATTTCGGCGTGACAGCAGCGGGTTATCGCGCTCCTTCGCGGGCTCATAAATCTGACGGCACTCCGGGTGCCGTTAAAAAAATCTGTAAATCACGCTCTTCGGGGCTGACCCCTCTATTATTTACGACGGCGTGCGCGGGCGGGGACCGCACGTCGCACGCGCGTGATCTATACGCTCCCACGCACCCGCACGGCGCGGCACGGCGCGGCGCGGCGCGGCGCGGCGGGCTCCTTCGAGGATAATTATTTTTTCGCCCGCCCGCGGCGCTGCTGTAGGCGTCGTTCATTAGTGGCCCCGCAGCTCCATTTTGTTGGCTATACTCCGTAACACTCGTCTCTGCGTTTAAATCGCAAAATACAAGTCGATTTTACACTGCAAAGTGAAGCTAAATTGAAGATTAATTAATTAATAAATATTATATTGATAGTAATTAATAAATATCTGCTAGGTATAAAAAGCATTCAAGTACTTTACGTTGTTTTCGAATAGTATATGGAATTTAGGTAAATATGTCAAAACAATATCGTACAATTATAATTTGCTTCGATATGCTGATCTCGTGATGTTAAAAAATATTTCGTTACAAAATTGAATGGTTAGACTATACTGAAAGCGTCCTAAATGCTGTCAAGAAGTTGTAAATACTAATGAGACTTTCTTTTCATAAAACCAACAATTTACTTAAACAGTATAAACATGATTTCAATATTCCATTAAATCCTAATGCTTACAACTCTGTAGCATAAAAAAGTGTAATATATGAAATAGTTTATTTCTACGTTCGTGATACTGTTCTCTGAAATGTTTTCAACCATTAAAACAATTAATTTGTTCAGCACAACAGGTAGCCAATAACATATGTATTTGCAACGTCATAACTGCTGTTACCACAGAAATGAATTCAATGAATTGTTCAGTTTTTTCCTAATAAGTGATTTAAAAATATCAAACATTGTTCTGTAAGTTAAACCATCAAACCCGATTACAGTTTATCAAAGGCATAAATAAAAGCTTTCGCCACCGAACTGAGTCCAACACAGGGTCTTTGGTACGAGGTCAAGTTATACCACTGCCACTAAAGTTCCACTTAAACCCAGAGACCTCGTTTTCTACTGGGTTCTCCCGTTGAAACTCGCAGATAGCGCTCGGTGAAATACTGTATCGTCGTTGTAACGGCTCTGGAAAGCAGAGAAACGAACTCGACCGATGAATGCAAGTCGTCGAATATCCGATCGAAAATGGGGCTTAAACGGTCCGGACTCCGCGACGCCGCGCCGTCTAGAACCGGGGGAGAGAGAACGAGGAGAGGGGAGGGCCATGAAAAAAGAGATGGCGCACTGCCAAGTGCGCGCAACGAGGACTCGAAGAAGACATCGAAATAAAAGACGCCCGACTACGGGGGAAAAACAAGACGATTCCACGACGTCGATAAGTCAACTGTAAAGAAAGGAAAGGCCATTTTAATTTTTAATACCTAGCAATGTCTCCATTAACGGACAATTGTGACGTGCAGCAAACAAATGAGGCTTTGCGAGAAGTCTTAACATTCATGAGGAGGAAGACAATAAGAAATAACGAAGTTTAAAAGCCCACATTCTCCCAGTAATAAATAGACTTCTGCAAAGCCTATTATTCTGAAAATGCCATAAGTATTATGAACACCGGCATTTTAATGGTATTTGAGAAGATTACGATACGATTTATTATTAACATTTTTTCCAATCAGTTCCATAGAACCAAACACAGATTTTTTCATTAAATAACGAAAAAAGTAAAATTAAATGGGCGAATTGCTTGAACTCCGTTTCCTACAAACAGAGCTAAATGAGCCTGTTGATTTCATTGTTTTTGTATGGAACTTGCATAGAAACTTCCTTCGCAACAAGCATTCGGATAGCAACCCAGTAATGTTTGTATACTGATGACAAACCCCCAAATCCGTCCACAATAACGACTCGTAGCAAATGTGTACCTCGTAATCAACTCTACAGAAAGAGAAAGAGAAAGAGGTTTCCCAAGCGTAACCCTGTAGGGGAGTCGATTAGCGAGCAGTGAAGGAGCTTCACGTCCCACGCTGCAATCGAACACCTCTGGGAGCAGCGAACTCGCGGTGGGATAATGACCAGAGGTCCGAGTGGCACGCGGGAAACTCGATCAGCGAGAGGACACTCGAGGCGAGGACCGACACTCGGCCCACCACCCACCCACCCACCCACCTGCAGCTGCACCCGCGGGGCGCGCCTGCGGGCGGCAGGGCGGGGACGGGGCAGAGGGAAGGGGAGGGGAGAAGGCGGAGACGCGTTACTGCGAACCCCAGGAGCGCGCCGTTCCCACGTCATTGCCAGCGCCCGCGGCTAATAGCTCATGTCCGTCGGGGCTAATTAATTAAGCCCCTCGAGCACACGTTTAAGACATTTGCATACGCCGGCCACTGACAGCCGGCGGCGGCGGAGACGGAGAGGGAGGCGACGGCGATGGCAGTGAGTGATAACAGAGGCGGAGAACGATCGGAGGCGATGGAGTCGCCTTAGAAAGCGTCAACTAAAGCTGTGTTAGGGGGCGGGAGAGAGAGTGAACCCGAAGGCCGAAGAGTGTGTGCAGTTCCGCCTAGCCGAATGCCCGGCGAAGATGTATTCCCAGGAATGCACGCAGAAGCCAAGACGGGCGGTGGAAAGGGCTATCGCACGCGGGCCGGAGCGGGGCGGGGCGGGAGAAGGAATGATGGTGTCAGGGCCGGGGCGGGGGCGGGGCGACGGATATGGCCGTGTGGGCGGAGGCGGCAGGAGCTGACGCGCGGAGATCGAGGCGGTGGGGGCGGCTGCTTACTATTAAAATATGGGCGTCGCGCCGCGTGATAGATGCGGCCGCTGTCGCTGATGTTATCGCAGCTGACGCCCCCGCCGCCGCCGCCGCCGCCCACGCCCCCCCCCCCGCCGCCGCCGCCGCCGCCGCCCTCGACGGCTACGCTGTTGCGCCTCCGCCCGGGGAGATAGGCGCCGTCTTCTTCCGTTTTCCTCCTGTTGGTCAGCGGAGTGTGAAAGACGGGTGTTCAGGCATGCCGAGGCGCCGACCGGCAACAGCGATCTCTCACGATAAATTGTGGCGAATTGCAGGCACGTGTTGTTGCCTGGCTATTATGCATTGTCCGAAATCAGAGGAATGTATTAATAATGCCTTTCAAACCTGTACAGAAACGTTTCATGTTGCTATGAAACAACATTCTCACATCACTACATTCATTTCTTTCTCATTTAGGGTGTAATTTTAGCGAAAGAAAAAATAATTTGCATAATCACTAGTTAACGTACGTATACAGAAATTTTATTTCAAGTAAAAACCATTGAAATGAATAATCTATTAAAATAATTAAAGTTTACTTGAAATACGACGAAATATGATAAAAACTCGCATCCAAAGCTAATAGAGTCACAACAATCGAGTCAATTCGGTTTTAGTAAAATGACACAGCTGAGTGCTTAGTAGGTAAATACTCCAGTTGAGTGGATATCTCCGCGAAGGAAATAATGCTAATCCTATGGATTCAGATACATTCGAAGTCAACACAATTAAATTCGGAGTTCTGAAATTAATACACTAATGAAACAAAATTCTAATCTGCTAAAACTATGTAAGCAATCCTGCCATATGATAAAAATATATCAATTATATTTTTTAGAATATAAATGAATAAATAAGTAGATAATTGTAATTCTATTTGCTATTTGTAAAGAAAAATAAGGAGATACAGGGAAAATATATAGAATCATCACAAATATTCAATCATCTTATCAACCATAGTCATGTCACATTACTTAAAATATGACCGATGTTCCCGCATTATCATATTTCTACAATAATATATATATTTGTTAATCGTCCATTTAAAAAACAAACAAAAGCTGCAGATTATTTGTTTTCAGCTCTACCAACAGTAATCCTGGCCACAGGTGTCTTTCCAAATGCAAACATCAGACGCCACAATATTATATATATATATATATATATATATATATATATATAACTTAGTTTGATCGTAAGATCATTCCGCTTTAGCCCATACACAACACACATCCTGGCTCTTCATGCTCATGACAGATAAGTATGTGGACATAAGGCGTCCTCCTTTCGGAGGCCAGAAGGCCGGGCACTTGCAAGACCTTTGTCCCTCCCGCACGCATCAAGCGCCCCCTAGAGGCGAGCGTCCCGTCCACCCCTCCCCGCCCTCTGTGCTCCGCCTCGCCCCGGCGACGCCGCCGATACGACGCTGACGTGACGCGACGTGACGCGACGCGACGCGACGCGACGCGACACGCCGTTACCGGCGACTAGCCCCGAGTTCGACAGCAGGCCGCCGCCAGCGCCGAGTTGGACGCACGAGCTTTATCTTCGTCGGCGGCGACGGTGACAGCGACAAAGTGCCACCTCGCCGGCCGCCCCGCCCACGCCGCCAACGTCACCGCCGTTATCCTCGCCGCCCTTCATCTTACGGCCGGAGAAGGGTTAAACATTCCTTTTTCTGGGGCCAGACCCACGCCGCGGAAGTAGACCTGCGCCCGTTTCTCGTGAATTTATCAAAATTGCGCATACGTGTGGCTTTCATATTCTGAACATTTATTTTTTCTTCGACGCTAGCTTGTGAATTTGTATCAATTAAAAAAATCTGCCGTAATCCCCAGTTCACCTGTAAATTCTGATCAGTCCATTTACCGCAACGAGTGCATCGCGACTTTGTGTCATATTCTAAACTATTCAGTGTACTAATGTTTTTTACTTTCTTACCTTTCAAAATTCATTTCTTCTTGATAAATTGACTGTTTTCAATTTAACCACGCGCTCTTCTCTTTTTAAAGCTAATTCGCTTAACACTAACCGAAGACAATCGATGTCCCCACAGAATCCAATCCAACCTGTTCTTTCATCTTACACATCCTCCGAGTCCTTCATCTGGAGTTCCTTCCCCTGC
The DNA here is from genome assembly GCA_964035755.1 of Teleogryllus oceanicus. Taxonomy (NCBI): domain Eukaryota; kingdom Metazoa; phylum Arthropoda; class Insecta; order Orthoptera; family Gryllidae; genus Teleogryllus; species Teleogryllus oceanicus. Next base: position 58,246,156 of record CAXIVR010000011.1, read on the forward strand.
GTCGCCGCCGCCGATATCGCTGCGGTGTCAGCGGTCCGACTCAAAGCGGAGGGCGAGGGGAAGGGCGTCTCCGCCGAGAACACGGGGGCGTCGCGCCGGCGAGCGAAGACCCCTCGCCCCCCCCGCCCAGCCTGGCCCCGCCCCGCCCGGTTCCGCCTGGCCCCGCCCCACCCCGCCCCGCCACACCCTGTCCCACCCCGCCCCCGTCCCAACCTCCCAGCCCCCGCCCTCCCGCACCACTTGCCCGCCCCGCCCGCCCCGCCCCGCTCCGCCCCACTCCGCCCCACCCGCCGCGCCGAGCCCCCTCAAGCAGAGCCCCCCCGCCCCGCCGCCAGCGGCCGTACGCGCGTCCGATCGAAGGGCGGCCGAAAGTTCCCGGCGCGGCGTCACGGGCGGCGTCCACAATGGACGCGCTGAATTGACGCGCGAAGGGTGGGCCGAGAGATTGCGAGGCCTTCTGGGCGACACTGATGGATGGCGCCGGCGAACCTGCAGGCCCCGCTCAATGCGGACAACTTGCGATTCAAATTAAACGTTCTTGCGGGATACAATGGGAACGCGCGGAAAAGGCGGTCGGAGAGGTGTTTGGAAAAATGAATTGTTTTGCTTCTTTTATAAAATAACGTGCGTGGACGAGAGTGATAAATATTGTTTCTGAGAACCTGAAATCCTCCACATACTGTGAAGAAGCAACAGGTATTTCATGTCAAAAATGACACTCTGTCATTGTTGAAAAATTAAATCCAAGTGAATAAATGTAGATTGAGGGAAGGTAATTTGATCATGGCAGAGTAATCTTTCTCCAATAATAAGAAAATTGGAGAGTTGTTCCCTGTCGTGTCGACGTGTCTAGAATGTCACTAGGTTTCACCACACAAACAAGACATTCAAATTGGTCTTCCAATATTACCGGCTGTGAGTCAGCATCGCCTGCTAGAAAGTTCATGTTCTGACGTTCCCAGAGGACGGAACGTTATTTGACAAAAAATGCAGGCACGCTTCATCACGGGGCAGGATGATAAGAGGCAAGGCGGCCTGCCGGTAACAGCCTTCGGAAAGGCGATCCCCCGAGGCCGGGTTGCCCCTTGGCCTCGCACGGCCGGCCGGTCAATCGGAGCAGCTAACAAGCGCGGGCGGCGGCCGAAGACAGATGGAGGCCCTTCGGCGGGCGCCCTTGGGCGGGCTCAGGTGCCCCGCCGCTGCCCTCCCGCCCCGGCCCTTCCAAGAAACGCCAATTCGACCTCGCCTCCGCCCACAACTCGCCTAGAGAACTGTGTTCTCTTCCATTTCTAGCCAATGGTCGGAGGGTAACGCACACAGCGCTCTCCATGCGTTAGATCGAACTCCGCTGGGCTGCCGTGGTGGAGACGCAGCATACTTTCCACCCTCTCATATTCTCCGTCTGTAAGTAATCCAAAATCAGTTCCTGCGCACCATCACATATACCCCATGGTACGTCTCCAATGCACAACTCCATAAAGAATTCCAGATAGAACCGATTACCAACCACATTATTTTTTTATCCACCCACCTCTTCCAAAACATACCACATATACCCAAACTAACCCCGCCAAGACTCTGCCATAATCCAACTCACAGAACCCGCATTAAAAATAAATTTCCTTTCCATACATTCGTGAATAAATTCTCAGATTTCTATCCAAAGTAGATATATTGTACAAAGATATTCTTCGAGAGGACTAAACGTAATTTGACGACTTTGTTATTTGACCTTATTTAACCACCACACTCTACCACCCTAGTAGTAATGTAAGTTGTATTTTAAGATTATTTGTAAGATTATTGTCTGTTAATTGTAAGTATATATAAGCAACTATAACAAATGTAGAGTGTATTAACACTGATCTACCTGACACTGACATTGTTCTATCCAAATAAAAATAAATTTAAAAAAAAATTATTCTCCGTTGGCGCAGTTGCCTCACTCACCTGCATCAGGAGGGCTGATGTAGCGTAATTATCGGTCCCCACCTTGTAGAATTTCAACGAAACTTGAAAATTTGCTTACAAACTTTTCAGCTCCGAGTGAAATACCTAAAGAACTATCCGAAAACTTTCAAATCTTTTTCAAAAACTTCATACTTAATTAACATGCTTACAAATCATACACACCGCATCAGTCGAGCCATTGACGTATGACTACGCACTATTCTCAGCTAGTTATTCTACATACTGCACCAGCTCAACATTGCAAATTCTCCCAGATCGCACGCACAAGAGCACAGATTCAGTTGATCACTAATACCACTAGTTTACATGCACGTAGAAAAAGAAGAGAACGAAAAATGAAAGTGCATTAACATATTCAAATTGTACTGTATAGCAGTTGAAAGCACAAACCAAAACGTTCGTATATTTTTCTTTCAATACAATCTATAAATATGCTATTTCAGTTCCCCCCGCACAGCGTTCTTTTAAGTAGCACCCAGCATTGTCCGAAGCAAACAACCAGAGAACGTTCCTCACATGAATCGAGAGACCAATATTTTTATAAAAACCGTTCTACAAAAATCTTTTATATATTCTAAACAGTGAAGCTACGTTTGAACTACAGACAATACATCAACACATGCCCTCATTTCACTTTCAAAACTTGAAATGCGAAAACTAGACTTGTTAATACTCTTGAAAAGAACATTTTCTCGGCCATTCCACACAAACGGCTCGAGAAAGCGCGAGGGCTCCGTGCGTTTTGCATGAGAATAGGGAGCACCTGCAGTCAGGTGCAAAGGAATGGCGCAATTTGCAAGCGGCTGCTCCTCGCTGCATCGGCGGCGGCGGCGGCGGCAACGACACCACCTGCTGCAGACGACGCGGTGCACGCTGCGATACGTGCCCAATGAACCGCGCTGCGCCCCGTCCCCCGATCCGCCCGCCCGCCCGCCCCGCTCCACCCACCCCCACTCCGCCCACCCCCCACCTGCTCCGCCCGCCCCCGGCCCGGCCACCCCGCTCCACTCATCCCCGCTCCGCCCACCCCGCATCTGCTCCGCCCGCCCCCGCTCCGCCCGCCCCGCTCCACCCATCCCCGCTCCGCCCACCTCCTCTCCGTCTGCCCCGCTCCACCCACCCCCGTTCCGTCCACTCCCCGCTCCATCCGCCCCCGCTTCGTCCACTTCCGCTTTCTCCGCCGCCACTCCGCCCACCCCGCTTCACCCCTACTGCAACGACTCCCGCGACCCAGCACAGCAAGAGATAGTATAAGGACTTACCAAAATGAGTTGTCACGGAAAACGTATTTAGGTAAAGGAATGTGACAAATCTACTGAATCAGTTTCCAAAAACTGATATATTTCTATGAAAATACTTATTGTTGTATTTCTGTTTACAACAGAAAGAATCAAAGACATATATTGTGTATAAACAAACATTTAGTGATGTTGAGTAATCTTTCAGAAGATGGATGATTTATCATGTGGGATTCTACGTTCTTTAAACAGTATTCTTAAATGTTCTTTTCACATACTTTTCCTTAATACACGCGATTGACTTCTAACTTCAGTTTTTTCTAACACGAGTCATTCGTGTTAAATAAAACGAGCACTTTACATTTCTTTTTAAGTCACTTTACAATAATTTCATCCTCATAAAGTAGTTAAATTTGACTGTGCATGCTTATTAACACAGTAAACCAAACACGCCGAAGCCTTCCTAAAAAGTCAGCTCATCTACGAACGCAATTCCATCTACCTGCCACTGCCGCCGCGTGGTCCCACAAACGGCGCGCCGCGGGCGAGCGCCAAATAGGAGGTGACCTGCCCGCGGCGCGGATGCGGCCGGGGCCGGGGGTGCGCGCCGCTTCGCCTCCGCGCTGGCGCGCTGTATGCTAAGCGGCGGGCGTGTCACGACGCGCCGTTTACGCGCGTCTCGCTGGTCGACGCGGTGCGTCGCCCGGCCCAACGCCCAACGCCCGCGCGCGCCCCGCGGTGGCTGGCTGCCCCGCACCCCGTCGCAGGACACTGCTTCCGTAGCCGCTGCCGTGCCCAGCTACCAGGTTTCTGCCTTTGGCCGTTGGGCTGCCGGTCACCCCCTTTCTAATTCCCACCCACACGGTCTGCAACTCTCTATTGACTGCTGACCACCGGCTTACACAGGTTCCCACACGTCTCCCCTTACCCCTTTTCGGCCATTTTATTTCCCATGGGCAGCCTCATCCGCCATGCCATTTCTGCTAGCTGTTCTACTCGTACCCTGGACTCTTAACCAGACAGTCCTTTGCTTTTTTTATGTTACACCTTGCATGTATTGGTTCGCTTCCATCAGTCTATTGTTGTACTATATTGTCCTATTCTTCTCTACACACCCTAATTCCCTTGTTACAACCTATTCTCTCATACTCTATTGTTTCCATCTCTCTGTCTATCTGTCTCTCAATCTTTCTCTCTGTCTGTCTGTCTGTCTGTCTCTCTGTCCGTCTGTCTCTCTGTGTCCGTCTGTCTCTCTGTCCGCCTGTCTGTGTCCGTCTGCCTCTCTGTCTGTCTGCCTCTCTCTCTCATTTCCAATGCCCTTTCCGTCTGCTCCCTTGCCTCCGCCCCCCCGGCGCCCCCCGCCCTCGCCCCCCCCCCACCTCTCCACGAGCGCGCCGCCGACCCACGCAGCCCGCGCCGCCCGCGGCCACGTGCCGAGTAATCAACTAATTACAGGCGCCGGGCTTCGACGTGCGGAGGCGCGCGCGGCTTGTGCTGTCGGCAGAGGCAGCGCGTGGGCGAGCGTGCAGAGAGAAGTACGCACAAAATTCGAGAAGTTCAAGTTCAGGACATTGGAGCCAATAGTCTCGTTACTCTGGCGAAAACTTCGAAAAAACAAATTTGAGAAAGAGTAAAATTTGATATTTTTTAAAACAATTTTATGAACTAGCAGATGTGTTGAAGCATGTGAACTACCAAGTAACACGGAAGGAGAATACATCCGGATTTAGAAAGCCCTTCTGGCAATGATTTTTTTTATTTAAGACAATTATAGGAAGAGTACAACAAAACAAATAACCCTTTCATGCCCAATTTTTTAGAGTGAGATTGGATTTCATTGAAGTCGATATTTAATTACTTCCAAAAAACTACTCACGAGGAATTTTTACACATGACTATACATAATAATATTATTCAGGGATTGACAAAATACGTTAAGTGAATTGATAAATCAAGCTTTTATACACAAGTCAAAAGGCCTCTGATAAAGACTGACCATTAATAAAATTCACTAAACGATTTTGTCAAGTATACACGATTGGTTGGTTCTTGTCGTCATTATGATATGACCTTGTGAAGTAATCAATCATTTGCCATCATCCTATTAAATGTTTCTTTGGTTTGTGTCTTTCACTGTCCCGAAATAATCCGTACGTGGTGGCCACTATCGGGACTCGGGAACCCTAGGACCATCCGGTCGGGGATACAGCGGCGGCGTTAATCGATGCCCCACGCCGTTGGGAGCGGTATGGAAACGTAACGTACGTTAAACTAGCAAAACGATTGTTCTCCGATCACAAGAGGCAGCGAACTGCGTGGGTCAGAGGTGCGCAGGAAGCGGCGCTGGAGCGTCAGGTAAACGAACTCCGCCAGCCACGCCCCCCTCCACACACGACGAGCTGCAGGCCGCGAGCTGCGGCGCGAGTGAAGACGGACGCGGCGCGGCGCGGAGCCGCCGGGTTATTTTCGGCTGCTTGAAAAAATACGCGCCCAACCGCAGCGCTGGCCGCCGAACGCCCGCATTCGGTTCCTCACACGATGCCATCCCGCATCGGAAACACCGATTGGAAAGCGAGAATTTCAGCGCCTCTCTCTTCGCTTTACGGGAGGGCAACGGAAGGAAACACGTTTGCACTCGCGCATTGGCGAGTTTTTAAATTAATGCTACCAGAACATGTATGGTCTGACATTCCAAACACGAAGAAGTAAATTTTTCGGAATCTATGAAAAATCGAACTGACTGGGTTTCTTCAATGGAACATATACTGAGCACAGAACTAGCTGCTCGTTAGTTAAACTCATTATTAGAAGTTTCAGTGGTAAATGGGCTTTAATATAAAAATAAATGTAGACTGATACCACTAATAGAAAAACAAGTATGTAAATGTAATTGTTGGTAATCTAGTGGGTACAGTAGCGTACGAATTCAAGAGCGATCAAACAAACGGTAGTCTGTTTATTTAACCCTTGTGCAATTATACGTCCTTTTCTCACGTGGCACGATCGTAACTTTTACGTTCACCACAATTAGTTGTAGTATTTAGCTGCCTCAGTACTTAGTTGTTTTAGTAGTAGCAGTTTGTTGTAGTACGTAATAGTGGTAGCCACTGGTAGTCCGTCTAATAGTAGATATAAACCTATTTTCCCCCTAAATCAGACAGTTCTACAACAACATTGGGTCACCCTTCCTTCACAACGACACTCCGAACTGTTTCCGACTATTATTTCCATGCGGCGTTTTACATTTTCGTGTTCACCGCAAACTCAGCAGCGCTGGCCCAAACAAACGCAATCCATTGGCGTTTCACGGGAGCGAAGCAGTAAAAACGCGACCACGCGAACCTTTCGCGGGATTCGAATTGGAGTCGTGCCTTGTGAGCGGGTAATGGAGCGGCGGGCGCACAATGGCGGGCGCGCAGCGGTCGGGGGAGGGTCCGGGGGCGCGAGGAAATTGAACGGAACTCGCCAGCGGCGCGGCCCGCCCGGCCCCGCGCGCAGGTGGCAGAACACGGCCGCCGTTTGACAATGAGCGCCGCGCGGAAATCAGGGCTCCGGCCCCGCGGCGCGGCACCACGAGCTCGGACGCTCTGTCGGGCGGTCGGGCGGTCGGACGGTCGGGCGGTCGGGCGATCGGGCGGTCGGGCGGTCGGGCGGTCGGGCGGTCGGGCGATCGGGCGAGCGGGCGGGCGGGCGAGCGGGCGGGCGGGCGAGCGGACGGACGGACGGACGGACGGACGGACGGACGGACGGACGGACGGACGGACGGACGGACGGACGGACGGACGCTCGCTCGCTCGCTCGCCACGCCCACCACCGCTCGGGGTCGAGGTACTGCGCGAAATCCACTCACAAGCTTCTACAAGATGAGTAAAACTTTGCTTCCGCTTACATTGCAAACGTAGTATTCGTCCGCCATGTAATGATGACCAATGCAATAAGTTAGTCATTCTCATCTCAAGGTTATTTCGAAAATAAGTTGAAAAACAACTCAAGTACAACGTGAAAATCGCTAAACATATACTAGAACATTATTCATTGATTTATTATTTTTCTCTCTATCTCTGTTTCTCTCATTTCTCTCAGTCTCTCCCCTCCTCTCTCTCTCTCTCTCTCTCTCTCTCTCTCTCTCTCTCACACACACACACACACACACACACACATCGCCCGGCTCTAACGTTGAGACTTGATTGTGGCAGAGAGAATGATTTATGCAGTTCGTCCTCCGACGTTTAAAGGACAGCTGTGACATTCGACTCGAACTGATCCCAGGAAATCATGTAAACTATCAAAGAAGCTGGCGTCTAGAAATTTTACCCAGCTGGTCGTCCCCTCTGCCCAGAAACATACTGCAGCTGGAGTTACAAAAATAGGCGCAACTCCCTTCTTACAACTAGAATAACTAGGAGAATAATGTGATCTTTGAAAAAAAAACGAAAAGAAGACGAATTGGAAGTTTATTAAGATGAAGGTGATGATCCAATTCCCATATATTATACGTAATATGTCTTCACATTAAAATGTGAATGGTTCAACCTAAAGAATCAAATCGTGTACAAGTATAAAAATGATATTTTGTGAACAGGGTGTCGATAAAATTTAGAGAACTGGGAGTCGAACTCTTTGCACCATTCTCGTTACCGGTTGGAAATTTACACAAAACAAGAAAAAGTGAAAATATAACACAACGATGTGTATAATTTGAAAGAACTATGTAAATAGGCTACGCGAATTCTGCTCCCGGCTGTTAGCTTAAGAGTGGTTTGCGTAGCGTCATCTGTTTTGTTTGTGCTATCACGATGAATGCTTTTGTGGAAACTATTTCTACTTTGATGAGATTTGTCTTTGGAGTACGCGAAAATAGGATGATATTCAGACACGCATGAGGGTTCGGCAACGCTATTATTTATAATAAATGACTGATGAATAACCGCCGCCACAGTCCCCGACATTCCCAAACCCCTACCGGCACCACTGCCCCGTCGCCCTCACCGCTCTCGTCGCCCCCACTGCCGTCGCCACACCCACCGCCACCGCCTCTCTCGTCACCGCCGTCGCCACATCCACCGCCCCCGCCACTCTCGTCGCCGCCGCCGCCGTCGCCACACCCACCGCCCCCGCCGCCGTCGACCGCGCGCCGACCGCCGCCCGGCATGAACATCGCCCGGGAAATGAGCGAACTCCATGCAGCGCTGGTCGCGGCGTCGGTCGCTGTGTCGGCGGCGGCGGCGGGTGGCGGACCGCAGCTGAAACGTGCCGTGAGGCCTCGGTTCGCCACGGCTGGAATGAAGCGTGTTTTATATTCATGTGATCGCTGCCGCTTCGACCGTCACTTGGTTTGTTTTTTTCGTGTTTCCGGGCGCGTCAACTGCTTTGGTCATTAGTCCCGTTAGTGTAGTGCATGTTTTTTTCTTTCTCGGGAGATGGCGGTGGTCTTCCCCCGCTGGATGGCGAGATTCCGGCGCCGACCTGCCGTCGGCTAGTGGGGTTTCCCTAACCAGGACTCTCCCACCAGCGGGGCACCGCCCCAGCCGGACAAGCTCCAAGCTCCTGACCGGTCTTCCGGAATATGTGGTAGTGTAGTGCACGTTAGTGTAAGTGTGTGTGTAAGGGAGGATACGACAGGGAAGAGGAAGGACAGATAGCGCGCAGTCCGTGGCCCGTTTCGTAGGGTACTGCTCCGGCGTTCGCCTGGTGTTGATCGGAGAAACCAGGGAAAACTACCGATCAGAGCAGCCGGCCGCTAAAATTCTCCTCCAAGCAGCGACTGAATTCGACCTAGCTGAAAAGCTAGTGTCGAAAATCCTGCCGCCATCAGGACTCGAACCTAGAACCTCCCGGTACGAGGCACTTCAGTGACATCAGTTGATGCACTGAGCTACCGCTCCCGGTCGACCGCCGCCATCACCATTGTCGCCGCCGCCGCCACCGCCCTGCCGAGCGCGCACAAGGAATTAACATTAATGGATAACTTTTATAGACATCGCTTCATTGCGCGGAAATATGGATTTCGTTATACGGCGGGGACAGTGAGAGAGAGTAATGAAAATGCGGTGCTGGTCTATCTTTTCGCAGTCCATATGCTTGCTGAGTAGTAAATTTTGTCTGAATGGGCGAGTTCTAACTGGGAAATGAAATGGCGCGTCAGATGTGTTATTATATTTAGCAGAGTAGTCAGAGATATTCAAAAGTGATCGTCAGAGAAATAATGAACGTTCTCTCAGTTACAACTCTTCTAAGTATACGTGAAAGACTTTAGAGTGAACAGTAAGTAAAAGTTTCTCTACAATACCATGGCTGCGTTAATTTGACAGCAATGAATGTAGTTCAAATAAATTCCAATTCACAAATACATATATCGGCTTAAATGATAATCAATAAAGTTGGTTCAGTTAGTAACACTTACTATTCTTGAAAAACTTAATATTCTTGAAAAACAAAATCGATAAAAATTCGTTAACTATTATTATTTTGATCGCATTTAATTTTTCTACTGAATGTAAGTGTATACATTATAAATTTCTCTGTGTCGACAGTTTTGTGCAGCAATTCGCAAACCCAAATTCAACAGTCAACTCACAAACAACAAATTCAAGGAGATTATACTTTATTGAACTGTGCCATCAATTGGCTCTTGTTCCCACGAGATATGAGTACTTTCGCTTCCGCTCATTGTCTTCTGCGATATGTTCTGATCTCGTATGAACTATGTTCGCATTAACCAACTCTAACTTCCTATTAACCCCAATCGTCGAGAACGAGCTACAGATTAACCTATTAAACTAAAGACTACCCACAACGTCTGCAGTAACAAACTTCGTCTACAAAGTTTTCAAACAAACTTGGAAGGATGCTACTAAAGACAAAATTCACACGTAAGTACGTGATTTTCATAATATAAATAAGTAACGTTCATTATTAAAGAAAAGGTTTCTCTGTACGGATAAAAACCTGAGACAATTGGGAGAACGCTACGGTCTACACAAATGAACAATATCAAGCATATAATATACTACATTGTCATAAGATTATTGACAACAAAAAACACATTGCATTTTTAACAACCTGAGTGCGCAGTCAGTAGCAATCCTCATTAGTGCCTTTAAATGTTTTTTGTTTGAGATCAGAGTGGGGTTGTTTAATTTTTCCTTCGCACACCTTGGGAAACCTCCGCACTTCCTTCGCAAACCTTGGAAAAAAAATTATCTTCTAAACATAGTAACAATAACAACGTGAAAAAATAATAAATTGCTTTTCTGAATATTATAATTCATAATAAGACGAAAAATATATTGTGGCCGCGATTTCAAGAAAACAACTTCAGCACTGATGTGAGATGTCACCAGACAACTTGGGAAAATTCCGCTTATGCAAGTTACTTGCACGATCGGCAGTTCACGCAAGCGCTTTCAGGCGATTTTCTCCGACCCGCTTGACCACTGAGACTAGGAAAACGCATACGTGGGCTCGGAACAAACAATTTCATTCACGTCGCGTTTCGGTCAATTCTGAAATATTTTCATTCCCGTTGTAACAGTCGTCTTTCTGCTTCTAATATTTCTCGAGGCCGAGACTTTAATTGAAAATCAGCTCAGTCCGGTATTTACTTTTTAGTATCTATTTCGAGATCAGTCAGACCGCAATGATATATTTGTTAATATTAGCAGCGTGACTGTTTGTTGCTTTTGGCGCGGGGCAGCGGAAACGCAACGGCATTAAAAGAAAGCGCAGGAGTGCGGGAGCGCCGAGCACGCGAAGCAGGCACGCGATGGATGCGAGCGCAGCGGAGGAAGGCTTCGGCCATTACCAAACAGTGAAACCAAAGAAACCGAACAGGCGCGTTCTGTTGCGCCGGAAAGCGAGGCGGCGTTGTGCAACGTCGATATAAACCGGACGAGCAGTGCGGAGATTACGAAACTACGAAGTGATATGGACTCTTCGGTGGTCCTTTCGTTTCAAGAATTTCAGAAAGTTGAAATACCAAGATACGTAGCAAGTCGGATGGGAAGTCCGATCAATTATGTCGATGATAATATTATATTATCAATAAGGATATACAGTCAGTTTACTGAATAGTTGAAATTTAGAAATTCCGTACTAATGTTTTTAGAAACAACTATTAAATTGAATTATTTTTACAATTCCGAACTGAACTGGTACTATACATGTATGCAAACCATTGACTGAGTGAAATGAAACACTGCCCTTTTAAGAATTTGAATAAAAGAATATTTTAAAAGAAAATGCACTAAATGCTTAAAATTAAAAATAATTTCTGAGACATTAGAATAAGCTATTTAGTACTAATTACCAATTATTAGTAAAACATGAAATGCTCCATAACAAAAAAAAACACCTGAAACTACATATCCTACTTCAAAATATGTATTTGAACAACACTGAAAAGTTCATTTGATGCGTTCACAAGTGGGAGAGCGCAAAAAACTAAAGGGGGGGAGGTAGAAGCAAGCTCATAAGACGTGCAAACTGCCTTTGCTTCCGACAGAGCAACTTCAAACTTTCACTGGAGTTAGTGAGAGGGTCTGCCGGGGCGCACTCGTCGGTTCATTTCCGCAAAGTGGCGCGGCCGCGCTCCAGCCGCATCAGTCCGCCCGCTCCGTCTGCCGCCTCCGCCTCGGCCTCCGCCGCCTCCGCCGCCGCCACCGCCACCGCCACCGCCCCCGCCCGCGCCCCCGCCTCCCGCCTCGCCGCCTCCGCCTCCGCCGCCTCCGCCGCCTCGCCGCCTCCGCCGCCTCCGCCGCCTCCGCCTCCGCCGCCTCCGCCCTCCGCCGCCTCCGCCGCCTCCGCCGCCTCCGCCGCCTCCGCCGCCTGCCGCCGCCTCCGCCGCCTCCGCCGCCTCCGCCGCCTCCGCCGCCTCCGCCGCCTCCGTCTCCACCCCGCCTCCGACGCCGCCTCCGCCTCCGATGCCGCCTACGTCTCCGCCTCCGCCTCCGCCTCCGCCTCCGCCTCCGCCTCCGCCTCCCCCTCCGACGCCGCCTCCGACGCCGCCTCCGCTACCGCACCCCACCGCCCCTTCGCCTCCGCCGCCGATTCCTCCGCGACCACCATCGCCACCCGCAGCGCCCCGGGGACGGCCGGAATTAAGTTATTAGCCAAATTGATCTTATCTGCCCCGTAACAAAAGCGCGAGACCTCCCCACCTCCTGCGGAAGTTTCCGTCGTAAACCCCAGCTGGCTTTTCTCCATTCAGCGCGGTCGCCCAAGAAATATCTGCGACGCAATTTGTGCAAACTCACTGTGTTGTCGTGATAGGAAGCTTTGTGAAAGGGATGCTCCTAGTTTCTTAGACTAGAGGTTCATTGGAAACAAAAGAAGACAAAATAATCAAGCATACAGTTATTTGAAATCAGTTTGATTATAGTGAAAAGGGTACATAAAAATTATCGATTGCTTGAGATTATTTATTTTGTATACATCATCGTCATTTTTACCGATCTGGAAAGGTAAATTCGTGTCATCAAATTTTCACATAAATCCATTTCAATTGTGCTCAACTCAAATGGCTAAACGCAGTTCCCCCTGTTATACTATATATGAATTGAGAGCTGTCATAAAAGAGCTGCTAAATAGACATTACTACAGTCACTGAAGATAGAAACTGCTTAAAAGCAGAAAATGACCAAAAGGAATGTTACCTTAAGAATTTTTAGAAAAAAATATTCACAAAACGAACAGTGAACGAAATATGGTTTACCGATGTACCACAAGGACATTTAACCGAACATGAAAATATTAATGCAGAGTATTCAAAATGTTTTTGTTTTTTCCCGGAGACGAAAATTAAATCTATTCTTAGTCGGGATGCAAAGAAAAATACACTCTCTTACATCACAAAACTCTTAAACAGTCCCTCTTTCACTGACAAAGATCACGCTTCCATTACGAAATTACTCTGCGTGATATTCATTTAATGAGAAAGTAACGTACTTCTTTCTTTTCGCACCGTTTGTGTCACGCGAATCCACCATTTCGTTAGAAGGCGATCCAATAATACGATTATTCACACAGCAACGAATAAAGCAAACAAACGCCGCTCTAAATTAGCCAAAGAGCGCAGGCACGCCACGGCGCATTCCATCTTCCCATGCTCTCCGCCCCTGGAAGGTTGTTCGCGAACGCTCACATCCATGGCACTAAACAGCTCGCCTGCCGACGATATTGAATAAGCATTCTTGAGCGCATGTTCGATATATCGAGACAATACGCAAATGAATATTTTAACGGGCATCGATTATCGAAAATCGATTTTAAATAATTCCAATTACTGTTATTCTGAGATCGCCGCGTCCGCAGTCCCAGGGTTAGTCGGCGGCGGTTCACGAAAACCCTGCGGGCAGTCTGCGGTCTCCGTGGCTGCTGATCAAGCGATTATCACCGGTGCCACGAAATTCGCTGTAAATAATTAAACACGCCCCCCTCTCCCGTAACGCAATTGTAGAGAGAGGGCTGTTTTTCATCCGATCCGCCATAGGAACCGCAGAGCTGATTCGGTCGATCCGCACCGGGTGGGTCGGTTGCGGGGGTGCGTCACAGCTAATAGACAGGCTTTATTTGCCTCGTACCAGACCGCTTCGCCCCCTCTTCCAATTTCCCCCCGTTGGGCGATAGAGCCGTCTCCCCCTGATTTTCGCGCGGAGAGCTGTTTCATTGGCGCGCGTGGGAAGCCAGACCCTCAGCGCGGATTATCCGCTTCAGATTTTTTTGGATGATTCTCCCCTGTGAAGGTCGCTTAATATGCTTGGAATTCCATCGAATAATATCTGGAAAGAGAGTTCACTAAATTCGCTGGTAAAATTTTACTTGGTGCGATGAAATTTCACAATAATTCTTGTCAATGACGCAGTACGTGAAATTGGGTGTTATTTTTGTTTGGTGGTTTTGTTTTCTGCACACACTGAGGATTGTGATCGACTCATAAATGTTATGACCCCTACGTATAAGAAATAATTGAGAAATTCAAGAACCACATAATATTATGACTTATGAACTCAAAATTATGAGTCATAATTCAATTAATTAAATTTGTTTTATTGATAACACACTTACCGTTGTACATATAACAGTTAAGCACCAACGGTAACAGCAAACTGATCTATGGCTTATTTATAACATAAATAAGTTGTCTAGCGTTGTCTGAGATGTGTAAACCCCACGATCTGGCAAATGAAAATCTTCATGTGTGTTATAATTTAAATAGTTTCAGTTTTTATGTTTTAACTTCCTTATACATTGCAGTTACACGTCAACTTGTGAAAGAGAGATTCTAGAATTACAATTCTGAAACTGTTTAGAATCTAAAATCCAGATTATTCATCAGTAAATACATTACCTAAATCTATCCCATCACCATCTTTGTCCTCCTAGAGATGACGAAAGGACGTCACAAGATAATTGATCTGAGTATCTCCTATCCTCATCTTGCTGACTATCGATGTAGGCGCCCTTCTCCCCTCATCGTCACCATTACTGCGTCTTCCACCATCATCATCCCCGCCATTGCCACAATATCCATTGTACTAGACGTATTACGCGTTGCTCACTGCCCCATTGTCACTGCCTCGCCCCAGCCGCCCCTTGCCGCGAGAGGGCAGCTTCCCCAGCCGAGCGGGTTGGCGCTCCGCGAGGCGGGGCGGAGCGCGTTGCCGCCTCATCAGACATGCAAATACGCGCGCTCCGCGGAAGCGGGGCGGGGATGGAGCCAGGGGCGGGGCGCGGGGAGCGGGGAGCGCGGCGCAAAACACGATCCGCGATGTGAATGTTAATTCGATTGGCCCCATGCGGGCGCGGGAGGGCATGACACGACCCGCGACATACCTGCGCCACGGGCCGCGCGCTCCGTCATATCCCCGCACCGTCCCCCGCCGTTCACCCCCCCCCGCTACTCGCACGCCATCACACCGGAGTTCTCCCGGCTCTCGCACCCCCCGCCACTCGCTCGCCGCCCGCCACTCGTACGTCCCCCCGCTACTCGTACGTACCCCCGCTACTCGTGCGTCCCCCCGCTACCCGTACGTACCCCCGCTACTCGTACGTCTCCCACTACTCGTACGTCCCCCCGCTACTCGTACGCCCCCTGCTACTCGTACGTCCCCCGCTACTCGTACGTCCTCCTTCACTACTCGTATCCTCTGTCACTCGCACCCCCGCCACTCGCACCGTCCCTCCACTCGCACCCCCGCACTCGCACCTCCACTCCCCCCCCCCCCCGCCACTCCTCGCACGCGCCCCGCCACTCGCACCACCCTCGCACCGCCACTCGCACGACTCGCCTCTCCGCGTGGACGGGAGGGGGCGCGCTCCCGCACGACGCCAATGAATGAATAAAACCTTGGGATAAAATGAAGTAAGCTCTATACAAAATTCACAGTACTTTTCCCATAACATTCAAGGCATTTTTAACTACGCGTGTTCCTAGGCGAACTTATTTTTCTTTATTTTATATATTTTCTTGACTGTAAGCACGCTTTTCATTTACTTTTTTATTTCACTTTTCTCCTCGTGGCACCTACATTTCGTAGTCGAATGCATATTAAAGCACCATTAAAATATATTTAATATTGAAAATTTCGAAAGTAATGTCAGAATTGTGATAAGTATGCACTCGTTTAATATGCTGAATAACCGTACTTGTGTATAATCCCATATACCTTGGATGTGGGTTTATGATTTGTAATATTTATTGAGACGACCTATAAATATTATTTCATATTTACTTAATGTTCAAATAATTACTAAAAAACAGTTGTTCGATATTTAATACATATTTATCATTTATTTTAACATTATTAACAGGCACTTCAAAACAAAATATTCACCATATGCGCCACATGAAATGTCAACACTATAATTACCAATTACAGCATTTTGTTGCTATCTTATATTCAGTAATGAAATGTAAATACTTTAGAATCATTCAACGTTATTTAAATTTTTGATTCCAAAGATTTAGTATTACAAGCCAACGTATGAAAATTGGTATAAATTGCTAGAGAGTCAAAAATAAATTTAAAAGCCTTCCAAAACTTTAAATCCTGCAATTCCCTTCAGACTAAACACTCTTGACCACTTGTAGACACTCAAAATATGTGGCCATAACAAAAGAGAAACTTTCCCCGCACAACTACAAGCTTCAGAATTACACAGCGCATTGCAAAAAGCATCGACGTGCTTTGAAGAGTTAAAAAAAAATAAAAAATAAAAAAATAGCAGTCCTCTCAATATATCCTCTGATGGCAAAAATACCGCCGGCAGCGCGGTGGGCGGGGGCGGGACGGGGGTGGGGGCGGGGCGGGGGTGGGGGGAAGGGGGTGGGCGGGGTCGTTCAGCTCGCTAATAGCCGGCGGCCAGCGGCGCCATCCGCCCGCGCCCGGTTATTTATTCCCGGCAAGCCGCGCCGTGTTCGCGTCCCCGTCCATTAGCGCGCGAGTGTTATGACAGGCAGGAAGCGCGCAACAGCGCGCCACGCGGCGCGGTGACGAATGAATGCGGCGGGAGACGCACCGCGCCACTTGCCGTTTTTTGCGTACACCACGCGGACACCAGGCGCGCCGATCACCCGGAGAAGCTGCTAGCGAAAGCGTTGGCGTATACGTACACAGACGATTCAAAGACATCGCCGAGTAGGGGAGATGGGGTCTTTATTCGGAAGTGTCATGATACGTTGCTTTATTAAATATATGATTACATTCAAATAAGTATTGTATTGAAGTGTGATGACGTGTGTTCAGTTTAGGGCAGTATAAAAGTAGAAAGAGAAGTGAATTGCAAATGTGAAGTGAAGTGAAAAAAATTAATTAAAAAGTGTGTATTCTTGTATTTAATAGTTTAAAATAATCGTGCAGGGCAGCCATAAAATGTAGTTAATGCAATTATTGTTAGCATATTATTATTATTATTATTATTATTATTATTATTATTATTATTATTATTATTATGTCTTTAAATAATTCAAAGTTACGTTGTTAAGTAATTTAAAGTTAATATTCCTAATTGTAAAATGTAAATACCTACCTTCAGAAATAATAAATATCTATCTAATATTTCATTCTACTGCAAAGTGGTGAGATGGTAACTTGATAAATTGCATAGTTATTTTATTTTCTGGATATCGTCTAATATCAATATGAAGGATGCACAAGCATTCCGATGATTTAGCCAACACACATCTATTTTTAAATGATTATTTAGTGGGCACACACCAGACACTCAGGCCAGATCAGGCATTGGATACTCTCGTCAGGCAAGGGATTTACATAACTTTAAAATTGCCAATGCGATTATTTTCTCATCCACAATATTTCGATAGAAAATTACTATTCTATTAATTGTGTTATTTTTTGTCGTAATAAAAAAAGATCTCAATATATTATCAAACGTGACAGATGAATGCATGACTTGCACCTCTCCATTCAATTCTCTCTCTCTCTCTCTCTCTCTCTCTCTCTCTCTCTCTCTCTCTCTCTCTCTCTCTCTCTCTCTCTCTCTCTCTCTAGAGAGAGAGAGAGAGAGAGAGAGAGAAGAAGACAGAAGAAGAGAGAGAGAGAGAGAGAGAGAGAGAGAGAGAGAATACGAATATTCGGGATAGTGAGAAGCATAGACATTTACGTGAATATGAAGAGCAGATAATGAGTCGTTTTAAGAAATAAATACCTTTTCCAATTATTTCTGCTCATAAATCACACATGCACTATAGAAACTCACGATTGTTTTTGTGTATAGATCATGTAATATAAATATGAGCGATGTATTCCCATAATGCATCCAAGGATTATCAAATTCTAAATATACATTTGGTAACCCGGCCATGCTCTTGGTGTAGACTGGGCTACAGCTCTTGGCGCCACTTGCGATATATGAATAATTTAAAACTGTGTTAACATTGTATTTTAATTACTGATATTTATTTACTGATTCAGTTTCGCACGCACTGCATATTTTATACCATTATCGGAATTTAATAAACGTAAATCATACTTTTAAAAAAGTATAAGAGCCAAATACATTATTTTCGAAATATTGCTTGTAGCTAAAGGCAATTTTTCAGAATTATATGACATGAAACCTGAGTACGTTTAATGAAATGCCAATGTGAGCCCAGCCAACTGCACATCAGTTTAAATTCATCTCATGCTTCGCAAAAAGTGTTCGAAACATATTAAAGCAGAAATGCAATATTCGCAAAAAAAGCACTTACACATCTTTTGTCATTACTAAATAAAATAAATGGTTCAAACTTTTGCTAGAGTAAACGTGTAAGAAGCTACCTGCATAGTATTTGTAAAAAATAAAGTACGTATTTCATTCGTTTCCCAATTTTATCAACAAACAAGATCTGTGGAAGTTGACACTCGTTCCTTAGTCCAATTACTAGAAATGACGATGACTATTTTAATAAAGAAATAAATTGTAACCATATATTTAATGGACTTGCCGAGAGGTGAAAAGAGGAAACATTATGTTGATTAAAGTGGTGATTTCATAATGAATAATTTTCGATAGCTTAACCCCCACGCGGACAGGAAAGAGATGCTTCGGAATGGGAACTTGAGTTAAAACACAGAGAGATTAGAGAACTAAAAAAAATTAAATTGAAACTACTACATAATTATAATATAAGAAATATAACAACTATAATACTAAAGAAAATATACATGGCCACATTTATAGGCGCTCCTTGGATTATCCTTGGTGATGGGGTGGTGGTGGTGGTGGGGGCGGGGTGGACTAGAAGAATTGTGGGCAACCGACTTGATGTTTTCTTATAAATATTTGTCCTTTAAGCTGAATGTAACATGTATGGTTAATATCTTTAACGTTAAGAATTGATATTTTGAATAACTCGTTAGCATAGAAAATTTGAAAAAGTTACATTTTTAATATATATATATATATATATATATATATATATATATATATATATATATGTGTGTGTGTGTGTGTGTGTGTGTGTGTGTGTGTGTATATATATATATATATATATCTTATGGGAAGAGATGAAACCCCATGAGTCCTCGTGAACTCCCCCTCCTTTTCAGTACGACACTGACTGCATTTCACATTTCATGAAATAAAATGTATCCCACACCTCATCCTCTTCAACCTGTCCCACCTCTTCGCCCACGTCCGCCTTCGCTCCCACCGCCGCCGCCAGAGGTCTCCGGGGCGCACGAGAAGAGGCGCCTAATGACTTTCACACTCTAATTCAGACGTAATTCAATTTTGTGTAAACTTTTTTCCAGCCAAGGCAATCGCACCGCAGAGGCGCCGAGGGAAAAGAACGGAGAGTTCGATCGCGGACCGAGAAGAACACGGCGCGCCGTCCATTAACTCGAAACAAGACGGAGGAGGCAAAAAACTTGAGATCTTTCGCTGTAGTACCGAGTTGCTACTTGAACGTGATGAGCGCAGAGAGCAAGTCGGCCTTGACAAAGCACTCGCGAGAACGAAAGAGGAACGTCTTTTAATTAGTGCTGTCAGAGCGCTTTCAAAACTTCCTCGCGAGTGAATTGGCGTCACAACATCGCGCTACAAAACACCATGATTTGTGTTTGCGCACGAAACTTGATTTATCAACTTTTATACGAACTGAGAAAGATGTGTCCATCAATCGTAGTACATGAAGATGTATTAATAGGGTGTGCAAATACTGTATTCAAGGATGGATTAATACATGAGCAGCTAAAGCACATGCTTAAGAGCTCAGTTGTAATCGAACTCGCAATTATTTGTGTACAAAAATTTAATAATTCATAAATATGTCGCCATAGAGTAATACCTCTTAAATTAGAAGTTACATATTTATTTCACGTTCATTTGGATTACTGTTCAGTATTTCCATATTAAGAAGAACACTCGTAGGTATCAGTCTTTTAAGAGCTTCTAAATACATTTATTCGGCCCTGCTCGGAACTATCTAAATGGTGATAAAATGTCTGAAGTCCTAACTTAAATTATCAAACTTCCTGCACATATTCTTCAGTATCAACATTGCCTTATTTTAATACTACAAAGAACTCAAACCAGGAAATGCAAATCGAAACATTTTTACTAAATGCTGGGAGTAAAAGAGAGAGAAAACCAATTAAGATTGGCATGAACTGATGCACTAGTTACTACTTGATTTCAGCAGTGAAGCGCATACTTGCTGACTGTGCTACTTCCCACGATCGAAACTCTTGGGCTGGCGGCCGATTTATGCCGAACTGCCTACACTCGATTTACACCATCACCCAATCAAGTCCCGCAAATTGCGACACACTCAACACCCATTGGCTCCGTGTCATCTGTCACACGCCAACTAACGCTAAACACCACGTTATGTCTGCAAGCGCAGGTGTCGACTGCGCCGAGCAAATGGCCGGATGGGAAGCAGACGATCGCTTCATTAGGTATAATCGGACCGATTGTCGCCTGGCGACGAACATCCAGGCGACCGGGTCCTCCGGTCGACAGCGACGAGTCAGTCACGAAGGACAAAGCGTTTTGCTTGGTGATTGGTTTGCGAATGAGGCAAAGTGCCATATTTAGGTGAGTGGCAAGGGCATTTATCCCAAAATTAAAAATTTTTTTTTTTTGTAAATAAAGCTGAATTTTCACTCTTTAGCATTTAATCTTGACAATCTTAAAACGTTTTGACGATTTCATAAAAAAGGACTATCTTAATATAGGTAGCATTATTCAGAAAATCTACCTAAATCACATTAGTAAAATAAATCTTTATCCTGCTTTTGCCTCCATAACACATCTTAGAGCTTTCTTCTCACATACTTTTGAACTTAAAAATTGCCAATTTAGAATTACTCTAACATTACCTCAGGATGTCCGATTAATAGTAATATTTTTTATTATTTTCTGAAATTTTCGCCTCAGTAAAACCTTGTTCACGGTCCGACAAGTTCATGGATATTAATAAGAAAATTTCTATTATATCTGCACTGTATTTAATGCATTCGAAAAACTCTGAATATTATTATCGAGTGAATTTACACTGAAGCAAAGATTTACCTCCTCGACTTCCAACCACATGGAAGCGCCCGCTCGGTCGTGAGCCTTGGGGACAGTTTCATCTCCCTCCCGCTTCGACAAGAGGGCGCGCGGGAGCCGGCGGCGGCTGGCTGCGCGGCGTCCGTGAATACGGCCAGCCCCGACACACAATCGCAGCGTCGCATCGTGGGCATAAATCTCTCCAGCGACGCGCCAAAGGTCACGTAAATTAAGTTCAAGAAGACGTACATTATCCCGCGCCGTCGCCCCTGCGCACAATTCCCAGTTACCGTCTGCAGGCGGTAGCGGCGGCGGCGGCGGCGGCGGCGGCGGCGGCGGCGGCGGCGGCGGCGGCGGAGCGGGAGGCGGCGGCGGACGGCGGCGGTGGAGGCGGCGGCGGAGTCGGAGGTGGAGGCGGAGGCGGAGGCGGTGGAGGTCGCGGTGGCGGTGGCGGCGGCGGTAGAGGCGGAGGCAGCAGTGGCGGCAGCGGTGGAAGCGATGGCGGTGGCGGGGTGGCGGCGGAGGTGGCGGCGACGGCAGCGCTGGAGGCGGCGGCGGAGTCGGAGTCGGAGGCGGCGGCGGGGGGGGGGGGGCGCGGCGGGGGGGCGGGGGGCGGGGAGGGGGGGGCACGTGAAGCCAGCTAAGCCAGCTCGCGCTCGCGGAATTTTCTAGACCGTATCTGCTCCCTTTGCAAGGAAGCCGACAAGACCGCGCGGCTACGCCATTCGTTACCCGCCTCGCCTGTTTCCGTGCCGAAAAAATGCGCGGTATGTTGAGCAAAGGTCTAGAGAGGACTCCGCCGGTGGAACATCTACGAACGTGCGTAGTCGCCCTAGTAGGAACTTCTCATGCGGTTAAGTAACATTATGGAGACTGTTGAGAAGACTGTTATTCAAGAGGAGATGCGTAATTTGTATTCCTTTTGGTGATGCTAAACCAGTGAATACGCGACATCGTTGTAACATAAAAATTATATTGTTACAGATTTATGACGAAGCGCACGTTCTAGATTTTACCATGTCACCGATTTTCTTTCATATGATTCGTGACCACTTTTCATTGCCCCAGGAACTTAACAGTTTACAGAAGATTGTCACCTCAACCTCCGGATATCATCTTTGATTAAATACTATTCAGTTCCGAAATTATACAACTTTCGTAAATATTTTATATCTGAAAATTTCGAAGACAATGTAATTGTTCACATTTTGTTCTTCTTCATTGGACTAATCCTGTCATTTTTCGTAACGTTCTACTGAAAGTACGTAGAAAAGGGGTAATATCCAATCAACGAATCACCCTAGAAAATTATACCCAAGAAACATCATCCGGGCCATTTTACTGGCGATAGAAACATGTATCGTACGCTAAAAATGCCTTCAATTATATCTTACAATAATAATATAAATCGTCAGAATTTTTTGACAGCATTTACATGCACGTCGCAACCCTCTTCTATCATGAATTCAATTGAATGTTAGTGTCAGCTATCTTGCTTGTTTATGATTGCTTGATTGATTTGGTTTATAAGGCGCCAACTGCCACAGTCAATTGCACACATGTCAATGAACTATCATGTTTACAATCAGACTTCAAGCTACGTTTCTTTCATCACAATAAATTTCAAAATATACAGCTGAAGAAGGTGTCCTATTTTATTCACTTGTGAGAGAAACTTTGTTTCAAAATATCAAACGTTGGCCCATCTACCTCTGTTGTATACTGATGTTTCTCTTTAAAAAGTTGTCAACAGAAAATGACTAGTAAAAATTACCTAAGGAGATTGTTTGCGATACCGAGCGCGTCAACTACTATGGACTTAGCCCGTAAATGTAGTGCACGTTTTATGGCAGATAGGGGTGTTCTTGAATGATGAGATTGGCGCCGACCTACACGTCGGCTTGCGCTGTTTCCCCCATCCAGGTATCTCCTCCCAACTGAGTACAGTCCCAGCCGGAATAAACTACAAGCTCCCGAGTGAAATGCGGATACGTGTGATAGTGTAGTGCATATTAGTGTAAGTGTGTGTGTAAGGGGAGAGGATAGGACAAGGAAGAGGAAGAACAGATCGCGCGCGCGCAGTCCGTGACCCGTTTGATATAGTACTACTCCGGCATTTGCCTGGTGTTGATCGGAGAAACCACGGAAAACTATCTATCAGAGCAGCCGGCCGCTAGAATTCTTCTGCATACAGCAGCTGAGTTCGAGCTGGCTAACTAGTATCTAAAATCATCAGGACTCTAATCCTTGTACTTCCCGGTTTGCAGTGACATTAAATGATGCCCTGAACCACCACAGCCGGTAAGAGGAAGCTTTCTGTATCGCATCGTAAATATGCAAGGCACACGCCGCCAAAATGACGGAATGATGTATCAGTTATGCTCCCGAACCCCCCTCCACCAGATATGAAAACACGAAGCGGAGGTTGTAGCGGAAACCTGACGCGTCTCAAATCAAGCAACTCCCGACGTTGCTGCCAACCTCCCCATTCACCGGTTAATGAATAGAGCCGACTTATCCCGATGCGAATCGCGTAACCGAAAGGCACGATCCGAGTTTCGTAATTTATTAACATGAAATATGACGTTCTGACGGTTGGGCGAGAGGCGAACCTAATTAATTATAGAAAACTTACACCGCTCTAATTTTTGACGGGCGATGGTTTTGTTAGCCGCCGCCGCGGCTGAGGAGAGCGCTGGAGAGCCACGCGGGAAGTCGAGGAGGACCCTCCGCCGGGGCTAATCTTTAATTAAGGCGGCCGTGTAATAATTAGAAAAGTGTAGGAAGAAAGTTGGCTGGCCTGCTGGAGCTCCGTCGTGACGGCAGGGAGGGAGGGAAGGCGAGGAGACGAGAGGGCGAAGTGCCGGTGCGGGGGAGGCACGCGGCGAAGCAAGGCAGGCAGCAGGGCACCTCGAAGGTCATGTTGCTGCAGAAAAGCGTAAGGAGAAAGAGGAAGCCAACCAGGCTTCTGGAGATGAGCATTTTCTCAAGAATCGAGAAGAAATAGATTATGTTGCCGCACGATGAAGGAACATGTATAAATTGAAACGGGAGCCATGAAGCAAGCAATCAGAGTATACTGATGTAATGGAAAAATAACATCAATGTTTTTTATCTTGGAACGAATATTGCTAAAACATGAAAAAATATTAAAAAAATATTTTAGCATGATTTTAAAAATGATACGTAGGTAAATATTATAAAATGTAATAAATACATAGGCTACGAAAAAGCACAATACTCAAACAAATATTTATGAATGTTAACGATTATAAATCACGTTAAACTTCATAATGAGGTAGCGTAGTCAGAGAACCCCTACGTTATATTTACACATCTATAATGAAAAATAATAATATATACTATTAATGGCGTAATTTTTCTTGAACGATGGCTAGGAAAAATGTGTGTAGAGTGGGGGTATTAGTTACGACATAGACCACTAGATTTTATGAAGCAATGCCAATCTTTGGAATATCAGTCATGCCTTTCCAATTTTCTCAATAAATTGAGTTATAATTTTACTAGGAGTTCGAGGTATCTCCTGCAATGGATCTGGATCGGCTTTTGCCATTTCATTAGATATTGTTTAGAAAAATACGACCAGGAGTTCTCGGTTTCAACAGTAAATATATTTTCTTACGCGCCAATCAAGATGTGTTTGGAATGTTGTTATCAGTGCTCGCTGCGAGCTTTGGTCTACAATTGTTTATTGCTCTAGGGAGGGGGAAGCAAGGTCATCGTTCAAGAAAAGCTGCGCAGGTAATAGTTGAAGCACGCGCAGGGAACTCGCAAGGCGTGTACGGGAAAAACAGAAGGCGGGGAGGAAAAGAACAAGTGAGCGCTATCCACCACGCCAGCCATATTCACGCCATATTCAACAGTAAATATATTTTCTTTCGCACCAATCAACATGTGTTTGGAGTGTCGTCATCAGTGCTTGCTGCGAGCTTTGGTATTCAACTGTTTATTGATCTGGGGAGAGGGAAGCAAGGTCATCGTTCAAGAAAAGCTGCGCAGGTAATAGTTGAGGCACGCGCAGGGAACTCGCAAGGCGTGTACGGGAAAAACAGAAGGCGGGGAGGAAAAGAACAAATGAGCGCCATCCACCACGCGTCGAGCGCGGACGCCAACAGGGCAGATGGTGCGCTAGTGACACATCTCATTCGCCGCCGCGCCGCACCGCGTCGCGCAGAGAGACTCCCGCGCGTAAAAGCTCAGCTTAAGGGGGATCAGGACGAGCGAGTGTGGTGCAGCACGGAGCCGAAAGAGGAGGACGGTGCCGAGGCAAGGTGATATGCACATGGGCGAAACGGCGGGGGAAAGAAGGGGAGAAACGACGGGATAGAGGAAAGGAAAGTGAGAAACGGTGAAGAAGGAAAATGTCACGAAAGATGCTGCGCTTAAAAGAGAAAACAAGGCAGGAAGGAGATTACAGAGGTACCAGTAAAACAGATTAAAGAGAGCACAGGACGAACAAAATAACGGAGGAGCAAGGATGTGAGAAGCCCAATTTAAGAAAAATAATAAAATAAGGCAGACTCGACAAAAGATGGAAAGTGAAAAGAAGTTAGTGTTTAATACATTTCTAAATTTAATAATAGGATTCATTAGGACGTGGAACGGGAAAGATAATATGAGTATCTATCAATATTGTTACAGTAATAAAAAAAATAAGAAAAGTTTGGAAAGCGAGAAAACCAGGTGTGAGAGAGGGAGTCGAGGAGAGAGAGAAGAGACGAGAAGAGACGAAAAGAGACGAAAAGAAAAGAGAAGGGATAGGAAAGAAAAAAGGTTACAGGAAACAAAGAGTGAAGGAGTTAGGGGTAGAGGAAGAAACGGAGAAATTAGGGATGGTACACGCACGAGGGGCGGAGGCGAGAGACAGCGACATGATTAACCGGTTCGTCGCGCCCGCCTGTCGCCTCGGGCGCCACCTGCCCGCAGAGGCGACAACATAACAGCACCTCCGCTTACCTGAGGAGAATATTAATCGTCTACAGAACGCTCCCTCATGAGTTACAACTTCGCAATTTCGGAGGCGACGCATCGCAGTGAATGCAGAATGAAGTCACTATTTTCATCCCGCAAACTGGACGGTTCGACGAACGTGGCGAGGGGTGCAACAGTCTCTCGCATTTATCGATATACCACGTCATCTACAAGAAAGTGGGTTCAGCTTCGTTATTTTACAGCAATCAAGCGATAATTAACAATATTTTAAGACGTTATACGCAGCAATATTCAATGATTCGAATACAATAAAATGCAATCATATCATTGACCTGTCCTTTGGAAAATAATAAACAACAGTATTGAAAATTTGACAGATGAAGCCTAAAAACGTGTAACATTGTCTTGAACACTCGCAAAGAAAACCTTAACTTATAATTCCAAAATGCATATCGCCTAAACTTATAAATATATTTCAGAGTCATGAAACATTTTTTTAGCAATGAGGTCAATACCACAATTCATTAAAGTTGTATGCGAGGTCCCGTCTCTTCATTTTACCAGGAATTTAAAAGATTTTAAACTTCTTTTCGCTCTAAAAACTATCGAGTAAAGATGCAAGAAATTAGATAAAACTTGTAATCGAAATTTGTCGTTAGAATATAAGACATAAATAATAAATTTGCCTCCATATTTTGAAACAAATAGAACATGAGACTCAAAATTATACACTCACCACGTTTGAGGTTATAATACATCTGCTTCTATTGAAACTCACCTAAAACAAAGAAGAATACAATAAATAAATATAAATGTATTTTTTGTCAATTAAAAATAAGGGTCTACGAGAAAAACGTCCGTAATATTCTTACGGTAAATAACATTAATATGATGCTGATTGGTATGGTGCTACATTGATATGAGTTCCGTAACATATTATTTACACATGATATTTTATAAGAAATAAAGATTTTTACCTTTACTGATTCCGACAATTTTTTACATTTATCTGGAAAAATTGCTACGCTGTCTGTACTGAAATACTTCGTTTTCCGTGGTATTAGATCGTCCATGACGACTTACACTATATTAACTCTCCCATATCAGTTTCTTTCACAATCCGTGTAATGAAAAACAATTTGCTACGTAGACTCGCAATAACACCCAAACTATTACAGCTTCCTGTAAAATCTATAACACACCACCACCATTTTTGAAACGTGTAGTTTATGACGTGCAAGAAATTACAACCGCAGCGAAACGTACGAAAATATAACATGCCATTCATTATTGAATATATCGAACGAAACAAAAACATACTACTCCACCGCAACAATGGCAAACTAAAGTATACCTTCGTAAATTGCCCAACATCTACAGTGCACAGACTTCTGGAATTGGGGAATAAATTTGAAATGCAAATTCATTATTTTTCTATGTCATTTTCAGCTTTCAAGGCCAAACTCTCGTTTAAATTTAACGGATTAATATATAAACGTCTACTACCTTTTTTTGAAACTTTTATTATGAACAGATTGTGTGTTTTTGTTTGTAGTTTTTTTGTTTTTATATTCCATTATAAATGACTTGGTCGAGTGTCTTTTTTGTATAATGTAGTTTTTGTATTTAATAGGTCATACTTCGTAACTTTTTCTTTCTATAACGGTAAGCTTTTTTGCATCAATTGTCTTGTACGTATAAGGGTTACCAACCGTTTAAGAACAAATAAAGAAATTATCGCCTGTTTACTCCGTGGCGAATGCAGCTAGCGAAGGGCTGTGGTGACGCGCTCGTAAAACGCGCCGCGCGGAGGGGTGTGTGGCTCCACCCTGTTTACATGGCGCTTTTCTTAGCTCCGCCGCGGCTCTGTGAGGCTTATCCGGCAATCTCAGCGCACGGCGGCGGCGGCGCGCCCGTCTGGCCCGCGCTCCGGAATATTCACGAGTGGGCTGCATAATGCATAGTTCCGCCCTCGCCGCCGCATCTCGTGCATGTTCGGAGTAGCCAACAACACGGGCCACGGAAATTCCTCATGTTCTCTAATAAAATTATTATTTTCGGAACATAACGTTTATGGGTTTGTTGGGCTATTTTGCTCCTAAGTTCACTGACCTTGTATTTTAATTAACGGAGAAATTTGGTCCTTAAATAAAATAAGACATGTTCAAATGAGACATTTGTTTAGTACAGTCGATGATGGGAAAAAGTCAGGTTTTCTGAAAATTATTAACATAATTCATTAATCATTAACACTGACACTTTTTTACTAGTCCACTTCATATGCTGTTAATTCCTTACTGCGAACGTTTTAAAAGTACATTAACATTTTGCAAATAAGGCTCAATAAATAATTTTCGAGATTTCTCAACTGCTATTTTTCTTTCATCTATGTTACGCTTTCAGAACTGAAATGTACATTTAAACACAAATGTATTTCTGCAAATATGAGTCAACATTTACTGATTTTCCCGTAAATTAAAATTAAATGTGATATTGTGCCCACTGAACTAGTTGGCCTTAATACTAATTTACTGTGTACTATTAGGGCTAGACAGCGCACACCGATTACAGTTATCATTATCGCCATCGTCCCTTCCATCAGAAAATTATGTTCTTTGGTATTCAGTTCTAATATGTTTTACAATTTAATTTAATTAAAACCATCTATTTATTGCATAATACTCGCCTGCAGAGAAACAGTTTTAATTGCCTTTCAACACGAATCGACACCATATTCACTTCTGTACAAGCAGATATTCGTGTTAAATAATTCAGCACATTATACTAAATCAAACTGGAAAACCTCTTCTCTCGAACATTATTTAGTACGAATTCTACTGAGAGCACGCATGTCCATTTATAGGATATTTTAAATCCAGAAAACGTTTTCAAAAAACAAAAATATTGTCAGAGTTGAAACCACTACATTACTCGCAAGTGTGAATATTCATGAAATATGCAAGTGAAAGATTAATTCCAGTCACAGAGTTTTTATATAATATACCATAAACGGAAGAGAATTCCTTCACGTCTCTGCGCCAAATTTTGTAAATAATGTTACCACTGACATCAGATGATATCTCCTCTGTGCACTGGTAAACAATCCGCTTTTCTTGCTTCACGAAACGAGCACGAGTAAAAATGTTCGCAGACAGCTCGAGAGAATGGATCGTTATGTAAGCGCTTGTGACGATAACAATCGTAAAAAATGAATGCGAAGCCGCGTGGAAGTAACGTTTTTCTCTGCTTTTTCACAAGTACGTTAAGCTCGTCCGAGTATCAATGCAGTTTCGTATCAGCAATCAAATTGGATAGTTGCATTCTGTTATGTACTCGCGGAAACGTGAAGTTATTCTTTTTGTTAAAGAAAATATAAACATTTCAGTGAACTTACGCATACTGCATGTCAGTATCATTGTTTATATGACTTGTCAATAATTTCAACACTTATGAATTATATATAATATTTCGTTTAAACTTGGTAACGTAACGAGGGCGCTATAGTGAATATGAGAAAATTCTATTCGCGTGGGGTAAAAACTACACAAATACAGGTGAGACTTCCCAAAATGTTACAGCAAATTTGCAGTTCCTGTACTATCTTAGATGATAATGGCTTTTTCATACCTATAATAATATTTAATTTTTGAATTTTCACGATTAAGATACTTCTGTGCGTCTGAACGTTGCCTACAATACACGGTATTGTTAGTAAAAATATATTTCCAATAATTCACAAATTTTCTTTTTTATGGTTCGTCCATCTTCTTTAAATACACACAGATTTAAAATATGATATCAATCACCTATTTTACTTTCACCACCACAACTTTTTTCGGTTTTCAAAAACTTAAGTGAATTATTTTCTTTTTGGCAAAAATAGTATAAACTAAAACGAATCAAATAATACGTATGCTTTTGAGAACTTTAATATACACCGAAACCGAACAAAATACCAGGAATTACGCACAAAATGCGACCAAACCCCACCAACAGCAAGTAAACTTCAAAAGTTATGTCGAATATGGTCACAAACTGAAATGCCTGGTTTTCGCCTCTAACATGCAAACCGTACCTTCTCTGTTTACGAAACCAATATTACAGTTGAAAAACATAAATTACCGATATTTTCGTAGCGGTACACGCAGAACGTGGAGAACGGTAAAGAAATAATAGCGTGATGGTCGCAGCTTCTGTCAGAGTGACTCATAACGGGGGTGGTGCGGATCTTTCGCTGGAGTCGCGCATCGCCAGCGGCACTGGCCCACACAAGAGGCGAAGCAGAGCGCCCGGCAGCACCGCAGGGGCGGGTGCCCTTATCGCGAGGGGCGAGATTTACGGGGTCAGGGACCGCGGCGTGCAGCGGCGGTGGGCCGGCCCCAACAGATTAAGAGCCAGTGGCTGGAACAGTTGCGAAGGAGTGGAGTACCCGTACAAACAATGCCAGGGAAATCGATGAATAGTACACGTCGGTGGGAGGAAATGTCTGAGTGATAAATGCAACGACGACATTTGATACAACGGTTCGGAATAGGGGCATATTGAATGGTACATGACTTATTTGAAATCCTGTACAATGAACTGCCCCGATTTAAGATGGACTCAAATACTGCTCGGCGTTAAATATGACTAAGTTTAGGCTACAAGTAGAGTTTTAATCCCAATTAAATTGTTAGACAGGCAATATTCGACTCTATTACAGCACTCTATTTTATTTCACTTCGAAGAATCTCTTTGCGTTTTTAAACAAGTAAAACGTCTATATGATCAGAGAACCTAAAAAAAAAATATTTCTACAAATTAACGTTGCATTATGCCTCGGAAGCCATTTTTCGGCGTCAAAAATTTCTAGAAATAATGAAATGAGCTGTCTCGCTATTTACATCACGTGGTTCTAATTCTAGTTTCTTAGCAACGATTTTTCAAAAACTCCCTTTCTTAGTCAGAAATATATAAACTAATTACTTACTAATTCATACATTTTGAAATTATTTTAATGAATTCATGTGAATAAACAAATTATTGTAACATGAATTGCTCTCGAAAAGACGATACGACGCTCATATTACACTGAAAAGACGAAAACTTCCCAAAAATAAAAAAAGCATTAGAAGTCCTTTCCAGATACAAACAGACCCTGCTCGTTTCTCAATGTCTCTACCATTGAGCGAATCCTTATCGAGGCTGAGTGCTAACACGAATTTCCTTGACCACGGCAACGTACGCGATCCCCGGAAACTAGCGAGCGCTGGGAAGAGCTGCAACTGTGGCGACAGAGAGGCACAGAGATGAAGATCGCTGGAACACGAGTAGAGTGCACTAGGCGGATCAGGATGGGGGGTGGCGACGGCGGTGGTTGGGAAAATGGCGGGCGGTGCCAGTAACGAGGATGAGGCGAGCTGCGGGGGGGGTGAGGGGTACGGAGGTGAGGCGAATCGCGTCCCCGATCTGCCCCATCTGCGGGGGGGCACATGACGCACAAAGCGGGATCGCGCCCGCCCCCATCTCCCCGTCAGGATTTATACCCCGACCAGACGTATCTTCCATTGCGCGCCCCGCTCCCCCCCGTCCCACCCACTCTCTGCGCCCCGCTGCCCGCTCCCCGCGCCACACTGTCCCCGAAGCCACAGCCACCGCCGACGCCGGCCCCATGAGGCCCTCCCTACCCTCATGAACCGCTGTTCCGGCGGTCGCTATCTCTCTTTATCACTGACCTCTGGGAAGATCTGTGTGGTATCCAAACACAGCCAGTCTTTTATGATGAAGAAAAAAGGTTAAATAAATTGACAAAAAGTTGAAAGGTACAGAGTGTCTTCACTTTTTTATTTAACTGGAATTGAATCGGGTAATAGTTCAACCCCATTTCTTTCACGTGCAGTCTCACATTGCAATGTTTGCATACATTTTCATTTTCCTTACTAAAACTCGTTAATGTTAAAGAGTATTCACTAAACTAGCAAAAGTTAATTTTATAAATTCATTTCTTCTTTTTGTTACGTAAATAGAAATTTCACATTTTTCTCGTTTGCAATTTTGAAACTTCAATAAAATTTTCTGAATAAATGAAACGATGATTACAAAATGAATTGTAAGCTAATATTTTCCAGACGCGGTTGTCTATATCCCAAAATATTAATTAGATTTCTTCTGAATCATCTTAATAAATAGACCGACCTCTTTAAATTACTCTTCAGTTCGCGAACGTATCATCGTCAGTTAATACCTCTGGTAATGAAATAATGTGCCTCGTTCTGACGATTCGCGAGAGTTAGCAAATTTAATTCTGTAAGCCCACTAAACTCACTGCCAGAAAACCCTCCAGGCACTATTACATAAAAGCATTTGCAAGTTTCTCAGAAGCAAATGTTACAGGAAGTGGTTGAGAAACCAAGATCCGTCAGTAGTGAGACGGGAGGGAATTGTAACAATAATCTTAATCTATCGCTTGCTACAATAACGAATTTTGAGTTAATGCACTCTCCAGAAATGCAGATTGGTCTACCTTCCAGCTGTATCTTACAGCAAAGTATTCTTTCAAGAAACGGCAGAATTGTGAATGGACTCTACACTGCGCAGAATGCATTCTCAATCACGTGAAAGAATTTAACTACCTTTATGCTATTATTAGGTTGCAAGGTGAGCCAGTATGTCCTTGTGAAACTTTCGAACATGTGAAAGGGCGCCTACAAGGCATCGCGTGCACAAGGGTTTTAGAAGGCGCTCTTGTAGTCATTACACTACCGCTGGCTCAGTGAAATGTAAACTGAGGGATTGCGCCGCGTGCTACCGTCACGACTGCATGATTGATTGATTAATTGTAGTGATTCCGGACGCGTCAACTACTGAGGTTATTATTCCCGTAAGGGTAGTGTATGTTTTGTCATCGTGGGCGGTGATCTTCTCCCACTGGATGGTGAGATCCGGCGCCGACCTACCGTCAACTAGTGGGGGTTTTCCACAACCAGGTATCTCCCACCAGCGGGGCACAACCCCAGCCGGAACAAGTTCTAAGTCTCCGACCGGTCTCTCGGCATATGTGGTAGTGTAGTGCTTGTTAGAATAAGTGGTCCGTGGCCCGTTTTTTAGGGTACTGCTACGACACTTGACGGATGTTGTTCGGAGAAACCACGGAAAACTACCGATCAAGCCACCAGAACTCCAGACAGTGACTGAATTCGACGTACCTGAAGCTAGTGTCGAAAATCGTCGGGACTCGAACCTAGGACCTCCCGGTCAGAGGCGCTGCGGTGACATCAGTTGATGCACAGAGCCACCGCCCCCGGTCGGAGAGGAGCGGAGAGGGGCACCTGGGGAAGCGTGGGCCGTCGTCATAACACAAACAATCATTAGCATGGCGTCGACGCGGCCGGGCGTTCGTATCAAGTAGAACGCGCTCCACGTCAGCACACCGCGCAGGCCAACATGGCTGCGCGCGCTCAGACGCAATTAATTTATGAAGGCGCGCGCATTACTTTTTTTAAAATTTATTTATTTAGTCAAAAACAGTCAAAAACTGTATGTGACATATAGGGGAGAAAGTCATCTGCGCACGCTTTCTCGAGTTTCCCAACAATTCCCTTCCCAACAATTTAACTATTAATAATTAAAAAATGAAAGATAATAATAATAATAATAATAATAATAATAATAATAAAAATTTAAAAGCGAGTGATTGACATTTCAAGAACTAGATATTTTCGTTTCCAAATTATAGAAAACGTATTTAATTTAAACGGTAAAGGAACGAACAGATTTGATTTTTCTGTGAACAAAGTGAAAACGCGCCTTCCTCACTCGCTTTTCATTTACATGCGAGAGATGCGTTGCGAAAGAGGCGAGACGAATGAGATTGCACGAATGTACAGGAAATAACTGAATAGTTCGGAAATTGTTCTGGTGATCTCAGAGAATGGTTTGAGCTAATAAAAATTGATTTGTAAGAAATTTCATTTTAATAGCAGAAGATATAAATGTGCAGAACTCATCAAATCGCAGGTATTTTCAGAACAGGATTCGATATTTTTCAGTTAATTGAGAAAAATGTAGTTCGTAATTCTTACTAAAATAATTAATCACTGCTACACACATTTGAGAAAATATCTTGCAAGTTCACAAATCTCTCACTTTTATTCAACATATACTCTCTAAAAGGGTCCGATTATGGCCTCTTTGGTACTCGCCTGCGGTATATAAGTTTGTATATTATTAAAATGCAAGCTGTCAAGAAAGAGAAGATATCGAAGCATGTGTAAATGAATATACTTTGCACCAAATGGATATTGAACATCTACAGAATCACTCACTTTACAGATAATAATACGTTAGGAAATAATCACAAATATTTTATTTCACGATGTCTTCGTAAAATGCATGAATAACAGCAAACAGATGACAAAGGTAAATTGTATGAATATAAAATATAGCGAACAATGCTAAAAAAATATACCTGACAGGAAACACTGTTTATATCACTTTTGTCATATTACATTTTGTGAATTTACGTTTATGCTGAATCGAAATAACATTTCCTGCGTTCCTAAATGCTGTAATTCGTTTTTCCCGTTCGGATAAGTGTGTAATCAGAGACATTTGCCGTCACATTAAAAAATATGTTACACCGTGCACTCGTGAAATAAAGTTGTATTAAATAATCCGACATATATCACGGTTTAATGTCAGAGGCAACAAAGCAGAATTACATAAATATTTTTAGAGCATTTCGGCAAATTAATGGACGGAACAACTCTAAGTTTAATTTTTATATCCATAAATGTATCCTGAAAAATACCAATCCTTGTGATAAATCGCGAAGCAGATACTTCAGATGTTTACCACACGTAAAATAAAATGTGTTTTCAACTGATTATTGCCTGTCAGTATTCTTTTTGAGTGAGGGCTTGAGTTCACTATCATAAAGACAAAGTTGTGATTTATTTAAAAACTCATGGAAACTCAAAAATATTTTTGTTTAACCAACATATTACTTATCATTGAGTTATTGTTTTCTTTCATTTCAGCATGAAGATGGGAAGAGATGTTTCGCGGATACGTCGCTATTAAAACGTCATTATTAAAACTGTTCTTGAATATATTTTTTTAAAAATAAATCACCTTTTTGTTTTTACGAAGATGAACTGAAGCGTATTTGATAATATTAATATGTGATTCAAAAAGAATATAACGGCCGAACAGATAAAAGTTTAAAAAAAAAAAGTGTGTGAAACGCTGTATTACGAAGAGATGCGATACAACCAGGCTCTACCCATGACAGACTCGAATTGAAGATACCAACTCGAGGAAAAGCCAACAGAAATGTACGGGGGAAAACAACAATGCAAAGAAAAGTAAAGAAAGAAGACGGAAAAGAGGGAGACGTTAACAAGAATAGTTTTCAAGCTCCTACCCCTCATATGGTTTCTTTCTAGCAGTTCAGCGTTCATTTCTTTCACTTCGCAGAATCCGGCGCGACGGGCAAGGCCATTCGTTTACGCCGGCCGAGAGAGAGAGAGAGGGGGGGCGGTAACCCTACGAAACAACGCCACTCCCCTCACCCCATTGCTTACCCTGATCCTCTCCCTTCACACACCAGCGCCATTCCTGGCACTCGGACTCCAGCACTTTCACTGCGAGGCGATCAGATGCGTTTCCCTATACATGAGAACTATTGTAAAGGGGATTTCTGATTCCTGTAAAAAAATATCCTTGAATTTGTCTCGTGCTGGTGTGCAAGTACACGTATTAACGAACAGAGAAAAAATCCAGTTGGATGAGTATTCAATTACCTCCCAACCCATCAGTGCATCTATTCCTTCTCACGCTAGTTCCATTCTGCTCAATATCATTCACCCGAGAATACTGAATTTCTTTTATAACACGAGAACTAAAATAAAGAGGATTTTAGTTCATTATTTTTTGTTAAAAAACAGAGGTTGTTTTTCCTCATGCCCGCGTGCCAGCGCAGATATTGACGAAGAGAAAAATAATCAACGAATGGGAGAAAGCCGGTCGACGCGACCTGGAAAATCGATTTCCGCT
Organism: Teleogryllus oceanicus; assembly: GCA_964035755.1. Classification (NCBI taxonomy): domain Eukaryota; kingdom Metazoa; phylum Arthropoda; class Insecta; order Orthoptera; family Gryllidae; genus Teleogryllus; species Teleogryllus oceanicus. The sequence goes on from CAXIVR010000011.1 coordinate 58,282,353, forward strand.
GCGACGTTATAAATGAAATGATGGACAGGTCACTGGGGGCTGAGGCCCGTGGGCCAGCACCGGCACACGAGGCCTTCGCCCGGGGAGCGAGGAGGTCGACGGCCAACACGAGGAAGGGGTGGGTGGGGAGGATGAGGAGAGGGAGGGATGGGGTGGGTTGAGGAGGGAGAGGGAGAGCGAAGCGGGGCGGAAGAAAGGGTCAAGGGAGAGATAAGACGAGGTGGGGCATAGAGTGGAGTGGAGGTGCGGGCGGAGCGGGGGGGGGGGGGGGAAGGTACGGGCGGGCCGGGGGGGGGGGCAGCTTGAGGGAGAGGGAGAAGGCGAGGCGGAAGGGGGCGTGTCCGGGGCGGGGGCGGCCGGCGCGCGGACGGGAAGAAATATGCCAATAACGCAAGGCGCGCGTGCCCTGCAGCCGCAACAGGCAGACGGGGAGGGGAGGGGTAAAGGCAGAGCGCAGTGCGTTTGCGAGAGTCCGGGAGCGAAGTGATGTGTGGCGCATGATAGAGCTGTGCAGCTCTGAAAGGGAGGTCGAACGTGTTTGAATTATTGCTGGTTCCTGGTTTCAACTTGTCTGCGCGGTTTCACATATTTCTATGATATTTTGTTAATGCTTGACACAGCCGAAAATAATCATTTGAGAAAAATAAAAAGAAGACTGTGTATTAAAATACAATTATAGACTGAAGATCATTTACGAGATTCTTCCCGTTATTTCCGAGGCATCTCTCCCGCATTTCTTTGTAAATAACTTCTCACCTTTCCTGCCCTTAGTACTCAGTTTCAATTAATTTCTAGGTACGTCTACGTATTCACTTTTATAGACGTAGAGATACTATATAATTCATTGGCTAAGGATGATATCCACACTGATTGCCCGAGTTCTACGTCAAAATTTCTACCAATGATCGGGGACTGTCAGTAAGTAAATACTGTTAATAAAATAAGGTAGTAATTGAACATAATGATATTAATACAAGAAAGAGAAATGATAACCGATAAAGCAGCAGCTTAATAAGCCGCAAGGTAAATTCCTCTTTTTTTTTTAAATTTCACGAAAAGTAACCACACGCCGAGATAAAGATACAAAAGATCCACAACAGAACAAAACGGGCTGCACGTAGCAGTGTGTTCGCCGTAAAAGGACTATCCAAATCGGGGGATGAGTTCTGCGGCATCGCACGCGATCCGAGAATTCAATAAATTCTTCTAGAAAAGAAGCGGAAAGATCAGATCCGTCACGTACTTCTGGCAATGTACAGCAAACGAAAAAGACAGGCAAATCTTATTGCCTTGAAAGCTCTAAAAAACGATTAAAGATTCGGGAAAACCTTCCCTAAAAGAGGGCCGGGAACACATACGACTGTCCGTTGGTTAACTTGCACTGACAACAACGAAGATTTCGTAAACCGAATCTTCCGATTATCTATTTACTTTTATTTACGTAAAAGAAATGTGTCACAAACCGTGTCACAAAACAGTTTAAGAGAACCGTGTTACAAGCCTGTTTAAATGTTTTGATAAAAATTGACTTACAATTTTTATTTCGTTTTATGCTTCCCTGCACCAATTTTCAATTTTTACTTTATTGTCAATTGTAATATGGTTAAATACCACTATCAATTTTTAAAATCTCAATAATATTACTAATTTCGCCAAATCTTTGATAAAATTTTAGCTCTTTACATGTAATTCGAAATATTTACAGATCTTTACTTCTATTTTTAAGAAAATTGAAACTCAAGCAAACATTACCTTAAGAACATACTACTGAAAATAAATACAAGCAAAACGCATATTACTATAACAATTGTAAAAGCACCATATTTGAATTGAAGTATCTAAAAAACATCAAAATTAATATCATAGTCAACAAATATATATACTCAACTTTTCTCCAAAGATGAAATATATCATGTTATCAATTCATTTTCTATATCTTCCCCATTTTTTTCTTCAAAGGTAAATTGTACTGTTTGTGCAACATTACTTGCCCTCATACTTCTCTTGTTTATTTTTAACACGTCCGTACCTTGTTAATTCACCGTTTTCCAACGATGTGCCAACGTGGTAAATTCCCATTATTTCCAGGATATTTCATTTTCACGAGTACATTCTTATTTACTGTAGCGCCTCTAAACCATGGGCGAGCTCTGAATACAGCTTTGCATATCCCAACTTTTGTTTTCATCCGTAAAAATTTATTTTCATTTTAAAGGACATTATTCGCCCCTCCTTCCATGAAATCCGCCCATCGCTCGCTCTGCAATGGCCGGTTGGGTCGGCCCATCGCCCGTCCCGCCCCGCCGTCCTCCGTCCCGACACGTCTTACTGCGTTCCGCCCGCCTGATATGTCCCACCCCGCACCATGCCCCGCCCTGCCCGACTTGCCCGTCCCGAAACCTTTTCCCCCCCCTCGTCACTCTCCGATCCTCTCTGTCACGGTAAACTCCTCTCCGGCACGCTCCACTCCTCTCCGCCACGCTTCTCTCCTCTTCGCTACGCTCCTCTCCTCTCCGCCACGCTCCTCTCCTCTCCGCCACGCTCCTCCCCTCTCCGCCACGCTCCTCTCCTCTCCGCCACGCTCCTCTCCTCTCCGCCACCCTGCCCGCCGTGCTCCGCCCAGCCACCTCTCTCTCAACGCTCCTTTCCTCCCATACTTCTCACCTTTCCACCACGTTTCTCTCCTGTGCGCCATATTCCTCTCCTCTCCACCACGCTCTTCTCCCTCTGCCACGCTCCTTACCTCCCCACCAAGCTCCTCCCTCTCCTCACCTCAGCGCTCTTCTCCTCTCCTCCGGGCGCCCCCCCCCGCCCATCGCTCGGCGCGCGTCCTGTCCTGGACGCGCGTCCCGTCGCGGGGCGCCGCGGAAGCGCTTGCGCGCATTTTTGGCGCGCGATTGCCGGAATCGCTGACGCCGCGCGTAACATTAATAAACGGGTCGCGGCGGCGGCGGCGGCTCTTAAATTCACAAGCGGGGCGCATCGCATTAAACGCGGAATGCTGCCGCCTCCACTTCGGTACATTAGCACTAAGTGGAGAGTTGTGACGCTGCTGAGTTACCTCCTCGCAGGCAAGCAATTCGGAGCGCCGGGTATGTGAGTCATGTAATCTCCTCCACACAGAGTCGCCGCCGCGCCGTGAACGCAGCGCTCCTCCGAAATGATGAGAAAATAGTTGCAGAGGGAGAAGAGGCGCGCGTGGAGACGAAGCGGACACGTAGGGAGCGCGCGGTGAAAAGAAGAAGCGTAAGAGAGGGACGGGACGAGATGAAGGCTGGACGCGGATCGCAAACACGTCCCGCCGAGTTAGTCTCGTGTTTCAAAGGCGGCGCCTGTTTCGAGGGAAAAAACACCAAAGGATGCTCTGATCCGTTCGAAAAAAAAAGAGGACTGTCGGAAGGAGAGGAAACCGTGATTGAGTCAACTCAATATCCGATCGAACAATAAGATTTCTTTATCTTCCCGGTCCTCCAATTCGAAGCGATTCCATCGTTCTACCTCGGGAATCGTGTCGGACACAATCTATGAGTGGACGGGAACAAAGAGACGAAACGCCCCACTTTTCGCGACCAGAATACTATAATTCCCACGAGTGCTCCAGAAATTTTGAGTCATACTTGATGTAATAAAGGATTATCTTTCGAAGGGTACAAGGGCAAGATGAAGGTGGTTATGAAATGAAAGTATGAAAATTTGAAGAGTATACTTACAGTCAATCTATGACTTTTTGATGCAACATTATGTTCACACATTCACACATGATTCACTTATTTAGGATTAAGAAGTTATTTAATGTAGTTTCATATTCCCTGTTTTGACTCACATTTGACTTAGAAAATATCAACGTTACACAATCGAATTTTTAGTGTCAATTATTTATTTGAGCTCCCTACGCTCCCCCTCCCCTCATCACTTCATGAAAGGGCCATGTTCTTCTCCCCAACCTTCTTAAAAACCTTAAATACAATGACGAGACATAATTGTGTTGATACAACACAATCCAATATTGAAGGTATTTGTTAATATCTTATCAAACAGGTGGGTCTCTACTCTCTTATTCTGATTGTTGAACTTTAGAAATGTAATAATAAGACATTGAATGCAATATTAATTTTAATTGAATTGTATTTTTATTGCATTTTCACTTTTTGACGATTCTTACATTAAAATCAAGCAATAAATGTGAAAGCGTATTTTAAAAATGGATATGATAACTTTAACATTCGAAGTTTAAATGTGTATAACAAAATGTTAATTAAGAAATCTCATATAATGATGATCTGAAGATGGAGAGCAACCTCTCCGAAACGTGCTAAACTTTCAAAGTGTATTAATTAATTTAAGCTTAATAAATATTAATATGTGATTAAAATGATCTAAAGTTCTTTTTGGCTGTCTACAAAACACGGAACATTGAATTATTTAGGTTGACATTTCGCATTGTACCCATCTCTCCATAAATTCAACAATACTCACTCCAAATAATCTGAATTAATATTCATATCCGAGATTAAAAATAAGTAAAATAAAGGGATCGAGTTTATGTAATGGTACAAGTAATAATTTCTCTGTCCAATGGGAAGTTTAATATTTGACGCATATCTTTGAAAAAATCATTATAAAATGATTTCATTGTTGAGGCATGATAATTAATCAACAATTAGGCAAATAATCCCAAAAATTATAGGGACCTAGTTGCACCCCCTATAAAATACATTTGAAGCGAAAGAGATGTATTGTCAAGGGGGTCCAATATACGGACTGCCCACGAGAACTAATGAGTGGATCTGTAGAGCCAGTTAACAAAAGCCGAATATTGTCCAATTTAAATACAGCGACTTGTGGCAGATCATCAGCTGTACGCGTTTATCCAATCAGGAGCTTCGTTACGACACTAATTTTTGGCATTGATGCTCACGATCGGATAATCGCGTCACAGCTGATGAACTGTCACAAGTCAGTGCATTTAAATCGGACAATTGTCAGGAACGTCACCCAGCGCGACGAGCAGAGGCGGCCGCAACAATGCGGAGAGCGTAGAGACCAGGCATGGCAAAAATCATAGATGTCTTTAAAACATCGATATTATAATATCGATGTTTTGCTTTCGATGTTCCCTTCAGCTCGATATATTTGTCCAGAAATATCGCTATTTAAAAAAATACCATGATATAATAATAATTTATGTATCTAGGATGTTAAAGAGATGTTTTTGCCCCGAGGGGACTTTCAACCCCGAGGGTCTCTGGCCCGAGGGGTTGGAAGTCGCCTGAGGGGCAAAACCAGATAGTTACGCCCGTGGTGCATACAAAACGTTATGGTTTACTAGTTCGTTGCTGAAACAAACGAAAAGTCGAAATGTTTTATAACTTTTCTTGTGTCTAAAGTGAAAAGACTCATTGTAATCGTCATTTGTTAATATGACGTCACATAAACAAAACATATGTGTATCAATTAGTACTGCATATTCGTTGTAGCTCTGATCTGTTCGTACAAAAATAATGAATACTGTGAAGTTCCTGTGTAAATTCTCGCAGAAGCTTACAAAGCTACGGACAGTAGTTTCCAATAAAATCTCTAGAAATATATGAAAATGATTATGGTGTAATTGAGAGATATACGGAAAATAACAGTATGATTTGCGCTGATGAAATTGAACTTTTAGGTTATTGCCTCTATCGCCAAAAGTTATTTAGAATATTTGATATCTTATTATTACTAGTAGCACTGCTAGTCAAGAAGCTCATAAAATATCTCTTTAAAAAAAGTCACATATAACAATAAAAAAAGAATGAGTGATGGCAATTATAAATTCACGGGAACATTCCGAAATTGCTATTTTCATTTCAATTAAGCGAAATATGGTTTAAAAGAGTTATTGTACTTCTTTGAGCGTCATGTCATTTATTTAATGTATTTGCCTTTTAATTTAATTATTTAATGCGAGCCCCGGGCGGCACGAAACCGCTTGCCATTCGCAATCTTTCTCCAATGGTGTCACCTTTATAGATTAGTTTGTAACAGATAACATCGCTAAACAGCAATTTGAACCTCGACTACATGGAACATTAATTAGAAAATTAAAATGACAGCCAAATTTAAGGCAAAATATATTTTACACTAATATTGACGTTGTGTATTACATTAGAACCACACCGATCACAATAAATAATGAATCCATTAACTGGCTCCCTCCAAATAGTACCGTCAAATATCTCGGTCTAAACATGGATACTAAACTGAACTGGAACCAACACATCAATAGTAAAATACAGCAAGCAAAAAATAAGATACTCCAACTAAAACCCATCATCACATCTCCCACTCCCAACCGCCATATCCATCTATAAAAGTATCATTAGACCATTCCTCCTTTACGCCTGTCCACTTTGGTTCTCCGCTGCAAGAACAAACCTAAACAAGCTCCAAATACCAAAACCTTTTTAATGTCTCAAACTCCAGCTCAAAAGAATTTCAAATTGACTCCATACAACACCATATGACATATCTCTCAACCCAGTTCTATCACTCCATACCTCAAATTCCACACCTAGACAATTTCAGACTCCGGAAAACTCCTCATAGAACCAGATTAAAAAACAGATATCCATACCAGGCATTCCTAACCAAATTGGCCGAAATAGATTGTTTTTAGAGATGTCTGGGAAAGATTTCCTCACCCGAATTAGTTTTTCGTTTAATTTTAGGTAATTTAGAATGTAAGCCATCAATACATATGTAAAGTGTTATATGTATTGAACTATGTATGATCTGTAAAAATAAAATAATAATAATAATAAACATTAGAACCAGGACTTTTACTTGGAAATGTTTCGTCTCATCTCAAACGTCCATATTTCAAACATCAGCTGACGAAGGGCATCGCGCGACCGTGGCGCGCCGCGGGCCAAGGGGCGAGGTCGGGGACCCGCGTGGCCTTGCGACGACCTTCACCGCCGCTGAATTATGCACCCTCCGCCCTGCCAGCAGCTCCGGCCTGCGCCTCGCGGCTGCCAGCAATATCGTACCTCCGCAGGGCACCGCATGTACCGGCTTTACATATTCGTCGGTACACAAGTGGAACTCGGTAAGACCAAAATTCCGTGTGACAACGTAAATCACGTTGAAGCTGATTTTGTTAAATTTGTCTGCTTCATTTATTTTGCTAGATAGATGTAACCTGCTTTCTTTTCCATACACTTCGCTATATAATACAGCTTTTAAGGGAAAAACAGATCTCTAGTCAAGGTTTTCTTTAACGTTTTCACTGTCCTGTGACTTAGTTAAAAAACAAAATAATCGATAATTTTTGCAAACGTGCTCTAGGACTTCTTCGATTTCACTAATTGAAAGAATAGAAAAAATGTAACTCAGAGGTATAAATAACTCAAAAACATTAAATATGAACCTAATCAGTTCCATTTGCATACCAACGACATCGTGGGAGCACAAGAAATATGACTAAATCAAAAAGCATTATTTTTAAGGAGTGAAAAATACACATAGAAAAACTATTTTTACGAGCAAAAATACATGAAATACAGCTCCCAAAACACAGCAGATAAAGAACAAACATCTTTGACTACGATATAACGGCTCCTTTCATATTGAAACTGTACCACAAATGATAATATTTTGTGGGCCAAATGTATCTGAATTGAAGATACTTTTTTTAATTCATACATTAATTCTTCGAAACTTGAACAATATTGAATAGCAAAATTAGAAATATACGTTTAAATATAACAAATGCATTGATATCAAAATCACTACCACATCACAAACACCAACGGGAAAATTAATATGGACTTCTTCACTGATAACTAACGAAACCTAAGTAATTGCATCCATTGAAACCAGATCGCAGTTCACAAACTAAAGAGTAAAATTATGTAATATAAGAATACGTTATGCGACCTAGCGTAGCATATACTAGATAACATGAATTTCTATGCCAATCCAATCTGAAGATCATACTTCGTGAAAACAGATATTCAATTTAAGTAAGCTTGTGGGTAATGTCATTTCCTTTGTTTTGTTCCCTATCTTTGTTTAGTTTAAATTTTAAAAAATCTTTTCGAATTTAAATGCACATAGTTCATGAAAATACGACACAAGTGACTTGCTTATCTGCAAAAGTAGCAGCAAGACCCTCGGAGTGAACGAACGCGGCATCCGACACGCGCTGCGGCGAAGCGCAGCCAGCGAGGTCAGGAAGCACAGACCGTGGCCTTCTCCGGAACGAAATTATTCAGCAGCCACCAGCACTTCGCCCTCCTCTCGTCACACCGCACGAACACAGCAACCCACATCCTCCCATAAACCATACCCCTACCCACTCCCACGCTGAGGATGCAGCATTTTCTGCAAGTTGGATGGCCCGAGTTCTACCTACTACATTTTCTCAGTCCAGAAGTAGAATTAATTATTTTGACGTTCTTGAAAGTGTTCGTGTATGTGAGCTGTTCCTTAGACTTCTGTAAGTTGTAAAAATGTTCGTAGAAAAAACATGAAAACCACAATTCAGGTAGAAGCCTGTTATAAAATACCAAGACAGAAATACATGATGCTGTGTTCTAAATCTCTCATTGCGTAGTTTAAAAATAGAACTCACTCAAAGATAATGATCAATAAAACTATAAGCAAAGGTAGCAAGAAAATAACGCAACTTGAAACTCACAAAAGAAGAAATAATTGTGACTGCAAACGTTTCAAAATACCATTAATAACGAACGAACCGTTAGAAATCAGCTCTCCCTTTTTTGTCACCGCGATGTTCAATTATGTGTCTCCTTTCCTGACACCTTTGAAAGCAGTCGGAAACCATAACAAACAACAAGATATGCAACACTTCGGTAACATCCTATTTTGAATTCAAAAAGCATCTTCGAAATTTTTATGAATAAAATTCTGGTCCATTTACATGTCTCATTCTCTTTGCCGTTACTTGAACATCGTTTTCGTGACAATGTAGCAGTCGCCGGAGTCACTCCCTCGTTCAGACTCCGTCCCCACCTCCCAGCCCTGCGCACTACAATCCAGGACCTCGTCGCAATAAATGTCGCCGGTCGCATACTTCCGAAGTCTCTGGAAAAGCTCCAGCGTCCCACACTCGACGTCACCCTCTACCCCTCACTTCCCCTCTCTTCCCCTCTATTTCCCTCACTTCCTCTCCCTCCCAACACCACCCCCGCGACGCGAGGGCGGGACTCGATCTGACGAGCGGCTGCGCAAAACACCCCCCAAGGGGTTCGCGGAGGGTGAGATTACGAGGCAACCGGGAGGGGGGAACGAGTTGAGGGGAGGGGGGCTGGCGTCGACACAGACCGGGAGCGGTTGCTCAGTGAATCAACTGATGTCACTGCAGCGCCTCTGACCGGGAGGTCCTAGGTTCCCACTCCCCACGGCGGCAGGATTTTCGACACTAGCTTTTCAGCTAGGTCGAATCCAGTCGCTGTCTGGAGGAGAATTCTAGCGGCCGGTTGCTCTGATCGGTAGTTTTCCGTGGTTTCCGTGGTAACATGTACTACACTACCACATATTCCGGGAGACCGGTCGGGAGCTTAGAGCTTGTCCCGACTGGAGCGGTGCCCCGCTAATGGGAGAGTCCTGGTTAGGGGGAAACCCCACTAGCCGACGGTAGGTCGGCGCCGGATCTCGCCATCCGGCAGGGAAGATCACCGCCATCTCCCGAGAGAGAGAAAACATGCACTACGCTAACGGGACTAATGACCAAAGCAGTTGACGCGTCCGGAAACACGAAAAAATCAATCAATCAATGTAGAAGAAAACAACTTATTTTCGTTCAAATTAAACTAAAAATAGTAGTGAGCATCACAAATCAAAAGAACAGACTCGTAAGTATTCAAATGGTTTTCTACAATATGAATAAGAAACTGTCTACATGAAGTAAAAATAGGTCCAAAGCATTCGCTTTCATCGTAATTAATTTATACAAGTGCAACTTACAAATTAAAATTCGAATCCCTATAAAAACGGAGACATAATAAAAAAGTGTAGGAAATAAATTTCATTTCTGTAGGGCACCGTTCAGGATAAAAGTGATATTACTTTTACAATGCAACTGAAGCACATATAAAAATCTTAATGGCCCGCCCTTTCACGCCTCCATGTACCCGCATACCTTCCAACAGCATTCGCGTTAAAGCCAGGATCCGTAACGAACAGGGAAACCAAAAACGCGCCCGGTAAGCAGGCAGATTCCTGGACGTGCCACTCACAAAACATGCGCTTCGGAGATCGACATTCCGTCGCCCGCAGCCCCGACCTCCCCTACCCCTCCCCTTCCCCTTCCCCCGCTCCACTCTGCTGCGGGCACCTCACCTCCGCGTTCAGTCACGCGCCGCCTTCCGCGCGCATCGGCGCGGACACAAGGCGCGAGCGGGCGGGCAGAGGGGTGGAAAGAAAGAGAGGAGCGTCGTGGAGAGCTGAGGAAAGGGTCAGAAATGGCGAGGTGGAGCTAACGGAGCAGGAGACGGGGCGGGCCGGGGCAAGGCGGGGAGGCGGAGCAGGGCGGGGCGATGCAGGGCGAGGCGGAAAGGGGCGTGGCGTAGCGGGGCGTGGCGGGGCGGGGCGGGGCGGAACCTGGACGGGAGGGGCGTGGCGGGAAGGGGCGGGGATGGGCGGGGCGGGGCAAGGAAAGACAGGGCGGGGGGGCGGTGCAAGACGAGACATGGCGATGCAAGACGGGACATGGCGGGGCAGGGCGAGTCAGGGGGGTCATGGCGGGGCTGGGCGAGGCGAGCGGAGCAGAGCGACGTGAATGTGGCGGAGAGAGCCGGATGAGCATGACTGGTTGAGTGGACGGGCGTGGGAGCGGGGAAAGGCGGGCGAGCGGGGGGCGGGGCGGGGCAGGGCAGGGGGGGGGGGCAGCCGGAAAGGGGCTGGGCGGGGCGGAAAGGGAGTGTGGCGGAGACAGCCGGATGAGCATGACTGGTTGAGTGGAACGGGACGTGCGGAGCGGGGAAAGGACGGGCGAGCGGGGCGAGGCGGGGCCCGGCGGGGCAGGGAACGAGGGCGAGCGGGGCGGCTGGCAGTTCTCATCCTTTCCGATCCGCTCCCCGCAGGCCCCCATCGGCGAGCGTCTCAAGGGGCGTTTTTGTCCTGCCGTCCCGACAACAAGCCCCGCCTCCGCCCCTCGAGAGACGCTCTGGCACGCGGACAGGTCGATGCTGCGGCCGACGCGATCAGACGCGCGGGTTTCCACAGGGCCCTGGGGAGCGGCTTCCATTCCGACGAACGCACGCAAATCTTCCGGAGTCTTCGGATCACTTGATTGTGTCTGTGTGTGTATGTGTTGTTCTTACGACGAACTCGTGTGCCAATGCTGTTTTAGAGAAATGTTTCGCGAATTGAATAAGCTGGAACAGGGTTTGTGTATCATATATCCAGTATCGGGCTACCGACTGAAGACTCTTTAGGGGATGGTTTGAAGCTTTGATACACAAAGCAGAATTCCCATCCTGTGCTGTATCCTAACAATCAATTTCATTACACACTGTTTATTAAGATCATTATAATTCATAATTAATATCATTATCATCCATAATTTTCAGTTCGCTACAAAATCCATAATATGTCTGGCAACATACTAATTATATTTATATTGAATAAGATTGAACTGTACCATGGAGAATCCTTAACGGGTGTACAATAATATACTGCAGTCAGGTTTACGGGGCTTGGTCAGTAGGAGTAAAAAATTCAGTCAGTAGAAGGCAAACAATTGGAATGGTATTGGAATTTAAGAGTTCGATAGAATGTGCCCACGCAACAACAGTTATAATAAACTACAGGTAATAACACAACTATTGAGCACCATCTCCCTACGTCGTCATGTATATTGGTTATTGCAGCCCATAAATATACAACACCACGGATATTTTTTAAGAAAAGAAAAAAAAACCTTGTAACATAACAAAAGCTTAAAAAAATAATCGTTCGGAATGATATGGAGTAATATATTCTTTGCATCCTAAGAATAATTCTTAAGAAATTTTACACGGTAATTTATTCTGAAACTGAAATTCATCATTACTGCGTATGGCAAGCAACTATTTCATTTGGCACTAAATGCTCACGAACTAAAATACTTGGCGCATTTGCTTTTTTAATCACGTAGGTACGAACTGCAAATAGTGCGTCAATTTCTGTCCCCGAGAGGAACATCCGGAAGCCACCCAGCGGCCCCGGAGAGTTCTCTCTGCAGCCAACGTCGGCTGAGGGCGAACATATAAACTCTCGAGATTCAATTCTCCTCGGAGTCGTTCTCGAGCCGAAATATGGAGCACACAACTTGCAATTACGCTCCCGTTCCCGGAACCAGCGCCCACATAAACAGACGTTCTTTTCTGAAACGAGTTTCTGGCTCTGCGCGCGGCCGTCCGACTACGCTAAGCGGGGAGGGCGGGGCGAGGTGGAGCAGGCCGGTGTGGGGCGGGGTTGAGGCGGGGTGAGGCGGTGTGGGATGGGACGGGACGGGACGGGGTGAGGGTGGGGTGGGACGTGGCGGCGAGGAGCGGGACGTGTGTGACAGGGCAGGAGCGGGTAGGGGTGGGACGGGGCATGGCGGGTACGGGGGGGACGGGGCGGGGCGGGGCGGAGCAGGGCGGGGCAGGGCGGGGCAGGCGGGGCAGGGCGGGGCAGGGCGGGGCAGGGCGGGCCGGGACGCGACGCGACGGGACGGGACGGACGGACGGGACGCGGCGGGACGCGACGTGACGCGACGAGACGCGACGGACGCGACGGGACGGGACGGACGCGACGGGACACGACGGGACACGACGGGACACGACGGACGAGACGAGACGGACGAGACGGACGAGACGAGACGGACGGACGAGACGGAACGAGACGGGACGAGACGAGACGGGACGAGACGGGACGGGACGAGACGGGACGAGACGAGACGGGACGAGACGGACGAGACGGACAAGACGGACGAGACGGACGGGCGGCGCGGCGCGGCGTGGACGGCGCGGCGCGGGACGGGGCGGGGCGGAGTAAGGCGTGGCGGGGTGGTTGCCGGGCAGCGTGCGGCAGGCGTCTCTGAATAAGAAACAAGCAATGGATATTACGTCCTCCGTCAGTTCTCGCCCTAAGCTCCTTTCTTCGCAGCGACGGTTGTTTCTAGCGGCTGCGGCCGAGGCAAGTCGCCACGCTCGTACTCGGTAGGCCGTTCTTCCACGCTCAAGGAACACAGCCTTCGGCGCGGCAGCGACGCGAGCGCCGCCAGACGGCGTGAACAGGAGCTAGCCTCCGCCGACAAAAACGCAGCGCGGTCCGCGCGCAGCCGCGGGCATGCAAAGCGATGCAAATGAACAGTAACAATAAACAGCACTTGGAGCTCCGCTGGAATCTGCGTGCAACGCTCATTAGTATTCATTAATACTAATTAAAGACTACGGCCTACATCCAGCTCTCGAAACGCCTGTTGGCGAGATTAACAAAAATACCACGTGACCGTATTTCACTTAGAGTTGTAACAGAGAACTGTTGTCTCGTTGCACTCCTGACCTTAATGCTACTGTGCAACTAGACCTCTCTTGATGGATCGCGATGACAATTCCTCCGTCCTATAATTAGGAGCCATTTTCATTCATGTTAGAGAACTTCTTTTCAAGATTATTTGTTCATTATTAACCAAAATTTCTAAACATACAAATACATTTTGAGTTTTCAAACTAATGTAGGAATTAATTATGTATTTCACCCCCTACTAATATTGAAATGAAAACTCTCAGGAATGTACTAATTGAACAATTGCGTAACTGTAATGCCTATGGAGACTATTGTTCTTGTGTGTCGACTTCCTGCGAATGCGCTCTCAAGTAAATCTCTCATTTAGGCATAATCATATTTCATCTTCCTCAATCAATTTTATTCGTCACTCAACAACTCAATCATTTTCGTCACTCAACAACTTTACTGTTGATACTTTTAATTCACACTCACGTAAGTATTTTAAATGACGTGTTATAAAATGCCCTAGTCCCTTTTCCACGTTTTACAAATTATAATCGTTAATTAATGATTTGCTAACTATAATATTTTTATACTTTAAAATTTGTATTTTGTATTCAATTCTTCTTCTTTTTCATCACCATCATCATCATCATCATCGTCATTAGCAAGTACACGAACTTGTTCCAGGAAAGTCGGCAAAGATCATTTCTTTGGCCTTCTTACCGCTCTCTTTCTGTGGTGCATAAATTAACATGCCCACACTCTGATTGCTCGTCTTCTACAGAAGATTGAGCCAGGTTTCTCCACAGACTTTTATTTTCTTTGGTATGCTGTTCACACATAATTCCATTTTTGTATTTCCGTTTCTAAATTGATCTTTTAATGTAGAGTCCATAACATATCATCAGGAATTGCATTTATTCTCTTGTTTACACTGGATGTTGTTAACCCTGTTTCGCTCCCTCATAAGAGAGCAGGTACGGTCATTGTTTTGTAGAGTTTATACTCACTGTTGCGGCCCCAATTTGGTTTTAAATTTATAATGTAATCTCACTGAAGAGCTCATAGCACACGCACATGTCATATTTCATATGAAAAAAGAACAGGAGAGGAAAACTGATAATGTTTAAAGCTAAAACTCTACTAAAAATAAACACCCGGACAGAATTCTGTCTCCCGTAGACCACAGTCTCTTCGAAACCGCTCCGTTTCTTCTGAAGCCTTTTGTTTTCTTGCCAGTCGAGTTGTGTTTGAGCCAACCGTCTCCAATCTTTCTCGCCGCCGACTACGCTATACTGTTCTCAGCAACTGCGGCCTTTGACAACAGGACAGTCGAAACCGCCTGGGGTAGGGAGTTCATCGTTTCTTACACCAGCCAGGGCTTCCAATCCAACACAAAAACCTACTGCCACCAACCACGACGACCACACCGATGCAACCGCAAACCCTCCTGCTACTCCGCAATTTACCGGAGTCATTTCTGTAGATTGAGCTGACGTTGGCAAGGGTATTGCCACCGCAATTATCGTTGCTGATACAGTCGTCGCCAGCGATTCCTGCCGGACTGAAGCCCAACTTTCATGACAATTTCCAAAGTCAATTCCAATTATGACCTCCCAGATCGTCAATTGTTATCACAAGCGATAAATCATCGCAGCAAATATCTGTACTTCCACCATAGCAGCCTCTGACCTCCCTGCTCGTTTGCGACAAATGCCGTCACATCGTTCGACACACAACTACCTCATCTCTCCATTAGATCATTCCCACCGTGCTGTTCTGCCACCCCACCCCTAATCTCCAACGCCTTACGCAACACCAAAAGCACTAACTCCACTCACATCACCTTCGCCGTCTCTAGTGACACCATCTTCACCCCTTCCTACGGACACATCATCCCCCCCTCCAAGGGCCTACCTCTTCGAAGGTCGTTGCCTGCCCCCACGGCCTCACCGCGGTCTCTGCCGTCGCGCACTCGGCATCCCCCGCCCTTCAACCCCCCTTCCCCTCTGCCAACCCGACCCCCGCCTACGCCGCCACCCCGCAGTCTCCCAGAGAAAAACCGCTTACTCTTGAGGGCGCAGCAAAAACCGCGGTATGGATTTCCTTTAGAGACGTGCCACGGCGGCGCGGGGGCGGGGGCGGGGGCGGGGGCGGGGCCGGGCGGGGCGGGTGGCGCGGCCAATCTCTGCTGCGAGATTAAACACGCCAGCCGGCGCAGAATCCTCGGCGCCGCCTCCGCCGCCGCGCCCGCGCCGCACACTGGCCCCGAACGAGCCAAACGGCGCGCAGCCAAAACAAAACCCGCTCTCCCAAGTCGCTCCACTATCGAGAGAGAGGTTAATGAAAGCTTGACGACATGAAGATGTTATTTGTACTGTGTGATTCGTAACCCAGCAAGTCAAGGGGCGTAGCTCAATAAGGGAATATCTATTTGCGAAATAACAATAAAAATATTGCATGACGAGTAGGATCCAGCTTAAAATAAAATTGACAAACTGGGAAGTAGGGGTGACGCGGGATAAAAGTTAACTGGTTGAGAGCACTTCCTGTGAATTATTGCCTTAAGATACATTAAAGGTCTAGTAAATATTATTATAGTTTTCGTTTGGGCACTCTAATAACATCCCAGCACCCTAGCGCAATGGAATAGGAATCCGCATCCGAATAGAATGGTAATTTTGGGGTCATCTTCGCCTATCTCTACCTTAATTCAACATAGTATATTTTCTTTCGTAGAGTAATTCCCAAACTAAACAAGTACATGATTTATAGAACAAAACAAAGAAAACAAAATATCATTGACCCTCATTTTAAAGTGGGGCCGGCCTTAACTGGCATTTGGTCAGTTTGTGCTGCATCTACGCAAACGTCGTGTGATGCAGAATGCATCAACTAAAGAGTGAAGGAACTTCTTCTTAATAATAGTAATGTTTATTTTATTTTGAATAGTTCGAAACTCCTTCACTTAAGAAACACTTTTTTCACATCGAAATCTTGTACACATCAGTTCCTTGGCAAGGCATTACTGGAGCAAGGAGCGATATCGTTTCGTTGTGCCAGGACAAACATCTCAAATATTGTAGTTATAGCACGAAGCATTTTTGTTTAACTAGGCTGTCTGGTGAGTGCTATTCAGCAACAAGATTAACAGTGTTAATTTCATGTCAATTATTAATTTTGAAAATTTCAAAAGAGAAGAAATACCGGAAACAAAAGAACAGATACCTTTTTCTACCACTGAAGTTGGAACAAAAGTAATGTGCAGAAGTAAGAAATTTCCAACACTTCGCAAACAAGAAACAAACAATATGCCATTCATATTAATGCTCATTATGATGTGGATTTGGCGATGTGGGGGTAAAAATAAAGCTTCATTAATTTATACACTACGAATAGATTTTAAAGTAAAGTAATAGCATGGCCCTTTTTTAAATCTTTCGAAACAAGATTACAAAATATATTACATTATTTGGCGTCGGTCATTAAGTACCCCCCCTCCCATTCATCGCGGGCACGAACCGCTACTGAGGTGCTGATAAATTACGAATCAAAATATTCCCTTTTGGGGTTCGTGGAGGTTCACCGTGCTATTTTATCTCTGACACTTCTTGAAGTTTAGTTGTCGCACTATCCCCGTCAGAATGCGAGCAATAAATAGTACCGTCTGTAGGTTTTGAATCATGATTATCATGACGAAAAGAGGGATGAAATCCAACAAAATCACAGTCCATGAAATTTCATGAAAAGGACTGAGAATTGGAAGGAAATCTTTGAGCTGTTTTCACTCTGTTTGTAAAGATAATATTTATAGAACTTACATTGAGACATCTCTCACCAGGAAAAAAAATCTTTAAAAAACATCAGTTAATAAAACCTATATTGTATTTACAGAGAAAATAGAACTGTATTCCTGTCCTTTGTAATTTAAATAGTACTTTGTAATAATTCCTTAAAAAATATTATTTCAAATGGTTTCTTCAGAAAAATATACTGACAGCGAGTTGGGTGTCTTTTTGGCCCACTGTGCGTCACCGTCTTAAGTCTAAAGGTCCGTCAGCGCGCAGGCCCACCCGTTTTTGCAGAGCGTCGCCGAAGTGACAGCCCTTTAGGGGGCGAAGCAGGCCGCGCTGCCGCCTGTCCGTAGCACTGACCCGCCTTCACTCTCCCACACCTTGCGGAAGTGCGTGTGGTATCTACGAACGTATAAATATTTCGCTGTAAATGTGTAAAAAATGCGCTTGCCTAAGAATATCGAGAGAACAGACGAAAAATATCGTGGGAGTATGTACGATTTATCTAATATTGATAACCCATTTAAAAAAAAAATTAATTTGAATATCTCAGTTCGGAACTAGTCTACAAACACATAATTCGCATTATTCAAAGATTCAACTCGAATTCAACTTATTATTCAACACTATACTACTCGCCCTTTTCTTCTGGCACATCTGGCGTCGAAGGTATTCGCGTTTGAACATAATGTGTATTGCTCCATATCTGCAATTTTACACAATTTTCGAGTGATTTTACCATGTGATTCAAAGATAGCCAATATTCACATGTTTCAACTCAAATCCACTCATAGATTTGACAAATCTCTCTTGTTGTACAGAAAATTCTTCCTAAATGTAAAGCTGTTTCGCGTTTATAACCAAAAGAAGCCAAAAGAATAAGTTTCCCTTCCTCGCGTCATATAATTTCACAGCCTGTCCTTGCATAGACTGCAGAGGGAAAACAAGTTAGTGTCCAGCAAAGAAGCCTTTCCATTCACAACACAAAATGATATGCTAAAAATACTTCGTCGAGCCCTCGCCCCGACCTGACTCGGTCCGCGCCTCAAAGGGCCGACATATGGGCGCGCGACAGCGGAGAGCGGAGCCGGATCCATACTCGGGAGCCTCGCGAACAAAAAAGGCTTCTTCGGCCTCCCCAAGACCCGGCCACCTCGCGTAGTTCGCGTAAGTTATTTCTGACGGCCAGCCGCTTCGCCGGGGAAACCTGTGAAACGAGTGCCGTCCTCTCACTGAAGTATTCACCCCGACGACAGATGGCGAAGGAAGAAGGCGAAGGCTCGGAAAGAAACCAAAGTGAGAGAGAGATAGAGATGTATAGAGAGCGATATAGATATAGAGATAGAGAGAGAGAGACGGAGATAGATAGATAGATACAGAGATACAGATAGAGAGAAACAGATAGAGAGAGAGAGACAGACAGACAGAAGACAGACAGACAGACAGACAGACAGATAGAGATAGAGTGAGAGAGAGAGAGAGAAAATGAAAGAAGAGAAATAGTCAGACAGAATATAGTAGAATGTTTTTAGCAATGACAAAAAAAGCGAAGGGCAGTGAAGGTTAATAGCCGTATGACGATAGTAAAGTCCGAGACAATGATGATGATGCTGATATAACGATTTTGAGCTGACCTATTTTGTTAAAGTAGCGCTCCAAGATAAAACATCCATCGATGATGAAATGAACAACAAAACAGAAATTGGTGAAGAATTGCTTTTAAGTCGTCAGAAAGCGTTATTAGAGAATGTTATTAAGAGAGAATAATTCTCGCGAGCGGAAAAGACAGAAGAGAAAGAAAAAGATAACACGCAATAGAGTAAGAAATGAAATTCAAAGAAAAAAGGCACTTCCTTCAAATAACCCGCCTCCGCCACCACCTCCTCCGTCACCGCCACCGCCACCGCCACCGCCACCGCCACCGCCGCCGTCGCCGTCGCCGTCGCCGTCGCCGTCGCCGTCGCCGCCCGTCGCCGCCACCGCCACCGCCATTGCCTTCTCCTCCTCCGCCACCGCAATCGTCACCGCCATCGTCACCGCCACCGCCACCGCCATCGCCATCGCCACCGCCACCGCCACTCGCCCCCCCGCCCCCCTCCCCCCTCCGCCTCCTCCGGCCCCGGCCACAGCATCTCCTGGGAGGCGACTTCTGGCGTCGCAGCCCCTTCTCAATGGCGAGCTCTGCCCACCCGGCGAGCGCCAGCGCGCGCTCTCGCGTTTACGGCCTCCGCCGCGCCCGCCCGCCTGCCCGGCGTGCCCCGCGGGAACAAATTAGCTCTCCGCCGACCCCGATTGGAAAAAATCAACATGAGCGCGCCCACTGCCTTGTTTACTTTCGCGCAGCCGTACGCAGCTCCTGCAGGTTCCCGCAACAGGCATATTGAGACGAAAACTGACAGAAATAAAGAGGTAACTGTAATAAAAGGATGCAAAGGGAAAAAAAGAGAAGAAATAAAACAGAAAAGAATACCTACAGTAAGAAACACTAATTTACGAGAAAAAGAGAAAGAAAAATGCTAAACGAAACAAATAATGATGGAAGAAAAGGAAGAAAAAAAAAAAAGGAAAGAAACTCGAGGCGAATACTGAACATAGAATGATAAATCGAGATAACAGGCCGGAGGAAACCGGAAGAAAAAAATTTAAAAAAAAAGATTAAATAAAACACAGGAGATTTTGTAACTAGGCCAAAAGCTATGGCAAATAATTACAAGAGAGAGAGAGCGGTGAAAGAGGGTCGTACAAATGTTCCCATATTTTCCTGTTCTTTAGTTTCATATTTGGAACCACCTCCGTCTATTTTTTGGAGCGCATTCGCGTTCAGCATTTCAACTCCGCTTGACGCCCACACGCGCGCTAGATGGAAGCGGAAGCGGAAGTGGAAATGGGCAGAGGAGCCAATATCGCGCGCGCGACCGTGTATTTACTAGCGAGGGACTCGTTCGATAGTAGGAGACAGGGCAATATTGAACTGAGATATGACATGGAAAATGATGAGACCATGGAACAAGTCGCCGAATTTATTTCAAACAAAAGTATGCAGACACTACACGCAAAAATGTGGAATTAATATGTGGCTACAGTGATGATTCACGACAAATATTTGTTGTAACATAAGTAAAGTAAAACCTATTAATATTAATGGTATAATAATTTACATCATTACAAATATATTATCATAATTTTAAAAAAAAATACGTTATCACCAGAGGCGTACTTACGCCTAAGAAATTCGGCAGTATTTGTGGATTCGGCGGTGTAACGATTAGCGTATCGGAGTGCTGTACCCAAGTTAGGTTCAAATCAAGGCGCACTACTCCAATGGTGAAAAGTGAGCACTAGCGTAACAATTTGAACATTGCGCTCTCCGCCATATTGAAGGCAAATGTGGACGTCATATATATTACTGTGTATCTTAACTTTTTCACGAGATATTACGGATTCAAAACTTTGAAAATCAGTCGACACCCAGTCAAAGCCATTGCAGTGACATCAGTTAATGCCCTGAGCCACCTCTCCCGGTCTCTTTCCAGTGAACAGACCAATTATACAAATCAAACAAATCAAAACTCAATTAAGTTATTTTTCTCATTCTTGCGTCGTTTTGTTGCCTTCCTTAGCTAATGCAGTTTGTTTATCTGAAGTACAGATTCAAATGATTCTTTAAGGTTTTTT
Source organism: Teleogryllus oceanicus (assembly GCA_964035755.1). NCBI lineage: Eukaryota > Metazoa > Arthropoda > Insecta > Orthoptera > Gryllidae > Teleogryllus > Teleogryllus oceanicus. Next base: position 58,303,307 of record CAXIVR010000011.1, read on the forward strand.
AATTTTTTAAAAAATATTTTATTGTTCGAATGATGAATACATGGTTCAGTAGCTTTTACTTCTTCACAGGTCTTTGATATTACTTATAGTTATCCTTAATTCTCTAAAACTAATTATGTTCTAACTACAACAATCGTTAGGATACTCATTGAACACCAACGTTTAGTTAACATCGGAAAATATATGGAGGAAAACATGAGGCGGATGTCTATTTCGGATTCGGGACGGGAAATTGTTGTGTGTGGGTAAGTTTTAGTCGGCTATTTGATTTATTGAGGATTATTTGAATAGAAATTAATGAAGAAATGAGCGATGTGATGATTGATGGATGGTATGTGTAATTCTGTTGATAATTAGAAATTATCCAATTCTTTAAAACGAAAAAGATTCAAGTAATGCTTAGCACACAAACAACTTAATTCTTAAGAATGCTGTGAAATACCAGAACTCTTGCAATCTATCTTCCAATTTTTAATAAAGTCAACAAGTTTTCAAATGAATAAAATACTTTGAGTAAGAAAAATATAAGTATACATTATATATGCAGTGGCGGATGTGCTAGAACCAATTGAAAGTATACGTTTCATCTAGATGAGAAATACTCATATATTACTAAATGAAACCTGTTTTGGTTGTATCATTTGGGTTTTTGAAAGCTTGCTTCTCGTAACCCTAATGCTGCTTTATTTTGCCCTTCGGGTCACATAACTATGAAGGTCTCATTATATATTGTTATTGATGTATAAATGAAACTTTGTATAACAAGACAAAAGCACTGTAAAGTAATAATTGACATATCCACAACTTTCGAGAAATATCCACAACTCTCGTCACATACAGGCATACTGTATGCCTGTCAGCAAGTGCCAGATACTATTTGCCTACAATAGGGGGCAGAGTGCACCCTTCAATTTGTAATGCTACACTAGCGCTACATGTGTATCTAAATAATACTCTCCAATATCTTTGGTTCAAAGCCGGTTGGAACCGTGGACGTTTTAAGGGCGAAAAAAATCCTTAGAACGCCTTCCTTCGGAGAGGAAGTAAAGCCGGCTCTCCCATGTAGAAGATGTAATGAATGTAAAAGATTCTAAAGCCTAAAAGAAGCCTGTAAATTAAATTCAAATCGCCTGTTTCGTCGCCCAATAATACCTCCTTTTTCTGCGAAAGGCGAAAGGGGCGTAGCGAAATTTGGATGGTCAGACGAAAGAGCGGGCCCGAGTCTTACGATGTAAAATAAGGCATTAAAAATTAAGAAAGCTAGGAGGACCCTGAAGCATGGGAGAGGGGGATAACAACTTCATATTTCCTGGAAGAATTGGAAAGTACTAGATTCAGTCTAAGTTTAAGTCTACGTTCATAGTCTATGATTAAAGTACTACTACGTTTAAAGTATATTTAAAGTACCTACTTTAAATTAATAAACGTTAAAAATAAAGTGTTTTAGCTAAATCACCAAAAAATGCGACACCTGCTTTTGTTTAGTACTTCATTTTCTGTGGGTCCAGCACCAGTGTTCAGCGTACAATTGTTAAATTCATTTAAATGTTAGGTGTGGCACATTCCATACCAGAAGATATACAAGGATATTCAGGAAGAACTAAGAGACAATTAAATGTCATTTAAATCTAAACAGAATGAATATTAATATCTTCAAATATCTAAAACAAACAGTAACAAATGATCAATGATCGGTGGGCGAATTTCATAAACATAATACTAACTAAACAAAATATTTAAGTACATATGCGATAGGAAGTTTGAGAATGAAAAACAGCTTTATTTCCAACACGTTCTAAGAAAAATATCATACAAAGTACCTCAAACATTATTCCCCGATAAAAAGCCTAAGGACATGTTCTTTACTTTTAGACTTAAAAGCTTTTCCTGGGCTTTATTAAGTTGTTTTTCCAAGCGTTGCGTTGCTACAGAAAAGGAACAAGCACAAATTCTCTCGAAGCGAGAGCGGAAAACCCAATATTTGCTCATGATCACAAAATACAAACAAAAGAAGGAAAGAAGAAACAAATGATTTGTAAAGCGCCCTCGGGTTTCCACAATAAAAAATAAATTTGTATATCTGCATATAAGAAATATTTCCGTTAAATAAATACACTCATTATTTCTATGAAAAATCGTTGATTATCTCAATCAGAATTCAGCAAAGGAGCGAAATCGTGTAATAAAGAAACTATAACACAGACGCAGCAAAGGTATTTGCAGTCGCCCATGAAACATGAACAAAAAAGTATATCACATATTACATATCTACAACTACATATACACAACAAATAAATAAAACGAAATTGGGAAAGTAAACGTTAAGCTAGCTGACTCATGGAACAACATAAAATATTTAACGTGAATGTATTAAATGTTTTACACATAAAATATTTGGTCTTAGGATTACGAATGTAAAAAATGTAAACGTCAGTTGTGTTTACCAGTTTTAAAAAGTATGCTACAGCAAAACTCTGACAGAAGTGACTAGTTTTTTCCCAATATTTGGACATGTATTGTAACCGTCACGTATCTACCTAACTATTTCGTAGTACGCCGAATTACAGAAGTAAATCTGTTATTTACTTGTTTTGTGACGTGTGATTACACCGTCACACAAACCTGGGAATACCTCAAATTATGGATAATTCCCTATCGGTGGTGGGTTCGTCTTTGCTAACTAATATTCATTTAACAAACAAACACAATTTCATAGTTTTAAAGAACAAGTAACATATATTCTTTCCAATATGATCCTTCGTACACTCACATTCACATATTCTCCTACGTGATTACTTTTCCTTTTGATTACACAATGGTAGCTAACTCCCTACCTAAACTGCAGTTTTCTGTAGAATAATAGTGACTCTGATCTACATTTACACGAAACAAACAGTAAATACATATGTACACTTCTCAAAACAAATTATCTCTTAATGAAACCACAATTCACAATTTAACAGCTTTCATTCATGTTCAAAACCACCTCAATATTTACACTTAATATTCAGCTTCTGCGTGACCTCGCAGTGCAAAATTCTGTTTTACAAAGTCTCTTGACTGTTCATGAATAACGTTTTACCAGAAACAATTTAACAGCTTTCATTCATGTTCAAAACCTTTTTTTACATAGACAATTCCTCTTAAATGATTTCAAATAACATCAAGTCAATTATGTATGAATTTAGATAAAGAATTATACACAAGGACGACTTTTATCAATAAACATAAAAATTATTTTACGACTGCAAAAATAAATTTACTGGTTATCAAGACTAATATTTAGTAAAACTTGTCCGATCAATGTCTGTTACTGAGGGAAGCTCATATTACAACGTTTTAATTTGTGCAATCATGATTCTATCTTGAAAGTTTTCCAAGCTGCAATTTAGTAAATATTCTTTCTGCTTTTCTGTGACTCACGACTGGCGAATTTTCCAAGCTGATCCCGCGCTGCGTAGACGGCTGTTGAGCGACGTTCACGCCCCAAGGTCGAAAGACTTACTGCTAGTCAAAGACGAACCACTGGCGAAATAAACGACTTTTCGGAGTATTTCCGTACGCCTTCTCCTCGTTGTACAGCCCAGTTAAACCACAGCTTACACGAAGGTGATGGTCGCGTTAGAATGCGAGTCCAAAACTCCAAATTATAACTTAGTTTTAGTGAAAGTTGAGCCAGTTGTTGAATAAACTATGCTTTTCGGAATTATCAAAATTCTCCAATAGAATTTTCGAAATGAAATCCCATAAATAAAAATGAAATAAAATAAAAGTAGAATAAGTAACTGCTCAAAACTAAAACTGAAAAAAAGCTGTAACAAAGAAACAGAAACACGTCCTATGTTACAAAAAATCTCTTCTATATTCCAGCAACGAGAATGTAGCAACGTGGTTTTATAAATTCATTTTAGTCCACTACTATCGTTATTCTTACATTCGTTGCATTACTTGTTTAATATTCCTATCAAATTTTACGTAATCTTCACATATCACAGTGATTAATCCCATGAAAATACTTAGACAATTACCTTTTAATAAAGCTTCATTTCTTCACCCATTACTCACTTCAGCGTCTCGATCCGGAAAGAAAGACAATCTCGTCCGAGTCAAGCTTCATGCCACATTCGCATTTCTACAAAAGTTCTGATTGGCTAGGGCGAAAGTACGTTCAGAAATTTGTTTCTAGGTAACGCCATCTCTTCGCTACTCTAGAATTAAATGATGGCAAGAGGAAAATATTTTTTAGAAAAAAAAGATGTGCTTGAAATTTCTTAAAATTTGAATTATTCGTAAATGGAAACGAAAAAATATTGAACGTAACATGCGTATAAAGGGGTATAATTGCACTCATGGTATATAAGCAAAAAATGCTCCTATCGTCGCACGTTTTCTTGAACATAACATTCATGCAATTATCCCCCTCTTTATATACTGGTTTCGTTAATAACTATAATTTTAAATTATTAGCGATGGTTTCAAGTCGGTAATTAAATGTGTACTGAAGCGGATAGTTCCTAAAAATATTATTTTAATAAAGAAAATGAAAATTAAAACATGATTCTTCTCTTATTAAAGTGTATAAAACCTCATATTTGTCGATGAATACGGAAGCGGGAAGAAAAATATCACAAGACAAATTAAACACAGGTGCATTTAGTGCCTCAGAAAAATAAGTTTACATTATTTGTTTTTAAGACACCTACCTGATATTTAAGGAATAATTGCATCGGCAAGAAATAGAAGATCCATTTTATAGCACAAAGCAGCATGTGATGTTGTAGTATCGGATTATAGTGCTTGTTGACCAGTGATTTTGCAAATAACTCGAAAAACAGGTGTTCTGGAATCTCCCATTAATGCTTGCATTAATGTGTAATAGACAACGGCTACAAATGGTCCGTGAATAAACACTTCACAATCTAAACACAATATATCATAACAGGAGAATGGAGAAATTCGATAACACAATATACATATAGAAGCGTTCTAGTTTGAATTTAATGCTTGTATGATAAACTCATTAAACAATTAATAATAGATAAATATCATGTGACATTTACAGAGATTTTCTTATACTAACTAAAACATTTCTGACTAATATCCAACATTAATACTTCGCGGATTCAAAGAAAGGATAAAAAATAAAAATAACCCAACAGCTAACATGAATACTTTAAATCCTAATCAATAGTTGACGTTTATTAAATCCAAATATTCTACAAATTATCTAAACAGAATTCCTGAAAACATACATTTATCAGACTAGACAAGCCAGGTGCCAAAACGGTCTCTTTAAGGTGTTCGGAGCGTTGAGTTTAAGGACGGCTTATAATCGTAAGCCTTCTTCACTGTTCTGCGCATTATCCACCCATTACGGCTACTTTCCTCCCCATCGCATCCAAACCAGAGACACCGACCATTAGTGGCTTTTAGCGGGACCTCCCGGGTTTCACCGACAAGTTCGGGCTGCTTCCGCAGAACTGTCCGCCTTACCTCGCCTAGCCGACATTTAATTAAACCGAGCAGCTGATCTACTCAACGTTTTCTTCCTCTCAGACGCTCTTCTGTGGATGAGGTTCGCGTCTAAAGATCTCATCACCGGAGATTAGTTATATTGTTCTGTAAATTGAAGTTGGTTGAGTATAATGTGTGCGGAACTGTTATCGAAGCGCTGTACATCCTTGCTAAGCAACTCCATTATCCCCAAGATTCACAATGCGGCTTCCCGGGTTCAGCGGATTCGCAAAGTAGTTCCCTCACAATTAGTTGAGGTTGATATGATGGGGAGAGAAGATGAACATAGTTAATTGTGTCTCCGTGAGGTAGGTTTTTCCAGCGCTGAGCACGAAATAGTTACTTGAATGAGTGAGATAAATTCCTGGAATTGTTTGAGAAGCAAGGAAGTATTCACATGGAAGGTACGTACCATGTTTGAATAATACCTTCACAAAAACTTTCACCAAGCAAGAAAACAGCTATGAGACAATCGAAGTGAATATTTAAGGAAAAATACTAAGTCAATCCCAGTCGTGAATTAAGACATCCTAGGAATAGTTGATTATTAATTTAAATGACAAACATTTCCCTTGCGCCAACGTATTCTTGGAAAATTTGTCGTTTTCTTAATTTCGTAGAATTTAATTTTTAATAAAACAATATGCATGACTTCAAATAGCACTGTTTGAAAACATATTTGCGATATTTTCTTCCAAGTTCTTGATTAGCCTATTATTTCATTCATTTTAACAGACGATTTTCTTCCACTGGATGAACAGTGCCTGCAGTGCACAAGTGCCGTGGACCTTCACATCGATTGGCCAATCGCGGAGGTCGAAGTGTTCCCAAAGCGGAGGCGGAGCGGGGGCAGCGAGCGGGGCCCGACCCGGTTCGCATGGCCGCTTTAGGCCACCGCTGACCCCGTGCCCCGGGAACAGGTCAGGGCGGGCGGCGCGGCCGCGGAGCCAGGCGGCCGCTCACTGCGAAGGCGACGGCAGGCGATGGCAATGGATACGGCGGCGGCGGTGCAACGCAGTTGGCGGATAGCCGTTAAATAACTTTGTGTTTGGATTGGCTTAAAAATATCATCCACATTTTTCGGAAATGTTCATTCAAATATCTTCTTCGAGGAGATTTTTTTAAATATTTCATTTAATCTGCACCATATCAGCATCTCTACGTCATCATCTTACCATCACTATTGCAATCATTTACTCATCTGATAATCACTCATAAACTTGAATGACCGTAGCTGTTGATGGGTTCCTAAAGCATAAGCTATATAAAGAAACTAGCGAAATCCAAAAACTACAATATTGAAACCGAAGGCCTCAAAGAAACGTTTTTCACACCGTAATCTACAGGATGAGATCTTCTTGAATGTTTTATTACATTTTTGCTGGTCAGGAACTTATATAACCTGCTGCTAAAATATGTGCAGAATCTAAAATCAACTAAATGCGAATGAGAGGGACGTGAGTGGAGAGGCAAGCACAGTGACAGAGACGGAGGGGTTGCGGAGGGGGGAGGAGGAAAGGGGAGAAAGAGTGACGGAGGGAGAGAGGGGGGGAGACGGAGAGCGAGAGAGGGTACTGGAGGAAGAAGAAAGAAGGACAAAGGAAGAAGCATTGAAATTAGTGCGTGGTCCCTAGATGGCCCAAACGAAAGAAGAAGAAGAAATACTTTATACAATGTCCAATAATATGGAACACTTTCCTGGCAACTGTTCACGAGTACGTCGCACTGTCCACACGACGACAGCGCCAAGCAAGCAGCGTCGCGGAAAGAAGGTGGGCGAGTGGCGTCGTGGCGGGCGCGGTGGCGGCCGCACCTCCGCCTGCCTAATCCCACGGGCATCGACGATCATTGGCGCCCGGCCCCGCCCCCGCCCTCGCCCTCGCCCGCCATCTGGCGCGACGCCAGCGCGAACCTGTTGTGGCTCCGGGATTCACTCGCCTCTCTCTTTCGCCGACCCCCCACCTCAGGCCTCATTACGCTCTACGAGGCGGTCTCGCGAGGGAAGGTACGCCCTGTACCCATCTTCAGACATAAATGCCGAATTTACGACGAAACAAATACGTTTTAGGCAACGTATGCCACGCAAATTTACTGATTAGCGCATGAGTCAATACGAATCAGATTTCCCGAGTTAATTTACATTTCATATGGGTAGACAGTGCTGCAGTAATGAATGCCAAAATGTTTTCGTGTGGATTTAATCTTTTAATGAAAGTTTCCATTCATGTTTCAAATATCGTTATATGTCATTAACTTCTTTAAGAGATGTTATTTTATTAGAGAAATAAACGAGTTAAATCATCCATATTTTGTATTATCAAAATTAATGAACCGTTCGTATTAATGCATTTCTTCTATTCATTTCCTTCCTTTTACATGAAATTTATTGTATATCTATTTACATTTATTGAATGTGACCGGTTCTTGTTGGAACATTATCGTGTTCTTCAAATGAATATATTCAGGGACGTAATGATTTCGACATTTATTTGTTGTTTACCCGAAGGCACGCAGAGTTTGCATTCCCGAATGTTCTCCAACAATTTTATTCCGTGGCCATTACTCAATAACAGATCGCGCTCCATTTCATGGCCACAGGAGTACGCCCTCACAGTTGTCCAGGTATATTGTTTTACGCCGTTCACTAAATCTGGGTTTCGGATTTTTTATCACGAGTGCGCATTGATAGGCCCCGATTTATAAGCTTTAAAGCAGTACCAGGTCGGAGCCAGAGCTTAAAAAATAAATAATGAAGAACTCTCAGTCATAAAGTGGGCGCTATCAAAGTATACAGCACGAGATTATTTGTTACTGCAGAAAATTAGCACGACCATACGAGCTCCATTAAAATGGCTTGTGCGAGTGCGAATTTATAGTTCCGAAGTACACGCACATACGCATATCCCGTAAATTCCGAGTCCATTTGTGTATTAGCCGGAACGCCCAAGCCACACGCCAGCGCGTAAAAATGCAAAAGAGACACTACGTCCCCTTTCCATTCTCTTTTGCCAACGTCAAAATCCCTTCGCCCACTCCGCCGCTTCGAGGCTAAATGCAGTTCTATGGCCGCTGTCGCAGTCGACTATGCTACTGTTCCCGGCAACAGAGTCCCATACAGTCTTTCTGAAACGAGTGGAGACGTAACATGAACATGTAAAGTGTATTGCACCGAGTGCTTTCCTCTCGCTCTCTTCCTTTTTTCCTTCTTCTGTGTTCTAGCTCTCTTCTCTTATAATCTTAAATCCCTGGCCACGGCTCCATTTGCGTTAGTGAAGCCCGAAGCAAATTCAACGGTTCATTTCGTTTAACGCAGCCGTCCGAGGAGCTCACAGCGAAACAACGCTGATGCTCCGGGAGAGAGTAGAATTCGCACGTAGCGCTGTTGTGGGGTCATGACAAACTATTTGACAGAGGCTTACGTACACCTATAAGTATTTAATATAAGCTTATACGAATGTATTTATTGGCATTGATATATCCAGCTGGATGTGTCTATTTTATTCTATTACTCTTCTCCAGAAAAATATATACAGCAAAAGAAATCGATAATTTTTCTACATAATTATAAAATATTTATCTCGCTAAAGTTCGTAAATAAAACCGAGGGAAAATATTTTAATTGTTACTTTATTATATCGATCAGAAGGATAAGTTAACCTATTCTAACATATTTGACATTTGAAAGCGACAGTAGTAGAAGTTCATCAATGTTTCATTTTTACTTTCTCGCCTACTTCGTAAGAAGTGAAAGTATTGTAACCGTGCGCCCCAAACCACGATTTTACGACCGAAAAACTCTTATTGCAGGGATCTTGGTAACGAAAAAGTAGATAAATCTTGTTTCTATATGAAGTCCTTGATACTGAAAAACCTACTGACGGCAAAACGTCAGATGGTCCGTCAGACTGTCCGTTTGTCCGTCTATCTATTTATGTATGTATGTATGTATGTATGTATGTATGTATGTATGTATGTATGTATGTATGTATGTATGTATGTATGTATGTATGTATGTATGTATGTATGTATGTATGTATGTATGTATGTATGTATGTATGTATGTATGTATGTATGTATGTATCTATCTATCTATCTGCCTGACCGTGATCAACAGTCATACCTAGACTGTTCACACAATTTTCCCCAAAATCGATTTCCCCAGATCGATCTACGAACTCGAGGGGCCAGCGAGTTTGAAACGGATATTTTGATTTTGGAGGTAACTTGTCATTAAGCCTCAACATTTTCAAACTTTTCTCAAAATATTGACTCCAATTTTTTTATTAAACTATCTCCTTGCGTAGCATAAAGAACGCTTAAAAATGTCTATTTTTCGCTGAAATCCCCGATTTTTTGAAAATTGCCAAATTTCAATTTCTTAGGCTTTTCCTACAACAACAATATTAAATATAGAGATTTTTTTTAAAAAAGAGAGATTTTGAAATAAAGCCATGTTCAATTTTTCAAAAATGAGCAGTTTTCACATAATTTTGCTCAATATTCAGGCAACTTTTAAGACCTCATTTTTTCAAAATCGATTGCAACTTTTTTCTTTAAAAAATGATAAAAAAGTACAGATGGTCTCATTTTCGACGAACACTCAGTATTTATGCACAAAAATTGCATTGTAAAAGTATAATACTGAGAATACGAGATTTTGGTATTAAATGAAATCTGTTCTATAAATCAGATCTTTAAAAAAATTCATCTTTTTCTTTCGTAAATAAAATTTCTGCGTTTTAAGGTGGAAGGAGAAAATTCATTAAGTAGCTTAAAGAGAATATAAGCTTGAAGAGAATATAAGATGAATATTTGGGTTGGGTTTTTCTAGAACTACAGCAGTTCCCGATAACAGGTAGAAGGGGAACATTGATCCAAACTCTGAGAACTGTATCCCTACGCCTTCTTTCACATATCGCACGAAATATATCATCTTAATACCCCCCATTAAAATCATACGTCATCCTCACAAACAAATTTATCCGATTTCGAGTTGGAGAGTTTTGCAGCTTGTACGGGTCAATTTCAGGAACAAAAGCGTCCCGTTCTGAAATTTTGTCCGACATGACAAACTTCGTTCTTAATTAGATTTCGATTTAGAGATGTTTCACTGTATTTCTTAAGATCGTAGTTATTACCGTTTTCTAATACTTTAATTTTTTAATTGTCGTGAAAACTGCTGTATTTTCAAAATTAACAATATTGTTTGTTGCAAACAAAATAAGTTTGGAAATGGTATAATGTCACTAACAAGTACATTGTTCTGGACTTACGGCACATATAAGTAAAATATCTCTAAACCGTTTTAACATGATATGGAAAAATAATAATAATTTATTATACATTCTTGAGAGAGCCACAGTTCTCCTCAACAATAGTAATTTACATTACAAGCATTACAAGGCAAGAAAGTGGATGCTTCGGTGACTAGACTGGAGAGTTCCCGGACGAGGCCGCTGGGCCGAATCTAGAAATCCCGTTATGTCATTCATGGAAAGTCACTTTTACCGTATGATGTATTACATGTTTTGGATACCTCAACTTTATGACAATTGGTTCAAATGATACACTACATACCACTTTTTCCCGTTGGGTGTTGACACGTCTTTTTCTTCTAAACGTACTTTCAGTACTAGTTCTAATCATACGTATGGTACATTTCTAGAGTGGTATTGAAAACAGTTACACTTTCACGTCGAGTGCTGTGTAAGTATGCATCACCTTGTAAACGGTCTCCAATAAATTACTTATTATAAAAATTATCCCTAACACAAATAAATGAAGTATTCGCATATTCTTTTCTGACAAATAGATAATATATTTAATTTGCTTTGGGCATTAAGTCCTGTGGCAAATTCTTTAAACTTACTATACATATAATACCATAATGAAATGAATACTTAAAATACATACAATTCAATACACAGAACACAAATACTACATTTACGGCATGCCTACTAAATGCAGAGGCCCTTCACAGACTACTCATCCTATCGCTTACACTTATTAGAATTTAATATTAACCTCAAAATGGTGATGTTTCTGGGAAAAGTCTCCATTAGTGCTGGAGGCAAGCTATTCCATGACTCAATTTATTTAAACCCAAACTATTTACAAAAGAATATTTTGCAACATCAGTTCTCTGTTTCCTTGGACGTATTTTTCTAATACGGACGTGCTAGGTAGACGGGTTCAAGCATTATTTCCTGAATTACCCTCCATGCCGGATTTTTCCCTAACGCTTTGTAAAATATACACAACCTTGCATTTTCCCTGCGGTTCGCGAATGATTCCCATGACGATACTTCATTGGAAATATTTCCTAACGAATTTCCCTTTTTAAAAAAACGTTGCTACTGCATTCTGAACTTTTCCGATGGAGTTCATTTGACCCTTTCTATATGGATCCCAACACGCAGCTCCGTACTCCATGTGCCATGTCGTCATGTGTAGGATGAAATGATGCCGCTACACACGTATGCGAGGGAAGCTCTCGAAATGAGAAGCGCCTGCCGAGCGCGCGGTCGTGAAACCGAAACTCCGCACAGTGCGTGACGTGCATCGCCCGCTAACTTCTTTTTAACGACGGGCGTCCGGGCTTCCGTGCGCGCGCAGATTCGCTGATAGCGGGAACACCGTCGGCGGTGGCTGTCGCGGCGGTGAGAGGACGTGGTGGTGTAATAATATGGTATTGTGGTGAGATGTGGTGCTGTGGGAGTGAGGATGTGATGTGCTGGTGCGGTGTGGTATGATGGTATTGTGGTGGTGACGTACTACTGCGTGGTTGATTGGTTGATTAGTGATTCCGGGCGCATCAACAGCTTTGGTCATTAGTCCCGTAAGTGTAGTGCATGTTTTTTCCCTCGGGAGATGGCGGAGCCGACGCTGACCTACCATCGGCTAGCGGGGTTTCCCCCTAACCAGGACTCTCCCACCAGCAGGGCACCGCCCCAGCCGGGACATGTCCTAAGCTCCCGACCGGACTCCGGAATATGTGGTGGTGTAGTGCATGTTAGTGTAAGTGAGTGTGTGTGTATAAGGGGAGAGGATAGGACAAGCAAGATAAAGGAAAGATCGCGCGCGGTCCGTGGCCTGTTTGGTAGGGTACTGCTCCGGCATTCGCCTGGCGTTGATCGGAGAAACCATGGAAAACTACCGATGAGAGCAGCCGGCCGCTAGAATTCTCCTCCAGACAACGACTGAATTCGATCTAACTGAAAAGCTAGTGTCGAAAATCCTGCCGCCGTCAGGACTCGAACCGAGGACCTCCCGGTCAGACGAGCTGCAGTGACATCAGTTGATGCACTGACCTACCGCTTCCGGTGTACTATTTGGTGTGGTGTTCTGGTATGTTGGTAGTGAGTGACGGACGCTACGGCGTGATGGTACGTTGAGACGGCGTGGTGATGTAATGCGGTGGTGGTGGAAGCTGTATCTTTGGAGGTGGAAGAGAAGTGCTAGAAGGAAGGGGGCGTGTCTGATGCGCTGGCAGGGTGTGAGCTGGGGGTGCGTGGAGAGCAGCGAAGCGAGAGGTATTGGGGATCATTGGTAGTGGCGAAGGTGCGCGTCAGGGACAACAGCGATGGCAGTGGCGGCTCCAGCAGTCCATGACCGACTGCGGCCCGTATTGCTCTGTGTGTAGACGCCGTGTCATGGAGTGAGCATGGAAACCAAGGCGGAAATACCCATCCTTTGTAGACATGTCTGCTGGTTTCTTTAATTATAATTAAAATCTCTGGACTCTGCTCTTCATTCTTTCTTTCTGCTTTTGCAGGATCAGGTGTTCTCACTGTATCCTGGCTTGAGGTAAGTTTTGTTAAGATCGAAGTTATTATTAATATAAGTAAATCTTGATCAAGAGCGCTGTTAAAAGTATGTTCGTATATGCTTGAGTTCCAAAAGCTAAGAACACGCATAATGTAAGGTAAAGTAAGGTAACACGATAACGAATCTCATGCGGTATATTTTCGCAGCAATAATGCTACATTCTTACAGTACGAACAGACAAAATCCTCTAAAATGTTTAAAATATGAGAGTTCCAGAGGTATTGGAAATATCGATTTCAAGTTTGGCTTGATTCCATAAAATAAGCGATACTCTGCTTATCGGATATCTTTTTAAATAACGATTCACTTTCCAATTATTTTTGGGTATAAATTTTCATGGCGAAAGCATCTGCGAACTCTGATAACGGCATAGTTTTAAGGCGACAAGAATGAAAGTCGTCTTTGCGTCATGCACCAGTAGCGCGAACCCGGAGAGGAAAAGTTACCAGCAGAAATTTCCAGATCTCTCTGACGATTCGTTAAGGGTCTTCAGTGCCGCCCGGAACGCTGCGATACTCCCTCCTTGGAGGGTTTCATCTGTCCTCATTTGCACTTGCACCGCTCAACAAGCGATTTTCAACGGTTCTTTTCTTTCTACAGATTCTTCTAGGCCCATTCATGTACCTCATCATGCAGTCCTCGCCTATTTTCAATGATCCTTTTCTTCCTATCCATTCGAATTTCAGAGGGTTTTTTAGTTCGTCGTTTAATGATCTATTACTTCCTTTACTGGAGAAATATTTGTGGATATATGTAAACATTTCATGATCAACCACATTCAGTCATCTCACACTGTAAGTGTACTAAACTACGTCTTTTATTACATCACTCTCTTACATTCTGAAACAGTTAATTACAGTTTGATGTAACTCCTGGATCTATAACAAGTATCTTCTCTACTGCTGTTTTCTTCCCACCACCTATATCCATTATCTACGAGTTCCTCATGATTGATTGATTTTTCGTGTTTCCGGGCGCGTCAACTGCTTTGGCTATTAGTCCCATAAGTGTTGTGCCTGTTTTTTTCTCGGGAGATGGCGGTGATCTTCCACCGCTGGATGGCGAGATCCGACGCCGACCTGCCGTCGGCTACTGTGGTTTTCCCTTATCAAGGACACTCCCACCAGCGGGGTACCGCCTCAGCCGGGACAAGCTCTAAGCTCCCGACCGGTATCTCGGAATATGTGATAGTGTAGTGCATGTCAGTGTGTGTGTAAGGGAAGAGGATGGGACAAGGAAGAGGAAGGACAGATTGCGCGCGGTCCGTGGCCCGTTTGGTAGGGTACTGCTCCGGCATTCGCCTGGTGTTGATCGGAGAAACCACGGAAAACTACCGATCAGAGCAGCCGGCCGCTAGAATTCTCCTCCAGACAGGGAGTGAATTCGACCTAGCTGAAAAGCTAGTGTCGAAAATCCCGCCGCCGTCAGGACTCGAACCTAGGACCTCCCGGTCAGGAGCGCTGCAGTGACATCAGTTGATACACTGAGCTACCGCTCTCGGTACGAGTTCCACACCTTCTACAAGGACTCGCCCTCTCATTCTTTCTACTAAATTGCAGAATATACTCCGCGTCTTCATCAACTGAGTTCGCCATGGCCCTCTCTTCTCACCTCCCCGTCACGGGGTGTGTCGATACCCGTACACAGCTCACATCGACCGATCTCCACATCACCCGGCTGGCGCGAGGGTTCTTTCACAAAGCTGCCCTTAAAACTTGCGTAAACATCTCGGAGGCCGCGTCCGCCCGCCTCTTACAAGCGCTCGCTCCCCTCCCTCTGCCCCGCCCCTACCCCTCGCACTTGTTGAGACGAGAGCCTATCTCTGGATCCGCGGCGCCGAGCAGCGGTGGGGACCTCAGATCTCTCTTCCCCGACGTTTCTCTCATCGTCTTCACTCTCGCGTGGAACGTCGCATGGAGCGAGAAAGCGGAAGCGTTTCCGTAGATAGGTTTGGTTTTTTCGTGTTTCCGGGCGCGTCAACTGCTTTGGTCATTAGTCCCGTTAGTGTAGTGCATGTTTGTTTCTCGGGAGATGGCGATGGTCTTCCCCAGCTGGATGGCGAGATCCGGCGCCGACCTACCGTCGGCTAGTGGTGCTTTCCCCTAACCAGGACTCTCCCACCAGCGGGGCACCGCCCCAGACGGGACAAGCTCCCGACCGGTTTTCCGGAATATGTGGTAGTGTAGTGCATGTTAGTGTAAGTGTGTGTGTAAGGGGAGAGGATAGGAAAGGGAAGAGGAAGGACAGATCGCGCGCGGTCCATGGCCCATTTCATAGGGTTCTGCTCCGGCATTCGCCTGGTGTTGATCAGAGAAACCACGGAAAACGGTTTCGGTAGAAAAAGGGCGAAAGAAGGTGTGACATTCTAAGTATTGTGAACACGTTTGTTGAAGTTTGCTGAGGAATGTGTGGTGAAATTGAGATTTTACATTCTGCGTCGGTTTTAAATGGCAGCAAACCCGGGAAATAGAATTTACGTCGAAGGATGGGCCTGTTGGTAATTGGTAAAGCACAGCGCCATTTGTGTTGGACAACATTACGACTCAGCGCGTTTCGGAGAGAAATGATAAAATATTGTGAGCCGTGTTTTGTTTCAACGAGAAGTTATGGAGTTTTATCCGATGTTGTTGTTTTTTACGTGCCTCATACATCTTTCTGAAATAACGCCCTATTTAGTCTTTCTTGAAAATAAACGTGAGCTGAAAACTCTTACGTGTGTAAAAGTAACTTATATGCAATAAGTTAAGTTACAGTGAACATAATACATTTTTTAAATGTTCATTTTTATTACCGGCATACTTTACAACAATAGTGTGAATTTAAAAATAATTCAACCACGGAGATATGTAATTCTTTACAATGGGCGCAATCTGTAATCTCAGTAGTCATATTATAAGCATAAAATGCGTGGTAGTGTTGCGTGAATTTGTGGTAGTGTAGTGCATGTTAGTGTAAGTGTGTGTGTGTGTGTGTGTGTGTGTGTGTGTGTGTGTAAGGGGAGAGGATAGTACAAAGAAGAGGAAGGAAAGATCGCACACGGTCCGTGGCCCGTTTCATAGGGTACCGCTCGGGCATTCGCCTCGTGTTGATCGGAGAAACCACGGAAAACTGCCGAGCAGAGCAGCTGGCCGCTAGAATTCTCCTCCAGACAGCGACTAAACAGATTGCTTATTAAAAGCCGTCGCAACAATTCTCAGCACGATACACTCATTGCATGTACCCTGTTTGGAATGCCATTATGATATTATTACTAAACGTGTACGAATACACGTGCGCGAATCATTTATAACTTTCAAAAACATTTACAATAACGTTAATGTGCTTGTTCCAGCATCCGACCTTCCAATAGTCAGCCATCTGGTCAGGCAGGAGGTGACAGTAATAAAAGTCCATATTTCATTTTTCATCACGCGATGCGTTATCAACGACTTTCGTCATATTTTATTCGGTGATTGGTCTTCAATAAATACTGGCCTGATAGCCATGCAAACAGATAGATTTCCAACATCGTTATGTGTTATACGTAATCATCCATCAAACACAAACAACTAGATCACACCACGGGAAATAAAGTATACTTTAATTGGTATTGCTGCCGTATGTACCAGAATGCATTAACACAAAATTAAAGCTTCTGAAAATTATCGAAGAAAAAGGTCATGTAAGAATAATGCTCTTTGATTTTTCTCAGAAGTCTGATTATTATTCGATAAAAAATGATCAATTCCAAATAACTGTTGAATTTTGTAGGATATAATATCATTTTTAAAGTATTTTATAATAAGCACATTACACAGCATATACGTACAGACGCTGAAGATACTTATCAGAGTTTCTACATTTGGTTTGTTTTCTTAGCAAATGAATGCAATTTTGAATAATTTGGAAGCAATAATTTATTTATTTTTAAAACTAAAGTCCTTTTTGCAAGAAAATTTGCAGTTTTTAGTACATATTTTTGTATATTACATAATATAATTTTGCTACAGGTTCTTCTTCCTTAACGATGCTCGAACTTTATAATAAAAACTATAAAATGTTACAGAGTAAATTAATAAGTTAAACGATTACTTTTAATTTACTCTTAATAATTTTCCTCCTGAAAAAACGTACAGAGTAATCGCGAATGAGACGGAGTACACGAAAATGAGTACATCGGTCGCTCCTCTTAAATGAGCAACCGAGCCCACGGAGCAAGAATCACCCTTCCATCAATAGATGTTCCGCTCAAAGCGGTACAATGTAATTACTATTTCTGGAAACAATGAAAGGAAGATACAGGGGTGGGGGTCGCTAAAGGAGAGAGAGAATGCCCCACCGCGGCGGCCCCTCAACCGGGAGGCTCGGCAATCCATGGCGGGGCGTGGACAATAGTGGCGGGGGCAGGAGCTGAGCGGGGGTGGCGGGGAGGGGCGGGGGGGGGGGGGATGGGGGCGGGGCGGGCGGCGCACGCATACCTCGCGCCCGCGGTGATAAATCGGCCTCGCAATTAATCTGCCATCGCGCCGCCGCCACCGCCGCCGCCAGCGCGCCCCCCATTAATTAGCGAACGCGCGTGGGGGCGGATCGGGACGCGGGGAACGGGAGGGGCGGAGCAGGGGGGAGGTGACGCCGGCGAAAGGGGCGGGGCGAAGCGGGTGACGCGGTGGCCGGGGGGGGCGGACGGGGTCGGAGTGGCACGGGGACGAGTGGGGCGGGGCGCAGCGAGGCCGCGGCGGAGAGGGGTGGGGCAAAGCGGGTGAGGCGCTGGCCGGGGGAGGAGCGAAGCAGGACGGGTCGGAGTGGCACGGGGACGAGTGGGGCGGGGCGCAGCGATGCGGGGCGGAGAGGGGCGGGGGGGGGTTAACCCGGGGGGGAGGGCAACAGGAAGTTGTTGGTTGTAGACAAGGAAGACGAGGAGGTGCAACTGGGATCAATGTTGTGTGTATTGATGGGAAAGTGGTGTTAGTGATGAGTGGATGAAGATGATGGTGTTGTGGTAGAGATGGCGATACAGGGTATGCATTTTTAGGGGCGGGAGACATGAAGCGGATGGTGGTGGTATTTGTGGTTGTGGTGAAAGGGTCTGAAAAATTGAGAGTCTCAATGACTCGACGATATCGCCAACAAAGCAGAAAGATTAGGTGTTTTAGAAGAAGGGGGAATATGATAATCCTGAGAATTAAGAATCGACCACTTCAATGAAACAGGAAACGGAAAGATAATTTTAAGAAAAAGTATACGTTCACGAATTGAATGATTAAAAGTTTGTAGAAATTAGCGGATTAAAATTAGAAAAGAGATGTAGAAGAATGCCACGTTAAACACAAAACGGAATGCAAGATAACAACAAAGTGAACAGGGATGAAATGTGTGATCACCAAGAATGACGAGAAGTAGCACAAGCCCAAAGACGAGGTCGGGCGAATTCAAGCGTTCTGGTAATAGAACATGAATATTTAACTCGCTGGAGAGGAAAATTAAAGGAGAGTGTCACATTGCACGGCGGAAATCATGACACAGAATTTCGAGCGGGCACAAGAGCAAAACGTTGAATCCGAAACGACCACAGTGATAATGAAGGACTTGAAGGAAAACACGGGTGGCGGTACACGGGCTGCCCAGGTGCTGAAGCAGCCCACAGAAAGCGCGAGTAACAGGGCGGTGAAGACTCAATATCGCTAAGAGCGTTAAAACAGGGGAAGGATTGTGGAGGGGACGAGTTGTGGAGTGAGCGGAACGATGTGGCAGTACAACACGCCGAGGGCCACCTGTCGTAACTACCTGAGGGCCTCCTCCACACCCCGCACGGTTCTCTCCCGACGGCCGCCCTTAATTGTTTTTAAGAGGCCCAACTTCCGCAAGCGGCGCTTCTCCACTCCTCCCTCCCCCCTCTCTCTCTCTCTCTCTCTCTCTTCCGGAGGTCGGTCTGCTGGGTCGAATTTCCGCGTTCTGGAATCCCTTTCGCCGACGTCTTAATTAGTCACGATTCGCGAGGAACGCAAAGACGTTCGATTGAGACGCGCCCCCAAAGGTTTCATTACAACCACTCTTTTTGGATTAAATTTTGTTACTGATGATACCCAACTTTGAGTTCGTGGCAATATCCGATAATAATGATAAATGCGTGGAATGTTCTGAAGAAAGTACTGCTAGATCATCAAAACGGCGTTAGATGAGACATACTGAAAAAAAAAAGGTGGTCCGCAATAAACGAACAGTGGTATTGCAACGGAGAAAGAGAAATTATAGCAAATTTGTGATGTTTATGACAACCGAGACGAATAGTTCACGAATCAAAGAGAAACAATATGTAATAAGACACACGCATTAAGTAGTTGATGGCGACTTCTTGGGAAGTCCTTAGGAATATCTCTTCAAATCCAAACCAATACGAAAGACAACACAACGAGAATAATGATAGGAAGATACTGTCAAATTGTTTCAGAGCAATCGGAAACGAGTTCTTATAAATGTCGATAAGAGGATTGATAACGTACAAGTTGGAGCAACGAATGGGGTAAGTTCGGTACCAATGAAATGAAATGAATTGAGGTTCTCAGCACATAAAAATAGAGACGTTATAAACTGTAAGGCGAGGACAAAACTAGAGGTAGAATAGCACATTGACGAGAAAGCGGAGTATGTATAGAAGAATTATTTTAATTTTATTTTCAGACGTTTCATATCGCAAAAATGTATATTGCTGATATCATTGTCTTAATATTTGTACTAATCACATCCTTTACGTTAGTTAACGACCAATTTAATGGGAACAATGCTCAACATGTTAGTTTACAAGAAACAGATATTCAAATTAATTAAAATGGTTAGTTAATAATTTTCTAGCATTCACACATTCTACATTTGAGTGAGGTAATTTTATATGTAAAGTGACTCTTTGAATATTCTGATATTTTCCTTTTATGAAAGTTAAGTATAGTTAAGCATGTTCACAACATGCGTTCCGCTTTCCCTCTGAAAGAACGAAAAATCTGTATATCCCTTGTTCCTATATGCTTAAAACAAAATATCTCGTGTATCTCTTGCAGTCGATAAATTAATATGAAGAGAAAATGTTGTATCCCTTTTTCGAGCATATAGCACGTACGGATGAATGTGACATTTGGCATAGTTAATTTTTTTATGGTGGAGGAATGTAGAAAGCTAATACGGATGTACAATATGTACAAAAGTCAAATGTATAAGTTGTAAATAAATTAAATTAAATAAATATATAGGTAGATAATAGCGTCCAGATGCAACCCGCAACACCCTACACCACACCACTATTGTGCACAATTTGGCAACGTTGCGTTTTAGAGCCTTAAAGCATATTAATAACAGTTGTAATAATAATTTTGACACGTGTTCTATACTACTTTTTAGACAGTTCGTAATGACAATGTTATTTTTTCACGGTATTTTCTTTAGTGTCTTTAACTCCTGAAGGACTGACCTGCTGCAATTGAAATCAATTCACCAGAATATATTTCATTTCTCAGCCACGCGGGAGAAAGAAGAAAGCCAATGAACCCTCAGTTGATGCGCCACAGATATTAATCTAAAATAATGTGCTACAATAATGCAAAAGACCTGTTGTCATTTTCAAATTTGAAATTATTGTCAAAGAATGGAATGGTCTACAAGTTAACAGTATTTCAGTATCCTTTCACGTGTTCGAATGTGCGAAATCTTGGCATGGGCTCGGCTAGTACAATTTGTTAGATTCAATTGTAAAAATTTAATCTCAATACTTCATTTTTTGTTTATTTTACATTAAAGTGCAACTAAGAATTTTGCGTTAAATTAGTATCATTATTTAAAAGTCAAATGGAGTATCATTAAACCTTCCCTTCTAAATAAAACTTTCAATGCGTTGGTCTTTCAATCCATTCAGCTACAAAAACCTTACACCATTTCATGAATGGATTTTTAAAAGAGTAACAGGAACACACACCTCCATTGTAGGTTTTCGCCGCCAGCATAAATGAATAATGGTTTTCTTCCTCAATTTCCGCAATTTAACCCAGAATTTTTTTCACTTTTTTCCATAACACCGCATTGTATCAGGCGTAAAAAAGTCAAACACGGCATAAAAAGTAGATCACATCGCATTGTATAACGGCGCGATAAAATTAAAATCGCGTAACCAACATCACAACTGTAATTAAATTAGAGTTTCCCACCCCACTGCTTTGAACGAGGAGGAAAAAGTCTTTCTCGGAGCTCAGAAAACTGCTAACGAGAAATCCCAGACGCCGGTTCAAAGCGTGGGCAACGCCTTCTGCTCTCCCCTCCCCCCCACCCCTTCCTTCCTTCCTACCCCTCCTTCTTCATCTGCTTGCCGGGCTTCCCTCTCCGCCTACAAAACCGCACGGTTTTCATCATCCCTAATGTCTACTGCAGCGCCTGGCCGACCGTCTATTGTAATCGTCACAGCGTTCTATTTTTAAAAGTTCCGTTTAAAGCGGCTCGCATTCACGTCGCAGGGTGATGATGATGGATGACGCGAGTAAATAACTGGGCACGCTGGGCAACGCCCCCCGCCCCTGCAACCGCACCCGCTGGCGGGCCCCGCTGCCGACGCACCCCGCCACGCCCCCACCTCCGCCTCCACGCACCCGCCTCCGCTCGCGCACGGTTTTAAATCATAATAGGAATTAATGGGAAATGTATAGAGAGAATTTAATACCCAATGATGCAAAGGTGTATGTGTATACAGGCGAAGAGAACACCGCGTACATTTCGCCTGCCATAAACTTCCGTCGAAGTTTCTCTCTCCCCGTAATTGGTCCTTCCTCTCCGTTCCGCCAGCCACATCTGAAGCCATCGTCTCTTACCTTCCCATCTGACCCTCAGTAGGTTCCTTCAGTGTATCCACGCTTTTCCCTATTCCTCATTCTCTGCTTCATCGTTGCTGTGTTTTTTGATTGATTGATTTTTTCGTGTTTTCAGGCGCGTCAACTGCTCTGGTCATTAGTCCCGTTAGTGTAGTGCATGTTTTTCTCGGGAGATGGCGGTGATCTTCCCCCGATGGATGGCGAGATCCGGCACCGACCTACCGTCGGCTAGTGGGGTTTCCCTCACCAGGACTTTCCACCAGCGGGCACACCCCAGCCAGGACAAGCTCTGGGTATATATGTGGTAGTGTAGTGTATGTTGGTAAGTGTGTGTGTAAGGGAGGATAGGCTACGCGGTAAAACCTGGGCGCGGGAAACCAAAACCCCCGGCCGCTAAATTCTCCAGACAGCGACTGAATTCGACGTAGCTGAAAAGCTAGTGTCGAAAATCCTGCCGCCGTCAGGAATTGAACCCAGGACCTCCCGGTCAAAGGCGCTGCAGTGACATCAGTGATGCACTGAGCTACCGCTCCCGGCCCTTGCTGTGTTCTTTTTACACCATCGGTCCTTCTCAATGCTGTTACTCCTGAATATTCCACAAAAATGCAGTCCCAGTTTTCTTAGTACACATCTTTTAGACCAGATTTACTCCTCAAATTCACTCTAACGCTGCTTTTCCCTTAAAATGAATATTCTTCCTTTTCTGCTGTCCCATTCTAATTCGCCACCCACCTCTTCCTCATTCCCAGCGTCGCTGCTTCTTCTCACAAGCCATCTACCCCCACTCCGCAACCCCTCCCTCGCCGCGCCACGCCGCGCTCCGCCGCTCTCCATGGTCCCCGCCATCGCTCGCGCCGCCCCCGCCTCTTTTATCGACGCGATCGCGAGCCCGGGTGCTTTATTCTCGCCCGGGGCCAAGACCATTGACGCGTCCGCGGTGCGGCACTTACAGCCCCAGCAACCACCACGACCACCGCGACCAACATCACTATGCGGTGGTTCTCGTAAATCGACTCTCATCGTTCGTGGGAACGAATCCAGAGGGGCGGGCCGGACTCGGAATCGATGAGGTATCACGAACCTCCGCCGGTTCCCAATCGCATAAGCTACGTACATGGTGAATCGCCATCACTTTCATCCTCAACATGGCCTCCGGTGCATCAACAAGAGAGAAGAAAAACGAGAAGACCACGCTGCGCACTACAGACTTTTTGCACCTGAGAAGCACCAGTTTGAGGGTCTGCGCATGCGCCATGGCGAATTCGAAGAGATAGCGAGCGGAGCCCACTCTTTCATCGCACGTGCAGGCGTCTTACACTCATCGCTAACTGACCAATGTGCCGTGCTATTTGCTATCACTTCCCAACAGCCCCAACCTTTTTTTTAAACAAAATTCAAGTAGTATATGACTTAGTGTAGGGGTCACAGAATTTTGAATATGTGCACACAATTCACTTTTCCCCATAGCACGTCATACGCAGTTTTAACTGTTTTCTGACGCAAAATAAATAAAATAAAAAAAAAAAACAGCGGCGGCAGAGTGTGCTGCGAACTCTTTTTTTAAATTTATGTATTTATTTAAGGTCACATTAACATCTAGGTCATTGGTGACCACTATTGGAGTTAACTATATGGTAACTAAGAAGATGAACCGATATAGTGAAGATAAGGGGTGAAAGGACGAACACACGTACAACCACGCACGAGGCGGGACTCGAACCCGCGACCCTTCGGTCCGAGATCGCTACGACACTGCTGCCTTAGCGATTTCGGCTACCGGATCGGCGCTGCGAAATCTGTATTCTCAAGATGCAAAATTATGTTGGTGACATTACTCTATAATTATCTGGATGTATGTTATTAATTACATTTATTTAATAATATAATATTTATTTAATTATGTTACATAACATGACCGACTGCTAAGAGTTAAACTCGGTAACATCTTGAAGCTTGTGCAGTTATTTCATGGAGCATTCTTGCACCACTTTCCCAATGTGCTGGGATAGAGAAGGAGCTGATAAGAACGAGACGAAAAGACTGCAAGTCAAAAAGAATGGTTATTGATATAATAAGAGTAGCAAATGTATGTAGAATAATACTTAAACGACAATGACTCCTCATTCGGATTCAGATTCCTAATATCCTTTGGAGTGGGCTACTTGTGCACAAAGAAGCGAGGAGTGCCAAAAAATGACTGAGGAAAAAAAGGATAATTTGCGTGTTTTTTCTTACGTAACTCTAAAGTTTTAATGACTGTTGGGCAACCAAAAATAAAGTAAGATATTAGACCATAACTCGTTTTATTTTACCTGCCTTAGGGAAAATATTAGTTAGAAGTTATTATTATTATCTCACATAAGCAGCAAGTGGCAGAAGCAAAACAGGCGAACTGGACGGCTTTAATTTAAAGAACAAAGTGTTTTTGGCGAGTTTATAATTTATCTATATGGTGTGAAATATTGTGGTATATGGTGTGTAATAATTAAGATGTTTTATTAATGATTCTATAATTTGAATTAAGAAATAACACTTGCTGATCACAACTGATTGTTTGCAGTGTAACTGTTATCGTATAAAATGATTGCCACAAAATCTTATACTTCAGTTTTTAGCAAATAGGATGCAGTATTAATAATTTCAACCGATAAAAGTCAGTAAGAGGGTAAACAAAATAACTGTGATTTGGCATAACAGTTTCGAAGTAATAACTAACAGCTTAGCCCATAAGGGCACAACCCTAATTGAAAACATTATTTCTCGACTTCGCCGACCTGGAAGGCCGAGGTGGCTAAGAGCGAGTACCGACTCAGCGCTTCGGTCCGAAGGATCGCGGGTTCGAGTCCCGCCTTGGGCATGGTTGTTTGTCCCTTGTCTTTGTATGTATGTGTTGTCGCCGAGGGCCTCGCGTTCTGCTGACCGCAGATCAGCGGAGCCCGCAAGTGTGTTGGTGTCTAGTGTATGGTCGAATATGCGTCCCATCGAGACGCAAAGTGTAACCGGCTGTCAGCTGGATAAAAACCCTATAAAAAAGAAGGAGATTTCTCGACTTCACCTACAGATGCACACGTGCTGAGCACGACGGTCCGCAAAACCTCTCTTACATCAGCCAGGACGCAACAGCATTACGGCGATAGTACGGAATGCGTAGAGAAGGAAGATATGTGAGGGAAAGATAATAAGGGGTGGAATGGCGGTAATTTCGAGATGATATACGGCTTTGGATTATGTACAGGCCGTTTCGAAAATATGGTCTCATTAATCCACTAACAGCATACTAGATACGAATTTATCGGCCGTAATCGATGAAAAACTGCCAACGAACGCTGGAAACGGTCTTGCTTTATGGAGACGGCGGAGATGGCGCAAGTACGAAGGGCCACGCACGAAGGCAATGTAATAACGACGGAATAAGCTATTTTGCACCCTCTTATAGGGGGTCTCTTATTGCGGCAAACGTGTCTAAGTCGATGAGTGAACTGATTGGCTGATGGATAAAAATCCAAAAATCTGTGAGTTCATTTGGACAGTTTACAAATTTGGAAAGAAAATAAAGATTAGTATCTATTTACCAACAGCTGAATAGACGACATTTTGAGGCACTTAAACTCGAAAGAAATGATGAAACTAGATTTCAGCGGTCAAGTTCTGAATACAAGATAAATCCCATACCTTCGAAATAGATTTGTGTATAATTTTATATTAAAAACATGTCCTTGTTATGCGAAACTCGATTGGTCTACTGACTTCTCGGCATTGTTTCGAAAGGAATAATGTTCACATCACTGCATTAAAGAAAGATACCTAGAGCCAGCAATATATATTTTGTTGTTTTTACAATAATGTAAACATTTATGTCACGATAAAAAGAAAAATAAAATTATATATTATTCGATTTTGCCATTGAATTTTACTGAAAGATGCGTAATATATTTATAATATTCAATTTCGCCGTCACAATTGATACGAATGGAAGAATGAAAAATGTAGTGAAAATTATGTTTCCACAAATACTCAAATATTAAAAATAAAAAATTAAATATCACAACACATTAAACATTAATATTATTACATCATATTTGAGATACATTTAAATGTGTCTAATAGAAGAATGTGATACAAGTGTAAAGGAAAACGTTAAAAAAAGTACAGGCAGATGGAAAAAAAGCAATTTCTCTGGAAAAGCTATGTAGTCGAAATACTGAACTTAAATTAACCGAAACAAAAGATTTTCTCTCCCAGTACTACTAGACTTCCTAGATTCAACCCCCCACACGCCAACCAACACAAGAATTTAATTTAAAACTCGTGAGTCTCTCCGAAATCTCGGCTCTGCGAAAGCACGAAAGTTGGAATAAGGAAACATGGCAACACAATAAGCACAACGCTGCGCTTCCGGAGAGAAGCCTCAAATTTGCCCCCGCGGGGAAGCAAGTGTCAACGCGCGGCGCCACCTCCGCCCACGCCACGGCCGCCGCCAGCCCAGCGCCCGCCCGCCCCGCCTCCGCCCCGCCCCCTGCTACCTCCGACACCGCCCCCCCCATCTCTGTTACCGCCTCCACTCCGCCCCGCCACCTCAGCTACCTCCGTCACCGCCTCCGCCCCACCACCTCAGCTACCTCCGTCACCGCCTCCGCCTCTGCCCCACCACCTCAGCTACCTCCGTCACCGCCTCCCCTCACCACATCAGCTACCTCCTTACCGCCTTCGCCCCACCACCTCAGCTGCATCCGTCCCACCACCTCCGCCCCACCACCGCAGCTACCTCCGTCACCGCCCCGCCCCACCACCTCAGCTACTTCCGTCACCACCTCCGCCCAACCACCTCAGCTACCTCCGTCACCGCCTCCCTCACCACATCAGCTACCTCCGTTACCGCCTTCGCCCCACCACCTCAGCTGCATCCGTCCCACCACCTCCGCCCCACCACCGCAGCTACCTCCGCCGCCGGGGCCACTGAATGGCAAGTGCGCGCCGCGGGGCGCCCATCAGCCGACGCGGCACACGCACCGCGGCGACGCACAGTGCGTGGGAGCGAGAGCGCCCCGCGCCGCACTCAGCGCGGCTCCGACTGCGGGCGACACGGCGGCGGCGGCGGCCGGAGCAAGTTGCTCGGCAAAGTTGTCGACGCCGCCCTCCCACCACTCTTTCTCCTCCTCCTCCGCCCCGCCCCGCCCCGCCACGGTGGGGTCGTCGACGTGTCGCGAGCAGCGGGCGCCCTTCTTGCGCGGTCGCCGAGGAGGAGGGGGAGAAGGCGGGGTGAGCGAAGAAGTCGCGAAATAAGCCCCGCGGAGACGCCAACTAATTCAAAAGCCCCGAAGTCCACCGCCAGACATCGCACACACCGGCCAGCGTTTGTCCACCGCGCGGCGCTCGCGCCGTCCCGACGAGATAAGGCCGGAAAGGTACGAAAAGGGCCCGCCGCCCCGCCTCTCGCAACTGCCGCCCGCGCCCGCGACATGTGACGAGGCAACTCGTGGGAACATCTCCAAGCCCCACGTGACGTCCTTCAGCCAACGGAAAAGCAGCGACGCTCGTCGGCGGCGAAGCGAAGAGGCGAAGCCCGGGGGCGCGAGGGGATGGCAGGGTAATTTGTACGGCAAACCTTTGAACGAGACGCTCGCTTTCAGCACGTGGATCAACATTTGAGTTTCTCGTTCGAGATATGCGCCTGCACAATGGCACTCCGGCGCTGACGTAGCGTTAGTTCGTGGAAGCGCTGCCTTGCGAGATTGCTTTGATGTTGCAACGCCGAGACACGCCTAGCATGCACGCGCCAGATACCTGTTATTACTATGCTAATGACAGAGTATCTCTACGACTCCCTTATATTGATTACTTCCAGCAAAATGCATTTACTCATAACAGAAATGTTCAAGCAGCGTGCTTAAAAGTACAAAAAGAGTACTGAAATTACTCCGCGAAGTGAATTTCCCTCACATTCAGCTACTCTTTATTTTTGATATAAAAACTATTTTGTTTGAATGCAATGACCGTAGACTAAAGAAAGTATTGAAAATATCCGAATATTTTGAAGGATTTCAACTAATGCATATGCACATTGCCGTTTATAATACAGAAAATTAAGTTACTAGCACACTATTCATGGTTTCTGAAAGGCGCCAACATTCATATTCCGACTACTGAATGATGTACATCCTTGCAGGAAAGATTATTGCAGAAACTTATCTCGAAGTAGCAAACAGGTGAGGTGGCTCAGAGCACCAATTGATGTCATTGCAGTGCCTCTGTCTGGGAGGTTCTAGGATTCGAGTCCAAACGGTGGCAGGATTTTCTTCACTAGTTCGATAGCTAGATCGTGTTCAGTCTCTGTCCGGTGAAGAATTCAAGCGACTGGCTGCTCTGATTGTTATTTTTCGTGGTTTCTCCGATCAACACCAGGCCAATGCCGGAGCAGTACCCTAACAAACGGGACACGGAACACGCGCGATCTTTCCTTCCTCTTACTTGTCCTATCATCTCCCCTTCCGTAATCACTTAAATGTTTTTTGACTTACGGGAAAACCAACCAGCCGACATCACGGTCCACACCGCATCTCACCACCCAGCGGGAGAAAGTCATCGCCACCACCCGCGGTAAAAACATACCCACTACCATAGAATTGACGCTACCGAAAACAGTAATAAACCAATAAATCGAAGCAACAATTCTGTTCATCCCTCGCATCCCCTCTCCTCGACCCAGCAGCGCAAGCAAATCCAAAACCGATTGAGCTGGGAGGGGCGTCCGTCTCCTGCAGCGGCGGCGACCGGCGGCCGTCGACGCGTTGGCGCGGGCGTGTCGCCGGCGCCGCATCCATCACGCGTGCTGACGGGCGCGCGCGTGCGGCTGTCAGATGCTGCGACACGAGAACCCACTCCGGAGCCACCGACCGACCGCTGTCCGCCGCCGTCGCCGTTTCCACCCACCCGCGTCGCGTCCTCAAGGCACGTCCTGGGCGGTGGGCCTCGGGGACCTTTCCGTCACTTGGCATCCCACGCGGCTCTTGCGTTCAGGTTAAATCTTGTCCTTTCTTAGGAATGAGATATGAAAATCAATGAAATAAAGAATACTAGTCTGATATTAAATGGGAAAGTTCACAAGTCTGATCCCATACGAAGTGCGGCTACAGCTTGTAGTTGTTTTAGTATCAATGTTTTAAGCCTTGGTTTGATCGTGAACTAATTCATTAGTTTAGTCTAATTGTACACAAAGCAGAGGGTCCTAACCATAATCTTATTTTTCTCGACACGAAGAATAATACAAGAGTTAGGTCGGTAAAACTCAATTCTTAAGAATAAAAAATACATGTAAAACATCTTAAATGACGGAATCTGGCCCATTACGATATAATCATCAGAGTTAAGGTCATTTTATCGTATAAGTTAAGGAATTGCAAAAAGTTTAAATACGAATCAATACAAAGTCACATTCGTAACGTATTTTTTCGTTTTTATTAATTTAATTTACTTATCGGGTCATCTGAAAGTCTTTTGACGTTCGCTATTGGTTGAATGGCATTATGAACAACTGTTTTGTGCAACATACAAATCTGGTACAATAAAACTTTGCAAATATTCTTGTGACAGAGTACATAAAGGAAAACATTAGTGATACATATCGATAAGCTCAAAACTCAATACTCTAAACTCTATACTCTATCTCCCTATACTCTAAATAGATGTTCACAACCATGTTTGAAACATCTCACAAATGTGATTTTTAGTATTAAAATAATATGCTCGTATTATTTGTAAATTGACAAAACAATATAGTTCCAAGGCGTTGTCAAGGAAACACTGATAATAGCGACATCCGATGTAATGTTGGAAAGCTTAGCTAATATAGCATTCGAACATTCTAGGTGCTAAACTGATTCGTAAAAAGAAGCATTAAACAAATCTATACCATTATAAATCAACGTTTGTTTGACTTGTAATGCAGCAAACGGATAAATAATATATCATGAAATATATTCGAAAAACAGATCTCATTTGCTTGATAATAAAAAAAATAATTTCTTTGAAAATCACAGAAGTGATTTGCCTACTTAGAAGGTCAAAGAATCATCCGAAAAATTCATGCAGTCGGAATGTCCTATCTCATTGACTGGTCCAAAAATGACACTTCAAGCACGACGGTCGGCATAAGTCAAAAAACAATAGGAACATTAGACAAAACAGTGGAACTGTAGAAATTCGCAAGTGTTACTTCCTACAATTGCACCCAGACCCGGCCGCGAGAACAGTTTGAATATGAAACGCCCTCATCCTTCGCGAAACGGAACACTACGGGTAATGGACATGAAAATCTAGCCGGTGGGCGTGGATTGAAGTTTCGTCCACTCTCGTCCACCCTGTGCACTCTCCGTCTGGCCTCCCCCGTCGCGGAGGACACTCGCCCATGCAGACGGGCGGAGGGCCTCATTTCAAATGCTGCCGACAGCTGCGTGTCCACACAGAATCTCCCTCATTATTCCCACATTTTCTCGCTGTTTTTTTAGGCAGAAACCTGGCGACCCGCCAGAACAGATAACGCTGTCCGAGGGTTCGCGTGGAATTACAATTTCCCCCAAGATTTCGACCTCAGGAGCTACGGCTTCAAAAAACGTTCAGAGAACCTTGCCTCGAGTCGACATCCCCCCTGCGCATGCGAGACCTGGGCTCTGCAAACAGGAGTGAAGGGATGCATAGCAATGCGTGTTTTCGACCTCCGTGGAAAATACTAAATATATGTCCTACGTAAACTAGATCAAAAATTTAAAACAGAATTCCGATGATTCACAAAAACTGTAGAGAAAGCAGTAAATGTCTTAAACGTAAGTAAGAATGTAACTTCAACAGAAATATATTTCAATGTTATGTTGTTTTGTATGAAATTAGCTTTGTTAGTAGGAACATGCCATAGTGAAATGGGAAAATTCGTCTTTGGTATTTATTTGACTCCACAATGCATTTTAAATGGAACGTGGTGTGAACGTGCTTATAGAGGATCTAAATTTAACATGTTTATCTACAATAAAAATAACTCCAAACATAGTGTCCAAATAAATGGACATATAAAGAAATGCATGGCACGATAAAATAAGAATTATGGAATGAAAGAGAATGATTTTGAATTGACCAATAGGAAATATGTACATTAATTGTCCAGAACCATGGCTTCAAAGTTAACAATAATAGTAAAGTAATATATATATATATATATATATATATATATATATATATAATTTTACTATTGTTAAATTAGACGTTTCTAATGTGTCTCGTTCAGAGAACATCGCGAATTTACGAAATATACGGTTTTTTGATTACAATACATGGAGTCTCTCCGTTCTTTCAAAACTAGATATCTTTAAAGAAAATAATTTACTCATAATTTATCAAGTATCACTATGTAATGAACATCGTAATATTTTACTCCACATAAATCACAAAGTGGAGGATTATTCCAAATTCCACATATTTTATTCAAGAATACGTTAAAACGATTTTAACAGCACAGGATATTGAGTAATGCACTTCACAATAATATATAATGCACGTAATCACATATTGCAGGATTATTTGCGAATTAAATGTATTTTATACACGAATATATTATGATTTAAAATCACTCACCCTTCGACTGGATCCATCCTTTGGAGTCTGGTCAGAGGCGACGGTCCCGAAAATGGTTGGCTGTAAAACACAACAACAGAATTTAGAACATTGAAAAGTCTACACTTTTTTTCATAAAATACACATCGAGTTAATTTACTTGCTTTCATGATTATTTCTCCAAATAGGCCTGTGTATATATATATATATATATATATATATATATATATATATATATATATATATATTACACGCAATATGCACATCAATTAATTTATAAAACCCAACAATATCGGCAAAACAGCTCCGATGTTTTCAGAACGGGCCATGCATCCTTTCTCATCAATCATTTGTCGCCACGTTCCATACAATTTCAACATACATGAAATCATTGCATCTGGCAAAGAAAAAATCGTTTCAAGATATGCTGAAACGGAAATAAACCGATGCAGTCAATTGCTCGATCGAAGCACTCGAAATGGAGAGCAAGAATTCAAACTTTTCCATTTATGTAAATCAAAACAAATAACGTTTTATAAAACTATTTTCTGTATTAGAATTCTTGGCTGTCCGGGATTAGCCGCGTCATGGTCGATGGAGCTATACAGCAGTATAGCTCTGAAGAAGGCCACAAGAAGATGGCCGAAACGGCAGCGCCATCGACCATGAACGCGGCTAATCCCGGACAGCCAAGAATTCAATGACTCCGGCCGCGGAAGCCTACGACTCTATTTTCTGTATTAGTTGTATAGTAGAATGTTTGTTGTTCCTCTGAATAAACGTCATTTGCTAAGTAAATGTATTAGATTAATGCCTTATATTAAAACCCTTGAAATGCATTATCACTTGACAAACCCAGATAAATAAATATTTTAACTCTTCGCACTCGGAGGCCACGTGCGACCTGCCCCCTATGCCCACTCTGCCGCCGGAGGTTTCTGAGCACTGCGAGGTTCTGCAACTCCTAAGGCGTCTAAGATGACAATGGAAAATGGCGGTGTAGTTCGAAGCCGATACACAGCATTCCCCCGTTCCAGCTCGTTCTCACATTATTGCGTCAACATTGTTTAAAAATAAAACAGTATCCTGGATCGATTCAACAATTAAAATTTTATTTTACATACCAGGAAAATACGTTGGCATCTGTGACATGCCCAATGAGTTAATTAGGGATTTTGGTGTGGCATCTTAGACATGCCATACGAATTGTGGAACATGTCACATTACATACTGATACGAGTTAGTTGTTATTATTCTCGCGGCATTTTAACATTCCGTACGAGCTGTAGGAGGTATATTAATCTCGTTGCTTACGAGTGCAAAGGATTAAAAAATATAATGTCAGTGCCTACGCCGAATATACGTGGAATGGATGAAAGTTTTGATGGAACAAATGATTATGTATATATTATTACACCAATGATCGTGGAGCAATGGAAGAATGAAAGGCAAGGGAATTGTAAAATATCCAGAAAACCTACTGCCAAGCATCTTTGCTCCCCACCCGGTCGGGACCTTAGAACTTGTCCCGGCTGGGGCGGTGCCCCGCTGGTGGGAGAGTCCTGGTTAGGAGGAAACCCCACTAGCCGACAGTAGGTTGGCGCCGGATCTCGCCATCCAGTGGGGGAAGATCACTGCCATCTCCCGAGAAAAAAACATGCACTACACTAACGGGACTAATCACCGAAGCAGTTGACGCGCCCGGAAACACAAAAAAAATCAATCAATCAATCTTTGCTCGCCACAAATTCCACACGAGTCGACCGGAGAATTGAACCCCCGACCCAGCGGTGAATAGGAGCGGTCTGAAGACAACACCACGTGCCTCATACACATACGTAAACGCCAACTTCGAAAACCGAATTAGGACGTTACAGGAATTCCACTGGAAGCGATAAGCGAATTCCCATGGAACTATCGTGCGAGTGGTGGTCATTACAACACTGATTAATTCATGGACGTTCTTTGTTGCTCGGGAGTACGCATTTTGCTGCTAATTACACGTCCGCCAAAAGAGAATGGCTCTGCAGTTATTAATTTTTCTCAAACAAAGCTATCACCAATACCAACACAGAAGAGTCAACATCAAATTAAATCCATAACTTTTCATGTTTTCATTTCATGTCCACAAAGCAAAACATAGGAATATCCGAAAGCAACTGTCATTTCAATCTAAATAGATCATCCATAATTTACTCCACATACAGCACACGATAACATAGTATAAGTAATTTTACTCGGGAATAAAAACTTCTTTATTATATCGTTCTGGTGAAAAATAGTAATGAAATTCGAACAAAACGAAATAAAGTTAAAACTGCAACTCTCGGTTGAATTCACAGCAAAGTGACATAAATGAAATTTTGTTCTCAATACCTTTCGCATTTGACGAGCGATAGCGTGCTTGGCGGGACCATCAGAACGCGTTTCGCTCTTGACGCGCTTTCAAAAATGGCACAGCGGAAACTGTAGGGGTGGGGGGCATTGCTGTGAGCCGCCGACATGGCGAAAGTTGAGTGCCGCATGTCGTCGATATTAGTTGAGTCTTGGTCAGAGCCGTCGCAATGCGCGGCGAGGGACGACATGCGAGGACATCAGTGACCGCCGACCCGTGGCCAATGGGCTGCCCGTGGGGAAATCACCTGACTGTCTGCCGAGGCCGAAGCGGCTCGGGGATTCCCCGGAGACGCTAGGCCGCCTGCGACGAGGAGGCTCCGCCAGAAATGCAGCTGACGAAACGGTTTTGAGAAGCCCGTGTGATCTCGGGTGGTCTTGAGAAGAATCTTTGAGGAGATTTAAGCTATAAAACGAGATATGGCGGAGCAAAATATTATTTAAAAAATATTTGTGGAGAATCTAGAGTGTAGGTTGATAAAAATCTGTTCTTTTTACAATGTCAATAAAAACAGACTTTTATTGAACTTCCCTCATTATTCTCCACATACATTTGTAATATGAGGTCAAGATCAACATAATTATTTTAACAAGTACGGGTCTAGGAAATTAATCGGATTCGTAAGAAAATGACTCACATAAATATAGTATAAATACATAAATTCAAATAAGATTGTGTTGAACCTGGACATGTCTTACAACCCTATCCTTCAATTATTAAGCTACTCGAAACAAAAACTATTACCTCCATTAAATCAGTCATAATGTTTCCATGAAAGGAAAAAAGTCTTAAAAGAGATGTCAGAACTAAATTTAAATGAAGACAGATAATTTGTCATGACTAATTTCGGAGACGCAGATCATTCATGAATAAGTCAGAACGTCTAATCGTTGTATATCATATTAATTATATATTATATTAAATACATTCTTTCCCGATTCTCTAAATAAATATAAACGATTGAACAATCATCAAAATACATTTTAAGCATGTTCATTAACTGAAGTTATGATAACTGTTATTTTAAATAATACCAACGTTAAGATGAGCTATAAAAGATAAGACGAAATAAAAGAGGTCATCTCCCAGAGAATTCCTACAATTTATAAAAGATAATACAGAGAAAATAATTTTATTTTTTGTATACTATGTGTCGAAAGAGACCGTCTTGTTATTTTAATGCCAATACAGAACAATCCCTCTCCTGAAACAGACCACGCCCCTAAAACAGATTTTTCTGAAAGTGAAACTTTTCTCGCCATCAAAAGGTTTGTGCTTCTCGAGTGTATCACAAGGATGAAAATCATACTCTTCCCAAATCTTTCAAGGAACTCACGCGAGGAGTCCTTGAGAATTCCTGGCATTCAGCTCCAGCGCTGCACGAAATTGCGTCGAGATTCCACCTCGCATTCCTGCACCCGGATATCCGCGGGCCTCCTGTCGCCTCCCCAGATTTCCTTCCACCACGTCACCTCTTGCTAAAGCACGCGGCGTCGCCCCTACCCGTTCCCCCGCGCCGGCGACCCACCTCACTTGTAACCGGGAACAATCGTGCACTCTCCACGGGCAGCCTGATGGCCGCATTTGGCAAGAAGGCCTCAATTAGTAAAGAAGCCGTGGAAGCGAAATACCCACAGAGAGCCCCCTTGGGAGGCCCTTCTGAAACATTCAGGCGATCTTCCACTACGCTAGACGGCGACACACTAGCGACACCTGCCCCGCCACCGTGGCATTGCACGAGGCGGAGAGCGCTTCTGCGAGACAGGTAACCATGCACAAAGCGAAGGGTGCTCGATATTTAAACAGCAATTACGCGCACACAATGAGACAGCAAAGCACTGCGCACGCTTGCCGGGCGCAGGTACGCGACCCGGCTTCTTTTCAAAAGGATCCTCTCGTGGCGGAATTAATTCTCGGCCCCGTCCGCCGGTCTGCCGGGGCCCTTTCCTCTCACAGGGCCCAAGGCCGCGACCTGTACCCGGGAGGCGCCCCCGCCCCCGGCTCCGGCTCCGGCTCCGCCTCCACCTCCGACTCCGCCCCCGACCCGGCCCCGGCTCCGCCCCCGACCCCCGGCTCCGCCCCCGCCCCCGGCTCCGACTCCTCCCCGGCTCCGCCCCCGCCCCCGCCGCGTTGTGTAAACGCGCTCGACGCTCCGGGAGGCGGAGTGGGCGTGGCGGCGCGACGCGACGCGACGGCAGAGTTAGGAGAGGGCGGCGCGCGCTGCGCTGTAACCGTCCCGTTCCCGCCCCTTTATTTCATTCCTTACACGCGCGTGGATGCGTGCGAAATTAAACGCTTGCCTTTGAACAGCCTGGAGCTGAGAGATAGTGAGGAAAGCGTGAGAAGGACGGACGGGGAGAATATGGAAATGGTGGAAGCTGTGCATGGCGGAGGTAGAGCGAACGGAGCTAAAAGCAAGAAGTGGATGGATGGAAAAGAATCAGTGCACAATCTGGCTGAAATAGTATCATTTTAAATGTTTATAAAATGAGATATCTTTATGAAATAGTAACTTACATCTAAATTAAGGAAGCCTCCAGGTGGGGATGAAATGGTAGGGTCGAAATTCTACAGATCCGAAAGCGGTAAGGTCAAGCGTTGAAGACGAGTGACGCGATAGCACGCGTGAATTTGCGGTGACCCTAGGATGATATCATCTTCTGTTATGGTTACTATCGTGTCGCATGTAGCACACACGGCACTAACGATACATAATAAAACACCCACCCTCTAATTCAAATTTTTGGATTTTAAGTGCCGGGTATATCCAAGGCGCAATCCAAGGTAACCCAACAGAGGAAAAAATCCATCAGAAACCACCCCCAGGTAGAATATTGCAATAAATAAAAGTATATTTTTGAATAAGAGGGCCATTCAAAATATTAAAACGAACGACGTCAATAATACAATATTAATTTATATTTAATATAAAACTGATGTAGGTATTAAAAAGGAAAAACTTAGCTTATTCACTTTTTTAATACATACCGATAACACAGCAATTAGAAAATAGAAAACTTTACAAAACAAATATTAACCTAAAATAAAATTAAAACCTAAATGCAATGTTGTGAAAGTCGTTTATACAACTTTGTTACATATATCGCTAATTTTAATTATAAGACATTATATTATTTTCTTTTATATTAACTTATTACTGTTTCATATCGGTTTCTTACACAGGCAGACGTGGTATTCGTTGAACATTCATTGGTATCTCAACACTTGTCACCTTCGATAGAGAGCGACATGTCTCTTCACATATGCAACCCTATCAGAAATGTGCAGCGGAACGATCCTGAAACCTCCTCAGGGGCCTCGAGAGTAGACACCCGGCAACATTCCGCACAATATTAGGTAATACTAGCTTTCGGATATGTGATATAGAGAGGTCTCCTCCAACTAAGTTATCACTATGCATCAGCACAAGTTCACACTTTCCATAAAACAAAAGGGCCACCGACAGCCATGCAGAAGGGAGGAGCTGCACCACTCAGTGAGTACAACGTGGGCAGAGAGAGAGAGAGAGAGAGGGAAAGAGGGAGGGAGAGGGATGGAGTGAGGGAGGAAGAGATGGGGAGAGATAGGGGAAATAGGAGAGAGCGAGGGGGAGACGAAGGGAGAGGGATGGAGTGGGGAAGGAGAGAGGCGGGAGAGATAGAGGAGACAAGAGAGAGAAGGGGGAGGGAGGAAGGGAAAGAGGGAGGGAAAGACGGAGGAAGAGAGATGGAGTGAGGGAGGAAGATAGGGGAGAGATAGGGGAAATAAGAGAGGAAGGGAGAGGATGGAGTGAGGGAAGGAGAGAGGGGGAGAGTGGGGAAGAGGAGGGAGAGAGAGAGAGAGAGAGAGAGAGAGAGAGAGAGACCGACCGGGTCTGATAAACGAGAAAATACAGGATGGCAAAAGCGCCGAAACTGTAACGGCGGAGTTGCTGGCGGGAACCGAAAGGATGCTGCCGGCAGCATGCGCCCCGGAAATGAAGTTGGCAAGGGCGCGAACGGTAGCGGCGGAGGTTGTTTTCCAAAGGTCAGGTGTGCCGACACGTGTGCGTGGGATCAAAGCCTCCACGTGGCGTAAGACGAAGGTCGCGGCGGAGAGAAAGAGAAGCTAGGACTAAACTGTCCGCCGACAAAAACAGGCCTGATTGAGGGCCCCGATTCACAAAGCGACATGATGAAGCGACAAGGGCGCCTCATCAGGCCCTCAATGAGCAGACATTTGTGGCACATTTCAGTGTCGCATTGCGCTGCGATGACATCGATATCTTTCTGAGCCTGACGTGAAGTATACTGCAAGATGTAGGATGAAGTTTCACAATATCGGCAAATTTAATTGCATTTTTAACTATTCAGGTACATTTTAAACCAACAAAAAAATAAAGAAAATTGCGCCATTACTTTAACATCAGTATTCAGAAAAAGAATTACCTTTGTCAGAAAAAAATATTTAAGGGAAATAATAGCCAAATTACATTCATTGCTAACACATGACCCTTAACTATTAGTACTTTTGATAATTCACTTCTTCAAACTACAAAAATACAATATTTGTCTCTCTTTTCACTTATAATATCTAGATAAATTTCTGCCAAATTGTGCGCAGTTGAACGAATATTAATAGAAGAACATGCAATATAAATGTCATGCCTCATTTAACTTTCCAATTAAAATTAAACAATATACACCAAGCAAGCATAAAAGATAGATTTAAACGATATGTCAAAGGAAAAGTAATAAATCGGCATAAAGTTACACATCAAAGAGGAACAACGTTACACATCACCTGCAATAAACAATGATAAGAAAATAAGACAGAGTAACAAGTTTGGAACAATTATCAAAGATATCTTAACCATTTCAAATGCGATACTAAAGCACAGGAATGTTGTGCAGAGGAACCAACACGCCCGGACGAGAATGTCACGGGCCCTCCCCTTGTCGCTCGCTCCCAGTCCTAATCCCCCGCGCCTCCAGGGAAGACAAATCGAGCGAAGCGTCTGCGCTCTACCGGGAAAAAGGCGCAGAACAAATGAACGCACGTAAAATTTCCCAGATCTCAGACACAAAACACATATGCACATACATATTTTTCAGACAAGTAGTCGTCCTGCTCTTGAGAAAGGAAAATGGCCTACTAAAAAAGGAACTGACGGAAGAAAAAAAATATTTCTCGCGGATTCCGTCCAGCGGAAGAAATGTACGAGCGAACCGGGTGGAACCAGATCCTCGAAAATCTGATGGAATGTTTATAAGCTCTCGGCCTGAGTTTTGTTTGCTAACCACAACAAACGACAGTTTAGTAAAAAATTCACAAAAGTTTCTGTTTGGAAAAAATTCATCTCCGGGTTCTGTCTCAGAGAAGAAACTGCTTTCGTCAGGTGAGAATGAATGTAGAGTACAGTTTGGAACGAAGCTTCACGTTATATTACCCTGGCGTTGCACAGGGGTTGTTTCAAACATGGAGAAAGGATGACACAAACAAGTGAAAAGAAACTTGCTACGTTTCGAGAAGAACGAATTTATTTTCGAATTAGTATTAGAGACCTGGAAGACATCATCGATGAAATGCTATTCATTTTTTTATTATTGAAATTCTTCACAATATTTTCTAGACTTTTGAATATTAATAATATAAAATCAATATGTCTCAAAATTAGTGTACATGCGGAGAATAATTCCATGCAAATCACTGCATTCTAACGTACCACGGATCACTACGGTTCACATTGTGAAAATGCTGTAACTTGTGTCGTAGTAAGAATCCCTACCACCGATGTCTTATTTCTCAAACCTCACGTGGACTTCAGCAAATGTAATTCCCAGTGCTGTCAAACGACGTTCCTTCTAACTTCTTAATGGTTAAACTTTTTGTCCGCACTCCCCTGACAGTACGACTTCTTCCGGCAATGAGGTTTCTTACGCCTGCATATTAACTTATCCCAGAAGAACCCTTTCCCCTTCATGTAACTTCTTGGCCCTCTGGAGACTTGAAGTCTGAACAAGTTAATTAACACCACGAACCAGGGACGACTTCGCTCGCCACGGGCAACGTGACACAGACAATTCGCCACACAAGACACAAAAGGTGCAACACACCAAAGCATGTGATGTATCGATTATTTCGTGCCAGAATCGTGTTCCATTTCATCTTTTAAAAACGAAATAAAATTATTGAGGTGCAAACAGTTGAGCAGGTACAACACAATAATACAGTCATTTCCGTGGATCTCAAAGTGAACTAACGTTTTTTTTCTTTGGAAATTAAAGAATTCTGAAATTTAAAATGGATCGTTGAAAACACAATTTGTTCGAAATTGCTGTTAGTCCTCAAACAACATTTGAAAAACTAGACAATATAAAGACAATATACATTATTTACGTACTTATATGAACTTTAATAAGCTATAAACCTTATGAAGCTTTTTATTAAATGGATGAATCTATAATTAAAGAACAGAGAAAATAAACCCTTAGTAGAAAATATTAGTCTTTGGAATTTCCGACACGCACATGTATTTCATTGTGCAGGCGAATAGGCACGCATGTTAAAATCACACAAACACTAGGA
Organism: Teleogryllus oceanicus; assembly: GCA_964035755.1. Classification (NCBI taxonomy): domain Eukaryota; kingdom Metazoa; phylum Arthropoda; class Insecta; order Orthoptera; family Gryllidae; genus Teleogryllus; species Teleogryllus oceanicus. The sequence goes on from CAXIVR010000011.1 coordinate 58,344,032, forward strand.
GAACCATCTGCGGAATTCGGAATCCACTTGGATTCCAGCACCCTGCGGCAGTGCCAGATTGGTTTGGTTTGTTTTTTTCGTGTTTCCGGGCGCGTCAACTGCTTTGCTCATCAGTCACGTGAGTGTAGTACATGTTTTTCCTCGGGAGATGGTGCTGATCTTCCCCCGCTGGATGGCGGGATCCGGCGCCGACCTACCGTCAGCTAGTTAGGGGTTTCCCCCTAACCAGGACTCTCCCACCAGCAGGGCACCGCCCCAGCCGGGACAAGCTCTAAGCTCCCGACCGGTCTCCCGGAATATGTGGTAGTGTAGTGCATGTTAGTGTGTGTGTGTGTGTGTGTGTGTGTGTGTGTGTGGTGAGAGGATAGGACTAGGAAGAAGAAGGATAGATCGCGCGCGGTCCGTGGCCCGTTCGGTAGGGTACTGCTCCGGCATTCGCCTGATGTAGATCGGAGAAACCACGGAAAACTACCGATCAGAGCCGCCGGCCGTTAGAATTCTCCTCCAGGCAGCGACAGAATTCTACGGCAGTGCCAGAGCAAGACCTACCACCGCCAGGAGCACTGTAAGCCGGGGCGACGGCGGCAAGGCGTTCGGAACGCGAAGCAGGTGGCGGGCGGGGGCGGCGCCCGCCACCAGGTGCACACTAACGCAATCAGGCGCTCCCGGGCGCAGCCAGCAGCCGCCGCCGCCGCCGCCGCGCCGCCGACAATTTGTCAGCTCCGATTAATTAATTGCTGGGCACGCGGAGGAGGGGAGGGGCGCGGGAGTGCCGAGACGGGGAACGCTGCGCTCGCGGGCTCCACGGCGACGGAGGCGCCCCGGGGGGCGGCGGGCGGCAGAACCCGCGCCCCCGGCCCCGCCCAAGCCCACGCCCACGGTCCAGCCCTCACCAACCCCTCATCCTAGCCTTCACCCTCGCCACGCCCATCCTAGCCCTCGACTTCACCCCGCACCGACCACGCCCCTCTCCCGCCTCCGCCCCGACCCTCGTGGTCGCCCACGCTCCTGCCCTCGCCCTCGCCTTCGCCCATGCCCCCGCCCTCGCCCTCACCCATGCCCTCGCCCTCACCCATGCCCTCGCAGGGGCAAAACTTGCTGTGCATCAGGAGTTGTGTAGATGCGTTTGTCCGAGTATTAAGACTCCTGGGATTTATTGTTTGGGGGTGAAATCTAAAGGAAATCTCTCAAAAATACAGCTAAATTGCGTTTGTATTTTTGTGGCACTGTAAAATTAAAATAATAAACTAATTCATTATCTTATTCCCCTCTTTGTCAGATTAATATTTTTATTACACGCACGATCGCGTGTGATCCGAGAAAAATTACGATTATTTCCCTCTGTTTTTCGTTTTGAACATAATTAAATATAATCAAGTTTCTTCCTATTACATACCAACTTGCAATTGACTGGAAAGATAAACTGATAGATTTAAGGCTGTAAACTAAACTCAGGCAGTTTCTAGCTCATAGGATAGGTTAACAAAAGGCTATATTTCCTTAAAAAATAAAATAAAATAAATGTGAAAAGCGTCACAACTTTTCAACCACAACTTTTAACCTTGTGCAAAACTTTGCACCTATACCTTTATACCTTTAGCTTGCAATCTTTAACAAAATTGCCCATGTGGTACAAACTGCAAGGAAAAGCGACGAGGCACGATGAATAACAAAAGAGCATTCGTATCGCGAAATTTAGTAACGAGTTCACTTATTCGCAAGTTATTTCCTGGAACTTGTAAATTGAACCAACTCGTATTTATGCCAAATATACATACCATTGTAGAAATCACGACCGTTAATAAGTAGTAGGATATGGATCATCCATATCCTACTGCCAAATATACATCATTCAAATATCATATTCAGCAACAGCTCTGATTCGTACGTGGAATTGGTTATTTCTGTTGACCATTTGTGGAATTAAAGTTGTTTGCTGACACTGGTTTCCCTGAATATGTCATGCAATGCAAAGATCCAATTAAACTATATGATAACCATCGTACAGTTGGTTTTAGTGCTCCTTATGAGTAGGTGAAATAAATCATCATGTTTACTTCATCAACATGCACCTTCACTTTGAATTCACTCATTTGTGTAAGAAGTTCAAGTCAAATTTCTATACACTGCATTTCCTCCTCACAGAACGATGTTATGAATAATTCCTGCCGAGTAAGGTCTCTTACGGTCTAATATTCTGCATTCTGCCAACGTTCTAATCACAAGAGGCTTCATTTTAATAAAAGCATTATTGGTGCTTCAGTTACTCGCATTGCTTTTCGGACAAGGTATATCGCTCATACTTTTAGCCTTACACAAAAATGCTAAATTATTACTAGGAAAGCATTTTTCTCAAATAGTAAATCTGAGTGTTGGCGAGTTCTCAATCTAAAAAATCCTCACGCATGCGTATAAGTACCGGTGCCTCGAAATCCAAGGCGCGTTCCGTCTTTCATTCGCACGAGGAACCGCCCTCCTTTGGAGCCTCTTGAGGCTCTCGCGATTGGCGGAGGGGAGGGGGATGGAGGGGAATGGAGGGGTGGGGGATGGAGTGGGGTTGGAGGGGCATCAGCGTTTACTCCCCATTAGCAGCGGAGCGTTTAACTGCGCGGACTCGAGCGCAATTCCGTTGTTCTAGAGGGATCTGCCGAACAGTGCTCTCAACGCGCCATGAATAGAGAAAGAGACGGCGACACTTGACGAGACGCTGCATGTGGAGCTCGAACGAGCTGATGGTTGCTCTTTGACTCTCGTGCAAGCGGTTGCGTCGAAAGAGAGCGCTGAAGGAGAGATACAGCAGGAGTGTTCCCAAATGAAATGAATGGTTTTCTGCGATGGTTGTTGTTGTTGTCTTTTTTTTTATCACAGCATAAGCCCAGCAGTCTGCTTTCAAAGTAATTGTATTGCAGTTTACAATATTCTTTTATGGATTGCACATATTATTCACCATTTATTCGAGGTAGAACTGTACAATACGTAATTTCCCCATCGCAATAAACTGCAATATACCCATACACTTTTAAAAGTTTGAAGTGATTCTTAATTGCATTTGAGCGGTTCGTTTTATTTAAGAAGGTACTGTAAAATGATGTAGACATCATTTTACAATCAAAAAATTAAATCAAAAAATTATCAAAAAATCAAAAAATTTCTGGCTTCTTTTATCACATAATAGCACAAAACATTTCCATTTCTCAAAGAAAATATTGAATACCAGTCAAAGAATACAAACAAACTTTACATGTATTAAGTACATTCAACGTAACACTATAAAACCATTCCACGACAATAAGCTGTATTGGTAAAGTATTACTAATTTATTAGGTGTCACTTAGTTCAGGAAACATAAGAATTCACGCACACACAATCCGCATTGCATTTCATTTTATCCTTTGGAGAGTTGCAAAAGTTTGATATATTTATTGACACCTTCTTAATTCAGATGCAGTTGCAAATACCTAATGCATTATTATATCCTCTCTTATATTTTAAATTTTTATTTACTAAATTAATGTCTTCAAGGATTCTATTTGTTTTATTATAAATTAATATAATTAATATAATTATATTGATTATAATAATAATTAAATAAGGTCCTCCGGCAAGAAGCTTAAGTGCAATTCGCCGGCAATATATTTGTAATAAGCGCATGTCTCCTGAGTTCTTCGTGTAAATAATAATGACATAATGACGTAAAAAGGTCAATGTGTAACCTTCCTTCAACTATATTTTATATAATTTCCATTGAAACTGGAGACGCACTGCGTGATTACGTTCAGAAATAGGAAACCAGACCGCTCCCCTGGCGTGAAAGCAAAAGAAACAAATCCCACCCAACAATTTCTGGTTACTAATTACAATTCGCTCTGTAAATTGGCCCAAACTCCTGTGGCACGGGTAATTGGCAAAACTTGGGCCAAACTGGAGCTAAACCGGGGCGTCCGATGCATTTGCCTAACGCAATTTCCAATTTGAATTCGTTACGGGGAATCGATATGTTATCGCAGGAGCGCCGGGGGGGCGAGTAGGCGTGAGGGCATGCGGGCGGGGCGAGGTCGAGGAGGGTCGGGTGCGTTCCTCTGCCGCGCCGTCTGGCGACAGAGTTACGCTGCAAACGGCGAGTGACGAATGCACAAGGAGTTTACGAGTCAAGGAGCAGCACAGACTCTACATCACGGCACTTCCCTGCAAACTTCCGTTGTAATAATTTTGATAAATAAAATGTTAATGAACTTCCCTCTGCGGCGCATTATTTCCATTCTAAAGAATATAATTAAATTCGCAGGATAAAAGTCGTGGCACGAGATATTATCTGCAACTCGCAACGCGCAGCAGTGCTGTTAAAGTGGATGTTTCTGACGAAAAAATACACACAATTTTCTCGAGTGTTTCTATGAATACCAGAGATACCTGGTTTAATTAATGCGCATATCAACGCGAACAAAATAAATTCTGGGATTTTTCTGTCCACCGAGCATCAAAAGGAGAGGATGCTTAACTTCATACCAACTGAGCTTGGAAGGTATTCAAAGGAAAGCAAATGAAGAGCAGGTTCAGAAACTCTAACACACACCTTGTTTGCGTTATATTTACTTATTTTGCTTTCTAAGTAATATCATCTAAATATAATAAAGGCTGCACACGGATACTGTTAAATTTTTAAATTAAATGCAGTTATCAAAAATAACACATTCGTAAGGGCGAGAAAGTAAAAGCTCCGAAATAAAATTCTATGGGCAATTAATTTTCCTTTTACAATAACCATTTATTACATGCATTTATCGAATTAAAATACTCTTAATTTGAGTCAATCCGCTAATGTATTTAATTACAATAATCGTAGACGTAATAAACTTGCAAATAGTCATTATTAAAAGATGATTATGAATTAAATAACATTCCATATTTTTAGTAGTAAAAAAGTATGCGTAAAATATTGGTGAAATAAAATACATCAATATAAGATAGCCTATGCTTAAATATGGGAACGTGGGGGCGAGTAGAATAGGGATTATGAATGTGTGTGTTTCCACAAATGTACTTCGAAAATGAGCACCCATTTAATAATAAATAGTTAAATATAATCTCCATTGAATTCCAACAGCTAAGAGCAGTTTAAATGATGCAGAGGTACGCGTTGGCCCTGAATATGTTCTAGGTGTGAGTGGCTGCAGCTTCATTGATTGATTTTTTCGTCTTTCCTGGCGCGTCAACTGCTTTAGTCATTAGTCGCATAAGTGTTGTGCATGTTTCTTCTCGGTAGATAGCAATGATCTTCCCCCGCTGGATGGCGAGATCCGGCGCCGACCTACCGACGACTAGCGGGGTTTCCAAGTAACCAGGACACTCCCACCAGCGGGGCACCGCCCCAGTCGGGACAAGCTCTAAGCTCCTGACCGGTCTCCCGCAATATGTGGTAGTGTAGTGCATGCTAGTGTAAGTGTGTGTGTGTGTCTATAAGGGGAGATGATAGAACAGGAGGATAATGGAAAAATCGCGCGCGGTCCGTGGCCCGCTTGATAGGGTACTGCCCCGGCATTCGCGTCGTGTTGATCGGAGAAACCACGGAAAACTACCGATCAGAGCCGCCGGCCGCTAGAATTCTCCTCCAGACAGCAACTAAATTCGACCAAGCTGAAAAGCTAGTGTCGAAAATCCTGGCGCCGTCAGGACTCAAACCCCTGACCTCCCGGTCAGAGGCGCTGCAGTGACATCAGTTGATGCATTGAGCTTCCGGTCCAATGGCTATTGGCAGTTTAAATGACACAGAGGTACGCGTTAGCCCTGAATGTGTTTTAATCTGGTGTAATTGAGACACCGCAATAAATTTTTGAGTCTCTACATCAGTGATTTTTAATTTTCGCAACCACCCTTATTCCCTAATTAGAAACTTAAAATGAACAGGGAATACAACAAAAATAGTATTGCGAGCCACAGTACCGTCCGGTACAAGCCGTAAGGCCAGCACCCGACCTGAGACGTCTTGGGGGGGGGGGTGAACACAATTCACCAGATGGTCGACTAGCTCAGTATAGACGTCCCAGTGTGGACACAATAAATAAAAAAATAGGGGGGGGCAGGGTCGTGAAGATCGTTTATGGATTGGATGCAAAAATTACAAACAACTCGGGTGAGAATCACTTTTCACTAAATTCAGAATATATGCTAAAAATATTGCTGCTATGACAAATACATACAATGGCACACAAAAAAAATCAAATGCAGAATACTCTTGACTGAAAAAAAAACACACACACTAATAACTCAATACACAATTTCCTACTTTCATCTACAACCCAATTGTTTAACAAACACACTTTCAGAAATTCAAAAGAATCGTTAAAATATTACTTTACAAAAATGTGAAAGAAACACACATTGAAAATCAAAATTAATACTTTTGACTTAACATTACTTTTACAACAAAAAGGAAACTCTTTCTCTCTCTAAAATTCACAGAATGACTATTATTATAATTATACTCTTACACAAACTCTTAATCACTATATTACAATATTTGATCTTCAAATCCTTTTTGAAAGAAAAGATTGATTCTGTTCTCACGTATTAGAAGTCGGAAACAAATGTACTTTTACTTTTCTTATCTTTTAAGCATGGTAAATCTGTTACCCTCCCTTTCTTTCTACGTGACAGATACAGAATAAGCTTTCTGATTAAACTGAATCACTCCTATCCCTACAAAACAGTTTATTTGGAACGACCTTACTTTGTTGTCGGCCGCGTAGAGCAGTCCGCTGTGCTTCCTTATACCCCTTTTCACCGAGCTGCTTCGGCCTTGAAGCGTCGTGGCCTCGGGTTGAGAACGCAGTTGCTCCCCAGAAAACGCCTTCTTCTCGTTCAAGTTTTATATTCTTGCGTGCTCTCATATGAATTTTACTTTATTTTCAATTACGGTTAATGACCAACGGGATATTCAGAGTGAAAATGAATCCAGAGATCACCCCTTTTTATACGAGCACCAACTTCAAGAGAGTATTTAAATATAAGAAAAGCATGTGAGAGAAAAAAAACTGGAAAGAGAAATGAATGCAAGCTATTAATTACTGCCATCTATTCAAAATTTCTCTCCCTAATTCTTCCATTATAAATTCATAACATTTCTTATTATCTTTCTTCTAAGATTATGTTTAAATCAATTTATAACAGAATAATTACCTCTTCTGGTCTTCTAGAAGAGTTTTCCTCGAAAAAGTTGCAAATCTGAAGTCCGCTGCAATGTCACTTCCTGGCGTACCGTTTTCCATACGTCTGCCTAGTTCAGCTGCTACCTTCAGAAAGAACTTTTTCTTTCATCCGACCTCCGGTCTCGCCCTTGGTATATGGTGGCGGTCTCTCTTGTTCTAAATTCTAATTAGCATTCCAAATATTCATCCGCGTTGGCGCGCGTTCAAAATATTCTTTTCCCTCGCTTTCTTAGGGCGGTATGTGACACGTTTTCGGAATCTAAGAAAACGGGCGGTCACAGTATAACATAACCTTTCAAAATTAACAATAAGACTCATCCATTTTTGGCGTGCGTGTCTGCACGTGATAGCATTTACAGATATAAATGCATTATTCCACATCACCACACGAGAAAGACGAAAAATAATGTCCCCTAATTTGAGTCAAACGCCCCACGTAAGCTTCTTCACCGACACGAGGCGCTCGACGCGCACGTGCGACGGCGCGAGGCCTAACAAGTCATTAAGCCCTTTGGGTTTGCGCATCCCCCTGCTCAACCGCCCGCTTTACAAGCAGCCGACTCGTGCGATTTACGAGCCACGGCGCGCGTGCCAAACCCGTGTTAATATAAGCTAAGCGTCTGGGAGGGGAAGGAGGGATATCCCCCCACACACACACGACGACGACGACGACGACGATGTGAGGAAACGAGAAGAAGGGCGGCGCGCCCTTCTCGCCCTCATTTGCATACTTGAGTTCGCCTGCGAGGGAGTGCGACTGGAAGACGAGATTTTGCGAAGATCTGCGCACCAACCCACGCGGCCCCGGAGTAGTTGCTCACTCCAGGCTCCGGAGTTCTCGCGGAAATACACCGCCACTCGTGTGCGTCTTGCTCTGGTTTGCGTGTGTTTGTCAATGGAGGTAAGATGGAAAACATTTCGAAAACACATTTGAATACTTGGAAAGATTACACATCTTCACATTTGAAATATTAGGGGTTTTAGTTTAGTAACTTATTGGAGCTTTCTATTCAATAAAATGTCGTGATTTTTTTTAGCTTTAAATGAAAAGTAGTGAAATCATATGCGTTGCTATGACTAACAGGTTTTACAGCACAACAATAAATGTAAATAAAATCGTAAAATTTATAGAATTGACGGTTACCTGCCGTTATTTGTTCATACGTCGCTGGTTTCGTCAAGATCTTCAACAAAGTCTTGGTCTAGAGCAAATAAACGAATGTGACTGTGTGATTATACTCGTAGTTAGCGAAGTGAACATAGCGATTTTTTAAGTTCCAAAATTCAATGTTTTGAAATGAAAATAATAGTGGGTGTAAATAAACGCAATGTCTAGCTGTCGTTTGAAACATGACCCTTAAAAATTCAATTATTATAATTTTATGTAATTCATTGCGTTTCAAATTAAGATGCATTGCAAGTTTTCTTGCACACAACCACATTTATACGTTCAGACCTTGGTAAACATAGAATATTTCAAATACAATTTCAGAAACATGTTTAAATCTGTATTCAGAGTGAATAGTGATGGATTTGCTCCAGAATTTGTAAATTTACCTCATATCATTAGTCTTAGTTTCTGAACGACATAAAACAATATTATGGGGAACATATAGTCCGCGTGTAATACTTTTCTGTTGCACATTTTTCGGTTCCTTTTCTGAAATGCATTCGAAAAGGTTCAGCTAGTTTAATGTTCTTTAATTCAACGAACTTTATTGAATTCTGATGTTTACACAAAATTCTCAATTTGTACGAAAAATTGCTAAACTTGAGTTATGAATTTCAGTACTCAAATTAAGTGTTTAGGTTTATTTCATCATATCGGAAGATAATTTTGAATATCGTCGTTAACTGGACTAAAGTGCAATCCACATAATGTAGTAGATGTTCACATAACTGTGTACCTGCTAATAAATATCAACCAGCATTTGCGAATGCCTCTGCAAATTTCATTATTTTCATTTGCTTCACGAAAAAAATCAGTTGTAAGCTATTGATCTCTTTTCCGATTTCGTGAGTTTGTGAGTCTGCGGTGTCGTGTACCGCGGCGGGCAGAATGAGCAGTGGCTTGAAGCCAAGTTACGAACGGAGAGCTAAATATACATTCTACAAATAAAAACGCCTCGAATTATTTCACAATCTTTTGTATTATTAACATCTTTCTTAAAATCACCGTTTCACACTAAAAACTAGTGATGCTACAATAGCACATTCTTACAATATTTGTAACTTTTACAATTTTCAAATATTGAAAGACCTGCGCCATTTTTAAAGCGTCCTTTGCTCTCTCTGGGAGAAAAGAATTAATGAAATCTGGAGCCATTTTCGGGTAAATTTTGAAAATATTGTTTATGCTTAATGGAATGTACCCCCAAAATCAAAATATCTATTTCATTTTACAAAATAGCAAATATAAAACTACTATTAATAAAGTACGATATGTTTTTTTTAGTGTAACGCTTACTAAAGTAACGAAAGTGTCTACGTGCCCTTTAGGATAACAGAGATTTTTCTCTCAACCAGTAGAAGGAGAAAGAACGTTACTAACTTATAAACCATTTATTGTAATGTATCTTTGTATTAAGGTCATACAACGAGGTACAAAATTCAGTTGAGTTGTTAAATCATTGAAATATTATGATGCATGCTTTAATGTACTTCATGCTAAAAATTAGTCAATGTAAATATTTCTCGTAATATGCAAATCCATTTGAATAGAAGTGATGTGAAGTGAATTGGATTAGACTGCAAGTAATTGTACCAACTGATTAAATTGTACATATATTTACATTGTAGTAGTCCAAAGTCTTGTGTCCATTTTTACTCATTTATTTGGTATTCCCTTTCATATATTTTTGAATACGTGGCAGTTTTATACTATCACTGAAGTATATATTTTTTCCCTATTAGAATATATTGATGTGTGTTCTTCGACCGAGTTAAATCCAATGCATAGCATAATCAATTTCACACTTTGCTATTGTTTGTAGAAGCTGGCGACTGTATACATGGTACATCGTCATCGGGGTATCCTTAATAATGGATTACTTCCTGTGCTCGAACAATGACTTCGCATAACACATCTTGCGATAGAAAATTCAGAGTCCAAGCGAGACCAGTAGCAAAATTTATTAACATTATACACATATTAAAATTATCAAGTATATATAAATAAAATAAAATATTCTGAGAACGATAAGTGCGCAAATGAAGACGTGAAATAAAAAAAAAAGGTAGTGCCATTGTCATGCTTTCGTCAAAAATGAGATTATCCGTACTTTAAACCTATTAGCACATACAACTCCTGCTATTTATAATCACCCCATAACACTCTCAAGAAATGCGTCTGGACTTTGGTTCTTATTTACGTTAGAGGGCTTGATTCATTCATCATTATTACCGGTAGCGGTAGCTCAGTGCATCAACTGATGTTACTGCGGCGCCTCTGACGGGGAGATCCTAGGTTCGAGTCCTGACGGCGGCACTAGCTTTTCAGCTAGATCGAATTCAGTCGCTGTCTGGAGGAGAATTCTAGCGGCCGGCTGCTCTGATCGGTAGTTTTCCGTGGTTTCTCCGATCAACACCAGGTGAATGCCGGAGCAGTACCCTACCAAACGGGCCACGGACCGCACGCGATCTGTCCTTGTTCTTCCTTGTCCTATCCTCTCCCTTAGACACACACTTACACTAACATGCACTACACAACCACATATTTCGGGAGACCGGTCGTGAGCTTAGAGCTTGTCCTGGCTGGGGCAGTGCCCCGTTTGTGGGAGAGTCCTGGTTAGGGGGAAACCCGCTAGCTGACGGTAAGTCAGCGCCGGGTCTCACCATCCAGCGGGGAAAGATAACCGCGCATATCACGAGAAAAAAACATGCACTACACTAAAGGAACTAATGACCAAAGCAGTTGACGTGCCCGGAAACACGAAAAAATCAAATCAAATCAATTCATCATTATTCTGGTAAAAAAGTGAATTTAATAGAGATGATACTTGTATATTTTTTATTTTAAGTCCTGAAATCTAAATCCGCCATCGCTTTTGAGGCTCTTCAGAGGAGTGCGTCCCCGCGGCGTCCAGCGCTCTACCCTAGCAGCCACCTGGCGGCCGGTGGCGCCGCGGGCGCAGGGGACGCAAGCCAGCTGCAGCCGGCGCCTGTGGCGCTACCCGCGGCGCCGCAGCCAAGCTTGTAGCTGATTACCCCGGGGCCGGGGGCTGCGCGCGCTCCCGCAGACGCTGGGCGCATGAATAATGCGCCCCCCCCCCCCCTTCCCCCCTCCCCGCCCCCCGCCCCTCGCCCGCCCCCACCGCAGCAGCAGCCAGCTCACGTTAGGTCGACACACGCAGCCCGGTCGCTGCCTGGGTTCATCAGGTTGGTTGGTTGCACCGTTGTTAGTGCTTCCGGGCGCGTCAACTACCAACGTCATTAGTCCCGTCAGTGTGGTACATGTTTTTCCTCTGGCGGTGGCGGTGATCTTCCCCCACTGGGTAGCGAGATCCGGCCCGACCTACCGAGCGAGGTTTTCTCAACCAGGTATCTCCCACTAGCGGAGCACCACCCCAGCCGCCAAGCTCTAAGCTCCCGACCGATCTCCCAGAATATGTGGTAGTGTAGTGCATGTTAGTGTAAGTAAGTGTGTGTGTGTGTGTGTGTGAGGATAGGACAAGGAAGAGGAAAGAAAGATCGCGCGCGGTCCGTGGCCCGTTTGTAAGGGTACTGCTCCGACATTCGCCTATCGGGACTCGAACCTACGACCTCCCCGTCAGAGGCACTGCAGAGACATCAGTTGATGCATTGAACCATCTCCCGGTCTAGGTTCATCTGGATTATTCGTGACGCTGAACAAGAAACGGGTCTCCATTTCAATGGTTACTTTCAGAAAAATGTATATTGCACTTGAGAAGTAATCTATAGGTAAATGGACGTAATAACATTTAGAAGAAATATTAATATGAGTACTGAAAAATTATATTGAACTATAATTTATATGAACCAATTTTTTTAAAAAATCGATGTGAAGAAAGCATCGAAAGCAAAATATCGATGTGAAGAAACCATGAAAGCAAATATCGATGTTTTAAAAAATCGATGTTTTTAAAAAAAAAATGGAAAGAAAAGTAAAAACTTAACAAAAAAAAAAAAATTTTAAAAACATCCATGTGTTTGCCATCCCTACCCGTGAGTCTGGGGCGACATCACGCTCTCCGCACGGAGCAGCGCCGAGGTCGCACCTTCGTCGGTCGATGGGGTCGCGCGGCGCTGGACCCGCCCCAATACACCGTCTTGTCTACGAGCGGCGCGTGACGTTCGAACCGCCGCGTGCGGAAAGCGCCTGAATTTACAGGAGACTTTGTGGGCGTAACCCGGTTGCGCGGGTGCATGCGAGCCCGCGAGGGAGCCAATTTACGTAGAGGGCTCTCAGAGGATGGTTACTATTTTTCAGGGGGAACCATTTCTTTCGGCAGATCTATCTTCCGTGTGTGGTATAAATTTCAAGAAGCATGATGTTTTTCCTGAACCCAAAGATGAGAAATGAAATACCATTCGCCGTAATACCAACATGAGGCTTTCCCTACGCAGGGTTCTACAAATGCAATTTATCAAATATCTCATAAAACGTCTAAGAACTTACAAATTAAATGCTCTAACAACTTTAAGATCTTACAAAATAAAAGGCTACTCAGCAAATGAGAAGAGAGTAAGTGAAAAGTAAAACAATACTTTTAACACGAAATGTAATGGATTAAATAACGGATGACAACTTTCTGGAAAGACATTCATTCAATAGGAAGCCACAAATGTATTTTTTTAAATCTAACAAATCTTCACTGCGTTGATAATTAAAACTGATTGCTTACACTTTCGATTTTAAAATATACATACGCCACTTTCAACTGACAGAGACACATTAACGACTCTACCGGACCGCCAGACACACGTCAATATCATTGTTCACGTTAATTTTATTGTTTTATTAAATGTCGAAGCTATAATGTATAGTTGATGATTGTCATTGTCTTTAAAATCAATATAAAGACAAGTTAATTTAAGTTTTGTACGAATTAATTCCTCGTATACATCAGAGTAAAATATTCTGCATTGCGTTAGTAAATTTTAATGACAAAAATAATTTGAAATGTCTTAATAAGAATATTCATCTGAATTCGTCAAGATTCATTTCGGGACACCACATTATTCACAATTCCGAAATCATCTGACTGTCAAAAAAGAAAGATTCGCAACTTTCTGAGCCGAACGACATTTAATTTCGCGGATTTGCTGGGAGGAGGCGATGTTTCCAGAGCATTGAGAGCTTTCGTGCGCGATATCGTAGGAGTTAAAATTAAAACGCTACTCCGTCTTCAACAGGATTAATTAACATCAGCTCCAGGACACGCCACCAACCCGTCTCCAGACAAAACACGACACAGGAGAACTTGCCTCGGATTCGACAGTAATTTCGCGAAAATCTCCTTAAGAAAATTACTTTCGTTCTTCATTTGATAAAACTTATTTTACAATTAGTCTTTATCTTAATCTTAATGAATCGAGCAAAGAACTACCTATCGAAATTCTGTTACGCTATTAAATAAAATTTAATAATTGCATGACGTTATAGGATACATTTTTTCTGACTTTCCTCCCTTTTTTAACCTGGTGACACCTGTTGCAACTTTCATTCCTGTGACGAATTCTCTTTCACGTCATTAAATTTTCGATGTACACACCGGTTGACAGAGCTGATGCAATTGGAGAAGGTGAAAAAAGGGTTTGGAAACGGAAGGATTCTCATATTACATTACAACTACGCTTTCGGTCGTAATCATCGTGAATAATTCTCGATTAATAAGGTATATTTGCAGCTGGAAAAACTGGAGATAATACTCCAGCTGCCGATTTCGCTGCTGACATGAAAACTTCAATCGAGAGGAACATTGGAGAAACAAGAGCTTTATGTAAAGGAAATGACTCACTTTCTGCCCCATCAATATTCAATATTGTTTGCATTTCGAACAATTCTACGGTTGAGGTATGTGTGCACGAAATAAAAAAAGTAAGCGCAATCATATTAAGAGTTCAAAATGTAGAAAATAATATTTTCGAATGTTCTCTAATAAATGATTTGGTTTTGTTTGTTGTAATATTTATATTGTAGACACTGCGTCTTAAAAAATTATTTCTTTTACATTTTCTTATATTTTCGGGCCTCTAATAGTTAAATTGAAATTAGGATTTTAGTATATAACAGAAGAGCAAAATCTTATTTCACATGGATTTTTTTGGGACATTATTTGGAGACTTAGAAAAAATGTAATTTGAGCGTTTCTGAAAAACCCCTCAATTGAGCTCGTTTTACACTACAATACATTTGAGATTTCACATCAAGAGTATTCACAAGAGTTAATTTGTATCCACAAAGCATTGAAGCACAAAATATCCCCTGAATGTAAATATAAGCGACGTGGAGATGTAAAAAATGTGTGCACTTGTTTTCAGCGAACTCTTTTCTATTCGATATCCTTCCATTATAAAAATATTTGGTTTGTGTTTTACTCTCTGGTCTGCAGAACATATCGATAAATGTATATAAAACGTTGAATTTTGCATCATTTCAAAGTAGTATCAAAAAATACCCATTACTAATCCGAACATAGTATTTGTTCAAGCTTATTATCCACCTACCCCCTCCCTTCACTCGCAAAGATTGGCGACTTTTGGCAGGAGACAACTCTACAAAACACCTCCATCAAAACATCCACATCCAGAACACCAACAGGTGAGTCACACTTGTAAAACTACACACCCGGCCCCTCAATACCCACGTGAGGCCCGCGTCGATGCCGTGATGGGGCAACATCCAGCGCCGTCGGGGCCCAGAGCGGGCAGCAGCGAAACCACCGCCACCACCACAAGGCGACGGCGGTGGCGGCCAACCACGTCGCCAGCAGCAGGGGCCACATGCGCCGCGCTGCGCGGGAACAACTGAGCGGCGACAGGCGGCACGCGCGCGCCCGCGAGCACGCACAGCACGCACAGCCGCGACGCCTATAAATAGGCGGAATCGGCTCCGAAGTGGCAGCCGCAGATAGCCGCTCACAAATATTGAGCGTCTGCGCCGCTCGCGGGCTGCCAGAGCGCCTGAACGAAGAGACCGGCGCTATTTCGGGGCCGACCAGTGGGTTTGATTGATTGATTTTTTCGTGTTTCCGGGCGCGTCAACTGCTTTGGTCATTAGTCCCGTTAGTGTAGTGCATGTTTTTCTCGGGATATGCGCGGTTATCTTCCCCCGCTGGATGGCGAAACCCGGAGCCGACCTACCGTGGGCTAGTGGGGTTTCCCCCTCATCAGGACTCTCCCACCAGCGGAGCACTGCCCCAACCGGGACAAGCTCCCGACTGGTCTCCTGGAATATGTGATAGTGTAGTGCATGTTAGTGTAAATGTGTGTGTAAGGGGAGAGGATGGGACAAGGAAATGGAAGGAAAGATCGCGCGCGGTCCGTGGCCCGTTTGGAAGGGTACTGCTCCGGCATTCGCCTGGTGTCGATCGGAGAAACCACGGAAAACTACCGATCAGAGCAGACGGTCTCTAGAATTCTCATCCAGACAGCGACTGAATTCGACCTAGCTGAAAAGCTAATGTCGAAAATCCTGCCGCCGTCAGGCTCAAACCTAGGACCTCCCGGTCAGAGGCGCTGCAGTGACATCAGTTGATGCCCTGAGCTACAGCTCCCGATCCGCCCAGTTTCTCTTGTTATCTCTCGGGTGCGCGGAGAAAGAAAAATAAGCCAAAACAAATGCGCGCCAAAACGAGCCATCCGAAACCAACACAGTTCAAGATATTTGGAAATTCATTAAAAATAAATTAAATATACAATGGCACGAATCATGGATAAACGAATGCTCAAGCAAAATTCATAAAAATATAACTAATTTCTTTGGACTTGTTACAAATCCCTCTATTAATCGTCATGATCAAGTTGCTTTGTCAAGAATTCGATCAAACTATTCTAAATTATCTCATTAATATTTAATTCTTGTACCTCCTGCAATAGAATTCTATCAATAGAGTACATCCTTCTGCCGCGTACACATCGAAGACAGAAAAAAGTTTCTAGGAAATGAAAATTTCAATGAAATCTTAACATCGCCAAGTTTCGTAGAAAAAGTGTTACAATTATGTAAAAGTATCAATATTTTTCTCAGAATTGTAATTGTATTACTGTACATGTCGCTCATGACCTATGCAGTTTACGCGATTTAAAATAAAAATAGTTTAAAAAATAAGGCGTAGAAATTTAAGGAGGGAAATGAATGACAGGGAGGAGGATTGGGAGTGCAAATGGAGGCAGGAGAAAGAGAAGAAGACGATGATGAAGAAATTACATAACTACATCCCGACTCAATGGAGGAAATAATGAGTTTCATAGAAAATACTATTTATTGTAGTAAGAAAAATGCACTTGAGGTTTTGAAAAGAATTTTAATTTGCGTCCTTGAATACCGACTGTTACGTATCAAATGAACTTGCGGTCCGCAAGTGTTTGTTCCGTGGGCACCCGCGATCACGGGTATTTCCAATAAATTCAGCTATCTCTGCGTTCCACATACCCAATGCCACTGTTTGTTCACTTCACTCTTGAGATAATGTCAAATAAAACACAAATTTCCAACAAAAAAAACATACATTGTTCGTAATTTCTGAATGGATAATCAATCCATAAACTGTTATCTGCTCGACTTCTGCGAATATTTTTTGTTCTGTATTCTTCAACTCCCGATTAATTATAACTAATACCTTCTCAAAGGTTTCGTCTATCTTCGAATCCCTTCAAGACGCTACTAATTGGGTATATAAACAAGAGTTTTAGTTTAAATATCACGACATAAACGTCATGCAGCCATCTCTTTCGATCTCTAGCCAGCGTCTATGAAACAAACTTGCCTCCATAGCAACCCCTATTACACTCCTCAATTGTTCGTTCTCTTACGAGTTGATACACTAGAACCAAGTACAATTTTCATTTCGTAAAACTGACCGTAACATCACCGATGAACCGCGTTTGATTTCTCGGCACAAATAAAAAGTTTTTAGAATCTGAAATGTGTACTTAAAAGTTGAAAGTGGATTAATTTTATTATTTCTTAAACATAAAAATAGTTGTTTCATTAGTGCTCTACTGAACAAAGGGGTAAATTGAACATTTCATGAAACCCTCTTGAACAGCACCCAAAGCCACCAGCAGTTGATCTGGGCGAGCAAGCAAAGCCGTAGGATCGTCTGGTTTCGGCGACAATACTCGGGCGCGTCGGTCGCCCTCCGCGGGGCGATAAAACAAGCCCAGGGCGCGCGTCCGGCGTCGAGACGCTGACAATGGAGCGTCGGCCATTGTGCGCGGCGGATCAACAGGACGGGCCGCGCCGCGCTGCGCCGCGAGGAGCGCCACCGGCGTTAGGGCTGCGGCCGCGCCGGAAACAACCAGACCGGGCAGCGAGGCGCGGCGGGGCAGGAAGCTGGGCGCGGCCGGTGGCTCTGGCGAGGGCACCGGCGACGGCGCAGGCGGGGATAGGGGCGCGGGTGGTGGCCCTGGCGAGGGCGCGAGCGCGGGCGGGGACGCGGACGGGACGGGGTTGGGGTCGTGGGCAGGGTCGTGGCCGTAACGCGGGCGGTGGCGGGGCGGGGCGCTGGTGGAGGCCAGGAAGCTGGCCGCGGGTGGTGGCCCTGGCGAGGGCGGAGGCGGGCGGGAGCGGCGGGGCGGGGGGGGGGGGGGTCGTGGTTTTGGACGCGGGCGGGGACGCGAGCGGGGGCGTTGGGGCAGAGCGGGGCGTTGGGTGGTAGAGGGCGACTTGGCGCAACAATGCCTGAGGGTACGAGAGCGAGAGGTGCGAAGAAGGCGCGCAAAATATGAAAGGAGGGGAGAGAAATAGTCGCGAAGGTTGATTCTTCAAACACTCCAAGGCGGTCTGTGAAATCTTAAGGAAAGTTTTTTATGGTCAAGAATAATTTAAACACCATGAGCAACATTTATGTACGCAAAATATGCAGCTTGCGCGACATATTACCAGAACAATTGCTGTCTTAGATATTAATGTTACAATGTGTTATTACAAAAGCACTTGGCAACGCAGCATCGAGTAGGTTAACTCCTTGCAAACCACGTAACGCCGCAGGAAGCGCTAGAGTCGCTTCGCTCCTTCTCTCATAGCCGGTCGTTCGGGATGCCATGCCACAATGACTTTCGCGTAATATTGTTTAAATTCTAATTGGTTTGCTTTGGTTTGGTTTTCTCGTGTTTCCGAGCATGTCAACTACTTTGGTCATTAGTCCCGTTCGCGTAGAGCATGATTTTCTCGGGAGATGGCGGTTATCTCCCCCCCCTGGATGGCGAGATCCGGCACCGACCTACCGTCGGCTAGTGGGGTTTCCCCCTAACCAGGGCACCGCCCCAGCCGGGACAAGCTCTAAGCTCCCGACCGGTCTCCAGGAATATGTGGTAGTATAGTGCATGTTAGTGTAAGTGTGTGTGTAACGGGGAGAGGATAGGACAAGGAAGAGGAAGGAAAGATCGCGCGCGGTCCGTGGCCCGTTGTGTAGGGTACTGCTCCGACATTCGCATGGTGTTGATCAGAGAAACCACGGAAAACTACCGATCAGAGCAGCCGGTCGCTAGAATTCTCCTCCAGACAGCTACTGAATTCGACCTAGCTGAAAAGCTAGTGTCGAATATCCTGCATCCGTCAAGACTGGAACCTAGGACCTCCCGGTCAGAGGCGCTGCAGTGGCATCAGTTGATGCACTGAGCTACCGCTCCCGGTTTAAATTCTAATTAATCGGCGCACGCCTGGTAGTGTTATGCGTCACACTGACGCACAAGTTTGATCACATTCTTTTGGATTATAATTTAATGAAAAGTTTTCAGTGTACAAACATATTCGGTGCGAGTACGTTTTCGTCAAGAAAACATCGTTCCATCTTCAAATAAGTAATGTATTGTGTTAATTCGGAACAAATAACGTAAGAAAAAAGTACTGGTATATATTCCTTATATTTGTCAAGCGTGAAGCAAAGCTACGATCAAGTTACAAATTCTCAATTTTGAAACGAGCAACGGTAACCAATAGCAAAATTCATTACAGTGATTAGAACTTTTTTATTCAAAATTTCAAAATTAAAGTGAACTATTTAAATTCATAACCTTGTATTAGTTATAAGTTAGAATTTTGAAAAGCATGTGCTTCAAATTAGGAATTATCATTATTGTAAATTTAGTACAGTTAATGTTTCTCCAAGTGAATAATTTTATTCATTAACCACTCATTTTACCCTTCCATACAAAATATTCATATTTCAATTAGGTTTCGAGTTGAATTTCTTTCATATCATAAGGAGCTACTAGAGACTCAAAAGTGAACAGATAAATGATTTTTTAATACAGGCAATAACCAACCAAAACAATGTGTAAAGGGAACATGAAATTGCAAAGTGCAGAAAAATAACTTGGAAGGAAATTAATTACAATGGTTAAACAAATTAAATATAATTGCTTTCTCATTGACGTTGTATAATGTCGGTTTTGCAGGGTTATACGATAGTATACAAAGGAGAGTCCTGCAAATAAAACAGTTGAAGCAGCAACGTACCCTGCAAACAAGTTCCTCCGAGTCCAAGCAAAGGAGAGCAAACCAAACAGAAAGCAAGAAGAGAAATAATGACAACAGAGCCCCCAACTTCGTCGAAGATGATCGGATCCTCCCGCCGCCGATCGGATCCTCACGGCAGTGTAACAACATCCAAGTTACAACGGGAGCAAAGCAAACACTGGAAGCAGAGGAGACAGGTGAGACGCCGGCCTCACGGGATTAGCGCAAGGGCCCGCGCCGCGCAGGTGGCCGGGCACAGAAATACGAAGAGCGAGCCCAAGCGCGGCTATTTCCTGCAGAGGAACCAACGTCAATATTTACGCCCCGCTTCGGATCACGGTGGTCGCCCAGTGGGTAATTATTGAATCCGACGGGCAAACACTGCGCTGCGATGTGTCCAAATGGGTGAACGAGCTTTAAACACGGGGAGGGGGGATTGCACGTCCCGCCTACGCCAGCGCCCGCTTCTGCGTCTCGTGGATTCGTTATTCTAAGCGGCCAGGGCGGCGGACGTGTGCCCGCGGGCAACAGTTGGCGCAAGAGAGGACAAACGCGTGGATATTAACACAACAGTGAAATGGAGCAACTCCATGCGCGCCGTTCTACAAAATGACGGTTTCATGGGATGAGTACTCCACCAAATGCGCTGCAGATTGTCGGTATTTTCCTATTGGCGGCTAACGACTCATTTTTGAAAATGCGAGCGGATGTTGCTATGGACAACATACTGCCCGAGTAACACACATGCACACTTATGTTATCTCTTACATGCGCAGAGAATGAAAAATGGAGTAATGAAATGTAAGACAGGGACGAGGATAGAGGGGGTTCAAAGAGATTGGAGAGTTCAAAGGGAGGCAGAGAGAGGAGAGAGAGGAGAGGGGGGAGAGAGAGAGAGAGAGAGAGAGAGAGAGAGAGAGAGAAGAGAGGACGACGACGATGACACAGAAATTAAATAAAATCATCTCGAACCAAGGAAAGCAGTAATGAGTTCCATGTTAGTGTTTTATAACACTTGTACAGATAAATATTTTTCGAATTCTGAGAGTTGTTCATTAATTTAATCAGTACAAAGGGAAATTCTGCAGGGGTTATCAGTGTATTCTCAGCGTTCTTTAAGCACTTTTAACGACGTGTACGATGCAATGTTCTCTTAACCACTATAAACGTTTTAAAATAGATCAAGGGTGTCAATAAACGAACAGTTAAATAAGTCGATTGCACATAAAAAGAAACCTGTAATTCCAGAAAAATAAAATAAATCATAAAATAGTATTTCATATTTAATAACCGATCTCCTAACAAGATACATGTTGTAGCGTCACGTTGGCGGACGTGGGTGGGAGGAGGAGCGGAAGTACCCTATACCTGCGAGCTGAATAGCCTTGGCGCCCCGGCGATGGGATATATTTAGACCAAGTGGACGCCAGCTTGACCCGGAAGGTCACGTGTTAGACGCGAACCTACCTCCTACACCAAGGACGGTCACGTGACGGCTACACTCTAGGTATAAAATCGAGCCAACGAGCTCACACGGGGGTTTTGTTCTGGAAACCTCGCGTGATGCGCAAAACTTTAGTCCCAGGCTGGAGCGTGTCGTGCCTGTACATACTTGTAAACGTTTGTACATACGTGTAAATAAACTTGTACATACTTAAAAGCAGAATTTAGTTATTGTACATACGTGTAAATAAACTTGTACATACTTGTAAACGTCTGTGTGTTTTTCTCCATGACGCCACAATGTTATACTTCAAAATTAGACTGAACAAAAACGAAAGGTAATTTTTTAACGAAAATATACACTTTATCACTTTTTTATTTTAATTATTATAAAATGTGTGTAAATAAAATAAAGAATTTTTTTAAATAACTTTTAGCATTTTAATTTTCGATGTTATCTTACGTAGTTTGACATTCAAATAATTTAGTTTTCGTTCCTTAATGTCGAGATGAAATTCATTTATTGATCATGAGATATTTAAAAATGCAATGGGTGTGTTATTCCCTTAAAGTCTTTTCTGCAACCCAATATTTACGTCAAGATGATTTATCCCTTTCGTTCAAATCGTTCGTGAATCCTTGAACCTGAGCAAAGAACTCGAACGTGTCTGTGCCTCAGCAGTGGAGGAAGCATTTGCACGAGTCGCCCAGTACGTGCGGCCGACTTGGCACAGCGAGCTCACGCGCCTGCAACCGGCTGCCCCTGCTGCCGCCACCATTTGCCCCGCCCCGCCCCGCCCCGCCCCGCCCCGCCCCGCCCCGCCCCGCCCCGCCCCGCCCCGCCCCGCCCCCCGCCCGACCCTGTCCCGCTCCTCCACGGCCCGGCCCTACCCGCACGGCTCCGCCCCGCCCCGCCTTGCTCCTCTCCTCCTCGTCCCTTCTCCTCCCCTGCCCCGCCTCGGCAGAGCATGGCGGCAGAGTTACGCCGCTGACGGCGACGGCAGAGCCATCTATTGAGCGCCGGACAAAGCCGTAAAACAAAACGCTGCGGGCGGACGGCCAGCGCTAGCAGAACGCGGGAGAGGCGGAGACGCGGTCTAGCAGCTGGGCGGCTCTAGGAGGTGGCAACAGACGGGCAGAGTAGTGACGCGGCGTGACTGGGAATCGAAAGAAGAAAGAGGTGTATGCTTTCTAGAATTTTCCGAGTAGTGGAAAATTGTAGGAAGCAAACAGAAAACTAAGACAATAAGAAGAAACCTACTTTTGAGAATGTAAGTTGATGTAAAGGAACAGAGATAGAAAAAAAGGTATTGGCAATGAAAAGGTGATCCGAGAATTAGCAACAGAACAGAACAAGAAGTAAATAACTTAAAATGCGACGCGAGAAAGACAGCAGAAATGTGTGACTCAGGTACACAGAAACGCTGTGAAAGATGGGGGACTTTGAAGCACACAATTCCCATAGATCGGCAAATACACACAGCGTTAGTGTGAAGATAAAAGAATAAGCACAATCACTTGAAACATAATTGAGAAGATTCTATGTACAGGGAATGAGACTGAAGAACAAGAAAGACGCTCGACTCAGGAAACGACGAAGCCATTGACAACAGTCTTCGGAGAATGAGGCAGGCAACGGATACAAAACTAAATAAAAAAAATAAATAATAAACGGGAAATGAACGAAACGACAAAATAGCCCACAGAACAGTCAATAAGTCACATCAAAGCACAGTTATGACGACGAGAGCAACGAAGTGAGCACAGTGATGCCATGTCGAGGAACGGAGTAAAATACAGAGTACTTAAATTTCCCGTAATTGCAGTTTTTACTGAGACGACAAGACAAGTTGAGAGGGCTTGTTCAAATAATCGGATACGAAGCCAACGGCCAAACACCCCCGGAGAAGGGATCAGACGGACAGTGCGAGCAGCGCGCATACGTCGCATTTCGCGCGTTTCCGGGCGCGTCAACTGCTTTGGTCATTAGTCCCGTTAGTGTAGTTAAGTGCATGTTTTTTCTCGGTAGATGGCGGTGATCTTCCCCAGCTGGATGGCGAGATCCGGCGCCGACCTACCGTCGGCTAGTGAGGTTTCCCCCTAAGCAGGACTCTCCCACCAGCGGGGCACCGCCCCAACCGGAACAAGCTCTAAGCTCCCGAACGGTCTCCCGGACTATGTGGTAGTATAGTGCATGTTAGTAAGTGTATGTGTGTGTAAGGGTAGAAGATAGGACAAGGAAGAGGAAGGACAGATCGCGCGCGGTCCGTGGCCCGTTTGGTAGGGTACTGCTCCGGCATTCGTCTAGTATTGATCGGAGAAACCACGGAAAACTACCGATCACAGCAGCCGGCCGAATTCTCCTCCAGACAGTGACTGAATTCGACCTAGCTGAAAAGGTAGTGCCGAAAATCCTGCCGCCGTGGGAGTGGGAACCTAGGACGTCCCGGTCAGAGGCGCTGTAGTGACATCAGTTGATGCGCTGAGCTACCGCTCCCGGCATGGGCGGCACCGGCGACCACTCGCGGCTAGCGTCCTCGCGCCGGGCGCGTCGCGAGGCCCCGAGGCGGCCCCCGTCCTCTCCCCACGCCTGATTTATAGCCGGGCGCGCCGGCGGCGGAGGCGGAGCCGATCGGCGAATCCCGCAGGGCGGCAGCGACGACGGCTGGGGCGAGGACGGGGGCCGGCGGGGGCCGTAGCCGATCGGGGGCCGACGCCCGCGGGGACGGCAGGACGTCCAGGGCGACGGGGCGGGGAGGGGGCGAGTGGACGATCCCGCCGCGAGCGGCGCCGAGAACTCGACGGAAATTGATAAAAAAAAATAATAAAAGTTACAGCACCGCCCGGCGCGTCTCGTCGCGTCGCGTTGATTTGCTCGGCGTCGCAGCGGCGGAGGATGCTGCGAGCGACGTGTCGCTCTCGCGAGCCACCGGCGACGGCGACTGGCGAAACTAGGCTGTCGGCGACAGAACGTTCCATAGAGGGACGTGTCAGCTTTGTATCAGGTAGGTCGTACGAAATTAGCCCAACAGAAGAGCTTTGCGTTCTCCAATTTGAATATCGTTGGTTATTCCGATATGATACTTTTTTTTTTTTCAGAGAATTGTTTGAAACACATCAAGCGCTACAAAATAGAAAATATTCCGTCAAAATTAATTTCGGGAGTATTCAAGCACTACCATGCTTTCCGGAGACATGTGACATACGTCAATTTTGTCATGTCAATAATATCAATTTTCTTTGATGTTCAAAAATGTTAATATTATGTGGTAATTTGTACTGAACATTCCAAGTAGCTCCAAGTACTGTTTCACTACATAAAGCTCAGGACCTGAAATGCTCACGGCAGTTACATTTGAAATAGACATTGGAGTGACATTTCGTAGGACTGGGATGAACAAGAATAGTTGACAGGTCGAGAAATCCATCCAGGAACTACTCACTACTCAGCGAGAGGGGGACTTCAGCTAGAGAGGAATCTTGGAGGCACTGATCGACTCAACAGATGAATCCAAGAGGAGTAAGGATGAGTTGTCTTGCCGATGCCAATAGGGACCACACCAAGGCACGAATTCCACTGAGGTAAGTGCGGACAGGGTAACGTAGGCGAAGTAGAAAAGCAGATTCTTAAATCTAGAAACTGTGACAACAGGCATTCTCTCCATGGCAACACGCTTTTCAAATTTTGTTTTCGAATTTCGGATGATCAATTCCGAATAATCAGTAAATGGAGTTTAAATCCAGAGACCGAGCTTCTTTTCGCTTCTGATTAGCACAGCAACATCCTGTTTCATCACATCGTAATTATTATCATTGTTTTATGTATTTATTAATAGCACAAAATGTCGCCAAAACTTAATATCTGAAGATCGAAAAGACAAAAAAACGCAACATTTTCAAGTCTATCATCAGTCTATGCGATGCTATTTACCAACACGACATACACGGGAAGTGGAAAGGGGGGGAGGGAATGACAATTGCGGCAAATGGGGTCACCGTAGCCAGGCGAGATGGTCGGAAGCGCTAAGGCCGGAGATGGGCGCGGCCGGTATGCGAACCAGGCAAGTGATGTGGGCGGACGGATGAGGGGGGGAAAGTTGCAAGGGGGGGGAAGGGCAGGCAGGGGGGGGACGGACGGACGGGCGGACGGGCGGACGGGCGAGGCGGACGGGCGGACGGGGACGGGCGGACGGGCGGACGGGCGGACGGGCGGACGGGCGGACGGGCGGACGGGCGGACGGGCGGACGGGCGGACGGGCGGACGGGCGGGCGGACGGGCGGACGGGCGGGCGGACGGGCGGACGGGCGGACGGGCGGACGGGCGGACGGGCGGACGGGCGGACGGTGGGCGGCGGGCGGGCGGCGGGCGGGCGGCGGGCGGGCGGCGGGCGGGCGGGCGGGCGGGCGGGCGGGCGGGTGGGGATGGACGGGCGATGGACGGGCGATGGGCGGGCGGGCGATGGGCGGGCGGGCGATGGGCGGGCGGGCGGGCGATGGGCGGGCGGGCGGGCGGGCGGGCGGGCGGGCGGGCGGGCGGGCGGGCGGGCGGGCGGGCGGGCGGGCGGGCGGGCGGGCGGGCGGGCGGCGGGCGGGCGGCGGGCGGGCGGCGGGCGGGCGGCGGGCGGGCGGGCGGGCGGGCGGGCGGGCGGGTGGGGATGGACGGGCGATGGACGGGCGATGGGCGGGCGATGGGCGGGCGGGCGATGGGCGGGCGGGCGATGGGCGGGCGGGCGATGGGCGGGCGGGCGGGCGATGGGCGGGCGATCGGGCGGGCGGGCGGGCGGGCGGGCGGGCGGGCGGGCGGGCGGGCGATGGGCGGGCGGGCGGGCGGGCGGGCGGCAGGCAGGCAGGCGACGGACACGGTGGCGGGCTGGGCGTTACGCGGGGGGACCGCGCGCCTCGACGTAAATCAAGCGCTATTGCCGGCAGCAGGGCCCGCTCGCGAGCCTGCGGGCTGGCGCGCCGCCTTTGTCCCGCGCGGCGCGGCGTGCCGGGCCATTAGCCGCCGGAACCCGCGGCGCCGCCGACGCCACCGCTGCCTGCTGCGCCTCGTTAGGTACCATCGAGAGACGCGGATCCTTGGCACAGCGCGCGTTCCCTGCCAGCAGATCCTGGGAGTCACTGTTGCATGGAGTAATAATTGTCAGTCAAGAACTGCGGGGAATATACTGATTTTTAGAACAGCGTGCATATGCATCAAATGGAAGTAAAATTTAAATTTCACGTTTATGTAATATTGAAATTGGATTTAGCCTGGTAGTACTTCAGGACAGTATAATCTGAATCTTTAATTTAACAACATGAATTCACGCATCGAATCTTTAATCTAAATGATTCTTCATTTTACACCTCGCATCATATCACTTCTATGTAAAACTCATCTCATGTCGCTCAGGCTTGTCTACCCAACACCCTCCAAATTCTAGATTTGACCGATACATTTCCCTCCATAAAGATATTTCAAAACAAATTTTGACGTTTCGCTCGGCAATCAGTAAAGCAATAAAACATAAAAGTACATCAGAACTCTGTTATATCACATATAAAGTTTCTTTGTCGTCGTTTTTCATCTCCATCCCTTTGTTTACATTTTCGTGTCGTGTTCCGCCCAGAGGCGCCATAATCGCAGTTTTTATCCTCCGAAGAGAAAGAGGCCGCCGGTCTGCGTATAGAGCAGCCACCTCGTGTCTCCTCGCCATAGTTCTCCCCATCTCCCACACACTTTCACGCTCCGCCGACACACAGGGCTGCGCGCACGCCCAGCCACGCCTTCCCGAGCCACAACAACCACATGTGTGGCGTCATACGGGTGTAATCAGTACACAGACGAGAGTGGGTTGTAATAACAGCAGGTTTATTCACAATTTAGACCGTAGTCACAAATAACCAATGCACTGTATACAACTAACTAAATATACCCCACTGCTAGGAGAGATATTTACAACGGTTACCACACCGCAACATACTACCTAATGTTTCGCCGTGCGTAGTATCGCCTGCCTTGAGACCGACTACATGTCTTGCTAGTCACGACAATAAATGCCGGCTTCCTTCGTCCACGTTCGCACCTCTCATGGACGACCTACGCTGCTGCCTCCAAGATCACAAAGAAGGAAGAGCTATTGTTCTCACGACGCTGCCTGCCGCCTCCATTGCCTCCGCCGTAGCGATGCGCACACCCTGTCAGAAAAACCCCGTGCGTCATCGTTTCTGCCTTTGTCTACGTATCCGGTGCACACCACGCCGCGTGTCCACGCTGGTTTTAGCGACACGACGCTACACATGCACCCCTTCCCACAGCCACCTTCGTCGGAACCACTGCGTGTCTCAACCATGTCACCCTGTAAGGGTACACCCGTACGCCACATCGGCACACCACGCCCGGGCTTAACCGGGAAATTTCCCCCCCACACACACACAACCCCCGGCACATCCCGTCTCCTCGCCACATTACGCCATGGAACCTTACTTCGTCCCCCCGCCCCAACGCGCCAACGTCACCTCTTTCAAGTCACATCATTCTTCCACGTCACGCTGGCCATCGCACCACGCAACGCCATCCGCTTACAAGGCATGCAGAACATTCTCATCCACTTAAATATTTCCTCCCTCTTCCGCCCCAGTTTTCCACGTCATTCTCACATAACACCCCCATTTCTTCGTACCTCCAGTCACTGCACTGCATCTGACCGGGAGGTTCTAGGTTCGAGTCCTGACGGCGGCGGGATTTTCGACACTAGCTTTTCAGCTAGATCGAATTATTACGCTGTCTGGAGGAGAATTCTAGCGGCTGACTGCTCTGATCGGTAGTTTTCCGTGGTTTCTCCGATTAACACCTAGCGAATGCCGGAGCAGTACCCTAACAAAGGGGCACGGACAGCACGCGATCTGTCCTTCCTCTTCCTTGTCTCATCCTCATGGTACACATACACACTTACACTAACATGCACTACACTACCACATATTCCGGGAGACCGGTCGGGAGCGTTGAGCTTGTTCCGGTTGGGACGGTGCACCGCTGGTGGGAGAGTCCTAGTTAGGAAGAAACCCCACTAGCCGACGGTAGGTCGGCGCCGGATCTCGCCATCCAGCGGGGGAAGATTACCGCCATCTCCCGACATAAAACTTACGGAACTAATGACCAAAAGCAGTTGACGAGCCCGGAAACACGAAAAAATCAATCAATCAGTCGTACCTCCCCCCCCCATCCTGTCGGATCGCCCAGAGCCTTGCCGACGCCGGCCGCGCCGCACCGCACCGCCCATTCATCAGCGCGCGCGAGCACTAAACGGTGGCTGCGGATAATGGGATAG
The DNA here is from genome assembly GCA_964035755.1 of Teleogryllus oceanicus. Lineage (NCBI taxonomy): Eukaryota > Metazoa > Arthropoda > Insecta > Orthoptera > Gryllidae > Teleogryllus > Teleogryllus oceanicus. The sequence continues at coordinate 58,372,639 of CAXIVR010000011.1, forward strand.
AGTGTTACCTCCGTGACGCATGGCGCAAGTTTTCGCGCGCGCGGGCGGGCGTCCGGCGCTGGAGACGCACGCGACGGGGGGGGGGGGGACGGGCGTGTCGTCCGCCCCGCCCCCCTTCACCCCGTCCCGTTCCGTCCCCGACCTCGCGCGCGCCGCCGCCGACAAAAGGGAAGTTGAGCGGGTGGAGGGCGCGCGAAAAACGCTGAAAGCTCATTATGACGCCCGCCCCGGAGCGGCGCGGCGCCGCGCGGCGGATTGTGCCGCGAAAATAGCGAAACTTGAGCGGCGCCGCCAACTTTGCCGAGCGCACGCGAGCGTTCGTTTGTTCGGCCGAGTTTTGCGCGCGCGCGGCGGCCGCCGGGGCTGCCACACAGAGCGCGCTTCGGCACGATCGATGGGCTCTCGCGGCAGCTGTGTTTGTGTACTGTTTTCGGCACAAACAATGGAGACGCGAATAATTGAAACACCCTCGTTTCGCAAGAGATTTTGATAATATTATGAGTATGTAGTCCGTGTGTAGACGGACTCTATTTTTAAACAAAAAATATCTTGGTTCTAATCGCTCGAAAAGGTATTAGAGGAGATTTCGTATTTAACGATGACGAAAACAAAGTTTTACTAATAGCACGTAATTGAATGAATGTACGGACAGTATTGAATAATGAAGTGAATTTTATTCAAATATTTTACTTGAAAAAATGCTTGATTTAAAGAAATAATAAACTATAAAAATAATCTACATAAAACTAAAACAATATTAGAGAAAAATTGACAGTATTAATAAAATAGATAAATTCAAAATAGGTAATTTCAAAATTTTCATAAGTCAGAATTTGTTATAATTGTACGGAAACAGCTGTACTCTCATTATATTTCCAATATTACTCTAATATCACTTGAAGGATTCAAAAAAAATCCTAGAAGATACAGAATTCTTGTTTCAATTGTGAATTTTCAGCTTTCACCCATGATCATCTGATGAGTTTCTTGCAGTACGTTTTCATTTTTATTAAATCTGTCCACCTAAATGAAGCAAAAAGCTGCAGCATGTAACTTGTTTTGTAAAGAATCATTCCCTTCGGAACTTTATCCTCTTTGGTCTTTGGATCCGAAATAATAGCTCCATCACCCGCAGCGCCGACTCGGTTCATCATTAATAGACATCTTGTAACTACAGTATATGACACACTTCCTTCACCAAGGCACGGAACACGTGCCGCTTCTCATGCAATTCAATGTACACCCTTCTGTCCTGACTATAAAGCGAGCACTGAGCGATGGCAAAGTCGTTCAACAAGCGACACCCGGAACGAAGGCCGTCATATCGGCTATTATATGACCTCGCGCAGAAAACACAGGGCGTCGCGAAATTGAATATGACGTCACATAGGCAGTGACCTCATATCGCAAGTCCATAACGTCTCCGCTCCGTGCTCCCATAACGTCGACGACGCCTCTGTAAAAACCCCGGCTCGCGCCTCGCTAAAATAGAGGGCCGTGGAATTTTACGTTCGCCCTCGGGGCTCGCATTTTACAGCAATAAAAATTTTTGCTGATCTCCGGCAACTTTCTTCTGACAACATGCCCTTTTACGCCATGTATACGACGGCATGTATTTCACATCAAATAAAAAGGTCGCTCTCTAATATTTTTTTCCCCTCGAAGTCGCCCTTGCCACCCCTCAGTTCGGGGTCCCATCCGCTCGCCATAAATTTACACATTCATGTCCCGGAAATCGACGGAGGAGCTTGTCACTTTCACACACACACGCGCGCGCAAGATACCCGTCCCCTCGCCTACTTGCCTCTGAAGAGGCGGACCCTTTTCGGAAATATGGTGATTTGATTTACAATGCACGCTTCAGGAGCATGCGTTCTCGATGCCCGCTCGCACAAAATCTCTTTGGCTGGCTGTCATCGACGCCATGCTGGTAGCAGAGGTGGTCACCATAATGAGCCCCAAGCACTTTCCAGGAAAATCGGTAAACAGTTCTCCGGTAATGCCATAGTTTATATAAACGGGTTCATCCAATGGATGGATAGGCAAGAAAGTTTGGTTTGGTTTGGTTTTTTCGTGTTTCCGGGCGCGTCAACTGCTTTGGTCATTAGTTCCGTTAGTGTGGTCCATGTATTTTCTCGGGAGATGGCGGTGATCTTTCCCCGCTGGATGGCGAGATCCGGCGCCGATCTACCGTCGGCTAGGGGCGTTTCCTCCTAACCATGACTCTCCCACCAGCAGGGCACCGCCCCAACCGGGACAAACTCTAAGCTCCCGACCGGTCTCCCGGAATATATGGTAGTGTAGTGCATGTGAGTGTAAGTGTGTGTGTGTGTGTGTGTGTGTGTGTAAGGGGGAGAGGATAGGATAAGGAAGGATAGATCGCCCGGTCCGTGGCCCGTTTGGTAGGGTACTGCTCCGGCATTCGCCTGGTGTTGATCGGAGAAACCACGGAAAATTACGGATCAGAGCAGCCGGCCGCTGGAATTCTCCTCCAGGCAGCGACTGAATTCGACCTAGCTGAAAAGCTAGTGTCGAAAATCCTGCCGCCGTGGGGAGTGGGAACCTAGGACCTCCCGGTCAGAGACGCTGCAGTGGCATCATTTGATGCACTAAGCTACCGCTCCCGGTGGTAGGCAAGAAAGAATCATACGTTCACTACTATAGGATGAGGTACATTTAACTAAGAACTACAAAACTATTTCTTTTCAAAATTTGTGATCATTTTAATTTTAAAAAGAAATGTTAATTCTTCGGGTCTTATTCTTTTCCATATTTAAATTTTGGAGTAAACAGAATTTGGGACGATAAGATGCGATTATTGTGGAGAATTTCAGGCGAATTACATCCACTTACGACAGACCTATCTCTAGTAGCGACTGCGTATTCTCCTCCAAACATGAAGATCTGAATGGACGACTGCTACCGCTGTGCAGAATGGCAACGCAGGAGTTCGGGCATCCCCAAAATGACCTTGAGCCTACTAAATTTATTTTCTCCAGTATATGAAATATTACAATTAGTGGAATGATGATTAACAATTTTCCACGTTTAAAAAAACTAAAATAATTGCAATTATTGCAAATATGAACCTTTTTATTTTAGATATTTGTTTAACTAGTGTAGAATAATTAAAGTGCTTGACGTAACCGAAATAAAATGAACAACTCCGTAACTTTGTTTTGGGATAAACTGATGTTTTACAACAAAGAACAAATTACAAATTATTGAATGCAATTGCCAGAAATTATTACTATCTGATAATGGCTTAAAATGAAAAGAAATTTTAATAGATTTCTTACAGAAAGCTCGTGCATTTGAAAAACAAAATGTAGTGTTCAGTGTATTTTCCAGATATTTCGATACGTTTGTCGTATAGGCTTTAAAATGCATTACAAATCCAGTATGTGCTTGTTCATATCGCAACAAAACACAAATATCTGCAAAGGGAAACAGAATTTCAATAAAAAATGACACTGATATCGATAAATATTGAAAAATTAAAGGATACAATGGTAGAGAGCAGCAAGATATGCCACCGCTGCATAAATCTGGGAAATCAGCCACAAAAATTCTGATTTTTTGTTTCTCTGTTTGAACTTTATTATTCAACAAAATACATATGAAAAAAATAACTCAAACATTAATACAATACTACTGCAACGACTGATCGGTTAACGAACAGTTCTGTACAATTTCGACAATGAATACTTGCGTGAAAAAAGTTCCATGTTCAAATTGTGGACACCTCACCACGGAACACAATAAAAAGATTCTCTTAAAAGATTTGTTGAACGGCATTGTGCTGGCATTTAGGAATGATTTCTGGAAAAGAACTGTATACGCAGAAATACACACCCAAAAAATTCTAAAGAAGAGGGAAAAGCAATTGGCATTGGACACTTTCATTAATGTGCAACAAAGGAAAACCACACGACTTACGATATTTGTTAGAGTATACGTCTGAATATACGTATTATAGTTAATTAATTTAGATGTACAAACATTTTTGGGGAGAGTTTACAGAACTAATTTATCAAATGTCTATCAACATCTATGGTAAATCGATAACACCGGAAAACGACTTTAAACTTATTGAACCTCATGTTCCTTTACCTGTTTTACATCACTGTACCACACATAATGACGCGCCATCTATTGGCACCTGTAGGCGAGCATACACTTTATATCATAAGCTTTGTGCAGCACAGTACTCCGAGACGTTTTCCCGTCTCGAGGAAAAATACGAGTCAGGTGATGGAGTTAAAATATTCGTCTTCTCTCCCCGAAATGAATAATAAAAGCAAAGAGCTTCATCTGCGCCAACAAAGCTGGCGACGAGAGCGCGCCACGCGGCGGAGAGGCGAATCGCAAGCCGTTTCCGCGCAGCGCACCCTCTGCAAGAAGAAGGCGAAAAATTAACGCAAGGCAAAAAGACGCGTTGGAAGCAGAAATTCGTGGAAGTGCGACAAAAATTACAAGCTCTGCTCCGCGTGTTTTTTAAGTTGTCCATGTAGGAGAAGTAAGGGTGTTTAAAGTCACTCTGACAGGATGACAATGAATGTTATTGTTATTCGGCGTGGACTCTTAGTAAAAATAGACCCTTTCACAGATTACCATACATTTTGAAGGTCTTAAATATTATTCGATTAAAATTTTGGGAACATAAAAAGGAGGAAATAAGTCACCAAATAAATTGATTGGAAAATAATGTCCTTTTGTTTTATATAACTATTGTGGAATTTTCTCCAAACTCGAAATAAATATTCGTTTGACATTAATAACATTTAATTCCTCCACAGCAACTGGAGAATCAAAGTAATTTTGTACAGAGTTCCTTTTTTATTTTTTAATTTTCTGTTCCTCTCCAATAGAAAAAGTAATAATAAATATATCCTTGATGCGCTCCGAGCCAATGAATTAATTTACAAATTAATGAGAAACATATGTTAATTCACAGAAAATATTTTGTCTGTACGTCAACATGCCCTTTAAACGATATGATCATAGAACAAAGGCTCCCAGAAGTATTCATTGCTGTTGAGTGCGAGCGTAACGAACTCATTAATTAAATTCTATTTGTTTCCATACATTATGGGAGAAAATCACACGAATGATAATTTACTGAATAATCAAATTAATATCGTTCAGAATGTCAAATAATTGGAAACGAAATGTTGCTTTCCTCTTTACAAGCACATGCATCAAGCAACATTTTATTTTCTTTATTTCTTCCATGTATTTTTTTCAATTCATCTTAATAAATTGTTCTGGTCTTCAAGAATTCAAAACGTTCTTCTGTCATTAAAAGGTACTTACAACGCTCAATTCTCAAATAATTTCTAAACAAATGTTCCAGCTTACAAGTTTTGAACATGCTAAAAGAAAAGAAAACAAAGGTACAATAAAATGCTCCGTATATTGTAAGAGTGTTCTCGTATATTTGCGCATAAATTAATTACACACAGGTGATTCGTTTCGAATACATTAACTCGACAGTCACGGGTTAGCAACTAGATGACAAATAAAATCCCCTGCGGTGTCCATAGTTTCGTTAGAGGTCCAGGAACTCACAAAATATACAAAAATAACGAAACGCTTTTGATGTCTGAAACATACAAATATTTAATAATGTTATTTCACCAATTCTCATTCTAAGCATAATGACTGAATTCTAATATCCCCCATCTCGATCAGGTTTTTCGTCCAGTTTCCCTGATCCATTGAGCAAATGCTGAGATGGCCCCTTGTTTTGCTTCTGGACATAAATGTAACTTCATTTTCTGTGCACGTCTTCTAGAATTCAGTGGGAAATACAATTATTCAAATTATCGTTTCCATGTTGTCGTGGCAGGAAGTATTATTCCGAAGCACATGATACGAGCCAAAATTTATTGCTTATTTATCCTTGAAAATAGATTTTATTACATGGAATTTTTTTTCAAAATTTAAGTAGTATATGACTTAGTGTAGGGATCACAGAATTTTGAAAATGTGCACACAATTCACTTTTCCCCATAGCACGTCATACGCAGTTTTAACTGTTCTTTTTACGTAAAATAAATAAATATTCACTGCATTAATAGTTTACAAAAATTATCATTTCTTTAACATTAAGAATTAACTTTCATTATTACTTAATTATTAGGAAATGAAGTTTTAAAGACTAGAAATAATGTTGGGTGCTCTTTGCGAGAGGGTATTGTGTATATATACGTTGTGCATATATGCATCCACGTGGTTTCCCGGATCCATGCATTCGAGGGTTAAAAATTTGAGTTTCACGTATTGATTTATGGAACAGCAACTTTTATGAATTCTAGGTATGTAAAAATCAATGGTATTGTATTTTCGTATATACTATACTACACCATTGCCGTATTCACTAAATGTGATTTTGTTAAAATATTTAATTTACTGCAGTATAATATATAATTTTTTTCTTGAGCACTCTGCATGCTACTTTTTGGAAAATTATTTTGTATGGATTTGCCCAGAAGCATTGTTGCTTCTTCAAGCTTGCTTTTATAGATTACTGGCTTGCAGCGGTTTATATACGATATACATAAACAATCTTTTGACCGTTTTCTCCTATGCTGAAATATACGCAGTACTACTCGGATTGGCAAGAACAGAGGAAGTCGCGTTATTAAATCGAGCATGGCGCGTTTTTAAGTTTGTTACAGCTTTAAAATCTGTAGCATATGACTGGAACTTTTGCCAGAAAACTACTTCAAAACTTTCTTGTGCATTATAATCTCCAGAAGGTGTCGAAGAATTTAGGCAAGACGAACAGATGACCCAGTAGAAATTGAATTAATTATTTTTCAAACTCAAATTGCATCAATAATTGGAATGTACGGGAACCAGCATCATATTTTCAAAAACCACTTCCAATTTATATGATGTCATTAAGTTCATTTTTACTTTCTCGCCCTTAAGAAGGAACTTCTTAAGAAGTGAAAATTGTAATACTGCGAGAAAAAGCGGCGAATTTTCAGCAGACTCCGCATATTCGACGACATAAAACTCATTGCCGGGCCCTGGTACCGAAAAAGCGGATAAATCCAGTTGCTAAATTTAGAAAAAAATTCTCTAACACGTGGTGTAGCCAGAATCCACGTTTTGTGGGTCCTTGATAATGAAAAATCGATAGATGGCAAAACGACAGACCGTGAACAACGCCGCGGCTAAACATTTTATCCAAAATTGATATTCGTCAATCAATCTAGCTGATGCCCGGGCCTCTTCAATTTGAAACCGATAATTTAATTTTTGGTGTACTTTATATGAAGCATCTGCAACATTTTCAAAAAAATGACTCCAACGTTTTTCAATCAACTTCCTTATTGGATAGTGTAAAGGACGTTTAAGAGAACGGCGCAGGTCTTATGTTCGTTTATAACTCTAATTTTTCGAAATTGAAAAAATTCGAAAGTTTTTCAGCGTCTTCCTACAACTACAATTATAAAAATTTTTTTTAATGTGTTCACGAAAAATATCTAAAATTAATGCCGTGTTCAATTTTTCGAAAACATGAGTATTTTCTGCGACATTTTTTGGTCGAACATAAGCAATTTTCATTTTCTTTAAAACATATTTTCTTAAAAACGGCACAACATTTTTTAATTAAATGTAGACCTTATACAGCGTAAAGGACGCTTAAGAGAATGGTGATCTCATGATCGTTGAAATGCCTAATGTTTCGAAAATTGAAAAACTTAATAAATTTTCCGCGTCTTCCTACAAATTTGAAGATACATTTTTTTATGAAATATGTTTATCAAAAACAGATCTTCAAATAAGGTCATGTTGAATTTCTCAAAAATATGAGTATTTTTTTTAGTAATTTCGCGTCGAACTTAGTCGCCCGCTCCGAATATCCTGTGCTTCGTGAACGTAATATAAAAGGTCAATCGATGCAGTTGGTAGCTATGTACGTTAGAATTTGAATGTTTCATATTTCTTCTAGCTTTTCAAGTTTTTATTATAAGTTTACAAATTAATCTTTTAGAAATTCTTTAAAACCTGTTTGAGATGTATGAAATAAAAATTCCTAGCCTTCAGGGAATATCAGATTGGTATGTAAACAATGGCATACCGCGTCGCGAATTTCTGTGAATTACGTCTCATTGTTGTGGCATGATTTAGATGTATGAGAAGTACTTATAATTGTCTTTATGTTAATATTTGCTTGAAAATATTTAGTTTTCTCACCAAATTTTATGATTTGTAGTGAGTTTTACAAAAAAATTATAATAGATGTGTTAATCCGGAGAGAAATTGTGATAAAACAGTGTTACATAACCATTACTAAAGGTGAGAAAGTAAGTGCTGTTTTAGTTTATATCGTTTATATTAAACTTTATGAAACCTAAAAAATCACTTTTACAAGCTGATTATTTTGCAGTCGATAATGAGAAATCTGAGCAACTTCAGAGAGGTAAAAACTTTAAGACAAAATATTTTCAAGAAGAACATTTCTTTCACCTAAATCACCTTTCAAGGAACCAATGTAATCCGCTCCTACTGGTCTTTGATCTGTGCTGAAGCGAAAATGAACGGGACTGATCTCCACCCTTTCAACTCCAGATATCAATCTGTTGATTTAGCAGGTACCTTCAAAGCAACGCAAAAGCAAACTTTAATTAAAATGACTTCAATGTTCTCTTCCTACATTTTTTATCACGTGAGGTGCATTCTAGGAAGAGAAAGCCGAAATTAAATGACCACATTCCTATGGCTACCCGGCGGACGTCAAAAATTGGGCCGAAGGTCACGTAACAAACATCCACGAATATAAGTAGTTGGCGAAACGTCTACAAAAACTGAGAAATATCTTGGCTCTCTCTGACTGCTCATTATTTCGACCAAATATGGTATTTCTTGAACAATCAGTCGAAACGTCGACCAGATCACGGTAGCCGTCCGGTGTATAGTATTTTAATTTAAAAGTCAACAAAACAAAAAGAATTACCAACAGGGTTCACAAATATTAATATGAAGTACTCACAATTGGCACATATGTAAAAATATTTTACTACTACATACACGAGATTCGCAATTCATTTGCATACACAAGTCAACGAGGAAGGAATAATACAATTGTGAAATGTTCCCTTTTACTTCATAAAACTGAAAGTTAATTCAACAAAATAATTGTAGAAAGTTGAAAGACTATTAGGGGAAATGCGTCAAATTTGAACCTAAAATTTACACTACTCCATTCAGTTATTATTATTTATTATGATAATGTAAAAAATAATTTAATTTCAAAATTTGAAATATAAATTAAGGACACATTTTAGATCGCTTTACTCTTGAATTAGGCGTCATTAAGCAAATATTTCTATTTTACATATTTCACAGTTAAGTTCACAGAACCTCTTTCATAGCAGCAAATAAAACATTCGAAAACCAATAAACATAACAATAATTAAATACAAAACACGAGCGTCTAAGACTATTTCTGTGACGAATAGCTTTTACTTTCATCCATTGTTAACACGCTACAAGAAATCTGATTTCCATAACGAGAAAAGAAGAAAACTACAAAGAATAATTTACTAAGAATTATGCGTCCGAATAAATAAATTAATTAATTTCTTTTTGATACGGCTAAAGAAGATGGCGGCCATTTCATGAAAGCCTAAAAGCTCCGGAAATGCGGGAGTCCCTAATAACGGAGTAAGTGGTGGTGAACAGCGGTCGTCGTCACCATCCTAGCGGCGCTACGACACGAAATTACGCGCAAAATTGAATCGCGCTCGCCATTTTGTTACAGAATCCCGTAAACAGTTTCATTAAGGCACAGCAGACTTCCAGCGGGATTTAGCCTCTCCACTGGTAAACTCTTGTGAATAGATGGAAGCAACCCTTTCACATTGAATTGCATTCTGACTGACTCGTGAAAAAGATTTATTGCTGATAAATGAAATATTCGTATAAGGAAAAAAATCGTGCAAGTAGACGCGAGTCAAACACAATTCACAAAAATCTTCTCAGAGATTATTGACATTACAAAGAGGTATTGTGCTTTTATATATTTCTCCGTCTAACGTACTCAAGTACATCTCGAAAATAACTGCTCCAAAAATAGTTAAAATTTAAGAAAACATTGTACTTCACGTAATATATCTTGGAAACCATTTGAAAATAATGGGCGATCAGTAAGCCAAAAACATTTAAAGTAATCTAGCATTTGCAAAGAATATGTACAACTTTTTCCATCAAGCACAATGTAGATTAGTACGCTTTGTTACAAACCGATGACAAAGGTCGCATTATTTCTCTTCTGGTTCTGCTTCTAGTTGAAGATCTTTATCCACCAAAATTTAAATAATAATAGCACGTCACAATCAGGAGTCGGTAACCAGTAGCCAGAAAACCATATCACGTTACCATGAAGTTCGAGATTGTTTTGGACATGATATCATATAAATATATAAAAATAAGATTTTGATTTTCGTTCCCAATGAAACGCGCAAATTAAGGCTAATGAAAACTCCCTATTCCAATCGAAGCAGGAGATCTTGAAGTCTTGTTTTTCTCCTGTCTTTTCGTATTACAAAGGTTATGATATAAATGGTAGAATGGTGGAATTATGTAAAGAAATTAAACTATTTACTATGCACAACAAATTTTACCAAACAAGCTGATATGTACGATTTAATTATTGTGAAAACGAGTCAACATACTATTCACAATACAAGATACCACAAAAGCTAAGTGAAAATCAACAGAAATAACATTTCAAAATCGTAAAATTCTCAAGACTCCAGATGATCTGAACCCATAATACATCTGCAGATCAAACAGATCTTTAACACATCATAAGTACACGACATGTAAAAAGTATTTTAAAAAAATACAAAATATTACAACTGCTATTAGCAACAAGGAATCCAGGAAATTCTTTTTATTTTTTCAAATCTCAAAGCTCAACAAACCCGCATGTTGCGATATTCCAAGATAAAAGTAAGCAAAATGGCTCCGTGTTGCAAGTATATCACGATGTCCAAACGTTGCCTTCCCCAGTAGAAAAAGGCGAGCGCAGGGGAGCTGATTACATTAACCTACAAAGGGAATGCAAAATACTCCGCAGAGCTTTCGCCACCGCGCCCCGCCTCCATTTGACCGACGAACGCTTCGATAGGTAGAAAGGAATCAGGCAGATGGGAAGCAGCGCTTGCAGAAAACCTTCCAAATGGGGCCGGTGATCAGCATGGAGGAAAAAAAGGCAACGTGGAAAAAAAAAAGACAGAAAAAAGCAAACGCGTATTACTCGAAGCGGGGAGTTCAGGAGGGAACGTGTGTTGGTAAGCTGCATAGAAACGCACAGCGATTGGTAGGAGTTCTTCTTTTCCCTTCCTTCTTTCTTTACTCTTTTTCGTTTTTCATTTCTGTTTGGCAACGGTGAGCTCAAAGGCGTAGGTGTGCAGCCAGGGAGCTGCCTAGGGGCTGCGAAACTCCTGAACTCAGAGATTCTATCTGCCGATTTTACAACCCATAAATTTAATGAAGACTTCGTGTAGAAAAACTTTTAATTGTGCGGTGTTGTTCTTTTCTCTTTGAGATAGCAGCGCAACGGCTGCAGGAGACATAGATTAATCGACTGAGTAAACACTGCTCTTTAAGACCTGCGCCAACAAATCAGAGTTGTGAGAGAGAAAAAAAACAACCTCTCCATCGTGTTTTTAGACCTTAATATCACTGAAGGTTTCTTAGGGTAGTATATTATTTATGCGGTTTAGAGATGGGTTTCATCATTTAATTTTGATATCATTAGGGTATTTATGATACCTGCGTATTAATTGTTATTAGCGATTGCTTCTCTTTTAAGAAACGTATTTTGTTTTGCTTTTGTTCCGTAATTTTTCCCCCTGAACAAGTTAAAATGAATTTCAACAGTTTCAATAAAATAGTTGCATCAGGAACAAGAAAAAAGAACGATTATAGGTGAATAATACATCAAATGAACCCCAATAGAAATGTCAAAATACACATTTGTCCATAGATATATTTTAGACACGGGAATTGGATGAGCGAAAGTTGTCTGTGTCTCGTTGAATCTACTATTAACTGTATCAATTTGTTACTCGTGTTACGCATTAAACATTACTCTCGGGCCCGGAAATCCTGGTTTATCCGCTTCTACAAAGACAAAAAAAAATTCAACTTCAGAGAAAGGTTATACTTTTAACCAGTAATTTAAAAAACAGTGAATTGCAACGCCAGGATCACTTGCTGAATAACAATAATAATAATAATAATAATAATAATAATAATAATAATTATTATTATTATTATTTATTAGATTATTTATCAATATATTACTATTAATATCACTATTAAGAAAAATAGAACCTGAGGTCTAAAAGTGGTTGTATAGAGTACACAGTGAGTCCTTTGGGTGTTCAACACAAAGAAATGAATGAAGTTACCTAGTGTCATATTGCTGACAAACATTTTGTAGCTATACAGCTGGACCTGTAAGAACAGTGCTAAATATCATTGAAGATAAAATTTACTTTGCTCGGATATAAACGAATAAAAAACGCCAAAATATGAATTGAGTGACAAGGCGAGGAGATCATATATGGAGCTTGTAATGCAAATGCAAATGCTAATAAGTATAACAAACAAATAATTTCGTAACTCCACCAACATCGATTGTCATGATCCAACCCTGCATTTCGGATTTGATCACATTGCATCATCAAAATATTTTCAAAATTCTCCGAGAAACACTGGTTTCTGTATTTTTATATTTGAAATAACTATTTTGTGTATAGTATTAGTTCGTGGGCATTCATTACTCAATTTACGATATTTCATTCTCTTTCCTTCACATTAAAATTCAAATAACTTCTAGAAAGTATTGGATTTGTTTAGAAAGTTCTACACTTTTAGGAACGCTCTTTCTTTACGAGGCTTCCAAACTTAGCCTATAATTGACGGTTCTGTTTCAGTTTTTACTGTAATGTAATTAGCATATTTATATTTCAACAAAATTGAGTGACCCTAATTTATCGACAATCGTTTCAGAAATTATATTATAGTGTTCTTCACAACAATTTAATACGACATAAAATCAAGAGAACCCTGAACAAATACGTGGTGAAATCCGCTTTTCCCGTTCATGGACTAACTCGAATGGGCCGTCCAGATTTTGGAGTTCCGTATTGTGCGTTGAGAAGTGCGGGCTGAGGTTGAACTCCGGAAAAGCAGGAAGCTGAGGCGGAGAGGAGGCGGCGTCGGAAGGCGCCGCAGGTGGGAGGCGACGGCGCGCGGAATGCGGTGGCCTGCGGGCCCTCGGCACTCGGAGCAGCGCCCAACTCGCGCAATTCCACTCAAGTTGGCGTACGGGGGCGACGGCGGCGGTGGAAGCACTGGCGCTGGCGGTACGGGTGGTGTTGGTGCAGGTGGTGGTGGTAGGGGTGGTGTTGGTGGTGGTGGTGGTGGTGGTGTGGTGGTGGTGGTGTGGTGGTGGGGGGTGGGGGGGGGGGGGGGGCGTCGGTGAGGCGGGGCGGCGGAGGAAGCGGCTCCGGCGGTGGGGGTGGTAGTGGCAGTGGCGACGGGATCAGAGGTGGGAGCGTGGGGTCGGGGCGGCGGCGGGGGCGGAAGGGACAAGTTCTAAACTCCCGACCGGTCTCCCGGAATATGTGGTAGTGTAGTGCATGTTAGTGTGTGTGTGTGTGTGTGTGTGTGTAAGGGGAGAGGATAGGACAATGAATGGGAAGGACAGATCGCGCGCGGTCCGTGACCCTTTTGATAGGGTACTGCTCCGGCATTCGCCTGGTGTTGATCGGAGAGACCACGGAAAACTACCGATCAGAGCAGCCGGCCGCTATAATTCTCCTCCAGACAGCGACTGAATTCGACCTAGCTGAAAAGCTATTATCGAAAATTCTGCCGCCGTCAGGACTCGAACCTAGAACCTCCCGGTCAGAGCGCTGCAGTGGCATCAGTTACGGATAATAGAAGCAGGGGCATGCGTGGGGCCTGATCGGGGTTGGGAGAGCGACGGAGTAAGGGGAGAGACAGGAGGTGAAGAGGAAAGATGAGTGGAAGCGCGCTGTGCTGAGTACGTCGCGACTGAGACAGCGTGGTGGGGGTGGGGAGGCGGGTTACGTACTAGCAGTGACTGCACAGGGAGTGGAACGACAGCATAGGAGGGGTGGAGACCCCGCACGTTGCAGGAAGTTGAGAAGCTGCATGCCTTGCACGTTCTCCTGGTTCACGGAAGCGGCACTTCTTTCACGCCACGTCGGTACGCACGAGATTCGCAACTACTAAACGGGAGTCGATCTCTCTGTCGCGTTCCTCCCAAGAGTGCCAATTGTTTCTTTTTCTTCTTCTCCTCCTCCTCCTCCTTCGAAACGTATTGTTGAAACTGAAGATATTTCAAGTTTCAAATGAAAAATAAACCTAAAATTTTTTTAATTTTAGGCTATATAACGTCAAAAAAATTGAGACCGTATGTGACAGGCTTCTAACGATCTTTAAAAATCCAGTTTCTCGTTTTAATTTCTGTTAATCATTTTTAATTTCCTCTTTGACATCTGAAACGTCTACGTTACATTTCCTTACCTATATTCCACTTCTCAATCAATATATTTATTTCTGTTAGGTATTTATGTTGACTCTCCTGCAGAGTAAAACGACTTACAATATTCTTCCGAGAAATAAGCAGTATTCCAATTGCTCTATTCTTTTTATTTAAAAAAAATCCAGAGCTTTATAAAGAATAAACTCATCTTCGGTTAAAACGATGTAAAAATAAAGATAATAAATAACCAGCCACTCACCAAAGTTGAACAGCATAAATTATCACAGCAAACGTTACTCACCTGAAAGAAAACATATTTCAATTAGCCCAGGTTTAATGTGTAAAGAATAACAAACTTGAGGCTGTTAAATGTTTAAAAAAAAACCCTAAGCAATGAACGATTGTTTAATGAAATAAATTATTCAGTCCTAGATCTCCTTTCCCTCGCTTATCTAAACAAAATATTCATTAGATGTGCATTTTGAATCTATGACGAACACGTTTTTTAAAATAATATACGTTATTTTGTAGCTCTCTTATAGCTCATGAATCGAATTAATGCGTGTATAAGGCATAATTTTCAGTTACACGAAATAACACAATGGATCTAACATGTTATTCATAATTAAAAAATTACGCAGCAACAATTTTATAATTAAAACTGTAGTACTTTATTATATTGACATTCTGTTGAAACAAAATGATACAGTGAAACAACAAAACAAAACAAGTGTGCAAATAATTATCTGGGATTTACGCATCAAATAACAAAACCGAAACATCAATACCAAATATTGGAACGTTCATGATAGTTTCCGGGATTTATTCCAATTATTTTGTATTCGTTACGAATCAGTTCATTCCAATGGGTCAGATACGAAAAACAGGAAGTTTTGTAACCAATTTTCTCCCAAAGGAATGGTGAAAATGGTAAGTCATCTGAAAATTTCTGAAATAAGATTTTCAAGGGAAACATATAAATTACAAAAATGTAGCGCACCAAAAAAACGTTAATTTTCCATTAAACAAATACTTGTCAGAAGTATATGAAAATGGTAATTAGATCTCATGAGAGCTTTTCGAAGATGGAATGAGGAATGAGAGCTTTTCGAAGATGTTTTCACAATTTTCTTGTTTTTTTTATAATTTTTCTTAAATTAAAATATATTATTACCAGCTGAAGTACCCCGTGTTGCCCGGGTATTTATCATAATATTTTTTGAGGCAGGACGAGGAATTCCATCAATTCATGCCCTGCGGCGGAGTCTACTTTTATTCTGTTGTATCGCCCCTCCGCCCTGTCTGGTCGCTCTCTTCCTTCCATCTGAAAATGTCCAGTTTTCCTTTCTTTTTTATATTAACTCAAAATTCAAGTAGTATATGACTTAGTGTAGGAATCACAGAATTTTGAAAACGTGCACAGAATTCACTTCTCCCCATAGTACGTCATACACAGTTTTAACTGTTGTTTGACGTTAAATAAATAAATCGTTTCCTCACCCAGTTTCTCACTAACAAATTGTATTTTTTCATATTGGGGATTCCCGTCCTCAAACTTTACTCATTATATAATTAAAAACATTTCTCAGCTAAAAAAAATACTACTACTCACGTTGATTATTTTTGTAGGTTTGTTGTTTGTTTATTTTTGTAGGTTAGTTTTGTTGTTTGTTTATTTTTAAATTTTATACATACTTTCAATCAATTGTCACATCATAAAATTTTCACTTTTTCATATTTTTTTCTTCTCTGGTATTTATAAAGAAAGATTTGAAAATTCTTCTCGTAAATACGCGAAGCCGAGGCAATTGATGTTCAAATACAATTAAAGTATTTTTTAAATTGATCTCGAGTATGCATTTTAAGGTCCTTGAAATATAGTGGTTCACTAAATGGTGCCAATGACTTTTTAACAAATATAATATATCCAACTATACGAGTTCACTGTGCATTTCGGATTGACATAAGTTTTTCTATTTATCTAAAATAACCTCTTTGCTTACATTTTCAACAATCATGAAAAACAGCGATAACACACGTTCAATTCCTTCGACTACCAATTTCCCAATACTATTTTATCCCAACTATACTTTCTCTTGACAAACTTTCATCAATTTAAATAATCATTCTTAGCACCTAAAGGTAAGTTTTAATTCTCCAGTACCTTAAAACATTTCCCTAGAAAAGCTCACCCCACCTTTCAAAGTTCGAGCATGAACAGGTAAATCGTCCATCATATGTTTCACTTCCACTAGTACAATTCTAAAATACTATGATACTTAATTTACTACAACTAAACCAATAACTGTGTCATACAGAAGACATGTATGTATTCATACCTTTCTACGACTATAGCAAGTATATTCAATTGAAATATCACTTCTTTCCAATAATTTCGCCGCTTCCTCACTAAATATATTCACGCCTAGATGCAAATTAAAATCAATGTCCAAATTACTTTTATAAATAATGTGAAGAAACACTGTCATAATTCTGTGAATAATTCCAACCTCTCCTCTTACTCATCCTTTTCAAGGATTTTCTTCGTGTTTTTCCGAGAAAAAAGTCTGGAATTCCTCAATGAAACTTACTGATTATTTTGCTTGGAAAAAATCGCGGCGTTTCCGCGCTGAAAGTCCAATGAAGACTCCGGTACCGAGAGGCTGCTCTGTTTGTACGAACGCGCTCTTTTGTTTCCCTCGGCCGTGGGAAGAGGTTGGGGTGCGTTCAGAAAAGCCGCTCGTTCGCAGACGCGCCACTCGTTTCTTTTCCACGTTTCCGACGATGAATGAGGCAGGCAACTGGCCCGGAGCGCCTTTGCAATCAGATGTAAATTGCAATTGAAAGTCGGTTACGTAGATTTTGAGGGCGGGTCTCCTAAGGGGCGGCTCGCAGATTACGGGCTATCCGGTGGGAGATCTCGGCCCTGGTATGAAACTGAAAGAGGGTTTCTCCAGTCGACTGCGAGGAAGCGAAGTGCCTCGTCTAAGTAGTTCTGAGCGAGAGCTTTTGGTGTTTCCGCGATGTTCCTAGCAATTAGGAAAAAGTCTTCTAAAAAAGTTGTTTGTTTTTTCAAATGCTTCATAAAGAACGGAAACTAACTTTACGTGCAAACATTTCCGAACGTAATTAAAACGTAACGTGAGAAAATAACCACGTACCAGTAACGTCGAAAAATAGTGAACAGAAATGAATAAGGTTATTAACAAATAATAATCTCAAGTGATTTCAGAACATACACTTCAACATTCAGGTTCACCGATAAAATCAGGCTTCGCTCGAAAAAGTAGTTTAAGTTGTGTTTCTCTCGCATTAATACTTTTTTGTAAATACATTTAAAAAAATTGATTACTATATTTTCATCATCAATATATCTTTTGAAGGCACATTCACTTTTTCTTCTGAAGAATGAGTCGAAAACGAATACAAAATGAGTAAATTACTGAAGACATATTTAATCATGTCAAGTGTACCTCGAAACGAAAAAATGAATAAAATACCTTATATACTAAAACGCAAACTGATTCCTTTTTAGAGATAATTATTACATCCTGCACACATATTTTATATCGGAGAAAATTACATTTGTACGTAGGTGATGCTGGAAATTAAAACAAATATTGACATGCAAAATCTAAATATTCATTTAAAATTTTAATTAATCGTAAAAATAGATCGAGTAAATCACAATGTTTAAAAAATAATTCTGTGGAGAATGAAAACAACTCCAACCACATGGCTCATACGTGCCTCGTAAGTGTTCCCAACACTTATTGATTCAAACTTTCAAGAACGACACGCCAGCGCTCTAGTGGAGAGTGTTGGAACCTGCTCGCCTGAACCCCAAGCGGTGTATGCACGCAAGTAAGGGCGGAGCACTGCGCTCTGGTGGCGAAATCTTTAAACGAAACCAGCGGAAATCATGGCGGGTTTGGCACCTGGTACAAGGTTTCGCTACTAGATGGCTGCAAGTTTTACGAGAGTAAAAATAAGAGGTGAGGCGGGAGGATTGAGCATACGGACTTTGCCAAGGGAAAGACAAGTAAACAAATACTGCGGGATAAACATTGTTTTCGTTCCTATAGTTTTCCGCGCTCTATGATGTTCATTGTAGAAAATGCTCATCAATAAACCAATTACAAACAAATTTTTAAAAGAAGAACGAGATAGAGAAACATTACTTCATTAAAATCACAGAGAGCTGTGAATTTGAAAATTTGTATAGAATTTTTCCTATAGAGATATCTACATACCTGATGAATTCCACCTTTTCCACCGTTTTAGCAATTGCACCCCCCCCCCACGCCTTTGCGAAAAGTGCCAAGCTATATTGTCAAACATAACTAGTTCTTATTCTACACTAAAAACTGTAAGTATTGTATTTGATATTGTATATCTACACATTTCTTTGGAGAAATGTTATTTCTGATTGTATTCATTTTCGTATCTGCCCAGGAAATAATATAATTGAATGTTCTTTTTTAAAGGATCAACAGTAAGTTCGAAAAATTAGATGTTGTGAAAAAAAATAATAAATGATCTGCGGGAAGTAAACCCAAGGCACTGAACACACCTTGGTACTATAAAAAATTAGGGCATACCGCTAAATGTTGTCCTTTTTTATATTAGCTAGCATTTAAGTAGTTAAAATTAGTGATTTAAGAATACGTCCTCCCTTTATTTACTTAAGCTGCAATGGAGTAACGTAAAGTTGAACGCTCCAAAATAAAATAATAAGTTTGTGCCTCCACAAGGCTAATGTGAAGGGGAAATATTAAAACAAAATTTAAGAAAAGACCCACGGCAACCTCTCGCATTAATAATTATACACTCAGCACGTGGTTAGGGGCCCCGCTGGATAGGGGTCCACGAAATTTTGTATAGGTTCATAATTCTATATATTTACAAAACTGAGAGTTTTTGCTTAGAAAGAAGTTCCAGCTTTCTACTCAAGCAAATTTAGTGATTTTTACTTTAAAAGAAAGATGGTGGATCCTATATGTATTATTACAGACTCTTAATGTCTAGTTCAAACAATAAATGCCAACGATATATTAAAATTAATAGAAGGAACACTTAAGTGACATCTTGCGTTCGTTACGTAATTTTCAAGACCAACTACAATACATAGGTACAATATGTAGAAGAAAAAAAAAAATAACTATTGTAGAAGAAAAATATGAATATAAATGCGAAGATCAGTGAATGTATTTAAACGTATACGTTTGGCAATTGTCTAACACATTGCCTTTACGAAAACTTCGCAGTAATCATAAATACATGTCATGCATTCGTTTTTAAGATATGGTGGATAGCAGGATATCCTACTATAGTCCATTGCTACAACGCGTGTCTTGGTAAATGGGGTAAACATAAAACATTTCAGTTTCAGAAACATGTTAAATTCTCTATTCACAATGAATAATGATTGTATTACTTCAGAATATGTAAAGCTCCCTAATTTCATTAATTTGAAAAAACCTACTGAATGCCATCAAACAACATTTTTGGGGTGTTCGATATCCCTTACGTCTATGCAATATACATTTCTATTTCTAGAGTTTCTCCTTTTATGCGATGTAATCGCAGGGGTTCAGCTATTGTTTAAATAGAAACTAACCACGGAAAAAATACGCTAAAAAACAATTGAATGCTTAGAAAATGCTTTTCTAAACGTTTTCCCAAATAAATGTAGTGAAAATTACTTTTCATTAAATTACTTATTTTAATATTAAATGATAACTTGCGAAATGTCTACTTTTACATTAATTTTGATGTTTCATATTCAATATCACTATGGGACCCCACAGTTTGGTCATGCTTAAGGGCCCGCAAAGTTCTCTTTCCGCCCTGCACGCACGAGCGTCGCTGTGACATCACACGCGCTTTCCTGGTTCCGGTGGAGCCGCCCTGATCCGCCCCACCCCGCCTCCGCCCCCCCGCCGCCTCCGCCCCGCCCTCCGCCCCGCCCTCCGCCCCTGCCCCTCCGCCCCGCCCTCCGCCCCTGCCGCCTCCGCCCCGCCCCCTCCGCCCCTGCCCTCCGCCCGCCCTCCGCCCCGCCCTCCGCCTCCCGCCTCCGCCCTGCCCTCCGCCCGCCCTCCGCCCCGCCCTCCGCCCCGCCCTCCGCCCCGCCCTCCGCCCCGCCCCTCCGCCCCGCCCCTCCGCCCTGCCTCCGCCCTGCCCTCCGCCCGCCCTCCGCCCCGCTCCTCCGCCCGCCCTCCGCCCCGCTCCTCCGCCTCCTGCCCCTCCGCCCCTGCCCTCCGCCCGCCCTCCGCCCCGCCTCCGCCCTCGCCCTCCGCCCTGCCCTCCGCTCCCTGCCTCCGCCCGCCTCCCTGCCTCCGCCCCTGCTCCCCGCCCCCTGCCTCCGCCCTGCCCTCCGCCCCCCTGCCTCCGCCTCCCGCCCTCCGCTCCCTGCCCCTCCGCCCCCGCCCCCCTCGCCCTGCCCTCCGCCCTGCCCGCCCTGCCCCCCTGCCCCTCCGCTCCCTGCCTCCTCCGCCCTGCCCTGCCCGCCCCTGCCCGCCCTGCCCTGCCCTCCGCTCCTGCCCCGCCCCTGCCCTGCCCTGCCCCTGCCCTGCCTGCCCGCCCTGCCCTCCGCCTCTGCCCTGCCCTGCCTGCTCCTGCCCCTGCCCTGCCCTGCCCTGCCCTGTCTCTGCCCTGCCCTGCCTGCCCTGCTCCTGTCCTGCCCTGCCCTCCTGCCCTGCCTCTGCCCTGTCTCTGCCTCTGCTCCTGCCCTGCCCTGCCCTGCCCTGCCCTGGCCCTGCCTGCTCTGCCTGCTCTGCTCCTGCCCTGCCCTGTCCCTGCTCCTGCCCTGCTCCTGCCCTGCCCTGCCCTGCCTGCCCTGCTCTCTGCCCTGCCCTGCCCTGCCCTGCCCTGCCCTGCCCTGCCCTGTTCTGCCCTGCCCTGCCTCTGCCCTGCCCTGCTCCTGCCCTGCCCTGCCCTGCCCTGCCTGTCTGCCCTGCCCTGCCCTGCCCTGCCCTGCCCTGCCCTGCTCCTGCCCTGCCCTGGCCCTTCTGCCCTGCCCTGTCCTGTCTGCCCTGCCTCTGCCCTGCCCTGCCCTGCCCTGCCCTGCCCTGCCTCTGCCCTGCCCTGCCCGCCCTGCTCTGCTCTGCCCTGCTCCTGCCCTGCCCTGCCCTGCCTCTGCCTCTCTGCCTGCCTGTCTCTGCCTGCCCTGTCTCTGCCCTGCTCCTGCCTGTTCTGTCTCTGCCCTGCCCTGCCCTGCCCTGTCTCTGCCCTGCCCTGCCCTGCCCTGCCCTGCCCTGTCCTGCCCTGCCCTGCCCTGCCCTGCCCTGCCTGCCCTGCCCTGCCTGCCCTGCCCTGCCCTGCCCGCCCGCCCCACCCACTCCACCCCCCGACTGCGCATGAAACGACGCGCCTCCCCCCCCGCCACGTACCGCTACCTCCCGCCTCTCCCCGCCCCAGCCAGCCGACGCGGCGCATTGTCTGTATGCTAAGCGGCGCGGAGCGACCCTTCCGACTGCGCATGAAAACGACGCAGCCGTCGCGACGCTCCGGCGCCTGGGAGGACCGTTGCCGCCGCCGCCGCCGCCGCCGCGACGACGCAGTGGCCGAAGAGGTGCGCACAACTCATGTATTCCGGGCACAAAGTTAGCTCGCAACTCGCCAAGTTCGTTTCTTCGGCCGTCAAATTCCGTATTCATAAAATGCTGTGTTGCACTCCAGGGGGCAAGGGACATGGACCTTCTCCCAGAAGCAAGTGATATATATTCAAAAGTACAGCTTTTACTGGTTATCTATACTAACGTAACTCATTCCATAAGGCAATTGTTAAAGTTATAAATTCTAATTAAAAGTCAAAACATTAAGATATACTTTACAGTCAACATAAAAAGGTCTTTATAAGAAAACATGAAGTCGACTGGTCTAAGCAAGCCTGGCTAAACCTCTGAAAATATGTATTCGTAAAAGAGTATGCAACTGTAAATTATTAATTTGTGACTGCGTGTGTATAGAAATGAAGACTCAGATATATTACTGTCTGCAATTGTATACATTGTATGATAACAAGTTACTTTCTTTAATGTCCTTTCCATTCAATTTTACTCCAAAATTTCGAAATACATGGACCAGGAGATATCTCTCAGGGCAACAACTGATGTCACTGCAGCGCCTCTGACCGGGAGGAGGTCCTAGGTTCTGTCTGGAGGAGAATTCTAGCGGCCGGCTGCTCCGATCAACATCGGGCGAATGCCGGAGCAGTACCCTACCAAACGGACCGTGCGCTATATTTCCTTCCTCTTCCTTGTCCTCTCCCCTACACACACACACTTGCATGAACATTAACATGCATTACACTACCACACACGCCGGAAGACCGGTCGGGAGCTTAGAGCTTGTCCCGGCTGGGGCGGTGCCCCGCTGGTGGGAGAGTCCTGGTTAGGGGGAAACCCCACTAGCCGACGGTAGGTCGGCGCCGGATCTCGCTATCCAGCGGGGGAAGATCATCGCCATCTTCTGAGAAAAAATACACACTTACGGGACTAATGACCCAATCAGTTGATGCGCCCGGAAACACGAAAAAATCAATCAATCCTTCGACGCCTTTGCCACGCCATGCCATGCCATGCGGCAGATCCGCCTTTGTGTCCGAGTCGCAGACGTCGGGAACAGTTCGTCAGCCTGTGAAGCGCAGCGAGCGAAGATAGAATTGGCCGCCAGCGCTCGGAAGCAGCTGGGGCTGCAGCCAGCTGAAGAGATGCGGATACACAATTGGTGTCACACGGCTTTCTGCTGCTCCCAAGACTCTGATTGAACTAATGTTCTGCCGCAGGAGTGAGGTTATGTCGCCTGCGATAAATCTCCAATGCAACGGAACCAGTTAGGCTGAACTACTGAACTGGATCTAAAGAAAACATAAGGAGGTGTTTTACTCTCGTGTTCTTAAACCAGTTTGGATTGTGAATATTTTTTGACAAGTTATATTTTAGGTCAGAAACTTCATGTTACTTTTACAATTGCTAAATATGTTCGATTATTGGTCTAAGAACCTATACATACGCAATTCTTTAATTAAAAAAAATTGGAAAAAATCACTATTAGACTAAATAGCTACTAAATAATTATTTTTTTATCCAAATTTAACTAATTTGTCATAAAATTAATTATTTGCAAAGAATGCACCACGCTTTTCTACACAATCATTTTAACAATTTTTTAATTAACAGTTTCACAGAACAATCAATTCTAATGAGAGCAATATGAACAATTATTAGTAACATTGTTTTCTTAAAAGATACCTTGAGAGTTATTAAGAAACAGCAAATGCAGTTTAAAAAATATTAAAAATTATTTGCTCTTGTCGCCTCCCTATTGATCCACTTATATACACTCCTATACGTGTATCAATTTAGATTTTAAAAAAGGAAATATAAATGTTGTTATCAATTCAAGCCACATTGATGAATTGTCAGAATGTTGATCAATGGGTTTACCACAATAAACTACGAACGTGTTTGGAAACATTCCCGACACAATCTCCACCCTTTCGTCGATTCACAACAAACCAACGATGGACGGTTCAGTTTGTTCCAAGAACTCTCGCCGGCAGGAGGCAAGGCATTCATCACCTGAACTGCGCTTTTTCCTCGATCCACGGTCGCTCCCGGAGGATCTGTAGGCGGCGCGGCGGAGGGCGCCGGCCGAAGACGCAGCTCGAGAGCAGACAATCGATCGATCGAGATCTCTGGCCTCGACCGGGCCGCCGCCGCCGCGGCAAAAACAAACAGGAGAGCGGCAGCGGGCCGGGCTGCCACTGACAGCTCAATTTATTACCAACTTGTCCTGGAGCCTCATTCACAAATTTATTTCTTAGCTCCATCTCGGGGTTAAATTGATTTTCGACGCTTCGGATCGGAAACAAGTGTGCTCACGTTCTCTTATATGTCGCGGCTAATACGAAAGGCGGAAGTGAGCAACATTTGTCTTCCATAAGGGTTGATAACATACGGCAGTGTCCCAAGCCTGACCTGGAAAAAGCAGGTTTTAATCTGGTAATAAAAGGTGATGGCGTCTGTGTGATTCACGTGTGCTCCTCTTGTCCTGCAAGGAAACCGGTTGTATTTCTTGTCCGTTCCCGAAGCAAAGTTCTTATCGAAGATTGACGACTAATACAGAGAAAGCGGGATCTCGACCAGACACCGCTGAGTGTACAAGGGAAGCCGCAGCTTTGAGACCGGAGGCAAGGAATATACGATCCACACACATTAGATGCAAGCGAGTAATCATTGGAAAGAGCTCTTTTGAAATTGCGTCTGGCGTCTCTTTTGCTCACAATGGGACATGTTAGTCACGGAGTGACTCAGGAGGCCGTTAATGCCCCCAAACGGCATCAAAAGCTCTGCGGCGTGCGACATTAACACACAATGCCCAAACGCAGCAGAGAACGGGCGAAACGGCTCCGACCTTTCTCGGAAGAAGTGCGTTGCAGAGTTAAGTAAAAGCGTCATTTGACATTAACAGTTTTCAAAGCAGGCAAAAGTTTGTAACAAAGAAAAATGAATAATATAAGTTTTGTTTACCGCTGCGTGGGAAAGTGTGAATGCCGCTAAATACGCTCGTTAGAAACAAACTACAAACTGCTGTCGTTCTTGACAACAGGGTGGAATAAAATAAAAGAAAAAAAGACAAGGCGGTGAATCAAAGTTTGTATTCATTTTTCATTACAAGAAACAGTGTTCAGCTATACTACCTGTGAATTAAATCAATTCATATTTCTTTCGTAATCATTTATTGCTTCGAAACAAGAGAAATAGTATTATATTTGTACATGTGTCACTACTACTAAATTATTAGATCTACAAACTACTGGACATAACATTGTCCAAATATCACAATTACTTTGATAGGAATGGAAAAAGTTTAAAAACTGTGAAATGATATTATGCACATCTGCACAATTACATCACAACGCTCAGTGCAAGGAAAACAAGCACCCAGATGTGATTCGCCAAATGATCATGCTCGATTTACGCAAAGGAGTGCCTAACGCAGAGAAAAAGGCTACGTATATTACTCTATGGAATTTCAAAATTTACGTATATGACGACAAAAGTAAGCTCAAACAACCAATACGCGCGTATTGTTACACTCTTTCCATGCATGGTCCTTGCTTCCCTTTATTTTTACAGAGTATTAATCTTTCGAACTTCAAATCGTAGATCCGTGAACGAAGAAAAATAAAGTATAAATTGAGGCGTTCGGGTGATATTTTGAACATCGAAATGATTGAGCTAGAGGAAGGAGATGATGTTAGTCTTTTATATTCCAAATAATTACAACAACGAATACCAAGTGGCAGATATAATTCGCACGAAGTGTATGAAGCCATTGGAATGGGTATCGCCAGAACTGACACCGGAGCGCCTCAATCGG
Source organism: Teleogryllus oceanicus (assembly GCA_964035755.1). Lineage (NCBI taxonomy): Eukaryota > Metazoa > Arthropoda > Insecta > Orthoptera > Gryllidae > Teleogryllus > Teleogryllus oceanicus. The sequence continues at coordinate 58,398,575 of CAXIVR010000011.1, forward strand.
CTTAGGAAGACGAGAGCGGGCCGAGGCTCGCAGGCAGCTTCACTGCTGGGCGGGCGGCGCCGGGGGCCCCGGCCGGGGGCCGTGCCCGGGCCCGTCCGCTGCGTCCTGCGTACTCACCGCCGAGGTGGTGGTCTGCCGCCGGGCCCACCCGTGGCCGTTCTTGCCGGCGGGGGCGCCGCCCTCGGGCGCCAGGCTCAGCTTGTGCAGGCCGTTGCGCGCGGGCGCGGCGCAGTCCAGCTCGTCCGAGTCCAGCGAGTCGGAGGACGTGGGGGTGAACGCCGCCCCGCCGCGCAGCACGGTGGGCGGGTAGTACTGCTGGGGGCGGGCCGCCCCCGCCCCCGCGCCCGCGCCCGTGCCGGCCCCCAGGGGTGGGGGCCCCCCCGGGGGGGGGGGGGGGGCGCGCGGAACACGTTGGGGGAGAGCGGGATGAAGTACTGCTGCCCCGAGTCGTTGGTGGAGGTGGAGGCGTTGCTGGTGGGGCGGCTGCTGGCGCCGCTGTCGGACGACGCGGACGAGGGCGGCGGGCCGCGGGAGGAGGTGGACGCCGTCGCCGCCGCCGCCCCGCCCCCGGACGGGTTCACCACCCCCACGGGCTCCCACACCTCGCTGGTGGTGCTGGTGTAGAAGTTGTCCTCCTTGGTCTCGCGGGAGCGCTCGTCCACCACCTGCCCGCCGCGCGCCACCGTCACCTCCTCGCGCGTGACCACGGTCGACTTGACGCTGAGCGACGTCTCGAGGCGCACGGGCGCGCGCAGGATGCCCGCGCGGATGAGGATCTGGTTGAGCAGGTCGCAGTGCGGCACCGTGCCGTGCAGCAGCGCCTCGCGGATGGCGGCGCCGTCCTCGCCCTCCAGGGCGATGGGGCAGCCGTTCACCAGCAGCACCTCTTCCTCGCGCACGCACGACTTCTTCTCGCAGTCCACCACCTTCACCCCCTTGCCCAGGATGGACTCCACCGTCTCCTGGATCTCGTCGTCCATCGCGGCGCCTGTGCACGGTCACAAGGAATATTGTAGGGGATACAGAGCAACATTCCATGACTTTCACACACAGACACGTGCGCGCACACATACACACAATTCCTGCAACTCGATTTCCGAAAAACCATGAGTACCAGCTTCAAATGAAACTTTTGTAGCAATACATTTGGCCCCCTGCATATTAAATTAAGTTAAATTCCTCCTAGTTGACGAATTATTGGCATACGTTCATTTACGAACAGAATAATAAATTTCATAAAATCATAAATCCTAACAATATTAGTCGATTACTCAAGTGGTTTCCTAATTATTTCACAAGATGGTAAGATAGGTTACTCTCCAGTAAAATTTAGCTTTCACGAGATACTAAATGATTCAGAGGGGTCACAGAATTACTAAGGCTTCGTTGAGGAACTATATTATTAATTTACGTCGATCGAAATTTGGAAGAAAATACTTAGCCATCAGCAAAAACTGCATAATTTAAGTACAAAATTAATGTAATTTAATTTCAATAGGATGTTTAAGTTACACAAATGACACAACACTGCAACTCAGTGCCCAAAATAGTAATACTTTAATTTCTTTAAGCAATAAAAAATCGTTACAGCATTTGTTAAGGTCGAAGATATCTTGCTGCACAGTAAATATTTGGGTGTAGGATATTTGATAAGTCCAGAAGCAGTTAAGAAAAGTACCCAGTGACAAATTCAAAAAAGTGCTCTGAACTTGGAAGCGTTCTCTAGAATGACGCACATCTTGCCAGCGTTGTTGCTTCAATGCGAGGGTCTTTAATACCGTTTAGTACTTGAAACTAATGCTCAGCTCGTTTTATATGTTTGAGCACTCAGCGTCAAGTGTTCTACCAATACACTTGGAGGCTTAATGATCCCTCGCAGTTTAATCGGACTTGGCAGGGGCGGCCAGATGGCGGAGGAGTTTACGCACGGAATAAACACTGGCGTATGACACGCGCGCCAGCGCAGTGCCGCGGAAAGCGAGTGCAGACACAATCACCGTCTCCGGCGGCAGAAGAGCGTCTCCGAGTCTGTAAATACACCGACGGCGAGCGTGATTATTTGTATGAAGATTCTCGCCCCCCCCCTCCCGTCCCCGTCTCTAGAGGATAGACAAACTCAGAGGATTTGTTGATTCGCACTTCTTCGAAGCCACTTCGCCTACCGCTGTCGGCGGACACACACACACACTCTCTCTCTCTCTCTCTCTCTCTCTCTCTCTCTCTCAACACTGGTAACACTCACCATGGGATGTTGCTTCTGCTGTTGTGGCTACTGCTGTGGCTTTTGCTGCTGTTGCTGCTGCTGCTGCTGCTGTGGTCGTAACGATGCTTTCGTCGTTGTAATAACGAATTCGAGCGTCCACATGCCATTATGTCATCACAGTTGCGAATATCATCGAAATCATAAGATAAATATTGGGTTTTCATAAATTTGTTTTTGCTTCGAGTGTTGATATTTTTTTAGTAAAATAGAACTAAATAGGTGTGTAATAAAAAGTTACAAATTTTTCATTTATCACATATTTTAAATGACAACTTTGCACCCTCACTCAATATTTGAGGAGAACATGCCAGTAATATTGGTGATGTTGAAAGTCCAATGAAAAGTTATCAAAACCACAAAAAATATATTTACCTACAAACTCAAGTGTGTCAACGGCGTATTAAACGAACTACTTTTAAGGGTCATTTTATTTGTCCTAATATAATACTTTTCCAACCACTTTAATAAACCAAAGCCTTTTTTAAAATGCTTTGTATAATTCTTCTGAACACTGCAAAGTTAAACCACAAAACAAACTACCTTCACTACATTCGTTTGATGCGCGAAGGAACAACAACTTTTACAAAAGTGGTGTTCCAAAGGACTGCAGGGGAAATACACGAAGCTCAGGGAATAGCCGAACAAAGTTTCTCTTCCAGCCAGAGAGGAGAGAATCGGCTACGAGCAGAGGGAGAGTCTTGGGAGAACAGAGCCGCTGCAACGGGATGGAGTTCCCGGGTCTAATAGAAAAGCTCACCTGCAGACCTGGTCGGGTTCCGGTTTCCGATACGAAGTGGGATTACCTGCGTCGTGGAGATCGTAAATATATTGGAGTACATTGATTACCTTCCAATAAGAGGTAGAAAATCCACGGAGAAAGGAGGAAGCTGGGTGCACAAGAGGAATAGGGAATTTACCTCTAGATACAGGAAGGACTGTTGTTACCGAACGAGGTAATATGAGATAGCGAACGGTAATATTCATAAAGTTTAGAAAAGACTGAAACAAAGGAAGCGTATGTAAATGAGTTAATTTTGGGAATAACACGTTCACTTGGATTTTAGTTTGAAACGATACGAGATTTTCACGATCTCTACTATATGCTCTGCCCCACTCCACGCTCTATACACGTGACTCTGCACCCTCTGCTGATCACACTGTTAGATGAATTATTCTGCGTATCGCTATACATTCAAGAGCGCTACTTTACCCCGCTTCATGGACTGTGAATCTTTTAGTACACAACTCTCCATCATTGTGAGTTTGGGAATTTGCCGATCATAAGCGCGTGGAATATTCGATGTACAGAGGTTTGAACCCTCTCGCATCACCTCAGCGCGCGATGAAAGCCGCTGTGTGAATAGAAAGGACATTGATGTGCACCAGTGAACCGGGCGCATATTCGGAGGAGCACACATCGGATGCTGCGATCCGCTACCCTAACACGTTCTGCTCATATCGCTTCGCTAATGCCAAAGTGTATCTCTAGCTGGGGTGAAAGCCTTCGCATGTGAGTGAAGGGCATGCAAGTGAGCGACCGTAAATTGCAACGCAGGTATCGGCACTCAGAGCTGCCTTCATTTTCACTCAAAATACTTTTCCTCGTGTGCATCAATTCTGCTTCCGTAATCCTTAATAATAAAATCTACTTAGAAACCAAAATTATTCTGAATTAGAGAATAGGATTTAATTTATAAAGATGAAAAAAATTGGAAACGCCCACGAGAACTTCCTTTTCTACCACAAATTTGAGAAAAGTTGTCAAATGTACTTGGCGGCGAGAGGAGTATGACTTACTTAGGTAAAATAATATCAATACCAAAGCGTTAAGCAAACAATACATAAGCAGTATTTGTAGCAAGTTGTTTTATACATAAGTGTTTAGTAGTGACTTAATTCACTATTTGTGTGTCGTTATAATGGTGATGCAGACTGATTTTACAATTCAAGCATGCAAAACATGTCACCTTAATATTGATTTCATCAAAAGATTTCGGTCATGGGTTGCATTACTGGCACTATGTGAAAAACCAAGTAGAGTTCAAAGTGTTCGGAGGCTGTTGAAATGCAAATATCACTCGCTTGATGATGGATTATGAAGTATCCGTAAGCATTGCTAAAAGGCCTCATACGAATTATGTACCATTAATAACCATTATAAGGGCGATCTTTGATGAGGTTGTCAAATTACTCGTCATGAATCATTGACACTGAAAACTATTTCCCGATCCGTCCAAGTGGAATTTGATGAACACAAAGAGGGTTTGCGGTAGGTTTTCTCTTGTTTTCCTTGCCTCTCCATCTCTTCATAATTGCTCCAACATCATATCTATATAATCACCTGTACATTCACCTATATAATCAACTCATTCACCCAGTGACGTTTAGCAGTTGGGAACTATCATCACAATAATTAATCATTGCAAACTGTTATAATATAACGGTCACAACTAAAAATTTCAACGGTCTCGGTGTTGCAGCTCATGAACGATATTACAGGCGTACATCTAATAAAAACTTTCTAATATCCTCCTGAGGAACATAGCTGTAGCATTTCTAACACCATTAGCTGACAATAGATATTACAAAATCCATGCAAGGAATTCACCGTTCCTCCAGTAGCCGACACAAAGCGAAAGGAAGTTCTTACAAAACAACGACCGCCACTCGGCGGGCAGTGGCAGAAACGGATTCCGCTAATGCACGCAGAGGCCTGGGCGGGCGGTGCGCGTTCAAAAAAGCCGACGCACACATTCAGGCGCCGCAATCCGCTTATCGACGCGCGGGAGGTGTAATGCGGCCGAGAGGGCCCCTCCTCCACCCACGGCAGAGGCTCAAAAGAGCACATACGGGGCTGCGAACGAGCCAGGCGAAGATGGCCGAGAGACGGGAATTAGGTTGTTGAAAGGACGAGGGTAAGGTGGCTCATTGAGAAGATCTAATAACGAGAATCCATTAAGAACGGGACAGTAAAGAAAATAGAACCTTACTTTATTTAACAAATAGAGAACAAGAGAGACGCAGAAAAAATCACAAGGTAAACGAGTTTTAAGACTTATATTACTGCATATTAAAAAAAAACTAAGTTCAAATTCCACATTGCAGAGAAAATGCGTAGAACTAACAGTGACATATCCTTAATATAAAAAGATCTATGCAATACTTGAATTGGTGTATTAGAAAAGAAAATAGGCCAATCAAGTGTCTCTCCAGCGTTTTGATAATGTGACAAAGGAATAAAAACACAAAATACAGAAAAGCGAAAGTAGAGAAATACTTATAGGCAATAGTTATAGGAAAAAAGCATTGATGTAATTTTGGAGAACGCGCATAAAACGTGCGTATCGTTTGAAGTTTCATTCAATCACAAGAATAAAGTATTGTGAAAACGATAAAAGTAGTACAGCGGGAGGGACCTGAATTGCTGGAAGGCGGCGCGGCAGTTAGAAACAGGAGGCAGAGGCGGGAGGAGGGGGGTCCACAGAACCACAGAAACGGGCGCCTGCAGAACGCATTAGCCAAAGAACCGCGGGCGTCGCTTGTACCCACAGCGGAGACGCCTTGCCGTAACGTGGCTGTTCCAGAAATAAGGCGACGACGACGTCGTCCAATCTCTTCCGTCTCATTGCTTCTCCAACTCGTTGTACATAGAGGAGTACAGTTGACACTTCACATCGTTCCCTTGGATGCAATTTTGGATGCGATTTACGCAGAATACCCGTCTCGCGCTTTTTTATTTTTATTTTCGTATTTTGTCACTTCGCTCGGCAAGATTCCTGCCAAAGTGCACGCTGTATCAGATTGGTCAATAAACGCTACACTCTTCAATCGCATGTTCTTTATAAGCAATTTCAAACCGTACCGTTCCGCGTAATTATGTCAGGCATAACGTTCTATTAAACAATCTTCCGCATCCTCCATGACCATGTTCCATGTGAACCGACTCAGTTATATTTATTCTTTCACTCCGTTTGCCCGGTCTTTTGTTCCTGCCATCGTATTTAGCACTTGCGTGCTTACTCGTATTACCAACGTGCCGATGTATATCTTCCTCAAAACGAGACACTATTATTCAGGAAACAGTACGTGTATTCAAGAAAATGCATGTTTCTTTACAGGTTTTATTAATTACTAAAGGAAAACACGAACAAACATATGAAAGGAGTAAATTATAACGTCTTATGTTTTTCTGTACGTCTTGGCTTAAGAATATTTAGTATTGATTTCAAATCGGAATGAAATTCTTGACCGCCTTTCTTAACTTTTGCTTTGATAAATAGCTTTGCTTTTAAGTACATTTCTGCCTAATTTTTCTTCCTCTAATCCGTAACTTATTCATAAAAGAAAATATTATTTCCATCGGTGCATTTCCGTCGGCTAGATATAAAACAACTTAAATAATTGTACGGAAGTTCAAATGGTTCAAATGATTGGTGAGAAAGAGTTAGATTAATTAATACCATCCAGCGACGTTCGGTCGAAACCCAAAGTGAACAGTAAACTACCATCAAATTTCTAGATTAGTATTGTTTACTATCGTTCCTAAAAGGAAACAATTCAGTCAACCAAGGTTGTGCTTGAGGCACCGAGACGGAATACTTACAAACGGGACAGTCCCAATTAAAACGAAATGGTCACGTTACAAATATCTCATCTTCCTTTCAACTTCTGTCCATGAGTGAGTCGTCCCCTTTCAGCCAGGATTCGGATTAATAACTTAAAGAAATCCTAATCATACCCAAGTATGTAGACACCTGATTATATTGTACATATGAAAATGAATAAGAACATAAACTCTGCAATTAAAAAAATAATATTACACCATTCTGAACATTTATGAATTATTGTAGAAGTTGTACTAATATAAAAGTTGGGTTAAAAAAGGGTATGCGGCTCCCTTCCAGCGGGAACCCTAGACACTACTGATCGGCGTATATATAAATCCACCGGTGGTTTCCGCCGAGTCGCCGCAGGTGTACCGCAACCGCCCGCGTCGCCTGGAGGCCGCTCGTCGCATGCTAATGGGCCAAAACCTCCCGCCGCGGCGGACACGAGCAAATCTCTCCCGAGTCGTGTAGAGCGGCCAATTCCCAGCGCGCCCGCGGACGGACAAGCCGACAGCGCTCGCAGCGACAGCTTCGCCGGCACTGCTGGCCTCGATTCGCTCTCGCTGTTTCGGTTTTGCCTGCGTCACTCGAGAGACAAATGGACACGAATGATACGTACAGTTATGACAATCAACGCGGTCGTCAGAAGTTGCATTTTGATATGATGAAGTATTAAGGGTACAGTCCGTTAGAGGAAGAGTCACAAGGACATACGAAAAACAAAACAAAAAAAGAAGTACAAATAACATTTTCAATAACTTTTGTATTTGTTAAAATGACGCAAAACTATACCAGGCATTTAGGAGGAGGGATTAAAAGTAATATTTTATAACGATAAAAGATATAAACAAAACTATCGGTAAATAGCCTAACTTACTAAGTCAATTCTTGCTATATACCTTTTTACTTTCTCGTATACATTCATATATACGGGAGTAATATACGCAGTGTAGAGAAAGTTATGTAATGCTGGAGAAAATTGATTTCGAGATTTCAACCGAAATACACTTTTGGGTTCCCCTGATACCGAAAAACTGTTTTTTTTCAAAATCCGTTCGTCCGTTGTCCGTTCGTCCGTCCGTCCGTCCGTCCGTCCGTCCGTCCGTCCGTCCGTCCGTCCGTCCGTCCGTGAACACTACTAGAGCCTAAACGACAGGTTCGATCTTTTCCAAATTGAAGAATCCCCAGTTCATCTGGCTCTAGTTTATAGACGACGTGTATTTGAATGATATTGGAGTGGGACTTCATAAAAAAGAGTAATTACATCTCTTGTTTAGTTCCAACCAGAGAATGTATCTTCGAAACGCCAAAAGCAAGTGCGGAGTTGGTATTCGGACCACGGCCAACCTCACGTACGTTGACGCCTTCACGCGCGTGTATCACCAAGGGCCGCGGCGGGAGGGGGGGGGGGAACCGCGCCCGGTGACACGTCCTCCGCGGCGCAAAAACGCCGCCCCAGCGAGCGGCCCGGAGCAGCTGCTCCTGGCGGCCAATGACGCTCCACTGCGGCGCGATGGTCAGGGCATCGCAGAGCTCCAGCGCATGGCTCTTCGTCTCTACGATTTCACGAGTACTTTTGTTACGAGCACTGGGCCAAAATTACGTCATTTATTCCAATTGTTCTTATAAGAAGGGTCATTGAAGAGGAAATGCTTACTCTGTAAGCGGTATTGAATTCATCATACTCAGTATTAGAAAAAAAATTATCAGTGTACGATCATCGAATGGCTCCAGTAAATTAAAATAATAGTCAAATGCGAACGTTCTTTACTGAAACTCTATGGTCATCATAAATGTACACGAAATTTAGTATAGGCACCAAAGTTAACTGTATATATTGTAAATACAATGAGAATGCTTAATATTATACTGTGTACATAATATACTGTGCTGAACAGAACTAGTCCTGTCTGGATAGGACAAAGAAAAGAGTTGTGATCAGCATAATGGACACGACTTCCTTTATGTTTCCTCCTATTTTGTTTTTTTTTTGTCAGCATTTCGTTTTTCACAATCGACAAGAAAAAAAACGAAAAAGAACACAAAAGCGTAGGAATATTGAAGGAAAAATAGTATTGAGACGAACCACGAATCGCAAATACGTAGAATTGCAAAGTCTGAAGGGAAAAAAACGACATAATAGTTAATATCTCCACCACCACGCTTCAAGTTTCATCTCCCACGTCTACGGAATATTGAAATCGAACGCGCTTCAGCTGTCCCTCACGCCCCCACGCGCGGCGCATAGGCTCGGAGGCGCCCCGGCGCCGCGACGCCGCTCGCCCTGCACTTTTAATGGGCGCCGCCGATGGCGTCTAGACGGGGGCTCGTAAAGCGCTACTTTTATGGAGAGCGCATAAAACGGGGCCGACGCGCGAGACGGCTGTCTTTCACGCGCCCGTATAGATCCCGATTTATTAATTGTAAACTAAGCTCGGTTTGTTTTAACGCGCGCTCCGGCTCCGGGAGGCGATAGGCTGTCAGTCACGTCGCGACACGACGCTGCGTCTTGTATCGACGTCCCGGTGTTGAAGTTTAGGATGCACACTGGAAGGAATCATGAAATAAGATGCAGGTGAAACCTATGTTTGTAGGATTTGTAAGAGCGCAACAAATTGTTACAATGCTCGCACACTAATGAATAACTTGCAAATTAATAAAATATTAAGTTTCGATAGTCGTAAATACAGAAGCATAGTTGCTAATATTGCAAGTTATTATATTTGGACAGAAGAAAAAGGATAACTGACGACCAGACTGGACACAAGAGAGTGCATTTAAGAAGTTACGGTACAAATAAAATCAGAATTAGTGGATAATTTGGATCATTTGGTAATTTTAATCAGTCATGCTATGAAAGATAATTGGAGTTAAGGGTATCGGGAAGAAAAGAAAAGCAAAACCAATTAACGTATAGGATTTAGATACGGTGAGAAGAAGTATGAAGGATTCTGAAGGACAGCATTGGACAATGAACTATAATAATACAAACGCGTAGATCTTTGAACAGAAATTAATTAATTAAATCATTGCGGAAAATAGAAAGTTACGATTCTTAAAGTCAATATCCAATGTAACCAGAACATTGATAGTGCAAATAGCTGCAAAAAAGCTTTCGAAATATCTTTAAATTTCAGCCACACTTTTTTCTCCACCGAGCCCTTTTAAATAATAAAAATATCGTCGTTTTTTGGAAAAGATTCAGATCAGGCACTGAATAAAATACCTCCGTGTGAAGATGAACTCTCAGAAACAGCAAGAGGGGGCAACAAAAAACGCGACACTCAGTCAAGAACACAAAAAATGGTACAGCGATATGTCGACGACTGGTACTTGAACTTCCGAAGAACAATGACTCTCTTGACCCTGAAGCATTTGAAACTGCTTCTCCCACCCTCCTCTCCTGCATCGACGTGCCGCCTCGGCAGTATTAGTGTCGCCACCCTCCGCCAACAGGTGCCTCTGGCGGGCGCCCCGGCGCGACGCGACGCTAGCGACTCAAGCGGCCAACTCTCGCATTACGACCAGAAACAACCCCTAATAACAGCTGACTGACTAATTTCTCTCGATGAAAGGCAATTTTAGAAGATAGGAAAGGAAGAGAACATACGTGATAGCATTCAGGAGCAACTGTCTATCATGTTAAGAAATGCCATTGGTGGAAATAAAAAAAATAAGTTTATTTACAGATCGTGAGCAGCTTTTATTCTCGCTAATTTTATCTCACGATCTTAAGATTCCCTCGCGTGATGTACGTCTCACTCTGCAATTAAACACTTAGGATAAAGATACTAGTAGAGAGCGTAACTAATTGTTCATAGTGCAGAAGGAAGCAAGAAAACCGAGTTCGCTTTCAAAAGCACGAACCTTTCCAAAAATCCTTAAAAATGAAATAATATATCTTTGAGAAGAAAAAAGCATATGTTCTGTACACACTACTTTAATGAACACAATTATTAATACTCTAAATAGAATGCTTTGTACTCCACATTCTTTCAAAATTTTCAAAACTAAATTATGAACCAAATGCAATAAATTATTTACGAAATTGGCGTAGAAATTATTGCACGAAAACATTAAAATTAATTTTTTTTTTCATAAAACTGTACCTACGAACGCATCTGAGGTATTCTATGTTGTGTTGAGATGTTCTAATACCATTAAATTAGTTTCTTAGAAAATGATCTTTCAAATTAACGAAACACATTCAGAACCGTCCACACATTACGATGCGATACATCATGCACGAGCAGATCTTTGACGTCGAAACGGGAGCGCCGAGCGGAGTGCCCGAGGTCATGTCAGGCCCAAAGCAGACGGAAATTTGCCCTGCTCTGCTGCATCCCCTCTTCCGCTCCACCTCGCAAAGGCCGCGTTAAAAGAGACTTCAAAGACTCCTGTGCCGCGTGTATCCGGCCAATTAGGCTGCGTATAGCAGAGTATCGATTCCGTGTCATGCTTAAACGGTGGCTGCGTCACCGGTCGGCAGTCAGGGCAGCATCTGCGAAAACCTCTGCCGGGTGGATCTCGTAACTCGGGCGAAGTCGAGATAGCGACTGGTGTCGCTCGACGAGATGCCGTAATGAACTTCATTTCGCATTGTGAACGAAATACGAGTGGAAAGTCTACCTACTGAGGTGGAGCCGGAGCACTTTAAGAAAGAAGATGAGGGTAGACGTCAGATTGTAGGGAGACGGGAGAAGAAAATGAAAGAAAGTTGCAAAAATACTAACCAAGAGAACGCGAAGAAACTGCTTTTATGTAGATACACAGAAATGAGCAATATCGATGATATTAACTCTGGGAAAATATGAAATTTTATATGTATTTTATAATGGGTAACATAATGATGAAACTTCAACAAATTCTTCAAGGTTTTGCTCGAAACATACAAGGAAAAAGATATAAATTGAAAATAAAAACATCTAGAAATCAATCAACAACTCGTGTCTTATCAGACCAGAAAGAAGGAATAAATGTGTTAAGTACAAAAGATATATTTTGAAGAAATATAAGCCTTAATTACGTTAGCAACTGTTCAGAGAAATAGCAATGCCGGAGCGGGAAGAACCGAATCATATGCCGAGGAATGAATAATGTAATACAAAGCCCACACTAGAAACGGGGCGTGTAAGGAAGGTACAATGTTTGAGCACAGTAAAACCAACGAAGGAAGGCAGCCATATGGAGCGAGCGCCGCCAGAAGCAGCCCCAGGTGCTGCAGAGAGTGCAGATTAATGATGTCACCGCCCCTCCGCGCCATGCAGCCTGCGCGCCCGGCGCCGACAGCCGCCGCCTGCGCGTCCCGGCGCTCGTTAGTCGTCGTCTGTCTGCCTCCCGGCCTCTCGTCCTCCCGTCAGCCGTCGAGGTGCCAGGGGTCGGCCCCGCCCACGCCCAATGGGAACGGGAATGGGGCGGCCGGGCGGCCGCCGCGGGGCGCGGAACGGCAATTAGCCGCGGTGGTGCCCCCCAAGGCTTTTCCGCGGCGGCTGTGCGGCGACGAATGCTGAGTACAGGCCGGCAAGTTGCAGTGGACGCCGGTAGGGAGCCGCGAACTCGCATCCTGAGGAGCGGGAGGGGAAGAAATGCATTTTTCGCTGAGGTATCACGGTAAGTACTGACTGAGCCATTGATATCGTTCAGCACTGAAGGTTTTATTCTCACAATTACACGCTCAGTTAGTACGTAGAGTATTTTCTTCATTGACATGTCGTTTGATGTTTCTAGACGAGACCGTGAATACACGCGCAGTGTATTATGGCAGTAAATGATATCTAGTCTGATATGATATTTTTTATACAAAAGGGACATTATGAATGATAATATTTATGATTTCATTAAAGTTTATACTTTTCCTTTCGTATTTTATTTATTAAGAAGTCAATTCCTGAGATAATAAAAACAACATTACTCACTCACACAATACCGAATAAACTACGTGAAAGAAACACCAAAGGGGTATTTACATACATTAAACGGGATTACCTGCACCATTACTATCATCTTTATGTTGTCGGACTATAACTCACGAAATGCTCACCGCCGTCTACTCTCCACTTTAAAACGATCGACTCTCCAAAACCAAATCGTCGATTTTCTCTCTCGCTCTCTCCCTCTGCCTTTCTCCTTCCTTTTCATTCTTTTCGGTCTCCCTTTCGGTTTAGTGCCGACCGGTGGATTTTAATTTTACGGGATTATTTCCGCGTGACTCATCCTGAAGCCAGCCTCCGTCGATGGCTGGGTCGCGGTGGAATATTCGATCGTCGTCCGCCGGCACCCGCACCCTTCCCCTTCCCCCCCTCGCGCCGCGGTGGTCCACGCGTGTTTCCCAGAAGGCCAGCGCCTTCGAAGCGCGAATCTTTTCACGCGGAACGAATCGAGAGGCAGGAAACCAGAAGGGGAGAAGTGGAAAGAATTTAAGAGACGAAAATATTTCCTTCGGAGAAAGCTTCCAACAGGGTTACGCACTGGGCAAACAACGGCAAAAGAAATCCAATCAGGGAAGAGAAGACGCAATTTCTATGATGTAATAGTTCACAGCTGAAACTCACGACGGAAATTAAAACTTGCACCATTTTGAACTGGAGTCTTTCATTGAATCCATTTTTGAGAAGTCGTTTGCGATGTTTGTAGTCAGGGAATGTAATTTGGAATTATATTTAATGTTACAAGATGAGATGAAGCAGTAAATGCTACAAAAAATAGTTTGATCTCGAGAAAAAATTATTTTGACAATATTTTATATTACTTGAAATACGCATCGTTACGTTTTGAAGTGATATTTATGACCTACAGGCTATTAAACGAAATAACCATTATAAAAACATATTGGTAGGCGTTTGAATACCTGATATATGTGTTTAATACATCATTCTCCCCTGATCGTAATGGAAACCCGAGCAAATACGAATGGAGTGGTAACTCAAATATGGAGCTAATAAAATCCGTTCCCTCACTAAAGGACCATAAGGGACACATTTTGGGGTGCAACATGTACATACAGTTCCCCAAAACAAAAATGACGCATCGTTAAAAACATTTCATTTTTGAGCGTGGACCGTTAATCAACACGAGGCTCAATTATAAAACAAACAACGTCACACTGCCAATTTGAAACACATCTCATTAAAGCCAAGGGCCTAGTTGTATTTATTTGGAAAGCGCCATTATATTTTGAGCGCAGCGTACGAGGGGCGGAGGCCGGGTCGCCACGTGCACAGGCCGGCGGCGTGAGGCGCACGTGGTGCCCGGGAACCCTCGCGAGCGCCGCCCCGCCGCGCCGTGGTGGAGCAGCTGCCACCGAAACCAACCCCTGTCCCACGCGACGGGGGGGTGGGGAGGGGATGGCATCGGGTGTCCAGACGGCTTTGAAGTGGCGCGTCGCGTCATGGAGCGGCGAGCTGCGGCACGAGGCGACGCGGATGGACGGACGGACGGACGGACGGACGCACCGACACACGGACTGATGGACAGACGGACGCACGGACCGACACATGAACTCATGGACAGACAGACGGACAGACGGACGGACAGATGCGAAAGACGGACAGTCTGACAGACGGACAGACGGACGACACACGGACGGACGGACGGACGGACGGACGGACGGACGGACGGACGGACGGACCGACTCGAGCCACTGCGTCATGAACAGATGTCCAACCAGTCCCATACGTGAAAAATAATTGTTTCTTTTTCAACTAAAATATTAAATGAGCAGGTTTTTGAGTTTATACTTCTAGATTGTTTAAAAGAATCTGCAAAGTTTAAAGCCTATGTCAGCATATTTCAGTTGATGTCTGTCGCGAATACTTCCATTGCTATTAAATGGTTTAAGAAACTTTTAAATGTTGTAAAATATCAAGTAGTCATAATGATAACTTCTATATACAAAGAGGAGTTTTATTTTTTTTAACTTTAATGGTTCAGAGGGCTTACTCGATAAGGTTGAAATTTGACTCATAATAATGAGATGTTGTACAACACACAAATCCTCATTTCATTGGGATAACTATCACTTGAAAAAAAAACTGCAAATTGGTAGTTATAAAAAAATTCGTGCGTTTTCTAACTAATGCATTACGAAATATACTGACGAATATCATATATATATATATATATATATATATATATATATATATATATATATATATATATAATCTAATATACTTATCGTATTTCTTACAAATGTTCAAATGTACATTACTTTTCGAGCAGAAAATTCAACTAATGAACTATCTTGTTTCATAAATATATTTGAAAAATTCAATAATTCCACATATTTCGATTAAATTACATTTTTATTCACATCAAGGAATTGTTGCTTCCAGTCACACGTGACTTGATGCGTAGCGAAGCAATCCGGTCAGGGAGGAATGGAGAGATCAAAAGCGGACTATCGGACAATTCTGTGTATGCGTACTTCCAAGAGCAACCGGAGAAAATTGGTTGAAAACACCCCAGGGGTTTTGCATTAGCTTTTTGAGGCCGTCACCTTTGTGAGTCCGGTTACCAAAAACTGAATTGAGGTCGGGATCTCCCTTCAGAAGCAACGGGGTTGTATGGAGTGTGGAGAGCCCGTTTGGTAGCCCTTTGTTGTAAAACATGTTAAACGAAACGGAACATTATCCCTAACCCTGGTTCTCGTAAAAGCGCTGGGGTTAGAGAATGTAATGAGGATCAGGAAAATATTCAATTCCCATTGTGTCGGATTAAATATTTGTTAAAGCTGAATGAGCAAAGATTTTTTTTTTTCAAAGACTCTCAACTAAATTATACGCACATCCAGCAATGCCAAATAAAAATGTATTCGAATTGCAAAAACACTTAATATTCAACAAATGCGGCAAAATTACCTTGAAAAACTAAATGTCAATTCCCGATACCGCACTCTAGGTCCTCTTGCCCTTTCAAAGGATTCATTAAAACTCAAAACAAGCAGTTGTTTCCATCGTTTGAAAATTGTAAATTACTAAATGAAACCATTTTTTTCATTTTTTCTCACACTTTACATTCACTTTTGTCTGTTTGTACTTTTTTATGCAAATGTTCTTAGAAAGCAATAAAAAATAATGCAAGAGTAACGAGTTTTCACAGCTTTCCTACTTTTGTATTTAGGAAAGTTGCCTTTAACTTCAAGGAAGGATAAAATGGAAAACCAGTTTAGAGTCTTTCCTTTTCTAAACACACACATACACAAAGAAATGCACTGACACATTGAAGATACCCTTTTTGTGTATTTTATCTCTACGAACAAAAAACGCGCCATAATCACGCTACGACACACATCGATTCTCGATATTTCCGCAGCCCGATCCCTCGAAACACCTCCACAAAGGACTGGAAACCCGTGAAACCGTGGAAGCCGCGACTTGAAGGGCCGGGCCCCGGGGAAAGAACCCTGCGGGGCTCCTGTCATCCCTCTTCGTGAGCCGCAGAGCAGGCTCGGGCCGGTCTCGCAGAGCCGACAGGCAGCCGCGAGCGCCCAGCCATCTGGCGTGGTTGCCGCCGCCGCCGCCCGCCCGCCGCCCGCGCGCCCCCCGCCCCCCCGGGATTGTGTTGGCGCGGGCGGCGCCGCGCCGCCACCCCTTTTTATCTGCGCTCTAAATAGGGGCGGCGCTGAGGGCGGAGCCGAAAAAGCGGCGGCGCAGTGTCGGCCAGCAGCCGGCTAAAGGGATAATACTCGTAAAGGGAAGGGTGGAGACGACGGATAAGGTTACTGAACGAACAAACCTTGCAAATGCGTTGTTTAAATCGTAGTTCTGAAGGGTGAACGAAGAAGTGATGGAAGTATTGTGCCACGCAGGTGCAAAACAGGTTCAAAGCATGTCCAGGGCAGTCCAACGTAGATACCGAAGGCAGCCGTGAAAGATTATCGTGGTCAAAATTATTGGGCGCTAGTGTTGTGAATGAGCCGCGGAAGTGCTGCTTCCAGGGTATCAGATGTGGAGACGAGGTGAAGTGTTATGTAGTGTATGTACTAGATAAGATAAATTAATGTTGGATACTAATGAATTAAGCAACAAGATTCGTTGCTAAAATAAAATAGAAAGAGTCCGAAGAGTTATACTCAGTGACAGTACGGAAAGAAGAAATAGAGAGAAAGTGCAGAACACGTCCTGTTTATGGTGTTCGACGGTAAGACAATAGTGGCAGCAGCGGCGTGGCGAGGTTCTAAAGCGACACCCCATAAGGGCCAAACCATCCACGTGTGGCGTGTACAGTGCATAGTAGTGAGTATAAGGAAAATGGGGAGAGTGAGAACCAGACAAGCGCTGATGTGTAGGGTTGAAAGGTTGTCCGCGAACACGAAGGCTACCACCCACTCTTTTGCCTATAGAGGAGGGTCTCTTTGGACTCAAAAGTTTGGAGAGGTCCGCCCCTTTCATTACCAGCTTGGGGCGCACCGCCTGGAGTGGACCGTCTAGCCTGACGTCGCTTCGTTAACTGGAGCGTGACGTGAATGCATTTACTTTGATGCATAACGCTGAAGGAGCGGCGACTCACTGCCGGACTGGAACATCTGGCACTAGACAATCTCTAAACAGAAAAGTATTAGGGACCGTAAGGAACATTAAGGCTCAGCACTCGAAACCCGTGCGCTCAGAGAAGCATCAAAGTGAACGACTCATCTCATTCGCCGAAGGAAGTTAATGCACTATACGACCCATCTCTTGGCATAGGATTCTAATGCAAGATTATCGTCATATACTCCGAACATCCTATCAATCAGGCGTAACCACGATCATAATCCAGAATGTGTGCCTTCCATATTTGCTAGATACATCGTATAATCTCCATATCTGCTCAGTAAACTTCGCTAGAGAATAACGTACCAAACGCATTAAGTGGCTTACATAGGCATTTAATGCGAAGCAAGGAGGGCTCCTGTTACGCCCATCAACCTCTTCTACTCAATACATAAATCCGAAAATACAAATCCGCTAAATCCCGGGAGAGGGAAACTCAGAGCTTTGGCGGATGAAGTCAAGGAAATATTTTTCTTCATAATGCGCATTCCTGTCTAGAAAATGAAAAAAAAACGTCCAGTTGTCAGGGTGCTTTTGTTACAAGTTCGTCCACGAGACGCAAAAAGTATACACATTTACAAATTCTAAAAAACGGATGATTCTATGAATGTTCATTCCAATTCCAGAAAGGTTAACAGATTTTAACATAAATTGGAATCAATGCCATAAAGAAAATTTTAAGATGTCTTTTACCTCGCAAAATTCCAAAAAACTCACATTTACACAACGTAATGTATTTTACGAAACTCGCACGATTTCGTAAAATACATTATTTTAAAAATTACATATTCTTTATTCACTTATAATTAAACGCACTCTACAAGCAATTATTTAAAAGTTTGGCTATAATTGAAGAGGTTTTTATTTATTTTTTACCTCGGGCGCTTTTGCATAAGAGTTCCCCGCACCCACCAAAAAAAGGTTTAACAGACATGAGAAACGAACCTGTATCGTATATTTGCAGAATGGATGTAACCAATATTACTAGATATACAACATCGGTCTTAGCGTTTCCTGTTTTCCAACCGAACCCCACACAATTTTGGAAATGGGAATTGACACCATTTTCATTGGGCTTGGCCACTGGAAGTGTCTTGTGTGACATATCAAACAAACTCTCCACGTGGTGTTGTATCAGCTGTCCCACCCCCTAAGCCTCCGCCCCGTCGTCCCCAAGAGAGCCACCCCGCTTCCACAGAGCTTCCACCCCCTCCTCGCATTCCTAAGATAACGCGGCGAGGCGTGGCTCTGCTCAGGATTCCTCCAGGACGATGAAAGTGAGCGGGCCCGACATACAGCAGACACTTTGGGCACGAAGGAAAGATAAACGACCGAGATTGCGAAAACCTCTCAGATTTATCGCACGCTTTATTTCGCAGCTTTAAGATGGCCAGCAGCAAGTTACTTTCACTTAACATACCAACGTTCTTTTATTTCTCTTAGAAATCAAAGTACGATTCATTTATATTCGTAGACGCTTCTTCTATTGAAAGCATTTAATCAATGATATGAACTTCACAAGAGGATCTACTCGGCCTTTATCACATCATCTCAAAGAAAAGAAACAATCACACAGAATCCCTATCGAATACTTAATGAGACGTCAAGAAACTCGCTAAGCAGTCGCCCGTCAGGCCGCATTCCCCGCCCCCAAACCGCGCGAAGTACGCCTTTCCGCCACGCAAAAGGCAGCAACGTGCGAGGCGCGACCTGGATAAACCCGTCTTGTTTGCCCTGGTGCACACGAGCGCCGCGTCTGGGGACGGCAGCGCGCCCAAACACTCGCAGCGGGATGCCCTCAGGCGCAGAGCCCCGTGCCCATCCCCGCGGCGTTTGCAGGCTCCCACCCCCCCCCCCCCCCCCCACGGAATGCTGTCTCTTGTCGAACCAAGTGGCTCTCGCCGTCCCCACCCTCTCACATCACCACGCCGTCTTCTACCTCACCATGCCGCCCTCGCCGGCCCCTGTTGCACCAAGCCCCCCCCCGCGCCTCACCACAGCGCTACTCGCCACGCTACGCGATCCCTTGTCACATCACGCCGCCCCGCACCGCTTGGCGGGAGCGCCAAGCGTCTGCCCCCGAACTCCTTCGGTATCTCACCACGCCCACCTCCCTACGTTCACCTGCCCGCGCCCATGTCCCCCACCTTCCTCGGCCTAACTCACTACGCCCGTCTCCACACTCATTTCCATAGGTTCCCCCCCCCCCCCGCCCACCGCTTCGCACGGCGCCGTGTTGCCGACGCTCAGCGTCCGTCGCAACTTCGAAACAAACAACCCCGCGGGTGAGCAAGCCTCACTGGGGGAATACGGCGTGTTTCGCGGTTCAACCCCCCACCCTCCTCGCTCTGGAGGACGACATCCACAAATCAAGCGAGAGGAAATGCTCCTGGCGGAGAACTTTTGATGTAATCCACTACCTTGCGAAGAGAATGATGGGTGTGTTTTCACACAATTTGTGAAAAGGCCTTTGCTTAATTTATTCCCAGCCGAAAAGTTTCTGAATTGTTACTTTTTTAAAATTAGAATTTTTCATAGATATTTTCGTAAATTATTGATTTACGAAAATCACATAGTGTGCCTTCTATTTCACGACAGAATTTTAGACTGATTCTCTTTTATTATTTAGAGATACGATAAATGCAATCGTGTTTCGTTAAAACCATAAATATATAAATGTACCGATGTTTCCAACGTAATACAATATCAACAAAAAATTAAACTCCTGGGTCAGATGTGTCGGTCCACCGATTTTGAATACAAAACGGGAAAAAATCGGGACATACAACAAAAGCATCGAAATATAAATAATGAAACATACAATCTAGGTCGCATTTAATTTCTTATATCACCTATTTGGCAAACCAAGCTAACTACATTAAATTAATTGGAAGTATTTCAGAAACTATGAATATTTTCCATTGATTTTTTGTTATTTATTGATTTTTTAATGTGTTTAAGTTTCGGATTCAAATTTCAACACTTCCTTCATCTATAGTTTCATTCTCAATTTCAGTTTATAAATTATTTTTTATATAACTAAGTTTTTGACGATTCCTTTTCAACCCAGGGCAAACACTTCAATAATTGAAATAAATAATATCGAAACGACCGCTCTCAGGAAATCCATATATCAACTGTTCTTTACTCTATGGAGTTGCGAATCTAGCGCAGTAAGTTACAAGGAATTATGAAGATCATTTGAAAGGAAACCGTTTTATTTCGTTCCGGTTGCAGCAAAAGATTTAATGAAAAACAACGGTTGCCCATTCTCTCTATTGGAACCTTTGTAACTATTTCGAAAACACCACCCAATTGATGCTATAAATAACACTTTCTTGTGTATATACAACATAGGCGTGCACAGCCTAAAACACAGAGGTGCAAGTCTGTTTTTGGGCCCCCTTTATCACTTTTTACTTATTAATTCACATTTTTACTTACGTTTTGTAAGTAAAAAGTGGGATAAAAAGTAACAATTGGCTTTGTGTATAATAAGTATGAAGTGTATTTTGATGACACGTTTAATGAAATAATTAATATACACAATTGATTTCATTCTGAACCATTTAGAGGTTTGCCAGATGACTTGGAGAGAGTCTCTATTCCCAAACATGTAACAATTTGCCAAATTGTCAGGTTAAATAAGGGTAAATCAGTTATGCACTTACAGAAATAAAAAATTTTATTGCCTAAAGCTACGGGATACCTATCAAACTTTTTTGGAGAACCAAACTCCCTGATGTGCGCACGCATATGGTATTTATTATATCATCTCTAGTAGCTGAAAAATGACTAAACACAAAGAGCACATTGTAGCTGGCACCGATGCAGCTTGCACTACATTCATATTCCCTCGGATCGCCCCGGGGCTCCGAAGAACCCTCCCCTCCGCCCCTTCGGGAACCGGTCGCGAGCGGGCGCCCTCCGCGCGCCAAACACCGACGCCGCCATCGCCAGCGCTCCCATGTGCCAGTGCTGCCCGCCGCTGCCAGCGAAAATCATACTTTTTGGGAGGGCGCTACGTCCCGCAGATGACCAGAAGCGGTGGCTCAGTGCATCATCTGATGTCAATGCAGCGCCTCTGACAGGGAGGTCCTAGGTTCCCACTCCCCACGGCGGCAGGATTTTCGACACTAGCTTTTCAGCTAGATCGAATTCAGTCGCTGTCTAGAGGAGAATTCTAGTGGCTGGCTGCTCTAGTCGGTAGTTTTACGTAGTTTCTCCGACCAACACCAGGCGAATGCTGGAGCAGTATCCTATCAAACGGGTCACGGACCGTAGTGAAATAAATGGAATTATACATAAATAGACGCCTTTTATTGAGTCCAATTTAAGTCTATGAAAATGTCCTAAACCAAATGAAAACATACATAGTATTTTTTTTAATTCTCTGAAACACTGATTGTATAAAATTTCATGAACATCTTCCTCCAGGCGCAGTATCAATTTGAACGCAATGAAACAGAATACGGAGTAGCACGGTCGCCTGCTTTCACGGCCCAGCGAAATTGGAGTACTGGGAAAAGGGCCGCCTAATCTGCCAGCCAATTAGTAGCAGGAGGCCGGGAGCGGGAGCGTTTGGTCCCGCGAGCGGATTGGGCCTCGCCTCCGCCTCCGCCTCCGTCTCCGCCGACGCCGCCGATGGCAATCAGCGGTCGGCGCTACGTCGGACAATGGGGCGCGCGCCTGGATTAGGGGCGACGACGGCAAAAATAGCAAACGCAGCACAAAGAGAGGGCGGGCTTTTGTGCGCGGGGGCACTCCCGAGACGCCACGCGCGAAGCGTGGTGGGCGGGGTGGGGTGGGGTGAGCTGGGCTAGTCGGTGGGGCGGTCGGTGTGCCCCGGATGTCAATTTGTTGGCCCCCGCGGCCGGAAACGTCAGCGGGGCACGAGCGCGTTTCGCCCCGCCCCGCCCCTTCCCGCGCGGCCCCCTAGGTCTCTTCCGGCGCGGAGAGGGCGGCGGACGGAAGCGAGCCGGCGCGTGCTGGCGCGTGCACGGGCGCTCGGGTCGCGAGACGGGCAGCGAGGAATTCCCCGCAACGGACGAGCTAAAACCTACTCGGATACTATTTCGGATACACTGATGGCACGCGGCCAACAACAGCAACTGCGATTCGAGGAAAATCAGGCGGGAGGAAGAAATGGAGATAATAGTTCGGATCGATTAACACAAAACGTTTTTCTCTTTTCCGAATTGGAAATAGAATATTTAATGAAGACTCTAAGAATATTTAGTGAAGATCTGTCGGCAGTTTGAAAACATTTCTAACACATAGTAATAATTACATTGTGGGAATGTGGATGCCAAGGTTTGCAATTTACAGAGTGTTTCACATCTTTTGTAAAAAAGCACATGCAGAGTATATTGGCAAAAGAAAATAAAGGTTTGCTTTGTTCCTAATGATATCTACAGCATAATACGAATCGATCAATTAAAATCTACTGCTTAATTTCAATGGGTTTAAAATGAGATAAAAAGGCAAATTCGAGGAGATTTATCACAAAATCACTCTCCATTACTTTAATTCTGTACATTAATCATGCACTCCCAAATGCACAAGAGAAACAGGTACTCTAACAAATCAACAGTTACACGAACTGTGAAGAATCCCTTATATCAATAAATGTAACTGAAATATAATATTAGGAGAGAAAATGAGGTTAATTAGATCTGCAAAAATGTTGGCGGGGGTGACATTTATACTGCAATCAACACAACTGCATTTACTAGTAAAGCACATTTCCGAGCACTTACTGCAAACAAATACAAATCCAGTTTCACACCCAGCGAAGAACACGCGGTAGATTCACTACGCAGATTGCACAGTCGCGCCGTGTGCGTCTCTCGTCTAAATGTTTTGTTTTGTTCCCCTCCACAGTGTTTCTGCGACGCAGGGAACTTATTAATTGGTGTAGGGGCACACAGCCTTTTGTAACTGCCTTGCAGCCTATGCAACTGGAGGGAGAGTTTATTTAAATTACAAACAAAAACTAACTTAATGCTAGCTAAAATGTAAAGGTACAAATTTCGGTAAGCTCCTTGGCCTCATTAATTTGATACAACTGTACCAAAGAACGATCATAACGTTGTCTGTCTCTTCAATGATTCATTAGATTGTTTTCATTAACACCACATTCACACTTTGTTTACAGCCGCCCAGACGCTCGTTCCGCGCCCGTGTCCCTCACAGCCGGGCGCCGCCGCGTCGCCTATTTGTGCACGTGTTGCTGTTTGGCCGCCTTCGCGTCGATCCGCCTGGCCGCAGGAGGCGCGCGTTTTTAAAGCTATTGACACAGCAGCGCCCGCTGGTGTTATTGCACCGGCGACGCGCGCTGCGGCGGCGGGCGCGAGCGCGAGCCAGGGATAGAGTGAGGGCGAGGGCAAGGGCGGGGGCGGGGGCGAGGGCGAGGGCGAGGGCGAGGGCGAGGGCGAGGGCGAGGGCGAGGGCGAGGGCGAGGGCGAGGGCGAGGGCGACGGCAAGGGCGAGGGCGATGGCGAGGGATAGGGGGGGGGGAGGTGAGGGGGGGGGGGAAGGGGGAAGGGGGGGGGGGCGGGTATGGGCATGGGCGAAGGCGATGGCGGGGACGGAGGCAGGAAAGAACGTGAGGGTAAGGGCAAGAGGGGGGGCGGCGATGGCGAGAAGGCACCCGCATTCGAGGGCGAACTGGGCCAGTGGGGCCGGCTCTATCTCGCGGCCCGCATGCCCACCGCCGCGCCGCCGCTGGAGGCCGGAAACCGCCCGTCAGCGTCAGCGGCCGCTCGGACGAGCCGGCGGAGCCGAGGAGGAGCCACCTGCGGCTGGGGACGCCAGGGAACGGGCTTCGCTCCGCTGCAGCTGATTACACAGCGCGGTGGGCGCGACAGCTCCGTTAGCGACGCCAAACCTCTGAGGTGTTTACAGTTTTTTGAGAGAAAACGTGATGACAAAATGTAGATTTACGGTTTATAAGTAAATAAAATGCTATTTATTATGGCCATTAAGATAGTTCACCTCGAAACAATTTCAATGTGTTCCCTTTTAGGCAATACTCATTAAGTCTCGCTACAAAAGCTGATAATGATATATTTTATCACAAAATAAACTATTCGTATTCATTCAGTTATTCATTTTTTGTAAATGAGTTTACTTAATGTAAGGAATGACAAAAACATAAAATATTTCAAAATTTTAAAACATTTCTTACATTATGTTGTTGAATTATTCAAATTCTGTTAGTGGAAGATCAAACGAATGCACCAATGCGAGGTTGCGTCTGCGTTCACCTAACTACTCAGTCCATCAAAATTCCTGGTTCAACCACTAAAGTCTCCGCCTATTTCTAAAACGAGAAAATATTTGTATATGCTATTTCCATATATTATGGAAAGATATGCTACGTAGAAGACGAACATTCAAGAAACATTACCTCCTTTTAATGTAGGAAGTGATAACTGAATGAAGAAGTGTCATTGTCGATGACGTGGCTCCTGTTTTATTTCGAATTTTATTTCGATTTTGTTTGTTCAAACATGTTTGTTCCTGCTATTGCAAAAGTAGGAATAATAAAAACTTAAATGTAATTAAAATGAAACATGTAAAAAGATAAGTGTTTGTTTCTGATTACCGGGATCATTCATAAAGGTGTGAATCACTCGTAGAAACGTATTCGCATAAATTTACATTTTACTTCTTTACGTTAACCGTGGTCTTCATGTTCCATACGTATTACTGTAAGGGCGAATAAGCAACGTATCGAGTTCTTCGGTCGTGTTGATAGTTACGAAATTCCTCTACGGCTTGTCTTAAAACCACTAGTCTGAAAGCTGTACATTGCTCCAGCTCAGGTTAACGACAGACCTTCGACTGGCCATCCAAAAAGTGAACAAACTCGCCGGACCAGACCTGCACATCCGGGACGCGAAGGTTGCAGAAGTGTTGAACAGGTGCGCAACTTGTCGCTCCTAAAGACGATAACATTTTGGTCACAAATTTATCCAAAACGACGAAGGGAGGCTGTTCATCTAGTGAAAGACAACATATTTTCGCAAGTCCTGTAATTTTATGGGCCTTGTTTTCTAACAAGTTCTTCTGTATTTCGTTCCATCCTCGTCGCATTTTTAATAATTAGAAATCCATAGGTAGGGTTTCAAGGAAAACTGATAATGACTTCGACTTCAATTTCTTTCGATTGTCTTTATTCAACGATCAATTCAACTTATTTCCTTCATTGAACATTATGATGATTGGAAGTTAGATAAATGTCATGAACTTCTGCAGTTTGTGCTGTCTGCCAGGAACTTCAATGAAATGGTAGAAAAAATGTAGAAATCGAAATAAAGTTATCAATTACCCAACCGAGGACAAATAGATAGACAGATAGATAGATAGATAGGTAGATAGGTAGATATTGATTAAAGTTCGCTTTGAGCTAATGCTCGGTGACAATAAATAATAATAATAATAATAATAATAATAATAATAATAATAATACACCAAATTTCAGCGCAAAGGACATCGCCAACCACATTTCCCGACCTTCGATATTTTCTTCCCGTCGCGTCGCGTCGTGTCGCGTCGCCCTGCCGTCTTTGCTGCGACAGGCCTCGCGCAGTAACGTCATTACGTGAGACGCGCGCGTTTGCGGGAAGCTCGACGACGCCCGCGAAACCGCACGAGCGGCCTGGCGGTGCACGGACGGCTTTGCGGCCCGGCGGTCGGACACCTTGCCGCCATCGCCATCGCCATCGCCGTCTGCGGTCGGGGTTAAGGAACGGTACAAGGCGGGCGACCTTACCCTAGAGGACATTGTCACGCAACGGCGAAGAGAAGGGTCAATTCCTTGCGATTCTTTCGTTCATAATATTGTGTTATCGGCAAATCTTTGATCCCGGTGAATAAGTCTTAAACATTCATTTTTACAGGAGAGCTAAAAACAACGTTTAAATGAATTAAATCAGGGATTAATGATATTCACAGGAAGGTGATATTCAAATGAAGATGATATTCAAATAAAACTATTTTTGTGTAGGTTTTGTTTGAATATCATTAATCCCTAATTTATAGCACTGGTTTAAAGTTGTTTTTTACTCCCCTGTAAATTTAAGTTTTTTTTACTTATCAGCTTATTCACCGGAGTCAAAGAAATGTAATAGTAACTTCAGCAAACACAAAGGTTTTATACGTTGCGTTGTCAGCTTAATGAGTATTCAACTGAAACATGTGTAATATGAAATGGATACTTATTACTAGTGAATGCAACGTATGGGACGAATATGTCATTACGCTTATGAATGTGATGCGTGGTATGGTATGCAAATAGAAAATGAAATCTAATTACGTATCTTATTGTAACATAAGTAGATCACATACAAGAAAAATGAAATATAATACTTCGACTACCATGATCTAACCAACAAGTTTTCCGCAGTAAAAACAAATGTGCATAAATGTATGTGACAATTACTTCTTGGCTGTCCGAAAGTGGGCTCTCAGCCCACTACGCGGCGTCACCCGGACAGCCAAGATGTAATCGACGCGAGCCGCGGAAGCTTACGTGTACATATATATGTGACAATGTATTTCTCTCACAAAACGTTTTCAAAATTGTATCCCTTTATAACACACGAAATATTATAATAATTTCTTGTAACCAGGGGTATTTTAACATTTTAAGAAAACATTTCATGAAATCAAATTTTCCCCGGGGGCATTAGAAGTACCTCTGTCAACCGAAATCCACCGAGCCGTTAATCAACCACAACGAAGTGCAACACGGTCAGTGTCCGAACAGACAAGGTTGTGCGCCCCGCAATTCCCATTCGCGAGCACCACATCCGGAGCACTTGACAGCACACCGCGATCGCATCACCGGACCGCGAACCGCGAGCCTCCATCACAAAACCTACGCTGCTGCCCTCATCCGCCCATCTGTTGATTCTGGTCGTTTCGTTGTCATAACGACACGCTTCATTAAATAACAAAAGCACCGCGATGGCTGCGGGAGCGTGGGGCTGGCGGCGGGCGAGATCCGCGGGCGAAGCCGAGCTATGCGGACAACGAGGAGGTGGGCTCGGGGACAATGACGGCGGTGGCTTCACGCAACTTCACTATATAGATGGCGCGCTGTGGTGCTAGCGAGCTAACAGATGAGGTGAAAGTTATCTGGATAATGCATAGGAATACAGGGAGGTGATCGGGAGAGATGGCTTTGGATTGGTTGGTTGGTTGGTTGGTTTTTCGTGTTTCCGGGCGCGTCAACTGCTTCGGTCATTAGTCCCGTAAGTGTGGTGCATGTCTTTTTCTCGGGAGATGGCGGTGATTTTCCCCCGCTGGATGGCGAGATCCGGCGCCGACCTACCGTCGGCTAGTGCGGTTTCCCCCTCACCAGGACTCTCCCACCAGCCGGGCACCGCCCCAGCCGGGACAAGCTCTAAGCTCCCGACCTGTCTCCCGGAATATGTGGTAGTGTAGTGCATGTTAGTGTGTGTGTAAAGGAGCGGATAAGACAGGGAAGAGGAAGGAAAGATCGCGCGCGTTCCGTAGCCCGTTTGATAGGGTACTGCTCCGGCATTCGCCTGGTGTTGATCGGAGAGATCACAGAAAACTACCGATCAGAGCAGCCGGCCGCTAGAATTCTCCCCCAGATAGGGACTGAATTCGACCTAGCTGAAAAACTAGTGTCGAAAATCCTGCCGCCGTGCGGAGTGGGAACCTAGGACCTCCCGGTCAGAGGCGCTGCAGTGACATCAGTTGATGCACTGACTACCGCTCCCGGTATGGCTGTGGAAATGGCGGCGGACGACGGCGAGGGAGATGTGATTTTAGGAAACGAATTGCGGAGGAAGATTGCTGAGGGCTAAAGAACGCAGATGGTGAAGGTGGTGTGTTAGGAGCGGGTTGTGAGGGAAAGTTAACGGAGTTTAGTTGGTAGAGATACATACGTAGGTACAGGGGAGATGGTAGACGTAGGTTAGTAGAGGTTAAGTATAAAGGATGAATAATATTAGAGGCAGAATGGGGGCGTTGTACGTACGAGAAGATGGGACAAACGACGCGGTTGGGACAAATCGTTAAAGCAAGAGAAATTAGATCAGGTAGGATTGGGGGGATGGATGGCTCAGGCAGGCGGACGGAGGCGATGGCATAGTGAAAAAACAAATGCCACATGAAGAGGATACGACAGCGGTGACGGGGTTGCGTAGGGTTGAAAAGGTTGGTGGGTGCGTACCGCTTTTGTTTTTCCATTGGGATATTGCTATGGAGCTAATAAACATTAGGCAGGACAAACGTGAGCCGGATATTGAACGCAACGCTCAGCTGGATCCGAACTGACTGGGAAGTTAATTTATGATAGCCCGTATCGCTTTAGAAAAGAGCATGTATAAAATATCGAACTCAAAATTCATGAATGTAATAAAGTAAATACGATTCTGCGAGATTTATCAACTCCTGTAAATACTGCGGTACTAGAAATGTGGTAACGGTGTGCTCAATGAATGCGATGAACTGACAAACAAAACATCGCTTCCAAAATTTCATGATAAACAAGGAGTAAATATTCCAAAATAATGGTGAATGCAAGTCATTAATTATTAACGTTATCCTCTCAGAACTAATAAAATAAAAAGCCCGTTTTAAATGGCTGCGCCAGACACGGAACATGAGCAAAGTTACCTTTTAACTTTCAGAAAACAAAATACCGTAAAACGGAATTTTAGCACAAATATTACTAATCGAGAGGCATTGCCTTCTGAGAATATTCTAATAAATACAAGTGGATAAAGGTGTTCGAGAGAAAGACTGAAATATCAAGAAATCGATACCTGTGTCAAGTTGAATGTATTGAAAAAGTAAAACATCTGAAAAGTATATCGCGTTTGTAATAGATGTGTTGGAAAAAAGTACCTTTATATGCCATTTTATTTCAAAAGGAGATTGGACAATTATGAAACTCATTGTACTCTACTTTTCATTTGAATTTACTAAGTCAATTTGAGAAAGTTGTTAGATCGATGTTGATAGTAGTTAATAGTGGACCTTGTTAGATTAGGGCAATTTTGTTCTAATAATTTCTATTACTGATTACAAAACTGACCTCATTTTCATAAAGTTTAAAGTAAAATTAAGATAATCAAACTGGATGAAACACATTAAATGTGTCAAGCGAACAGTATCATTACGTAAAAAAAGTACAAGTCCTTATGTTTTTCACACAGTCCGTCCAAACAATTTAGAGAAAAAAGAAAGGAAGAAAAAAGGAAATGTAAAAATTGTTTTTACTCATATTATTTTGTTAGTTTTGTAGGCGCGCGCACAGTGTAAATTCCTCGCGCAAATTATTATTGTTATAATTTCGTACTTGTTACAGTGTGAAGTAAAAAGCAAATAATAAGCACAGTGTAGCGCGCATGCAGAGTGTGTAAAGTGTTCAAAGAAGCCAAAGAAAGAGGCAGACTCGCGAAATGCGCGTCTCCGGGCATCTCGGCGGGAGTCTGACGGGAGCTGACAGGCCTGGCGGCGGCGGGGTGTCGGGCGGGGTGGAGGGGGGCGGGGGCGAGGCGAGGCTGGGCGGAGCGTGCAGGGGCGGGGAGGGTCTGGGCGGGGCAGGGAGGAAGGGCGGAGAAAACAGGGCGAGCCGGGTTGGGACAGGGAGGGGCGGGCGGGAGTGGGCGGTGTGGGCGGAGCAAGCGGGACTGTCCGGGGCGGAGAGAGACTGACCGGGACGGAGAGGGACTGTGCGGAGCGGAGAGGGACCGGGTGGGGAGAGGGGCCGTACGGGGGGGAGGAGCCGGACAGTTTTTTGCGCGGGCGCCCCGACACCGTGAGTGGCAATGGCGCATGTGCGGAGCAGCTGCACGCCGCGCGGTGCGTACGCGCTCTTGGCCCCTCGCCATCCGGCCTTCCCGACCCCCGCGCAGCGCCGTGACCGCTCTGCCTCCTCTGCGGCTTCACCTCTCACAACAAACGCGCCAAATCAAACTACTACCTAGTCCACTCATCAAATCCGCACGAGTATTGTTTAACAATACATCTGGCATGTCCCAATCAGGGCGACGTACCTCAAAAAAAAAAATCTCTTCCTGAATTTTCTTAACAGTTCTCTTCTCTGGCCAATCAAAATCTCCGATAGATCAGTCATAGACTTATTCTCTCGTGCATTTTCGTAACTAAATTTGTTATAGCCAAAAAACAAGTATGACCGCATTAAATTTTTAACTAATACTGCCACATTTTATCAAATATTGCCGGTCTGCTCGACTTACGATATTCAGCTTAAATTTCATGAATCGGCACTGTCAGCACAACAAACCTGTCAATTTCGAAAAATTAGCATTGAGAATTTCCTTGACGACTCTCCCGCATTCAGACGTTATTTCCCTCTCACTTCGCCTCCTTCTGCGGGCGGCGCCGGCTGGCGCTGTCACTGGCGCAGTCCTCGAGCTCGCGTCTCCATCTCGCGCGACGCGGCGGCAGCGGCGCCGCGAATTTCACGCCCAGCGACGCCGCGCGCGCAATTAAATTTCCCAGAGAAAGTGGCGGCGGCCGCGCGCCGTTTTTACGCCACCGCCAGCGCCGCCGTCATCTCGCCGAGCGCACGTGCTCGCCTTGAGAAGAAGAAGAAGAAGAAGAAGAAGAAGAAGAAGAAGAAGACGCCCGGCAGGAAGGTGCGCGGTGCCGTATCACAGTCTGGGGATCGAGAAAGTTTGGGTCGATACCGCACTGATGGATTGACAGTGAATGAGTTGAATGAATGGGTATTGATATAAAGGAATGAGTACAGTGGCGGCTGGTCATTAAAGGCTGAAAGGCGGAGCCTCTCCTGTAGAAATATCCCCCAAAAGAAATTTAAAAATATATTTATAAATGTATTTACGTATTAATAATGGATTTCTCAGTTGTATTATATAACAATCATATCAAAACTTTTGTTTAGGAGTTCGATAACCGTCGTCCATAACGCTTTTGAAACTGTGACAGGGAAGTCAGGGAAGCGTTAGGCTCCCACTTCATTCCACCGTAAGGTCTGTGTAAAACGGCGAGGCGTGACGTCATGCAATTCACTGCACGGGCTTACGGGCGGGGAAGGCTGCGGACAAGCAGCCTTCAAGGGTGGGGCGTAGGGTTGAAGAAGGACATCTCACCAGATAGCATTACTTGCAGCTCAGCGAGTAGCATTGAACTTCAACTAGTTTTCCCAATATGCGGTAGGAGCGCTACTTTGTTATGCGCGTATCAGAAAAGGTTTTGTTTAGAAATACAATGCATGCAATGTGATTCAATGCATTTGCAGCCTTCCCCATTTACAAAACCACGAGCCGCGACTGAATGAGTATGAATGTCGAGTGAATGAAAAAAAGAACCAAAGGAAAGTCTAAAAAAAGGTATGTCAAAGTGCACACGCAATAACTGCACAATTAGATGAAGCAAAAATTACGTTACATTTAGGTAGTCATTAAGATAAAGCCTCTTCCGGCTGCTTAAGTCCAAATTTAAACGCAATCACTCGACTGGTTCCAAGGTTACTGCGGAATACATTCATTTTAACACATACATATTATACGTATATTCACTTTTATATAATAATATTTGCACATATTGTCTCACCAATTTCGAATAAATGCATTCAAAATACAAATAACACTCTTATTTCTGTATTTTTCTTCTACCCAAGCAAAACTATTACACCCTAACATTGGAAACAAGAAGTAAATAATATTATCGCTTATATACAGATAATTGTTTCTGAATACTTCTAATTATGTGGAGTGTCACGTGATCATGCTCATAAGGTTACTAGCTTCATTCCTGCAACTACTTTACGAACCACGTTCTTATTTTCGCTTCTCAACTCAGCTGATTGAACTGTCATGTGGCGAACAGAGTAAAGACGAAGCCGGAAGCCTTCACGATGCAACGTTTGGGGCTCTCTCCGCAGGAGGGCGGTGCGTTTACTCTGCGAGCTCTTCGCCTTATTTGGCTTTCCTCGGAAGTATCCGGCACCGTTTCCCAACTTTTTGAGAGCTCTTCTCAGTGTGTGTGTGTGTGTGTGTGTGTGTGTGTGTGTGTGTGTGTGTGAGAGAGAGAGAGAGAGAGAGAGAGAGAGAGAGAGAGAGAGAGAGAGAGAGAGAAAGAGAGGAGAGAGAGAGAAAGAAAGACAGAGAGGGCAGGCGAAGCCAGAAAAAAAAGTACCGTCCGTGCATCACCATAAAGAACCCATCGAGATATCGTATCAAACCAAACGCTCGATATTCTCTAAAACCACCTATCTTCCATCCGAATCGCACGAACACGAACGAATGCGATGAAATATAGATGAATGGCGGAGAAAATGAGAAGGATATGGAATTTCAAATCAGAACCCGGACACTCCAATAGAAAGAGAGCGGCACATGAAGAGGCGTTATTTTTCAACCGGAAGGTTACATGACGCCGAAGACGATTACGTGACTGTCAGCCCAGACGACTAACGCATCCCGCGCTCTCGCTCGCCTCCCCAAGCGCGGGGCCCAAACCCCTGCCTCTCAGACCCCCGCGAAGGGCTGCCCCCACCAAGTCAAAGACCTCGTAAAGGCGAACGACTCGTCCCGCATAATACGGCGGCTGAGAGGCAAGGGGTGGGCCCCGCGAGGGGCGGCAACGCCCAATAGACTTCTCAATGACACAGTACAAACTGTTTCCAAAGACGCCGTGCGGTCGGGCGGGCGAAGGGGGCGCGGCCCCGAAACAAAACAGAGCGCGAGGAGAGGGTGAGGAGGGGAGGGAAGTATCGAGGGCTTCCGGATCGAATGAGAGAGAGAAAGGGGTGGAGCCCGGGGAACAGAATGATGAATTGTGCACAAGGGTAGCAGTACATAAAGGGAAGAAAGCAGTTGTAGAGTGGGAAGAAGATTGCCTCGGGGTAAGCTGGAAAAGCAGAGCATAAGTCATATACACGCAAGGGGTATAACTGAAGATGGAAAGCACTGGAAGTGTGAGAAACAGAAGGGAAACTGGGTAGTATACGATACATCCGAAACTAGCCCTATGTACACGTGAAATAGTAAATAGTGAAGTACAGTCACACAAACTGTCAATTGCATAGTAGGAAAAACGCATTTTACTCCAAAAAAGAGTAACTAAGGAGATAACTAAGGAAGATCATGCAACTGCGACCCAAATAGAAAGCTAATACAGACGAAAACACTGCACAATATAAACACGTAGAGAAGGAAGCGAAAACCTGAGCAACATATTCGTATTTTGTGCCACACAGTTTTTTTTTACTTTATCGCTACGGAGTAGAGAGACAGTTACGTAATGCTGGACGAAAAAATTTCGGCAGAACTGTTATTGCGATGTTCTGGAAACGAAAAAGTCGATAAATTCAGTTGCTTAACTTAAAAAAAAAAAAAAACTCTAACACTTGATGTAGCCAGAATCCGTGTTATGTTGGTCCTTGATAGCGAAAAATCGATTGAAGACAAAACGCCTGTCCGTCTGTCAACAACGCTAACGGCTAAACCGTTCAGAGGATTTTCTCTAAAATTGATATTCCCCAATTGATCTGGCTGTTGTCGCGGCTCCTTGAATTTGAAACCAATATACTTTTATCGAGGATACTTTACATGAAGCCCCTGGGATATTTTCCAAATTCTCAACAAAATAGCTTGATTGTTTTTGATTAAATATTGTTGTTGGATAGAGTAAAGCACGAGTTTTGGTGGCTAGTAAAGTGAAAAAGTTCAAACTTTTTTCTGAGTCTTCCTACAACTGAAAAGATAGAGCTTTTTTCTCTTAATGAAATCTGTTCCTTAAAGATGGATTTTGAAATAAAGTCACGTACAATTTTTCAACAAACTAAAACAAATTTGATTGATATCAAATTCAACAAATACTTTTCACGTAATTTTGCGTGAAAATACAGGCGAGAAAGTACGTGCTGTTTTAGCACCACTCGTTTGTCCGAGCGAAATGGCTACAAACGATCAAGATGTGATCAGAAAACAATGGAATCAGATAGCTCACGTCAACAACAAAAGAGCCACTGCCCGAGGACAACAAACTCAAGAAGCAGAAGCGTGCGGCAGTTCCAAAGATCTCGGAGCGAGGGCCGGCACCAGAGGAAAACTCACAAAGGGAGGAAGGGCTCGAGGCAGATTAATGGAAGCCTCCGGAGCGAATCCCTGGAGCCACACGCGCCCCGCGCACGCGCCATGCGTGCTTCATTTATTTCGGATTTCTCGACAAGCCACATAAAAGACCAACATGCGGCGGGGCTGTCAATACGGGAACAAGCGGAAGGGTCGCGCTGAAAAGAAGGGTGCGCGCTATTTTACAGCGCCCTCCAGAAGACTCTCCGCGTGCCGGCTGGGAGTGAAGTGCGCGCGCCGGGGACACAATGGGTTGTAATAGCCGCAGAGTCGCGCGAAGCGATAGCGAGGAATCTCTTCGATGTGAAGAGGGGGGGGGAAAGGGTTTGAGGGCCCACCCGCGCACGTGGACGACGGCCGCTGGGAGATGTGGTGGGGAGGTGGGCGGGGTCGGGTGAGGGAAGCGGAGGAGGACAAGGTTGTTGGTGGAAGTGATGGTGGATAGGAGATGGAAGAGATGGAGAGGATAGATGTGGAGAGGAAGAGATGGTGGAGAGGAGAATGAGGTGGTGGATAGGGTGGAGGAGGAGGAGGAGGTGGGTTATGTGGTAAGTTATATAGATAATGAAGATGATGGAGTGGGAGGAAGAGTGGATGATTGATTCCGGGTACGTCATCTCAGAAGTTATCAGTCCCGTAAGTGTAGTGCATGTTTTTTCCATCGGGAGGTGGCTGCGAATTTCCCCTGCTGAATAGCGAGATCCGGCGCCGAACTACCGTCCACTAGAGGGTTTTCCCCCATCATGGCATCTCCTACCAGAATCCAACCATCTCCCGCCCCAGCCGGGATAACCTCTATGCCCCAGACTGATCTCCCCGCATGTGTGGTAGTGAAGTGCATGTTAGTGTAGGTGTGTGTATAAGGGGTGAAGATAGGCCAAAGAAGGGGTGGGAAAGATCGCCCGTGGCCCGTTTGGTAGAGGTAGAGTACTGCTCCGGCATTCGTCTGACGTTGATCGGAGAAACCATACAAAACTACCGATCAGAGCAGCCGGCCGCTAGAATTTTCCTCCAGAGCGGGCAAGCTAGTGTCGAAAATCTCTCCAATTCTCGGGACTCGAAACTAGGACCTCCCGATAAGAGGCACTGTAGTAACATCAGTTGATGCACCGCTCTGGGTGGGAAGGGTGGAGGTCACGGGAGTGACGAAGATGTTGAGATGGGGGCGGAGGGAGCTGTGAAGGTGCAAGTTTTCAAGACTTCCCCCCGGCTGCTGCACTTGTGGAGACGGAGAGGGTGGAGACCGTGACGGCAGACGCACGCATCTGTTGGAGCGAACGGCATTAATCACGGTCGGCGCACGAACTCGCCGTTCCCAGAAATTGCGGCAGTTGGAATCTCTAAAATGTCTATCCTGAGAAACGCCTACGCCAAAGCACTCGATTGCTTTTTGTTCTACGTAAAAAAATATGAATAGTCTGTAGAAGTCTGAATCATTGAATATTTAATAATACTATTTCTTCTGCGTAAATTGATATCAATTATTAATCTAATGTTATCATTTTTTCTAGTGACTCACCAACCCTCAAACACTTCTCATTTCATATTAAGCAATAAAAATAAACATCATATAAGCAGAGACTTTCTGTTTATAAATACGCGCTAAAAGTTTGCAAAGGAAACTTAGAGTTGTTTACACAGTTAGTCAATTTCGCGTGCTACAATAATTCTTTGGAATTACATTGGAAAATACTCCTGTATTCAAACGTAGGTTTAGATATCCCACTTCACGTTCACGGTATTTTTACAGCATGCAGCACTCGTGAGTCGCCATTAATCTTCTCAAACTTTGTCATAATTTTTCACAGTCTGAAAAAAGGCGTCCGAAATGAGCACAGCAGCAAATATCTACCCCAATTCATGCAGGTAAATTACATTTTAGAATCAGAAGAATGTATTACCAACTAACTTCACGAACTATTAAAACGCATGTGTTCGTTGAACACATACAGAATTAATAAATCAAGTCTCGTCTCCCATGACGAAGTTGAGGCCCGCCATTCAAATCACGACCCTCGAGATTCCGTCACGATCGTCACAATATATACGTCGTGGGGTCTTTTTTTGATGCTGCCTCGTCATCATCCCAGCGCGCTCTCCATCAACCTCACCTCTCGCGGGTTCCCCTCCGTCCTTTTCAGCGTCCTCGGAGGGAAACGCGAAGTAATCCCGAGCGGGGATAGGGCGAAGACGAATTTGATTGTCAATCCCCATCAGCGAAGGGCGGCAAGCCCGGGGAATCGTTTACGAGCGCCGCGGATTCCCGGGGAGCGAGGACAAAGGAGACTCCGTGGAGGAGTCGCTAATACCCAGGAAGCACTGCTTCTCCGAGAGGGAGCGACTTTTAACGCACCAATCCAGATGAAGAGCCATCCGGCTCGCCGCTTCTGGCTCGACGGTTAAAATTCGACGCAACTGCGCGGGGAGATGCAAGCACAACTTTTAAAAAATGCATACGATCCTAGAGGGCTGCTTTGAGGTGATTATTTACATACAGATCGGTGGAAGGGAAACGAGATTTGAATGCTCACGCATGCCACACACTTAAGAGATTTCCAACATTCAAAAAATAAGGATTTTTAGCTATCTCTCTTTGGAATGTATTCTCGAATTTCTTAGATCGAAAAGATTTGGCTAAACCACTTCTCTGCATTCCACACCAGGAGATATAATAATTTTGCTTCTGAACACCACGAGAGTTTCCGAGATTCTGAGACGAAACATGGAAGAATAT
This sequence comes from Teleogryllus oceanicus, assembly GCA_964035755.1. Taxonomy (NCBI): domain Eukaryota; kingdom Metazoa; phylum Arthropoda; class Insecta; order Orthoptera; family Gryllidae; genus Teleogryllus; species Teleogryllus oceanicus. Next base: position 58,435,822 of record CAXIVR010000011.1, read on the forward strand.
TAGCGAAGAGTTATTAAAAGTTAAGTCAATGATGGAATAAAGAAAGTCGAGCAATTTCCTTCAATTAAACTCTGCGATGCTGTTTATTATTACCCAACACAGGAAATTTCCTTATCCTCTTTCCTTCTGCATCAAATGAGCTCTTTCAAAAACCAATTTCCGTCCTCAATAAAGAAGATCATAAATTTCAATATTGAACGAAAACTTGGCAATCCCTCGCGCATGTAGTTCATTTCTCGGGGGTTTCCGTAACCCGCAGCACTGGCACGTCTGTCCTTGGGTTTTACTGCGAACAAATAGTGGCATCTCCGCTCCGCGGGTGCTGTTCGGTGTTAGGATGCTCCGGTGGGAGCGCCAGGGTCGTAGGAAGCAGCAGAGCGATAAGTCGGGCGGAACGGGGCGGGGGGGGGGGGGGGGGGGGGGGGGGGGGGGGGTGGGTGGTGCGGGGTTCGTCGAAGCGGGGCAATGCGGAGCGTGGTGAAGACGGGGTAGGCGGGGGCCGCGGGCGGGCACTCGGGCGGTGGAACCGTGGGCGGGGCGGGGCAATGGGGAGGGGCGTAGGTGAGGGTCGCGGCCGAGAGCGAGGCGGTGGCATGGAGGCGTGGGGGCGATGGCGGTGGCGGTGGCGTTGGCGCGGGCGTGCAGCAGCGTGGAGGTATACGCGCGGCGTTTGGCCCCGGAAACCGCATTCGCGTCGCTGCGAGCAGTAAAGTTTACGAGCGCCGCGCGCCCACGGACCACCGAGGCCGGAACGACGCCGCGCCGCTCCGCACGACGCAGAGGAGCGGAGCCCGAGGAGAGAAAGTCGTGCAAAGACGGAAGGTAAGCACAAATACATTTTAAAGAATGAACGCATGAGAAAAGCAATAAAAAATGTAATTGGACGAACAAAGTTGTGATGAGTTACAGTCGGCAAACTGTATGATCGTATTCATAATTAGATACTTCGATATAAATGAATTGTTAAAAATTTACAAGAAGAGAAATCAGAAAAATTACAAATAATAAACATAAAAATAAGAAACAGGAAAACGAGACGGTGTAGAACACGGAGCTGTAAATGATAGATAAATCGACTGAAAATAAGGCTATATAACGACACGACTTCAAGAAGTAAAACAAACGAAACTAAGGGTATGAAGAGCACTCTAAATGTACCAAGAGTTCCTCTTTTCTATTCCGAATATAGGAAGCGAAAAACCGCAATTCCCAAGCGCAACAGCTTGAGCGCAACACACACGAACCCGCACATATGGACCCCTGAAGGAACAAACGAGAAACACGTCTAGTGCGGCGCGGAGCCTGGAAACGACTCGGCGGGCGCGAAGAAGCCGACAACCCCGGAAGCGCAGTAAAACAGCGCGCAGCCCGCGGCGCAGAATGAGCTGCGCGCCGGCGGCGGCGGCGGGCGCGGTTTAACGCACGCATCCAGCAGCGAAAGCGCTGACGCAGGTGGCGGCGATGGCAAGGGCAAGGTCGAGGGCGAGGACTTCGGCGCGGCGGGGTGAGAACAAGAGTGAGAGTGTGGGTGTACGGGGGGCGAAGGTGAGTGTGTAGGAGGGATGTGGGAGCGGTGGCGGGGCGAAAGAGGTTCTGGGATTGGCACCCAGAACGGAGATGAAAAAGAGGAAAACGCCAGACCAAACACCGGAACGAGAATGTGGCAGCAAAATCCTTTATTGAAGATTTAAATGAATGACCACTACTTCAAGTTTTATTGTTTCCAGGACATTTTAATCGGCGTACTAACACGTGTAAATCAGAAATAATTTTAAAAATTTTTTTAAGATTTTTCCAAACGTGTATTTCTATCCTCAAGTTCAAACGTTCATTGAGGAACATTTTCAAGAAAACAAACAGCAACTGAGAAAGAGAACCATTTCACTTTGCCAGTGCTTTCAATTTCTTGCGTATTCTGATCCTCTACTCGCCCAAAGGCTGCAACTCCTACGAAGTTCTTCGGAGGTACTAGATGCGGAGGCAAGAAGTTCCTTCTCTTTTCTCGCAGGAGGAAATGAATAAATTTGCGTCCGCAATTGGAATAAAGGTAACCGCCCAAGAGGAAATGAATGCAAAGAAGCGTTATACCTTTAAGATCGAGATCGCGTCTTAACTGACTCCTGAGAAGTTGGTAAATTCCAATAGCATTTTAAAACATTTCAAAATATATGAAGAGGAAATTTCGCAACGCAAAATTCCATCACCGAAATGTCATTCCACGCCCGTTATTTCATTTCACTCAGGATTTCCTCGTAACAATGAACCAGGAAAAGAAGAATAGAGAAGAAAAATGAAAAATACATTATTTTTCGGAGAAAACTCATGAATTATTAGTATCAATATTTATTGATTTGAACAAGTTATTTAAAAATGTAAATAAACGAACAATAACATCTCAATATCAAAGAACTTGTCAAGATGTTTCTAAGAAGTTGAAATTCCCATTCATTAGCGCAACCAAGATTTCTTTATGAGGGGAGAGCAATCTCATGTTTTCTTATGAAGAATTATTCATTTATGCAGAATATAAAATTTATCTTCATTTGTTGATTTATATTAAACATAGATTTTATTTACAACCTGTTCAACTGAGACATTGAACGACTTTCATTATAATGGAAAATATGTAAAACCTACATTCGTGAGTGTCTCATCAGCTTCTGAGGGACGAGATTTCACACTCACAAAAGTCCCCTTTGGATACGTCATGTTCATATTATATTCCATAAACACAACCTCTTTTTGTAAACTACTGGAAGTAGAAATTTTTACATTTGTATACTATTTTCCCTGTGCCTCTGTCTGAAAATTCAAAATGGGTAGAAATATCACTGCTATAATTTTAACATAACGGCAAGGAAGAATGTTTGTTCGTAAATTTTTCAGATAATGATATTGCAATTTGAAATCGCCACCAAAAAATTATCGATTCACCGGTTCCTTTCCGGATTCTGAAATATCGGAGAATTGACGCTTCAAGAAGGAAGCAAGATGCAGCAGGTCGAAGCGGTTTGCCGCTTCGGCCGCACGGCAGCGTGCGTGACGCCGCCGACGACTCAATCCCCGGCGAGGGCGCCTCGGCGTGGAATTACAGGGCGTGAGGCGACTCCCGGCAGAGGCCGCTTCCGCCAACGCGAACGGCGCCGATGCTAAGGATCCTTTGATCACGTGATCACTCCGCGTCGCTTTTGTCAAGGCGGCGGCGTTTTATCTCAACAGTGGTGTTCCAACGCGCGATCCGCAGCGGAAAATGAAAGTGATAGAAGTACTTTCATTTGGAACCGAGTTTTCGGACATGCGGACGGATTCTGCTGAACAAGATGATATTCAAGGCCTTCATCAAAAATACGTAATTTTTACTTAATTTTATTTCAAGAAAGGTAAAAGAAAACATACTTAAACGTATTAATTGCTCAAAGTAAAATCAGTCATCTTTTGCCTTTTTACCCCCAAAAATAAGCCTCCAAATATTCTGACGCTCGAAAACGACTAAATTAGAAGAACTAGAACATAAAGAGTTATTTCTAGCATTATTTTGGTCATAAATTTGCTGTTGTAAACTGCAATTCATGCAATTTCAGTAAATTTATATCGGAATAAAACAAAAATTTACCCTCCAAAATTATAAATTAAATCATAAAATACAGATAAACACTTCAATACAATATTTGAAAGTGTATACTACAACAACAAAAAAACAGGAACAGAACAAGGCGTAGAAAACAATAAATATTTTACCCAAGACAAATTGAGCTTTTCTCAAGAACAGCTTTTCCCGTGGAATTTATTTCCAGGCGTCATGTATAAAAAATTACCTCCTCCATCACTGTATCGATTTTGCGGCACCGAAACCCGTGCGCCGCATACCTCTGCGGGGGAAGTGTCGGAAGCGACTGTACCGCACGCACCGGCGTGTGACCAGGCGGCGGCGGCGGCGGCGGCGGGGGCGGACCCCGCCCCCGGGCAGTGACGGACTGCGCCCCGCGCCGATCGCCCACTCTAGCGGCGCCGTCACGTGCCACGGCGGCCACACCCTCCCTCGCCACACAACAGAGACGGAGGACGGCGGTGCAAGTGGCATGGGAGGGGAGGGGCCGAGAGAAGGAACCAGGATGGGAGCAATTGTACGAAAATCGGAAGCAGGGGACGAAGAGCAGGAAGGATACGAAGACGACGACGACGAAGAAGAAGAAGAAGAAGAAGAAGAGGAAGAAAAAGAAGGAGGAGGAGGGTTGGTGCAGGCATAGAGTAAAGATGTATACCTCTTTAGTCTATGGTGCAGGTAACCATGAGGAATACCTGGAAACGACTAGATCTAACAAAGACGAGAATATAAATATGAAAGGATACCGAGGGAAGGAGGAGGAGAGATGATTGAGTGGAGAACCAAGAGAGAAACATTAGAAAGGCAAAAGGCGATAGATAAGCGACAGGCACATGGCGATTAAAGCATACAAAATGGATTGCTTACAATAAAATATATTCAGTGGAATTGGAGTTAGTACATGCGAATAAAAACCCTGAAGTTTCAGACCGCGGAAACGAAGAGAGTCAGAAGAAATTAAGTGTGAGGAGAAGAGGATGAAAGTTTGGGACGATTTCTGAAGATGTGTCTTGACTCGATTGCGTGGAGACTGACACAGCAGCGGCGTCTGAAGGTGTACCTCTTTGACAATCGGTCAACGAAAGCTCAGGAGGAATCCGCCCCTCGGGGATAAAAATTGTGAGCGTTTTCGGCTACATCGGGGATCCCCTACCTGTCCAGATGAATGGCAGGCGTCCCGGAGAAGGAGAGGAGACGGCTACCCCCCCCCCAAGGGACACGCTAGTCTGCATCACGCGTGTGCAAAAGCACGCATGTGCACGATGACGGCGAGACCGTGGAGTGGGAGGGGCGGGGGCAAAAAGAGAGAAAGTGCAGGTGCATTCATGCATGAATTTAATTTAAGTTTACACATCCAATTTTGAAAATAAATGACACATGATTTCATAGATATTATAAATGTTACTCACAATATGTCTCAACAAATCAAAATTCGTGGGACACTTAAAAATTAAAACATAATTAACTAATAAAAAAATAATAGACACAATTCAATGTGAGGAGATTCATCTAAAACGACGTTCAATCCAGTATTCAGGTCACTCACCACGGCATGGCATAAAGAGAACACAATACTACCATCATACAACCACAACAGCGGATGTACACGGGCGAGAGAGTAATACTCTTAAGTGCACCTTAATAATGACATTTTATGGGGCGAATAAATCAGGAGAAAGTTGGAGTCCGTGCGCGAGGCACAGCTGGCGGAGGCAGAAGCGACAAAGAAAGATGGCTGATACGGTTCGATGGACGCGGAGGGGGGAGGGCGGCAGCAACTGCGACCTTCACCTCGCCACGCCTCGCCGCCCTCACCGCCCTTGCCGCCCCCACCGCCCCCGCCGTCCGCGCCGCACTCACGCAGCGGAAACGCGAGGCCCCAACTACAGCCTCCGCCGCGGGTGACTCACCCGCTCTAGTTTCCTTACGACGCGACGCTCCCGCTCCCACGTAAAGCAAACAAACAACTAGTGTTGCTGCGCCAAAAACCAAAAATCTTCGACGCCAGCCATTCGGCGGCCCTCCTGTCCGCTGAATTCATAATTTCAAATCCAGCGGACCATTTTTTAAAACGATAATATATTCATAAAATACGTATCAGAGAACTTATATTGTATTATAAATTTTATATTTCAATTGAAGTATATATTTTTCTTTAATTATAACAATAGTTAAAGTTTTATACGTTTTAGTATGAAAAAAGTTTCATATTGTCCGTAATTATGTAATTGATATTCTGCTCTATCGTTACTGAAACAAAAACTGAAAAGAATGTACCTATTTTTAGGTTGTTCAAGAAACTTTTCTCGCTGACAATGGATACCGACTGCGTGTCTAAAGTAGCGATGATTATATTTTTAAATGCATACATGCTCCTGCAATTTATTTATTGCATCGCAAATTAGAAATTTAGTAAACATATTATATGTTAAACCCATTGATCAGCAGGAAGATCGCCTTTGTACATTTCCAAGATTCCTGTTCCCCTCGAACATCGGGAAGGAAAGGACGTGCGCTTTCTGTATTTCCGCTATCCAAGTGATTCGTTTTCTACCACTCACTTCCTCAGAGACGTTTCTTTAATGTACGAGTAATCCTGTGCATAATTCATTCAATGTTTCTCACGCTATATCTTGCAGAGTTGCAACCCTAGTTTCACTGAAAACTCCAGTTGCTCCCGAGGGAAAAATGTATTTTTTTCCAGGCGGGCATGCTAATGTTTATGGGTGCCAGTAATGTAATACAGAATTAGTTTTTACGTTAAATTTTTACAACACAAATATAATAGTTTTATAGTATGTACGCAATCACAATCATCATACATCAATCATTACGCTGTACGGGGTACAGTTGTTTAGAATGAAACAGTTCTACATTTATTCACAAAATTATACGGAAACGAAATCAAAATTTTGTGCTATGAAAAACATCAGAATATACCTGAATAGCAAGTAATTCCATTAGGGAATGAAACTCGAAAAGTTCGTTGCGTTTCAGAGTTCTGAAGAATCTGGACTTTGAGAACTAGTTGTAAATCTTACCAATACCTTCCAGACATCACACTCACTACACTTCTGCCCTAGGAATGTCTTACAAAACTCGATTCCAAATTCCGTGTAATGTGTAATCAGTACACAGACGAGAGTGGGCTGTAATAACAGCAGGTTTATTCACAATTTAGACCGTAGTCACAAATAACTAATGCACTGTATACAATTAACTAACTAAATAGACCCCACTGCTAGGAGAGATATTTACAACGGCTACCACACCGCAACATACTACCTAATGTTTCGCCGTGCGTAGTACCGCCTGCCCTGAGACCGACTACATGTCTCACGAGTCACAACAATAACTGCCGGGTTCCCGCGTCCACGTTCGCACCTCTCACGGACGACCTACGCTGCCGCTGCCACTGCCAGGACCAAGAAGGAAGAGCTATTGTTCTCATCGTTTCGGCCCTTAAATAGCCCTCGCGACGCTGCCCGCCGCCTCCACTGCCTCCGCCCTAGCGATGCGCACACCCTGTGAGAAAAAAACCATGCGTCATAGCTTCTGCCTTTGTCTACGCATCCGGTGCACACCGCGCCACGTGCCCATGCTGTTTTTAGCGACACGACGCTACAGTATCAACCCCACAACGCAAAGTGGCGCGGCAGGGCGCGTGCGGGAACAGACGCAACAGTCGCGTGGCATTAGCGGCCGCGTGTAAGACACGAGCGGGCGGAGGTGGCCCCTTGAGCCAAAGGGCACAAAGGGACGGGAAGGGCGGGAGGCCGCTCGCTTGGGCGCGCTAACTTCGTTCCGCCGCCCCGCCCACTTCTCCCGCCCCCGCCGGCGGAGATTAAAGCGCAGGCTCCGAGTCGGCGCTTCTGGGCGACGCCGCACCAACGGCCTGGCGAGTGGTGCTGCGGCGTGAACTTCTCAGACACTGATTCTCTGTAGTACATCAATTGGCTGACAGAACAACGAAACTTCCATACATCGTGTTACACTCGCCGTTGTACTCTTCCCTTCCCGTATGTTGAATGAAATAAAATTAAACTCAATTAAAATGGCGGTATTAATAGTGTATAGAAAGGAAATAAAATAGACGATAAATTTGCCACTATTTTTTAAGAACAATGATTACATAATTTGTCTGCAGGTCGATAAAAATTTCTGTCAAAATCGCCCATACAAAAAAGAATCCGAATAGGATTTTTAAATTATGTTTTTGTTCATTACTTCTACGCTTTGTGTGAACCGTTTCTGGCATAGTTTTTTAAACTTTGCAGAAAGCTATACATCTTGAGGAATTTATTCGATGCACTGAATAACTTGCATCTGTTTTTTTTTTAATTTTGTATTGCAGCCAAAAAGAACTCTACAATAATTTTTCTAGCGCGGAGTTTTAACCGCAACAATAGCTGTCATATACTAGAGGCGATTCGTAAGAAATATTTACTGTGGTTGACTTTTTATCGCCGCTCGTTTCTCCAACATCCCTTGGGCCACACTCCATCATCCAGCCGTCTCCACTGCAAAGTGTCTAAACTAAACAACAAATGGCGGGGGAGACACCAAACCAAAACAGCTGGTTCCTTGAAAATTTCGCACAAAAGGAAGCAAAGAGGCCGCCGTAGGAGCTGGGAGGGACAGCTGGGCGCAGCTGAAGATGATAAACGACTCTCCCCTGTATGCAACGCAGCGCTCCAGAAATCGAGAAAAAAATGGCGTTCGTGTTCCTCGAAAGTCAATATTTGACCGCCTTTGTCGGAAACGTGGCTGGGAGCGGGGCATCCGTCGACTAATGAGTATGGAAGCGTCAATCTGAAGAAGCTACAGTGGCAAGGCTTGCCCCCCCCCCTCCACGCTTCCTGCGCGCTCTCCACGCCTCCAGTCTTCGCTGTGGAGGAGGTGAGGCGTGGGTTGAGCTGGCAGCGATTGTCTGCCGAGTTCTTTGACCTCTGGCCCGTTTCCGAGCTCGTAGGCGCTGTTTACGAATCACTATACCATACGTCTACGGTTGGAGTGATCTTCAAAAAGGGCAATAGTGTTTCTTTTGAACCACGCAGATGCGATACACGAAAACAATCATTATCAGAGCTGTAATAGAACTTAAGGAGCTCATAAATGTAAAAAAAAAAAACGTCTCCTCCATTGTTAATTTTGCTCTGTACTTATTTCTATGTAGCCACATCACTAATTCACAACAAGTACTACAAGACCACGTTAATCTTCCACAATCCCGAATAGGAAAACTTCGAGATACCATCAGCAGACAGTAATGAAGGGAAAAGACTCCACAGCGAGAGAGGAGCAGTGATTTGCGAAGCTGACATTTTGATCCGCCGGAGAGCGTCCCTCTAGACAGCGAGCGACCTACTTTTGTCGGAAACAGAACACGCTAAGAGCCCTTGCGCAAGGCGCGACCGGGACTCCGGAATCCGCTCTTCCGCGTTTCTTCGACAGATCGAAACAAACATAAATATTTAGAACACCAACGGCTTCTGAACTTCCTTCCAAGAACTCTACTAAATTCTGTCAGACGAATCTTTTTGAAGTGCGTGAATTTATTTTCAAATGGCGACACGCTGAGTCTGGAATAAATCTCTACTTCTCTGGACGTGGATTTTAAATGAAAACAAAGATCTCCCACGTCAAACCTCGTTCGTCCTACATACACACATTTACATAAAGTTCCTCATTTTCATTAACAAATGTCACATTTTTCTTGGAATTTGCCACAGAGATCGAGATGTAAAGTACACTTCCAACGCCTCCTGAGTGTGCTCAAATGTTGGCAGAGCCGACATTATTCACACCCTGCGCAACTCGCAGATTTACAAAACATGACACAGAATTAACGGCGTAGCGATCTGAAAGTCGATGTAATGAGCAAAAAAGAGATTACACGGGTCGACGCTGCCGGAAAAGCTTTGCATGTTGAGCGCGCGAAGTGTAAACCCGGCTGATCCTACTAATCGCGCGGCGCCAAGTGCACGATTAAATACAGGACGCAAGCTGTTCAGTATCTACGGAGCTTGGTTTAAAATTTTGACGGGTCCAAAGCTACTTAGAAGGACCTACTTTGGTGTTAGTAAAGATACACGATGTAGAATTCGAAATACTACCTAATATATATCCCATTTAAAACCCTTTTCATTTTAAAACGTTTGTACAATGTATTAATTTTATATAAATATGTGGGTGGAATGTCTGTATATTAATTTGTAGATATTCGAATACATAGAAATTTGTAGATAATCGATATTCCAAATTAATTTGTAGATATTTGAATTTTCTGTAATTTTCACCGTCTCTACACAATTTAACTGGGAGCAATTTGTCTGTTTATTGAGCAATGTAATACATCAACAGCGCAATGTAATACAATGCAATACATCAATTATGTATGTATTACATTGCACAATAAACTTCCACTAAACAATTTATTGATGTCATCAATAAAGGAAGGTGAAAGAAAAGTTTTTGTCCCGGTCCATATGAAGACGACGTAATGCACATGAAATAGCACATAAAACAAAGATGAGAAAAAAGTAAATAACTGTAAAAATAAAAAAAGAATGTGATTGTTATTTCACTAAAACATATTTTAGGTATGTGTATAATAAACACTTTGACCATGAGATCTAAATATTCTGCTCTTTATAAAAGTGCTCACTTCAATATCAAACACAATAATATATTTGCATTTTTGCTGCAAATCAAAATTATTCTTATGTTTGAAAAAAAAAAACACAAATATTTCATTATTGTCTCGGGTTAAGTCTCAATTTATATGGATTCGTAAATGTGCGCCCATTTAAGTGTGTAGTTCAGATATTTGAGAAATGAGCATGTTAAAGTCAATTCTAAAAAAAGGTTTTACCTGGAAAACATTTCTATATTCATCGTGATCATTTGACCAAATCAAATGTCCACCCAATTTAATCGAACAAGTTTTCAAGAACAGTATTTTTAGTACAACAGTGAACATTTTGAGAATAACTCGATTAACAATTATTTAACAGATACAAACATATTTTAAGACATTTTACCCGATTTTACGATTATTTTTCTGGGGCGATGTCCCTCAAGGATAGGTGCCCCTAAGCAATTTATTGCTTTTAGGTGAATACGGCAACGGCCTCTCTTCTAACGCCTGAAGCGTCGTTATGAATAAAGCCGACAGGATCTCATAGGCGTACATTTAATTTGTACATTATGTACAATGATAGCTTAGGATTTGCACAGAGAATATATCAAGTTTCATCCGCGTGTCATTTGCGGAAAACAGATGATTCTCAATAATCTGTTCTCAGTAATCAGATGATTCTCAACCCTTCATATGTTAATATGGTACCATAGTAATAGATTGTCATGATCGTCAGGCGGGACCGTCTCTCATAAAGGGATGAGAGAGGTACGGCCGTATTTATAAACCTCAGCCAGGGGCCTGCCAGACCTGGCAGGCTGCCAGTGTTCGGCTTTGCTATATATGAACGGCCCCCAGTCACTTCCAGTCGCCCCTTGTCCTTCTAGCAATCCCTCAGATGGGAAGCCCCTAAGAGCTCTGCTAGTAGCGCTTCATAAATACGACTTTTAGGGTCTGGGGGCTTGCTAGGGGCTTGGTAGACCATCTGCGAGCTTGCTAGGAGCTCAAGGGTCGTCTGGAATTGGCTGGGGACCGTCCATAAATCGCCAAAACTGGCAGCCTGCTAGGTCTGGCAGGCCCCTGGCAGAGGTTTATAAATACAGCTCTTAGTCCGCGACGTTACACCCCGCAGAAGCGGCCGCTGGGCGTGGGGCGGGGGCAGGGGCGGGGGGCGGTGGGTGGGGGTGGCGGCTCAGTTCCGGCGTCGGCAGCAGCGCGGCGCTGGAGGCGCAGCCGCGCCGTGTTTACGTCGGGCGACGGCGGCGGCGGCGGGTCAACGTCTGCTCCAGGTGGAGGCGATCGATGAGGGCGGCGGCCGGGACGGGCCCTGGGAAGGGGAAAGGCAGGGGCAAGGGCGCAGGGCGTGCGGGGGCTGGGTCAGGCCTCGACGCCGCCGCCGGCCCGCGGCGGCCCGGCCCACCGCGGCGCCCCCGTCGCGGTCCCGCGGCGAGAACGCCAGGCTGCCCCACGACAGCAGCCAAAAAGCAGACATTGAAAGGAAAATATTGAAATTTAAAATGTTGTGGTTCAGCCTTCCGGGCTATTTCAAGAATTATTACGGCTACTTCACATCAGAACGACTGACAGAAGACAATTTCCTGCAATTAAATGTCTTATTGTGTTCAGAAATAATGTAACGATAATTATTACTAAAAAATGATACATTGAAAGGAAAATATTGTAAATCTGAAAATTGTGGTTCAGTCTAAAGGTGTCCATTTAAGATTCAAACGTTAATAACATATTATGTTTCAAAAAGTAAATATGTTATAAATAATGAATCCTACATTTAACCATTCCCTTACTTCCTACTTATACCATTAATAGTATTAGAATTAATTTTGTTTTTGTTATTTTTTCATTGTTCCGTCTTCCTATTTATTCACAAATGGATATTTATAAAAAAGGGACACAAAATAAACCGATAAAAAAGGTTCATTTCAATCACTTTTTTATTTTAACTTTTTCCCATTTATTATATTGGAGTAATTTACATCATTTCGTATCATACGACCACACAAAGTCTGTGACAAATAAAAGTAATCCTGTAAGAACTAACAAATCTTTGGTAGCGATCTGGCAAGATACGATACGACACAACGAGATTCAAATACTTGTTTTTAGACTGAACACAACAACGTAGGTGTCTGCATTTTAATTCCCTTTTTGCATGTAGAATTACGAAGCAACAGATAATCCTGAGAGAGTGGTTCCACGCCTACCTGCCACAACTGCCTTTATAAATGAAACGACCAATCCGAGTTATCGCAGACGCCGCACCCTCCGGGAACGCCGATCCACGTGACCACGGTAACACCCACACAAAATGTGAAGTTTCAATTTGGCCACTCCATGCATAAATGTTAAAGTGGAAACCCCGGTGCATATTTCATGCCAATCAATATACAGGATCCCTGGTCACGCGAAGCTCCCAGGGGTATGAGGACGAGTATTCGGGGGCGCAGGCGGGGACGAGGGCGGGGTTGGAAACGGCGACGTCGCGACGGAGGCAAGTCGAAAGCAGGATTGGAGGCAGGGCGACGGTGGGACGAAGGCGGGGTTGGTGACAGGGGAGGGCGGGGATACAGGCAGGGCGAAGGCGGGGACGGAGGCGGGGACGGAGGCGGGGACGGAGGCGGGGACGGAGGCGGGGACGGAGGCGGGGACGGAGGCGGGGGCGGAGGCGGGGACGGAGGCGGGGACGGAGGCGGGGACGGAGGCGGGGACGGAGGCGGGGGCGGAGGCGGGACGGAGGCGGGACGGAGGCGGGGACGGAGGCGGGTCGTAGGCGGGGACGGAGGCGGATGCGGGGCAGACAGTGGCGGGGCGGGGAGCGGAAGCAGGGGCGGTGGTGTGGAGGTGGTGACGGAAGCGATCGGGTGGAGCAGGAGAGGAGGGGCGGCGCGCGCCTCCACTCGGGCGATCTGAATAATGCAAAGCAACTGCGGCGTGGGCGAGGAAGCACTTTGTCACCAGGGTGCAGGGCGACGGACGAACGGACGCATGGACGGATGGCCCGACGGGCGGGAGCGCTGAGCCGAGCGTGGGTGCACCGCCTGTGCGATTGACACATCCTATCGCACACAGCAACCTCCCTCTGTCGCCCTGACCACGCACTTGCTATGTTGAAACCTTTGCACTGCTGAGAACATTTTGAACCTCAGGGGCTCGGTAGTTGTGTTCGGAGTAATTGGGGCTTGGGTTCGTGGGGGGGGGGGTGCCGTATTCTGAATTGTAAAGCGCATATTGAACTTTCTTTCCTTCTAGAAAATATTAAGAATTACATGAAGACATTGGAACGGATCAAGTAATAGTTGATTAACATATTCAGAATTGGAAAAAAGGATACTGTCAGAACACTTTCAGAATAACCATAGCACATACTAATAATTCAAGACTTGTATAATGCACCTAACTTCTACTTACAATAAATTTAATAATAAAATTGTGAATTGAAACATTAACATAAGAAACTTCCAAAAACAAAGTATTTCTTATCCTGTATGTTTGGAAGAGGTCATCTTTGTCAACGTATTAATATGTTGACATAATAATATGTTGACGAAGATGACCTCTTTTATTTCTTCTTATAAGAACGTCAACAACACCAAATCAGAATTCCCACAATGTTTGGAAAGTGTTAAGTATGATTTCATCTTACACAATGTTATATAGTATCAAAAATACAATTTATAGTGAGAAACTTGATTTAATCTTCTAAGAGCTTGCCACGACAGAACGAGGTTCAGTTGAAAAAGTAACAGAAAAGACAAGATTGAATCTTCCAATTCAATCTTGTTACAAGATAAACTCCGCAGCATCAAGTGAAGCGAAGCAACCTAGAAAGAGATTCTGGGGAAGTCGTGTAGCTGGGGGAGCCGAATCACCTGCTCCCAGACGGGCGCTATCTCCCTCTCCGTAAAGTCTGGCAGTCTCCGCACGTCAAAACCCAATATAAAATTAACGGCCCGCGGGTAGCACACACCGCCCACCGCGGGATGTGGGTCAAGCGGTGCCAACCTCGCGCGCGCGGCACATGATGCCGGCGGCAGGGGCGCGGCGAGCGAGGAGTTCAGTGATTCAATTTGGGCGGCGGCGGTTGTCTCAACAGATCGCACGAGTGCTTTTATATAAGGATTTTCCTAAGGATGAGCCAAAGTGACAGTTCGCATAACAATTAGACATCACGTGTAATTCAGAGAAGTATCCCTCCGGCGCCAACCTGGATGGCCGATGTGGCTAAGAGCGAGTACCGACTCAGCGCTTCGGTCCGAAGGGTCGCGGGTCCCGCCTTGGGCATGGTTGTTTATCCCTTGACTTTGTATGTGTTGTCGCGGAGGGCCTCGCGTTCTGCTGACCCCAGATCAGAGGAGCCCGCAAGTGTGTTGGTGTCTAGTGTATGGTCGAATATGCGTCCCATCGGGACGTAAAGGGTAACCGGCTGTTGGCTGGAAAGAAAATCCCTCCGGCGCGACAGCTCTTCAGCCACGCCTCTTCGTAAAGTGCTAATGGCTCCTGTGAAAACATCCCTATGCAGAAGTCTAAGAGTTTCGCAAAGGTATATGCACGTACACAAGTCCGAGAAATATTTAGATTTAATTACGTACGTGGAAAATCTCTTAACATCCTCTCACAATCAGTAAAAGAAAGCTGCCACGAATGTAAATAGCAACAAAAAAGATATCAAGCCGGAAATACGTGCACCGGTACGCATCTCGCATTCAAATCTCGGTTTTAAAATAAACATAATATTTATCTTACAATCAGTAAATTTAATGTAATGTTTATAAAAAAACATTTTTTATGGAAGAGCACATATCACTGCACTTCCTACTTTCAATTATTTCTCGCGGCGCACTACATTTTTGTCGGACGAGGACATCACAAAAGGTAGCATCGAAGCCATTTACAAGTTAGCCAACTGCAAACGAACGAATGCGGGAAGGACGTCCATTGGGCTCGAGAGCACAACGACCACAGACCTCCAGTTGTGTTGCCAGTACTAGCTGTCACTTTGGCTTATCCTTAGGAAAATCTTTCTATGGGCAATAAAGGAGCGATCGCTTTCAACAATTTTGTGCACCACACGTCATTTAATGAGCGACTCTCAAATGTCGCTCATTTGTCGCCCCCTTCCCTCGCGAATGAGGCGAGGGAGGGATGGTGGTGGCGGAGGGGAATGATCTGCTGTAGAGATGACGCGTGATGATGCGTGACGAAACGCCACGGAAGGCGGGTGGCAATGAGTTTCAATGAAGACTCTGATACAATTGAAAAAGGCAATATTGATAAAGCTTTGGGAGTAAAGAAGAGCTTCCTTTAGATGACACGGTGGAGGCAGACAATGTTGAAGAAGAGAGATGAAGCATGTAGGAAAATAAGAAACTTTAAATCATTCGAGAAAAGAAAAAGGAAACATTCTCAGACCTGGAAGTTGAAAAAAGGCCAATATTTCCATAAGAATACGAAATAATTCCATTCAAAGCAAATGTGCATTCAGGAGGTTAAAGGCAAAGATCTTCAAGAGCGAACGACAAGAAGATAGACAGGGACGTCCACAGAGGCAACTGGCATCGAAATCTCGCCCGTCCCGCGCCGGAAATCCAATAGCCCCGCCGGAAGTGGCTGAGCGCCGCGCCGCCGTAGCCGTTCTCAGCGCCGGCCCCACCCACGCCCTGGTCCCGCACCGCCCCGCTTTCGTCATCACCGTCACTAGTCTTCGCCGACCCTTTAACCCTCTCCGCTGGCGTAGTCGCCATCGAACCTCTTAAGTGCGACTGAACCCAATATTTTCAACTATGCCGTCTCCGCCTTTCATCCGAGTGGCGTAGTTTCAGTTGGTATCACACCGAGTAAACTTAATGGTGTCCTCCCGATACATTAAATATAAAAATATCTAATACTGAAAAGTGTATGCATTATTTATAAAAATACCAGTGTATTTGCACATGACATTTATTTATAATATATTTAGAAATTGTAATTCAGAATAATTGAAATACTAAATAAAATCTAATTGGTGTCACCCCTAAAACAGTGCCATCCAGATCGGACCGCCCCCCTTGCCCCTCCTTAACTACTTCTCTCTATCATTCCATCCACACCGCACCGACCTCACTACACGCAGTCCTGTCTTACTTATCTGCGCGCTCCAGTTGTTTACCTTTTCCCTTTTCACATCCATCGCCACTGGTCCCATCGTACAGCCGTCTGACGCTCTCTCGACGCCTCCCACTGTCCTCACTGCCGTCTCATATCTCTCGCGCGTCGCTCTCGTCCCGTAACTCCTGCCACATTATGACCGTCGCCCCCTCCGCGCCGCCCCGCGCCGCCACAGTTGGCCCCGCCCTAATCCGCCTCGCCCCAGACCTCCCGCCCCAGTTCGCCCGCCCCAGTCCTCCCGCCGCAGCCCGCCCGCTCCAGTCCGCCACGCCCCAGTCCGCCCGCCCCAGTCCTCCCCGCCGCAGTCCTCCCGCCCCAGTCCTCCCGCCCCAGTCCACCACGCCTCAGTCCGCCACGCCCCAGTCCTCCCGCCCCAGTCCACCACGCCTCAGTCCGCCACGCCCCAGTCCGCCACGCCCCAGCTCGGCCCGGTCCGCGCCGCCCCACCCCAGTCCGCCCCGCCCCAGCCCGGCCCGCCCCGCCCCGCGCCGCCCCGCCGCCGAGGGGGCGGGGCGCGCGCCGGAGATATGACAGCCGGCGGAGAATCCCCGTACTCCCAGGGGAGGGGCCGTCGAGCCTCGTTATTTCGGGGGCGGGCGCGCGAGGCGAGCGGTGGCACGCACGTTCCACGTGATTAAATGTGACTCCCCGGTTTAATCATCCTTTCCCTAATTTGATTTAGTCAGAATGTCTATCCGTTCTGAGAGTTCTGCCACGGTGGAATGTTTCACAGATGTGTTTTCTCCATTTATTTTCAACGGATGGCATTCCCGCAACAGCTGCGGTTTACCTCTCACATGAGTCACATACTAGCGGTTTTCAGTGGGTGGACAATCTATGAACTTCATTAGTAAAATAAGAGGCGTTATCACATTTCCGAATCTTGTCAATTACGTACTTTAATTAATCAAAAATGTATTGAATATATAATTTTATTTATCAATAAGTTATTTTTTTCCAAATCTTGGATTCCTCATTTGTTTTTAGTTTCGAATTTAATGAGCATCTTCTGTTACATTACTTTTCTTAAAAACAACAGTTAAACTCTACAAGAATTATAAAGCTCTCAAAATGGCCCGCAGTTGCAAATTAAGCTGAAGTTGTTAATTCTCCTATTCTACACTGGAATTAGAATTCCACGGCCTTTAATGTGCAGATAATTGCTACGAAAGGATGTTCGTGACTGACTCCTGAGTCATATCTCGCAGTATCAGGAATTCAAGCTACTAGGCTTCCACAATTCCGCCTCGACATTCCGGACAAGGCGGACCGTCCCGAGAGTCCTAATAGGTCACGAACCCTCCGCTAGCCCCGGCGGTGGCTCGCCCTAGAATTAACCCTGGATTTATCGGGACGTCGCAAAAGTTTTGTTCCAGCCTTCCGGGCTGTATTTCTACGCGAAAACTTCGCCTCCCCCGCCGGGCTGGAACAGGCTGACGCGCCCACCGCCCGCGGCAAGCGGCTTTCCGTTGTCGCGTGCGCCCCTGCGGGAAGGCGACAGTGGACGTTTAGGTAGTTCCGTGCGCGTTACAGCGGAGCGTGGGAGCAAGTCTGCGCCCGCGGATAAGAGACAACAGAGCAATGTGCCTCGCGGCGGGGCGAGGCGGATGGGTCGGGGTGGGTCGGGGTGGGTCGGGGTGGGGTGGGTCGGGGAGGGGATGGCGGGGCGGGGCGGGCGGGGCGGGGCGCGGAGAGGCGGAGCGAGGCGAAATCGGGCGCTGAAGGCGGGGGCACGGAAGCGCGGCAACACGGAAACCTTCACTGTCGACGGAATGCGACGAGACAGCACGTGAAGGTCGGCTCCTCCACGGCAAAAATTTTTTTAAAATTTTCGATGTGCTTAGAAACATTTCTTATTGAAATATGATTACCACAATGGTAATACTTTGCAGAAAATTACGAATAATAAAACAATTCAAATTCATTGTTCTCTTAATGTACCAGATTTTTACATTGACAAGAAAATGACAGAGTTAATTATAAAGACGTTCTCAAGAGGAAAGGTTCAGAAAATTATATTGTTCTTAATTCAGTCACTATAAGGTATATTCTACCGCTAATTCTCATAAAATTAATCAGTTGCAAAAACGGCGTTGTATTACAATTATTCAAAAATAATTTCGTGTTACAAAAAGGGAACCTTTTCCGATAAATGTTAGTAGTGAAACATAAATGCCTTTGTTTCGTAATAAATAATTTACATTCACAGTTCATTCACCGCATGGTCTCAGAACTTATCGTGTTGTTTTCTTATCGAGTTCATTCACTTCAAAAGAAGAACATGGCGCCCGGCCCGCGCGAAAAAAAAAATTTCCCCAAATTTGCGCATGCGGCAAACATGAGAAATTAGCTTTACAGATTCATGTCCCTCCCGCAACACAGGAGCTAATTCCAGGCCGCCTCCCAGGCCTCCGTCCCCGCCCGGGGCAGCGCGGCCGAGGGGGCGGCTATTAGCCCCGGGTAATCGCGTATGTGCTGCAACTGGCGGCGGCGCCCGGGGCGAGCGGGGGGGGGGCCTGGTGAAGGGGGCCAACGGCCGGAACGGAGCGAGTGGCGTGGGCGGCGAGGGGCAGTAGGAAAAGGAGGATGAGGCAGAGGGTGCTACATGAGGCGAATTGTGAAGAGGAAGTCAATAGCTGGAGCTGCGGGATGACAGGGCGGTGGTTGGGGCCTAGTGGCTTGGCGGCGGGGAGGAAGGGCGGGCGGTTGGGGGCGACGTGGCGGAGGAAGGAGGCAGGGCGGCGGGCCGGTGATTCGGTGGGGCGGCGGGGAGTGGGGTGGATGGGCGGCGAGGCGGTGGGACGACGGGGAAGCGGAGAGGTGGTGTGAACGGACAGCGGGGTAAGGGCGGGCGGCGGGGGTGAAGCGGCGGTGGTGAAGCGATGCGGGGTGAAGCGGTGGGGGTGAAGCGGGGGGGGTGAAGCGGCGGGGTGAAGCGGCGGGGGGTGAAGCTACGGGGAGGGGTGAAGCGGCGGGGGGTGAGGCGGCGGGTTGGAGAAGCCGGGGTGAGGCGGTGGGTGAGGCGGGGGGGGGAGGACGACCGGGTTCGGCCGCCGGCGGCGCAGACCGGGAGGCTAATTGCCGAGTCGCCACCAGGGCGCAGTTCCGGCGGTCACTCGCCTTCGGGTAGGCGCATTGCAGCCGGTGAGGACAGCGGTGGCATGCTAGCCCTGGCAGCAGAAGGCGCCGAGGATGTAGAGGATATTAAGGTCGCCATAAAGCAATGTAGATTACGGGAGGGCAGAATTTATGTCACTGCTGATAAAGATATGGATGACCAGAATCCTGAGGACCCACACGATAAACTGAATTGTTTGTGGATCTTTGGAGCAGAAAGTATGATCAGAATGTCGAAAAAAGTCTTCGAAGGCTTTAGTAACGTATGTGACTAAAAGATATTAGGTATGAAGAACAGAGCAGAAAGCTGGTTTTGTGCGGAACAGCATTTTTAAATAGTCGACAAAATAACATGCTAATGTAAGGTGTAGGAGCCACATAATTGGGACCAGGATACAAAAAGGGTGTTGCTGAATCGAAGATAAAGAATCAGCAGCAAAGCTATCGCTTGAACAATAAGGAACTCGAAGAACGGCAGCGATAGCGACCGATGATTCGACGATAATGAAGACCGATATGATTTTGGTAACGTTATGAAGACTGCACAGGCTATAAAGGTATATCAACAGTGATAATTAAGAGGGCATTCATTGATGGCAGGAACGTTTCTGAGTTATGTATTCGCTTGTCCTCACAGATGATACCGATATTATGGCGTCCGAAGCTTTGGTTTGTAACAAGGAATCCATCTCATGCGGGTACATTCACATCCAACCACTTGGATGTTAATTGATTGAAATGCTCTTTGAAGTCAATTAGGAATTAGAGGCATCTATTGCCTTAGGGGAGACAGTTTCGAACTAATGAAGATGAGACATCAGAGGACTGGAGATCCGGAGAAAACTATTATCAATCGTAACACGAGCATTAAATGCGAATGCAATATACGCAACTCGAAGATACAAAACCTCAAATGAGATTATTAACAGGAGACGTGAAGAAGAAACATTAACATAGCATGTCCGGCAGCCATCTTTGCTTCTTTCTAAACTACATCCATGCAATTTGAAACATCTTCATGTAATGAATTAACCCAAAGAATTGACAAAATAAATGTACATAACTGAAAAAATGAAAACCAATTACATCAATGTTATATTATTAAAAAATTGACTTAAAATTATTTAAATGTGGCATGAAATACATAACTTAACATAAGGGTCTGTCAGAAGAAAACAACAAATAGGAATTTCACAAATTTTATTTATTTTAAAATAATAGGATTTATGTAGTAATATATTTACTATTAATTTAATTAATTTTTTAATTTGGGTAATTAACATTGGTTGAAGAAGATACTCAATAGTATCTCTTCATTAACATAGTTGATTAACTATACTTCAAAATCTGTGAGGCAAATCTAAAATTTTTGATTTTTTTGACGTTTGACGTTTCATTTCCAAACTGTTATCTAACAAATTTATGGCTAAAATATTTGTAAGACATTCTAATTTTTTTTAATATACAACGAAGAAATAAAAAAAAATTCTATTTGTAAATATATTTTTACAAAAATAGAATGGAACGGCTAATGACTTCAGAAAAGGAGACAATGAATCATAAAAATTATGGTTGAATGAATGAATGAATGCCTTATTTTACGTGGCACGACTCAGGCCATGAGACCTGTTCTTCCGCCTGACTACGCAAATTTCGTTACGCTCCTTTCACCTACTAGGGGAGAAAGAAGGTATTACTTGGGCGACGAAACAGGCAATTTGAATTTGGCTCAGAGGCTTCATTTAGGCTTGAGGATCTTTTACATGCAACATGGGACAGCCGGCTTTACTTCCCTTCCGAAGGAAGGCGTACGAAGGATTTTTTCGCCCTTACAAATCCACGGCTTCGATCGGGTTTGAACCCACCCAATCGAAAATAAAACCGCCGGTTGCTTGGTTGCTTTGGCTTAGAGAAGGGATCCAGCGGGTGCGTGGCCGGGGCGCTGTGTTCTCATGCGCAATGCGGCACAACTGGTTTACGAGCCCCTCGAGTCGCATCCAGCAGCAGCGCTGCCTCGGGGTGCGAGAGGCGAACGCCGTTGCCGCTCGCTACTCGAGATGAGCCTTACTCTCCATTTCGTTTACCGAAGCTCCTTTGCTTTCGCACATGATTGATTGTTTTCAGTGTGACAGACGTATATTGTAGCGTCGTGATGAGTAAGACGACAGGATTCTCAAGCATGTACATTTATTTTGTACATAATATACACGGATAGCTTAATAAGAACAGAACGTGTTCATAGGAGGAGGGGGGGGAAAGGGGGTGGAAAGGAAAGGGAGGAAAAAGGGGGTGAGGGGAGGAAAGTGTAAGGCAGGAAAGAAGGGGGAGGAAAGGTGATAGGCGGAAGGGTGAGGGGAGGAAAGATGATGGATGGAAAGGAGAGGGATGGAAAGGAGGGGAAGAAAGATGATAGGAGAAAGAGTGAGGAGAGGAAAGGTGAAGGGAGAAACTATGAGGGGAGGAGAAGGTAAGTACAGGAAGAGGCCCCTGCGACACCCCGGGCAATCCTCGGTCCACGCTGCCCTGAATCCAGCTCGTTGGGCAGACCTGTCTTAGACCGTGCATTACAGATACCTCCCTAGTTAGTTCCCTAACTAGAGCTAGTTTCATCGCGCACTGCCCCAACATGCCGCTCCCGCTGCTTCCGCGCCCAAGGGCGCCCATTACACTGCGGTGGGCGCGCGTCGCCGAGACGCGGGCGCAGATTAGCGCCGATCGCGATGCAACCGCGACGCGGGCTGCGGCGGGGGCGGGTCGCGCCCCATGAATAATGCAAGGCCAGCGGCCGGCCACGAATTCAATCTACGCGGCCCCGCAGCCGGCCGGCCCATGCCGTGGCCGCCGCACACAGCGATCGCCGCCGACGCCGACGCAGCACAGTGGGCCCAAATGAGGCCAAAATAAGCCTCGTAATTTCGTGATTTCCAAGTAGATGTTTCAACACACAAATGTAAAACAAGTGTCAGTTTAAATGAAAATTAAGTTGCACTAAATCAATGCGATATTAAGTCTTTCACTATTTCAGTTTGCTTTCATCGTCTATTTTCTTGGTGAAATATATTCATTGATGATGAATTTGATATTACACATATATATATATATATATATATATATATATATATATATATATATTCGTATGCAAATATATTATTCATTGATGATAGGAGCAACAACTCCAATTTGCACAAATCGTGAATAGATTTCCCCCCCTTTTTTCAATTCCCTTTTATATAATACTTTTGACAAGAGATGCGAAGTTTCTGGATTGTTATTGCGTTGCCATGCACTGAAACTACATGGAGAAGAAGGTTATGCATTTTTTATTAACAGTAACAAGTTTTATTAACAACTGCTCCATCTGATAAAGCACAAATCGGCTCAGTTCCTCCGTGCAAAACAGTACATTCCAAGTTAATTTAGTTTATTGTATTTTCCTGTGAACGTGTTTTGACCCGTTTGAGGCCATTGTAGGTCGCCGCTGCCACAGCTGTCGCCTCATGCTCGGCATGCGGCACTACAGATGGGCGCAGATGTGGGGCAGGAAGAGAGAAGTTTGATAGCGCAATCTGAAGGGTCTCGCCGGACAAGGGCTTTGGTTCTATCCCGAAAGTGGTCGCCTGCGACACAGATTTCGGCCAGACGATCAAAGGACTACATACAATTCACTCGACCTTCAATTAGTGGAGACTTGAATCTATTTGCTTTACATTTCAATAAGCGAATAATTTGATTAAAAAGAATGGGAATGTGTACGATCGTAAACGGAGTAATAAATTTAATCAGAGTGGGCACTTACGTAAGGAATACTTTTGATTCGTTAGTCATGCAACAATTGATTCACTTTTGTAACAAAACATTACCTATGTAGGCTTGAAATGACCAAGAGGAGTCACACGTGAACTTTTAATACGGTACACATCAAATTAAATTATGACCATTTTAATAGTATCCCTTTAGTCGACGTAATGATAACTTCATAGAGAAATATGACTGAAGATTGGAAGATTTTAAACACATTCTGTTCATCCATATGTTAAGTAATAATTATGATAAGTACATACACAACTCAAGGTATCGCTAAACGAATATGAAACTCCACACAATTCCACAGTCGAGCTGTTATCGTCACGGGCAGCAACACGATTTTTCTCGCTAAAAGCATTGCGTTTCAGAGGAGTTGCTTGTGTTTCAGAGACGTGATATGAAAACGTAAGCCTTGCTTCACTGATCGTCATGAGTGTCGCGTCAAAAGCGGCTGGGGAATTCCAATTTTGGGAAAGAATTCCAAACCATGAAAAGTATTCTACGAATCTCGTCATTCAAGGCAACATTGCTTTTATGGAGACAAGACAATGCAATTTACTCAGAAGACTTTACTTTGTGGCGGCATTCCTTTGTTGGTTCCACCGCAATGCGGATAGCGTCGTAGAGCGAGAAAACAAACGAAAAAAACTGAAACTGTAAATCAATGTTTACTTTGTGCGATTTGAATGTAATTTTTTAAAAAAATACTAAAATTTTTAAAAATGTAAATGATAAAACGTAATACGGTGTGATGGAAGATATATTATTTAAAAATAATTCTTAATATCTCAAAACGTACATGAAAATAGACGAATAGAGGCAAATTTTTTTAAAATCCAATATTTTGTATAATACTTTCACGTCATGAAAAATATTAACAATTAGACTTTTGAACAAATTTTCTCCAGGGGTCAAATAAATAAATTACGAAAATAGTCGGTAATCAGTAAACAAAAAGTGATATGGCAACACTGGCGGGAATAGCGATGAATCGTCGCGCAAGAAACAGCTTTCTTCCTAAAATGGGCAAACGGGGTGGTGGCTATTCTTTCTCTCGGTGCCTCTAGAAGACGTGCACCTACCTAGAGTTTATGACTTCCTCAGCGTCTTGTACAAACCCGGTTGTATTCTAAACAAAACGCGCAGCGGCCGGACAGGAAAGGGCAGTCGGCAAAAGAAGCGTCCCGCTAAGTGAAACTAGCGTGGTTCCTTGTTTGTACATGCGCGGCGACTCTGGCAGCGGAGGCGGAGGCGGTGGAAGAGGGAGGAGGTCACATGAAAGCGGAGGGTGGGGGCTGTGGTGGAGGCAGTGGCGGCGGCGGGGATGACGGCGACAAAGGCTGGCGTTGGTAACGATGACGGCGGCGAGGATGGCGACGGCAAGGATGGCAGAGGAAAGGATGGCGGAGGCAAGATGGCGGAGGGGAGCAAGGATGGCGAGGCAAGGATGGGGAGGCAAGGATGGCGGAGGCAAGGATGCGCCAGCAGCGGCAGGTGGTGGTGGAGTGGTGGTGTTGGTGGTGATGGTGATGGTGTTGGTGGTAGTGGTGTTGGTGGCGGTGGTGTTGGTGGCGGTAGTGTTGGTGGTGATGGTGTTGGTGGTGTGGTGGTGGTGGTGTGGTGGTGGTGGTGGTGGTGGTGGTGGTGTGGTGGTGGTAGTGGTGGTGGAGGCCGGGTCGGTAGTGGAGGTAGTAGCAGCGGCAATAGGAATGGCGGCGGCGGTGGCTGTGCCGTCGGCTGTGGAGGCGTCGTCAGAGGAGATGGCGACGGCGGTGTTAACGGGGGCGGCGGATGGGGCGGCGAAAGCGTCGACAGGGCCCCCGGCAACGGCGGGGATGGCTGCAGCAGCGACAGTGGTGAAGGCGATGACGACGGCGGTGGCGGCTGACGTCGGGGCAGGACAAAAGAACGCCGCCAGATGCGTGAGCGCGGAGGCTAATCGGATGGAGAGCGGACCCTCTGAGCTGCACGGCTGCCCACCCAATGCCACGCCCACGCGTTACACGTGGCGGTTCAAAGAACGCGTTGCCCTCCCCAACAGAGGAGCCGTGAAACGGTTTGCTGGCGTTTAGAAAGGTTGCTCTGTACGGTTCATTTTACACGAATCGCGATACATTACACAAGCCATACTTCATTATTTAGGTAATTAGATTAGAATTCACACACTGAAATAATTATAAAACATGTATCAATATCAATAATTATAAAACATGTATGGAAATTGATGGTCTTCATTTCAAAATGTATCCGATAATCACTCTAACATTTCGACACATGTGCTCCAGTTCTTATATTTTATTAACAAGTTCATAGAGGTAAAACTATT
This sequence comes from Teleogryllus oceanicus, assembly GCA_964035755.1. NCBI lineage: Eukaryota > Metazoa > Arthropoda > Insecta > Orthoptera > Gryllidae > Teleogryllus > Teleogryllus oceanicus. The sequence continues at coordinate 58,461,475 of CAXIVR010000011.1, forward strand.
TCTTTAACGAAAAAGGAATTCACTTTCAGCCATTAAGCACTATAATGATGTAATATCCTGGTTTAGTTACAGCGAAACAAGTTGCATACAGAATTTCGTTAGAATCTGATTTCTTCATTTCCTCAAAAAAAATTAGTATGACCCAATCAAATTGAATGTTTGCTTTTCTTTCGAGAAACACAACGACCTCAAGAAACCTTTCGTTGCGGTCAATTACGTATGACTGTCTTCGCGTTATCGAGCATGCGTCGCAATGTGTGGAAATCCACTTTTGGAACTGATAACTGCAGGATAAGCGTTCGTTCGACGACCTACCGTGGCCACCATTCGCGTTCCTGATTACTGATGAACAGCACAATGAAACGACCTTTCACCTGAACCTTCGACCGCTAGACCTCCCCGCTTTCGGAGCCCTGGTACGCGTCAAGCAAGAGCAGCCGTCTGTCACGCATGGCTGTATTCCATCTGAGAGGGAAGAGATTCGCGTTCATTGCGTGTTCGTGGTACGTTTATTGCATATAGTCCCGTTAGTGGTGTGAATGTTTTATACCGGGGGGTGGCGGGGATTCCTTTCCAACTGAGTGGTGAGATACGATGCCAATTTGATTTGATTTGATTTTTTCGTGTTTCTGTGCGCGTCAACTGCTTTGGTCATTAGTCCCGTTAGTGTAGTGCATGTTTTTTTCGCGGGAGATGGCGGTGATCTTCCCCCGCTAGATGGCGAGATCTGGCGCCCACCTACCGTCGCCTAGTGGGGTTTCTCCCTAACCAGGATTCTCCCACCTACGGGGCACCGCCCCAGCCGGTACAAGCTCTAAGATCCCGACCGGTCATTCGGAATACCTCGTAGTGTAGTGCATGTTAGTGTAAGTGTGTGCGTAAGGGGAGAGGATAGGTTAAGAAAGAGGAAGGACAGATCGCGCGCGGTCCGTGGCCCGTTTGGTAGGGTACTGCTCCGCCATTCGCCTGGTGTTGATCGGAGAAACCACGGAAAACTACCGATGAGAGCAGCCGGTGGCTAGAATTCTTCTCCAGACAGCGACTGAATTCGACCTAGCTGAAAAGCTAGTGTCGAAAATCCTTCCGCCGTGGGGAGTGGGAACCTAGGACCTCCCGGTGAGAGGCGCTGCAGTGACATCAGTTGATGCACTGAGCTACCGCTCCCGGTGACGGTGCCAACCTACACGTCGGCTTGCGGGGAATTTCGCTCGTCAGGTATCTTCCCTACAGAGGGAACCGCTCCACCCAGAACACGCACTAACTTCCGACTGGTCTCCCGACATGTGCGGCCGTGTAGTGCAAGTGTGTGTGTGAGTGTGTGTGTGTGTATGTGAGAGAGAGAGAGAGAGGGAGAGAGAGAGGGAGGGAGAGAGAGAGAGAGGGAGAGATAGTGAGTGTGAGAGAGAGAGGAGATAGTGAGTGTGTGGAGAGAGAGAGAGGGAGGGATAGTGAGTGTGAGAGAGAGAAGGGGAATGGGAGAGGGAGAGGGAGAAAGAAAGAGAGAGAAAGAAGTAATAGGACAAAGAAGAGGAAGGAAAACTCGCGCGGTCGTGGCCCGTTTGCTAGGGTTCTATGCCGGCATTCCGTGGATAATGATCGAAGACATCACGGAAAACTACCGACCAGGGCAACCGTCACTATTCTCCTCTAGATAGCGGTTGAATTCCTCCTAGTAATAATTATATCGCTAGTGTCAAAAATTTACCCGTCGGTACTCGCATTTTAAGACCTCCTGATCACAGTCGCTACAGAGATTAACTCAGAGAGCTGAGTAGTTCAGCTCGCTCAGAGCTTGACTTAGCCAGTCGATTTCTGCTAGTACACACACAAAACAAACGATGTAAAACATTGAGCCGTATTAAAGTAATCGACATCTGAAACTAAAAATATAAACGATTATAAGACAAACTAGAATGTCTCCGAAAAAATGTATAAAAATAATTTTCTGATTCCTCCCAATAGTCAACACTAGTAAATTCTACACCTTCATACAGCGATGATCGTTTCAGGATGCAAATAAGTGAGCATCGATAATCACGTTAACCCGCGTCTGCCACACTTTTGGCTTTGCAATCGACGTAATAGATCGGGCAAACCTCGTTATTCCTCGCCACGCAAGGTGCAGGGGTACCACGTTCTAAAACCAATAGCCCTCTCCATACACTTTATCTGCTTACTCTCGAAGTCTCTAGAGGCGGTCGGCGCAGGCTGCTAGATATCGAGTTACTCCTACAAGCAAATCGAGTTAATTTGCATTCCATTGGGCGAATCGCGTGCTGAGCAGGCACTATTTTCCTCCTCTCGACTTTATCTGGCGCCAAGCACAATCTACGAAAGAAGAAGCCTCGGGTGTTGCATTAAAAGTGAATATTAGACTTTTTCAAATAGAGAATATCTCGAAAGATATGGCAGGGGTTAGGAGTGATTTGTTCCATTTGCCGAACGTTTAAATTTCCGATGAAAAAAATATAAGAAACTACCAAATGCAATGGATTCAATTAAACAACAATGTATGTAAAAATGTTTTTATCGGAATAATTTTATTTATTTTACCTAACAACATGTTATTGACAAAGTTCTCACACGATAGCTTTTCGTAATTAAAAATTTCTAAAAAAAAATAAAATAAAATAACTGGGGACGTAATAAAGTAAAATGTACTAAAATATTTATACTTAATGATTAGTAACAGTACTTATCTACAGATGAAAGAATACGATAGAATAGGATGAAGTCATATCTCATGCATAGGCATTTGAACTACATTTTTCTGTGCTTATTTTTATTTCACTAACTACTCCACTTCAGCGAAACTCGCCTCTACGGGCTCTGTAGGGAGAAAAACAAAACAACCATTTCCGGCGAGATGTGTGAAATCTTAACCAAGCAATCTCAAGCGCAGCCAACTATCGCAAACACTCTCGTAGAGAACCCGTGATCACCGACAAACGTGCTGCTGCATCACAAAAGGTCTTTAAAAAGTCATTATCTCCTCGCAAAGCAATCTGCCGTCTCGCAAGCAACAGGGGCCGCCTCCCCCCCACACCCCACCCCGATTTGCATACACTGCCGAGTACCCCCGGTCCCTTTCCTGTTCCGAAGCGAAAAGCAGCATCTTTATGGCGAGGCGCCACAAGTTCTTGACCCAGCGACCTCGTGCAGGGCCAGGGGCGAGGCGGCGCGCCGCGGCGGGGCGGCGGCGGCGGCCCCATTCGTCCGCCATACGCTCGATGCAACAAACACAATGCGCTCCGCGTGGCCCGCGGAAGGGGCGCTGGAAGGTGACGTGAATATTCAAGGATTCGCTCATTAAACACTCATCTCAATGCAAGAGGCTCGGGTCATTCTCGAAAGCGAGCCGGCTGGGCGGAGAAGCAGTAGTTGAGTTGTCATCAAGTACAATGAGATAACGCTCTCTCAATGCGGTTTTAAGCCATATCACGCGAATTAATTGAATTATTGTCCGAGTTTCATATCTGTTGAAGATCAATGAGCAGAATAGGAAAATTAAGACATTTTTATACACGTGCATTTGATTGATACAAAGGTAAACAAACTCATAGTAATGCGACCGAAGAGATGCTACAAAATACATTGTGGAGTATACCCTTCTCTACGAAAATTTTGTATTTGGTGATGCCCTATCACAAAATGTAAATGAGGAAACATAAATCTGAAGCATGGATGGCAATAATGAAGGTGGAAGTTACATCCTCGGAATTTACATACTTATGTTGTTTTTCACAAACAATATCTTCGTTTCCTCTACCAGATGGTTGAAATACGATGAGAAGGATCTCCATATATCACATCGTATATATTTATATATATTCATTCTGGATGAAGTATGGACAGTCTGCACGCTGGAACCAGCTCGATGCTTCCAATGGCCACAAGAAAGACTATATTGGCAGATGTTTATCAATTTCAGCAAAGTTCCCGAAGTTTACTAATATGAAACGTGAAATGCCTTAACGGGAATACATGCAAAATTCAAACGTCGAAGTTCTAAATTTATCTACGACCCCTAACTCGAGACAACCAATTTGAGCACACTGCTGGAAATGAGATAAGAGCCAGACGCGAAATAAAATATTCAAGAAAAACATTTATTACGTTGAGTGCGACACAAGGGGGTACGGAAACACGCTCACACACACACACACACACACACACACACACACACACACACACAGAAGTAAATAAGACTAATGAAAGTTGAGATCGGCGCTAGCTCCACTGTCATTTGTAATGAACGTATCAGCACGCATGGGGTTTACATGTCCACTCCAATATTCCACTCATGAAAAGTGAAGAATGGAAGATCTCTCCACCTGCGCGATCGCCACTTGAGTGCGCGTAGTAAAAAGTTTTGTTAAGCGCGCCTCCCAGCGCCGCTTAAGAGCTGTGGGCGTGGCGGGGCGGGGAGGGGCGGTGAGCCAGGCGTCGTAAAAGGAAATTGCCATCGCCGCCTCTGCCTCCACGGCAGCGCCACCTGGCGCCACTCCTCCTCGCTTTAATCAGCGGAGGAGGTCGGCCACGCGGCGAAAGCAACAGTGGGAAAGGCTCGGAAGGGACGAAGAAACGGAGAAAAAGGAAGCAAAGACGGTAGTGACGGAGGGGTCAGTCGAGATACGGGAAAAGAACTGCCAACTGATCAGTGAATGTTGGAAATGGAAACTAAGATGAAGAGAGAAGAAAAGAGAAGAGAGATACCAACAGGTAAGATGCAGGCCACATGAACGGATAAATGGAAGAAATCTGAGGAAAATGAAATAAATATAGGTTTGAATAGGATAAACACACGCAGACGGGAATGGAAGAGAAAACACCTGAATATTTGCGGAAGAGAAACCGTACAATTAAGTTACCAGAACATGGGAAACGAGAAGCAAAGCAAGAGATGTGCAAGGACGAAACCGAAAGAAGAGGGGAGCCAAAGACGTAGGGCGCGCTGGAGAGGCGGCTAAGGAGGTCAAACGAGGCGGTGAGAGGTGGCGGCGGCGATAACACGGCCGAGACGGGAGGCCAGCTTCCGCAGGGACGCGGCGAGGGCGGCGAGGGCGGCGAGGGCGGCGAGGGCGGCGAGGGCGGCGAGGGCGGCGAGGGCGGCGAGGGCGGCGAGGGCGGCGGGGCGACCCGGAGACCCGGCCGTCCGACGAGGGCGCGCCACGCGGCGCCGTCTCGCACCGCCGCCTCGCGCCTCCTCCCCACGCGGCGAACACAGACCGCCTTGGCGCGGCTCGTTAGGTCGGGCGTCCGCTGCCATCTGCGCCCTGTGGCCTAGACGGCGATTGTCCAACCGGCGGTCCCATTGATAGTGACCCCCCCCCAAATGTTATAAGTAGGGGACGGATATTAATGACCTAAAACATTGCCCAAAATGATCAATAATATGCTCTTAAATTCACCACAAAAGTGGCACACAGCATTCTCATTTTGGTGAAAACGATTTTTATGTGAGCGGAGTCGTTTACTTCACAGGCCAATTAATAGAATTTTACTTCACATTGTAGCTGTTTTGTGGAATGCTACCTTTATGAAATGTTTACTACGAAAAATATGTTACTTTCTAAACATACTTCTTCGCTTATCTAAAAAGATTTTGAGGTGTATCACTTTCCATCTCGACTTACAACAGAGGGGATTTTCTGTTGATCCTTCATTTCATCCAGGCAGTCGAAGCACACAACATTTATCAGAACATTATAGCAGTCAAATATTCATTCGACTTGCCTCATTTGTTTTCTACCATGATGTCTTTTCCTTCTTTTCAAGTGCGGAGGAATCTACGAGCATCTCAGGCAAATGTTGTGTAATCCAGATTGTTTTTACGTGTATTTCATGGTCTTCACAAAACTGGAAAAATGCGAAGGGAAAATTTATCAAGAGTACTTATTAAAACCATAACCACTTAAGATGTATCTCGTGTATGCTGTGAGCTATATCCTTTTTTACAATTACTATAACGTACCTGTTCTTGAAAATGTGTAATGTTATTCATTCAATATTTCGTTAGAATTAACCATTTTTCAATCTCACTTCATTGCGCTAGGCAGTATATAAATGTCACCCGCGTAATACTCAATGTATTGCCTACAACTCACAGATTCTTTGAAAATTGTACTCTTCCATTTACTCTCTTTGCAGGGTTATTTGTACTTTCGTGTGAACCGAGAAAAAATGAAAAATTTCAATGAAAGGCATTTGATTCCACAGACGCACTTCCACGTATTGTATAAATGCTGCTTCTGACAGGGATTGAAGAACGCCTCCTGCCGAACAGACTTCCATGAAACAGAAAATGACCCACTGAATTCATATGCGAAATTCCTCGTACATCGTGAAAAATGCCAAAGGTCAAATACGCGCCTGTCAAACCAACGAGTCTCAATGAAGTAAACGAATTTCACATGAGCTACGTTCAAACACAATAGCGTCCAACAAAAAGCGGAGGGGTTGGTTAAATAAAACGGTGTTAAATATTCTGTTCTGTACATGTACCATCACAACGAAAATAAATGAAAAAAAAAAAGAATTAAAAAGGGAAAAATATTTTCGACGCCGCTTGCATAAAAATTTAAATGAAATTGCCGCATTCGTCGCAATCAACGCGCCACGCCGAGTTGAAATCGCATTTAAAAATTCAGAGTCGCCAGGGAAACACGCGGGCGGAGGACCGAGGTCAGTGAACGCGCAGGAGCGGTGCAAGGGCGAACGCAGCACGCCCTCGGGAGGGGGGAGGAGAGGGGAGGGGGGGTCACCACGGGGCGAGGCGTCGAGCCGCACTTGCATAATGCATGCGGCGACACCGCAGCACCCCCTCAGCCACCCCCGCGGCCGACGGCGGCAGCCGGCCTCACCACCGCCCTCTACTTCGCGCGGCGGTGCATGTTGCGGGGCACATCGCCAACACTGCAGTCTGCCCGCTTTGAATAGCACAGGGATCTTCAGCAGAGGTTGAACGGAAAGTGGTGGCAGCCGGTTGCAGGTTCTGGTCACAAGAGCCGGCATTTTCATTCTTTTGCCCCACTGCTTTGGATATTGTTTCTTGGAATGTCGCGCCGTTTTATTTCGTTATTTTCAGTGCCTTCAACTAGGTAGTTTTTAAATGACCTACTTATTTACCATGGTGTTGTTTTTTCATAGAAGAATTTTAAATGACTATTATCATTCAAGTATTTTGATATGAACATGTACTTTTGAATACGTAACATGTCAAATTAGACTTCTCAGAATTGGAATGGTACTTTACGGACTCGAGCTAGTTTGAATTCTGTCAGCTTTCACCTATTCTCCCAATACATCTTCCACTTTTATTGATACTTCTTACTTCATCATTCTTTACCTTTTCCCCCCGTTTCTCTTACTCATAAGAATTGATGTCACTTTTCCAGTTTGTGATCAACATTTCCCATCTAAATTTTATCGTTCAATTCTCTCATTAATATCTTCATTTAATACATAGGGTTTATTTTGTTCTAAAGCGCATACGTTTCAAAGATTTTCTGGCTGCTTTGATCGGTAGTTTTCTGTAGTTTCTCCGATCAACACCAGGCGAATGCCGGAGCAGTGCCTTAACAGACGGGCCACGGACCGCACGAGATCTTTCCTTCTTCTGCCTTGTCCTATTCTCTCTC